>JAPPVO010000029.1:40073858-40673858 GCA_030407325.1 Camellia japonica
AGAAGGACTTCAATACCGATTTTGGAACCACAGTTGGGAAAGGGGAACCTATGACAAACTTAACAAAATATGATAAAGCTAATTTCCCAAATGGAAAGCATAAAATCTGTGCTTAGTATGTCCAAAATGTGGAAAATACATTCTGAAATCAAAACCAGTTACTCGAAGGTAGAGAAATTTCTTTCATTTTCATATAAGAGAAGGACTTCAATACCGATTTTGGAACCACAGTTGGGAAAGGGGAACCTATGACAAACTTAACAAAATATGATAAAGCTAATTTCCCAAATGGAAAGCATAAAATCTGTGCTTAGTATGTCCAAAATGTGGAAAATACATTCTGAAATCAAAACCAGTTACTCGAAGGTAGAGAAATTTCTTTCGGTTTCAAATGATTAAATTATTTTCCTAAAGCAAAGCAGCGAACTAAACATTTATAATCTGAAAGGGATTTTCAGATTCAACTAGGGATTTGGTGTATAAAACAAACCACACCAGTTTTAGGTTTACATATTAAACTTCAGTTCCGACATTCAAGTACCATTTTCGTCTAACTGCTACCGTAAAGAATAGATTTGTTGAACAAAATTTCATTTCCTACAAATTTATGAAGAAGAACACTTGAAAATGGAAGGGGAAAATGGAGATCAAAATAAAAACATGATGAACCAAAAATAGTGCGACTAACCTCTTTGTCATCGGATCTTCGTCACCCTGAGCTCAAAGCGACCACACCTGAACAGTGTCTTCGTCGCTGGCCGTCGTTGTTGCTTTGGTGTTGCCAACCTTCGCATATCAACGAAAGTGAAGATGTGGTAAAATGTTTGGTAAAGGTAATAAAGAGCAAGGCAGAGGCTATGAAGAGGAGCAGAAAGATTTGGTATAAAATTTAATATTTTATTTAGAATCCTTAACCTAACTCATTTTGAAACGACAGGTCAATTATTACATATGTGTCATGTCACATTAAAATTCGGTTATTTTCTCCCATCATTTATTAGGCCTCTATGTTTTGAAAAGTTTATTAAAAAGTAAATTTGTTGATTTTTTTAAATTTTTTTAAAAAAACATATGAAAAATTAAAAATTAAAAATAACTTGTAACCTCTCTGCCAAAGGAAAATATTATAGATTTCAAATAATCTACTAAATTTTCTATCAAAACTCTTACATGGATGTGTGATCCACACAAACTACATATGTATAGATCCTACACCTATATAAAAATTTTAATAAAAAATTTAATAAATTATTTAAGATCCATAACATAACTCTTGCCAAAAAATACACCCCACAATATATCCTCCAACATACACCTAGGAATTTGATTTTCCCACCAACGCAAATTTTTCAAGGTGTGAAAAAGCCACAGCTTACCCACGAGGCATGGCAGCACATCATACACATCATAGGTGGTCCTCACTATCCAATCAAAGGACACCCATGTGCTATTTTTTTTTAAATTATTATAAAAAAAATATTTTGAAGTGTCATTACTACATTTGTGGACGTTAATCCGATTTAACTCAATCTAAATAAAAAGATCTACTACCGAGATATTAATAGAGTTCGATCACATACCAAAAACAAGTCACGTTTTGAGGGGAAGTATTGACAACATGAGCCAGGTTTCGAGAGAAATACAGGCAAGGTCTCTAAAAAAAGTCAACGACAAAGCAACAGAATTCGTCCCTCCCGAAAATTGAACTTGAGTCACACCTGTGAAGATGAATACTTTCTGCACTAAGAACTTAATATTTTAATTAAAAAATTTAAAATTATTATAATTTATTACATTATTATTTTTTATATATTTTTATAAAAAATTAAAAAATTATTAAAATATTCTATTCAGTTGTTAAACCAACATTCGGCAATTGACCAAATCTATGCATCCAGCTATATACACCTATCTATACAACCAGGTACACCAATAGAGATGACAACGGGGCGGGGCGGGGCTGGGCGAGGCCGGGGACTACACTCCCCATCTCCGATCTCCGAAAGTGACAATTTTTTATTTTGATAACTGGCTTGGTTATTGTGTTTTCTATTTTATTTATTTTAATTATGGAATTAAGAGTGTCACAGATCTTCAATTATGTTTGCATCATCTTCTTCCCTTTCTCAGATACACATGTTTCTCTTCCTAATCCTAGGTTTTAATTTTTGCATTGGAGATTTTGTTTCCTTTTTTCAGTTGTCATTTTGTGACGTTGAAGATATTCCAGCCGCAAAGTATGGACATCTTTGTAAGGTTTATCAGTTAATTCAAACTTAAAATATTTGGTTTTTGTGTCAATTTTGCTTCTATTTTGTGTATTTGTGTCATTTTGTTTGATCATAATATAAATGGAAAGGAAAAGAGATTATTCCTTATTTCATTTTGTTTGTTCTTTTTCTCTCCTTCAATAATGTCATTGTCTAATAAAAAGAGTAACCATTGTTAGGAAAGCAACCATTTCCATATGTGTCAAGGTATGTCTCTATGTCTACTTTCTCGATTAGCTTTTATTTTTTGTTGTATTCTGTGTCTATTATTTGTTACTTTTAGATGCATCATTGTGAATAGTAATAGCTTGGCCACTTTCTTTCAATCTGTTATAGATTCATTGTTGCTAGGGAGTTGATGGGAAATTTGTCTATGTGGCATACAAATCAAGAGCTGAGATCACACTTCAAGGGCATACAAATCAAAGGCTGAGATCACATTTCTCTCTCATACACACCCTGCACTCTCTTCCTCATAAAACTTAACCCCTTCTTGTGCAACTGTCACAGCCTCATTCTAGCAAGCGATTGATAGGTGTTGAGTGGTTTATTTCGATGAAAGAAGCTGTTAAAGGGAGCATGGTGGACTGAGAACATATCAGAATTCCAAGTCCTGACAACAGATGCGGTGGGTATTCCATATCACAAACCCCCTAATCTCTCTCTGCATTTGTGTAAATAATTTTCAATTATTATTCTAAATTATTGAACTGAAATAAGTGAATCGCAATGGTAAATCATTCATTTGTATATAAGAAGATTGGGCAAATTTTTATCTTCTTTTTTTTTAGAAAAAAATTTGCGTTAGTTTTTTCAATTGTTTTTGGTACTGATTTAGTTATTTATCTATTTTATAGCTTTAATTGTGACTGATTCTTACAATTCGTATATGAAGCATTGCTTTCAACTTGCTTAATAAGCTCAAATTAGAGAGCTTGATAAAAAAGTGAAACTTTTTAAGAATCTTTTTCATCCAAACATTGTGGTTGGAATTTGATTACATTTATGCATTCTCATTGCCTAAAAATTTGGTAGGCTCACATTATTTTTATTTTTTTTCAATTTAATTTTATATTGATTCATTTAACACTTCATTTTTTTTTTTATTGACGTAGTAACATTTTATCAACAATCCCATGATTCTTTGATTTTGAAGACCATTAAAGCCTTTATAGAGCTGACTCTATGTGTGTGTGTGTGTGTGTGTGTGTGTGTGTGTGTGTGTGTTTTTTTTGTTGACTTAAATGTATTATGTAATTTCTTTCTTTTTGTATGTTATTTGAGAGAGAATTTGTACAGCCATGACTATATCCATTTGTAAATGGGTCAAAGAAAGGTAGATATTGGTTTTTTGGGTCCAACATTATCATCCAAATTCAAAATAATATGTATAATGTTTTAGTAGAGGGATAATTCTTCTACTTTCTCCACTTTTTTTTTTTTTTCTCCGTCTCATATGCAAAATCAGCAACCACCTCAAACTGAAATCCTATTGTCGAAGCATATCATACAGTCTAATCCTATTGGTGCATTGGCTTTAAAATGAAGTGCTAACCCCCCTCTTCCCAACTTTGCCGATCTACTCTAACCTTGCTCGATCTCCCCCCAAAAGCTCCAACTCCCTCTTCCCAATCCCTAACTCACTCCCGCTTCTCTCTCAGGCACAATTTTTGTTCTCTGTAGTATTATTGTTTGTATATTTTTGAATATTTTTACGTGATTCATGAAATCTGTTTGTATTTTTTTTTAACCATTCCCATCACTGATATAATTTTTTATCTATTTTTCTTATTTAATTTGTATTACAGGAGAATTTGTAATGTTTCTTGGTTCTTCGGTCGTAGAATGGTGAAGCTATGTGAAAGGTACGAAAATTTGGTATGGATTTTTTCTAATCAAGTTTTGAAATTTGATTTCTTCTTGCTTAAAGATTAACAATTTTTGGTGTTTCTAATATAATCACTATTTGTAAGAATATTTTTTATGTGATTCATGATTTTTTGGATTTTTCGAAATCTATCCCTGAAATTTGATTTCTTCTTGCTAAAGGTCAACAATTTTTGAGGTTTCTAATATAATCACTATTTGTAAGAATATTTTTTGTGTGATTCATTATTTTTTTTCTTATGTATTTTTTTTTTTTTTTATCATTTGAATACTCATGAAACCTGTTTGTACATTTGAGGTTCATGTAATTTTAAAAGCATTAAAACAAGAAGAGGACTCATATGGCTGAAGTGATTCACAATCATTTTAGTAACTCATGTACTGTTGTTTATTTCCTAACTACACTTTTTGTTATTTCGGTCAATAATTCCCAAGCCTACTTCACAATATTTCCTGCACATTTTCACATTCAAAAGCTATTGTACATGGTTTTCTAGAATGGATTCCCCTCTAGATGATCTTTCGCGCTATTTTGCTGGAAATAATTGAAGTAATTCTGATTATGCTTTTACGAGATCATCCAAATAATTGAAGGTATTCATTGACATCTACTTTTCATATTATGCTTAATCAATCCTTATTTTTGTTGGTTGTTGATTTTGATGTTTTTGATTTTTTATTAGTTGATGCGCTTTTAAATTTCTTTAGCACATTAGCTGGTTTACTTTGGTAAGTTGTTGGTGAGGTAGAGAGGGTGTGCAGTAGAGGAAGGAAAGACAAAGAAGGTGGTGGCAATGCGATGGGGGAATAAATTTGAAAAAAAAACCAAATATTTAGTTTTAGAGAAAATTCTTTGTAACAAGGAAGGGTAGTATTTGATCCAATGGCTAGGATTGCTTCTCCTTTTCATCCACGGTCAATTTCCAACACTAATTTTGAAGATGTATTTGTCCTATGTGGCAATTTGGATGGTATAGATTAATTTAATCCAATGGTCTATTTTTTAACACTTCACCCATCTTAGATTCTAGATATCTCTCAACCCCTCCTCAGCTTTGCCCCGTCCTCCTAGCCACCGCCTCATCAAAGTCTAATTTTTGTTGTCTGGGTTTTCTAATTTTTGCTTTCACTATTTTTGTGCCTCTTTCATTACATAATGAGCTTTTCCTTTTTTGGTTTTTTTCTTTTCCCATTATGCCAACTAATAGATCTCTAAAAACATTTCTATCTTCAACTCAAGTTGTGATGAGATCCTTAGGTACCTTTGTTTTCTAATTTGATTTTGATTTGGTGTTTGTTTACAATTCTATTTTGGGTTTGTTTTTAAACATCTGTATTCCTAACATTGTTGTTTAGATCATATGAGAGCTCCTTTATTTAGATTTGTATTTGTATACTTTTTTTCTTTTTCCTTTTTTTTTATTTCTTTTATTTATTTATTTTTATTCTTTGTTTTGGACTTTGTTGTTAACCATTTAGAGTGAACTTTTTTTTGGTTCTTGAATAAAATTCTTATCAACTGGTATGGTTCTAGAAACATTTTTATTTATTTAACCATTTATGTAGCCATTTATTTGTTTCAAGACTACAAAGCACTTGATGCTTCATAATATTAGTATTGTTGTTAAACTTTTATTGATGTTACCGGTAGGTTGTGTTGTGTCAAGTTTTTATTGTTATGCTTCTAATTATGTCGAAAGCTCCTCATCTTTGGATAATTGAATACAACATTGTGGTCTTTTCTTAATTTCGATATTGATGCATACTTAGGAATGTAGTAATAGGTGTAATATCAGTTTTGCCATAGACTACTAGATTTGTTATGTTCATCAAAAACAAAGAATTTAAATTTGTTCCTACATGCAGGATTTTTTTTATGGTTTGCATATTCATGATTTTTCTTCCTATGAAAAGCTAGATAAGTGAATATTGACCCAAGGGCACAACAAGATGGTGGCTTTGATGGCCATGGATCTCATGGATTTTTTTAATTAGTTTAAATACTTTCGTAATTTCTAAGCTTATTTCTTTTAATGGGATTAAGTGAGAAACAAGGGATAATGTACTATTAATGATGGTGTAAGATCTTAGATTTTAAAGATTCAAGCAGTCTCATCACTGTCTAATGAAATCATGCATGATGTAATCAATAGTTTTGTTTAATTAACTTTTACTTCAACTCCTACTTATTTATTTAACATGCTTACTTCAATTAACTTTTCTTATGTGGCTTTATGTGAACAAACTGTAAAGGTTCTTCAGATCAGGGAAGTCGAAGGAATTGAACCAATCTGTTATAATACTAATTCACAAATTGTAGTGATGGATGCATTTGGTAATTCTCGAAGGCATTTGGAAGCATTGTCCTTTTTTTTAACATTATGTAAAAGGAAGTGCAGGACTTCATATTGCTTTTCCTATTTAGTTCTGTGATACTCCATTACAACTCAAGGCAAAAAATTTTTGAAGGGAATAAACTGGTTATCTACAATACACTTTCATACTTATGAAGGTGAGGAACCTTGACTAGGTGTCCTATCTTTTTAGTTTTAATACAATAGTTTGTTTTGCCTCTTAGATTTTGTCGGCAGTAGTCAGTTTGGATTGTTTGGTATTTCTTAAGTGTTACATTTTTTTTTTTAAACGGGGTTTTTTTTTTAGCCTTCTATGAGGAATTATTTTGATCACGAAAAAATTGTTCAAGTGTGAATGTGATAATTGCTGGTATTTAGTTTGATAATTGCAGGTAAATTGGGGAAGACACTGGTGCTTTTGTCGACAATAGTTAGTTTGGATTGTTTGAATTTTCTCAAGTGTTACATTTTTTTAATGGTAATTTTTTTTAAACCGTTTTTTTTTTTTTTTAGCCTTCTATGAGGAATCATGTATTTTGATCATGAAAACATTGTTCAAGTGTGAATGTGATAATTGCTAGTATTTAGTTTGATCATTGCAGGTAAATTGGGGAAGACACTGGTGCTTTTATCAAGAAGAGTTATGTTATAAATTTTTTCATGTTCAATTTCTCTTAATTCATAATTATGGGTTTTCCTATTTCTCATAAATATTTTGAATGAGTTTTCCTGTTTTGATTTCTTTTACCTGATTTTTTAAATTCGAATTCAAGTGTTGAAGTGATTTTGTTACAAGTGGTTGATCAGCATTAGAAATGTTGTGATTGTGTTGCTTTTTTCTGTGTGTTAATAATTGGTCTTTCATTCTTGACTAGATGATTAGTTTTTTTATTTTTTAATAAGCTATAATAATTATTCTTTTGTAACAAAATGTTAATTCACCATTCCTCTTATGCGTGAAGCATGTCATTTTGAATTGATTCGATATAATTGAGTTCTATAGCGCAATGAAATTGTTGTCATTCTGAATTGATTTATTTTAATTGAGTTCTATTGTGCAATGAAATTGTTGTCACTCTGAATTGATTTTAATTGAGTTTTGTAGAGTGAGGTACCAAAAATATTGTTGAGAGTGACTTAGGCACGAGTTATAAATTTTTATTTTTTTTACAATACATTTTACTATTTTGATTTGCAATTTTACTGAACATTATAAATTTTATATGTTTATTCCTTAATTTGCATTAAGGTTTGGGGAAGTTGTTATTTTAATTGAGTTCTATAGAGCGTATTGTACAAATAAAATTATTGAAAATTCTTTAAGAAAAATCAAAAAATGCTATAGACTCTACAAATTTTAACATGATACGTATAAATTACAATTATATTTTGATCACAATATAATTTACAGTGTGCATGTCTTTAAAATATAATTTACAACTATATTTTGATGTTTTGTCTCTCTCTTGTTCTGTATATCTTTTCGTAAAAAACCAAAAAATTATTAAAATAGTCTGTTCCCAAACCAACCGACCTCGTTTGGCATCACATCTTTTTAGCCTAAAAGTCAAAAAGTCACTAAGCACAACGGCGGTGAGCTACCCGGCGGGGAGCAAATATTCCAGCCAGCCCGTACTCCTTTCTTCCAAGCTCCGTTTCTGTCCGATCACCTGAAAGCACAACGGCAGTGAGCTACCCGACGGCGTGTGGCCGGAAAACCCCTCCGACGATCAAGTTAGCACACACCTTGGGATAGAGGGAAAGAGAGGAGAGTGTTTGAGTGTAAGAGTTTCTTACAAAGTGTTCATCTGTCGCGTATGGGGGGCACAGACATGCTTATATACCCTCTGCGCCCCAAATCTACTCCCAGTGATCTCTCGACACGTGGCTCTGCTATCCCATCTATCAGCACAAGTCTTGCTAAGCATCATCTAACCCAACTGCCAGCCCACTTTACTGGGAGCTCGGCAGCCGGGCAACATTATCTCGGCTATCAATGGCCATACTGCAATTCAAGCCCAAGTGCACTTGATGTCGTAGCGCTCCTCCAACCGGGCTCATTTCCAGCCGTACTCAACTGCATTCCGACGAAGCCGAGATGGAGATTGATCACACTGGTGATGCCGGGCTGAGGGCGCGTGTATTACAACCGAGCAACGGCGAGCTGTGGAACCCTTTCCTGACTGAACCTTAACCTGACCGGCCTCCGTGCCAACAAAATCAGGTAGCTCTGTTCCACAAGGCCTTTGCCATTACCGAGCAAGATCACGGCCCAATCTCGAAGCCAAATACCTTGACCCAACCTCGTCCGGCCCAATCTGTCCGGCTAATTCCACGGCCCAATCTCAGATCATTAATCTCCCTCTCAATTGCCACTTAATCCCGTCCACTGAAGCGTGACTGGGATTACCTATTCCGACCGGGGTAGCACCTCCTCGGTCCTCAATTTACTAATCGGCAACCGGCTAGTTGACATGCCTGTCTTCAAACTTGCCCGGTCGCCTCCTCGGTCAACGCCCCATCTGACCTTCTTGTCTCTTCGGCTTGCTCGATCGACGCCTTATCTGATCTCCCTGTCTCTTCAACTCTGACGCAGCCATTAATGGGGACACGTGGTGTTCTTTTACTGGTCCTCGAGCAACTAACCCAACCGTCCCTTCAATTCAAAATTTTGGCGGTTCCTTGGGCCTATATACATGCCATTTCCTTCTTTCCTTTCTTTCTTACTGTCACTCCTTCACTCCAGACGTTTCAGAGCTCCTGTGCCCTCCCTTGCTTGCCATTGCTGAGCTCGAGTTCAAGACAGTAACTACTGCCCTTTACAGGTATGCCCTCCAATTCCCTTTTTGTTGTTATTTCCTTCGATATTTCACACATTGGGGCACTAAAACGTAGCTTTTAGGACATAGGGACTAAAAACCATCCCAAACCTCCAACTGTGAGTGGTGTTCTTCATTTTTCCTGAAGAACACTGAAAATCTGGGGCGGACCGGGCTCCAGGTCTTCATTTGATCCAAAAAGCCAATCTGACCGAGCAAATAACCTGTTTTTCCCAACCTTAGTAAAAACCGGGATAACAAAAGGACTTGGCCGCTCGACCGGGCTAACATCTGGTCCGCTTGGGCGACCGAGCTCCTTGGTTAGCCTTTACAACCGAGGTGGTTTGGCACTCTCATGACCGAGCTAAAGTCAAGCTCGCTTTGCGCGACCGCACTCACACTTACAATTCATTGCCATCCTTTTTCCTGCAGAGTCCAAGGGGACCACTGCCAAAATATTGAGGCTCCCAAAGACCGAGCAGCCATTCAATACACCAGATAGTGCCAAGCCTCCTCAGCTAAGCTAACCTAGCCGGTTTCACAAGGGGAAATTCCGCTTCCTCGTCGATACTCCAGCTGCGCTGGCCGCATTCAGGGAGGAGTACGGTATCCCGGCCGACGTCCATCTTGAGCTTGCACCAATTCAAACAACCCCTTGGGGCAGATTAGACCAGTGCCCCTTTACCGTGCTGTCCATCGTCGAAGGAGGCCTGCGCTTCCCGGTTAACCCATTGATGACCGAATTTCTGCGCCGGACTAAACTTGCGCCCACACAAGTGTCAACGAACACCTACCGCATTATCAATGGTGTCCACGAGCTTAACAACCGGCTAGGCACCAACTTAGGTTTAGCCAAGATATTGAGGCAGTACACACTCGGGCACACCGAGGATGGCCTCGCATATTACTTGAAAATCCGACCGGGCAAAGAGAAAATAGTGACCGGCACCCCAGATAAAGACCTTCATGACGACGACTTTTTCTGGGTGTCCGGCAACTATGAACCAGCCGACGTACCAGGCTGGGCGATTAGCAAGAACTTCGGTTCCACATATAAGCCGCGCTAATTTGCTCGGTTCTGCCTTTCTTCAATATTCTGTACTTAACAACTTTTCCTGTTTCTTTTGCAGCAATTCAAGCCTTGCAGGCCAACTACCAATTTCCAAACGTTGAGGCCATCAGGATTGTAACGAGTTGCTCGGCTACACCCCCACTTACAGATATTCAGCACCACGCCGGAGTAAAGTAACAGACTTTCTCCGTGCTCCATCACCTCCTCCAGACCCAACTTTGCCCGACGTCCCACTAATCCGGTTAACTGAAGCCGAAGAGATGGCGAAGAGAAGCCGCATCAAAAACTTGCTCACGGCGACCTCAGCTGAGATACCGAGCATCGTCACACTGTAAACACCCCATTTTTGACCGACCTTAAGACTCAGACGTCACCGAGTGAGCGCTCGGTGATGTTGCATACTGTGCTCGTTCAGAAGTCTCAGAGTCGCGGCCGTGCGCCCTGCCTCCGGACTTCCGAACCCTCTTCTACGCCTTGTCTCGGTTTGCGAACCAGACTCGGTTTTCTCTGTTTTCTTTCCTGAGGGAAGGGAGTAGTCCTGTAGACTATCTCTCGGTGGCCGTGCGCTAATTTTCGTAGCCGTAGGCCATTTTGCCCATTTCGGACCCCGGTTCCCGGTTTTCGGAGCCGTCAGGCCGTGTGCCTCGGTTCGAGACCGCCCAACCATCTCCGATTCCTCCGGTTTTTGGCGTGTGCCTCTGTTTTATCATACCGAGGAACCCTGGGGTCCCTGATGCCCACTTCGTGGCCGTATGCCACTTTCGGCGCCTACAGCCGGTTTTCGGGACCCCGCACCTCGCGGTTTGAGCCCCGAGCATTCATTTCGCATCGATTTCTGTTCATTCTTGGCGTGTGCCTCTGTTTTGTCATTTTGAGGAACACTGGGGTCGTAGATACCCACTTCGCGGCTGAATGCCACTTTCGGTGCTTACAGCCGGTTTTTGGGCCCCGAACTGCGCGGTTTGGGCCCCGAGCGTTCATTTCTCATTAGTTTTTGTTCAATTTGGCAGGTACCTCTGTTTCAGCATTAGGAAGATCACTAGAGGGTAGGAGGCCAGCAATTATCCCAGATAACCAGTTTCGCTCCTCCGGCGCCCGTTTTGCTCACTTCCGGGCTAATGTTGAACACCCTAGGCCATTTTCTTCCAACCAAAGCTACATATCTGTGATCAGGGGACATGGGAGGACCCTAAAAACTATTGGTCGGCCAGCAATTGTGGATTTCATTTTTGAGCCCCTCCTTCAAGCTCTATGTTGTGGCTCCTGCTTCAGTGTTGCCAATTTCCGACCTTGGAACCTTGTTCTACACATCTGGGAGGACCCTAAAAGTTGGTGGTCGGCCAGCAATTGTGGATTTCATTTTTGAGCCTCTCCTTCAAGCTCTATGTTGTGACTCCTGTTTCAGTGTTGCCAATTTCTGACCTTGGGGCCTTATTCTACACACCTGGGAGGACACCAACACATGGTGGTCGGCCAGCAATTTTGCACTTCAGTTTTGGGCCATGGCCGGCCGGCCAGGGGGAGTGGCTGGCCGACCAGTTGGGTGGCCGGCCGGCCACCTTCAAGAAAATTACCTGGCCGGCCAGCTTTCTGCTTTCCAGCTCTTTACAGCTGTCCGGATATTTTTTGCAAAATATCTCCCCATCCGGGGGATATTTTGGGAGGGAAATCTTGCCTCCATTTCCCTCCCCTTTTACACCCTTTCTTGCCTATTTGAAGGGTTGTCCTCCTCCTTTGCTAGGGTTAGACAATTTCTTCTCAAGGCTTCATCTCCCATAGCTTCCATCTCCATCTCCAAAACCCTAAAAAACATTCAAGTCCCTAGCCCATTCCTTCATCAACCCTAGCCTCACCATCACCATTCCATTTCCAGCAGCAAGGAGGGGTTCCTCAGAGGCTAAGAAGCAACTTTCATCAAGGCAAGAGGTAGCAAAAGCATAGTCTTCAAGGGTAAGCCTCTAGTTCCCTTTTTCTAGCATTTTCTTGCTTCAAATCTTTACCCTACTTGTGATCTGTTTTGGGCTCTGACCCCTTCTGGTTTTGTACTTATTTTGAGCCCCTCTACAACTTTGTAGAAGGGCTCAACCCTGTTTGGTGTCTCCATGATATACCTCTTTCAATACCACTCTTTAGGCCATTAATTTGCATGCTTTGTTTGGCTTTTGAGTGATCTGATTTCGAGCATACTATATACTGTGAGTGGGCTTATTTTGAGCCCCTCTTCAACATTTAAGAAGGGCTCAACCATGTTTGGCTTCTCTATCATGCACTCCCTTTGAAATTCTTCCATTTTACCGTAAAATTGCATGATTAATTTGGCCTATTTGTGATCTGAGTTGGAGCATGAAACATACTGTGATTGTGCTTATTTTGAGCCCCTCTTCAACATTGAAGAAGGGCTCAACCTGGTTTTAATGCTCTACATACCACTTGTTTTGAATTCATGTTCTACTTCTGTTTTGCATGCTTTGTTAAGCTTATTTGGCTTCGGATTTCAGCCTTCATCAGGCTTAAGAAGAGCCTTATTTTGGCCTTCTAATCATGCTTTGTTAAGGGTCTTAGGCCCTTTGATGATTGGTTTTGGTACTTCATGTTATATCCTTCATATTTCCCGTAAAATTGCATGCTTTGTTAGGCTTGCTTAGCTACTGATTTCAGCCTTCATCAGGCTTAGAAAGTGTCTTATAATGACCCACTATTCATGTTTTATTAAGGGTCCAAAGTTGTTTGGTCATTGCTTATGGTACCTCATGTTGTAGCCCTTTATTGGCTCATTTTTGCATGCCATTTTAAGCATAACTACCTACTGAATTGGAGGATGTCACCTCTTGTAAATGTGCATATTTTTGGCCCCTCTTTAATTTTGTAGAACTGTGTTTTCTGGTTTGAGCATTGTATATACTACTTGCTTTGTAATTCCCCTCTTTTTCCCCATTTTTGCATGCTAATTTTGCCATACTTGTGGTTGTGGTTTAGCCTTGCTTTATACTGAAAAAATGCTAGTTTAGGGGCTGCCTTGCTACTGTTTTACATGTCATGTGTCAATTATGCATGTTTAGTAGGGCTGTAAGCCATTTCGGGTGCATTACGTCGCATTTCGGGCATCGGGTGTAAGTTGTCATAATTCGGGGGCTATTTGTGCATCATTTTAGCTGCTGAAATTTGCATCTTCCATATGCCATTTACCACATTTCATTTGTATGTCATTTGCATTGCGTATGCATTGCCTCGGTTTGCGCGCCCGTGGGCACGCGTTTCGAGGCACATCTTTTTATCCGACGGCAGCTTACGTGAGTGCGGCTGAGGCCCTATCATGTTAGCGTAAGCCCAATTTGCATTTTCCATGTCATTTGCATTGCGTATGCATTGCCTCGGTTTGCGCGCCCGTGGGCACGCGTTTCGAGGCACCTCTTTTTTATCCGACGGCCTCCCGTGTGAGTGTGGCTGAGGCCCTCTCATGTTGGTATAAGCCCAATTTGCATCATGTATGTCATTTCATGCTTTAATGCATCGCCTCGGTTTGCGCGCCCGTGGGCACGCATTTCGAGGCACTTCATTTTCATCCGACGGCCTCCCGTATGAGAGTGGCTGAGGCCCTCTCATGTTGGTATAAGTCCATTCTGTATTCTGTATGCCATTTTCGCATCATTGCATTCCGTATGCCATTTTCTCGGTTTGCGTGCCCGCGGGCACGCACTTCGAGGCATTTCATTTTAGCCTCATTATATATCATTTCCATGTCATTTCATGCTTTAATGCATCGCCTTGGTTTGCGCGCCCGTAGGCACGCATTTCGAGGCATCTCATTTTTATCCGACGGCCTCTTATGTGAGTGTAGCTGAGGCTCTCTCGTGTCAGTGTAAGTCCAATTGCATAGCTTATGCCATTTCATGCCTTAGGATCATTTTCTCGGTTTGCGTGCCCGTCTGGCACGCACTTCGAGGCATCTCATTTCCATAGCATTGTGCATACTAGGCTGTATCTTAGTTGCATTTCATGCATACCATGCATATTGCATCGTGTTCGGGATAGGAGTTAGCCCAGGCACGGGAAACGAGGCACGTTTCGTACTCCGAGTAACGAAACGGGTCTCAATTCCCCAGTCACTGACACTCCGGATTACCCATGATGGAGCTAGGTTTTGTTGTAGCATTCATCTGCATTACACCCTATATTGAGTTGTGCAATCCGATTCCTCGGCCATCATGCATCGATATGCGTGATTGGTGGCACGAGGATCGAGGCATGCATATATTTGTGAAATACATTGCTATGCCCTTTTCCTGCTCTCTGTTGCAGCAAAATAGAGGATCAGCAACTTTTCAGAGTCGGGCACGCATTTCGAGAAACAGTGCGAACAGAAGCTAAATTGGGCATCCCAGTGGATTTCTGCGCAAAGGCAATCCAGCATACATCACTCCATTATACGGAACGAAGCAAGGCAGCCCCTGGCTTGCAAGCCAATTTTAAAGCTTTCTTAGTTTAATATAGAAATCTGTATTATTTTGGACTGTATTATTCTGTAATCTCGGACTGTATTATTATTTATTCGGACCCTCTGCGCGAGGGCATAACTGTAATAAGTGTGGGTGAGTGTGATGTATGTCTTCCAACCCCCATTTCTTTCTCCCTTTTATTTACCCGCTTACGATGGTTAGATATAGGGCATATTTTGATTAGCATACAGTATGACAGCATGTTTGCATCATTCATCTGTTTTGCATGCACCGGGCTCAGCGCATCATACAAACTGCATTTGCATTTCAATTCCAAATTGAATACATGATAGCTGTAGCATTCATATGCCATGATTAGAATAGCCGAGCCTGCTATAGTTGCATCTTTGCATGTGTTGCATTAGGCATTACAGTATATTTAGGATCATGCATTGATTTCTAATCAGCTTTTGTTTTGGCTCGGAGTACTCGGTGAGTTTTATGCTTTAGCATCCTTGCATGCATGTGAGTGTTGCCATGATAGCATGCTTACCATGAGGCTATATGCTTATGTGATATAACTGCCTTGAATGCCTGTGGGTGGAGGTTGAGTTGCTTGAATTGGGACAATGCGTTGACTGCTTGTTTTAAGCCCACTAGATAGTGGCAAAATCATGTTTTTCTAAGCCCACCTGAGGGTGGCAAATCCGCGTTTTAGCCTACCTGCGGGTAGCACCATCAAACCATTTTCAAACAAACAAACATGAAATGTTTTGTTCCAATCCAGGCGGCCCAGTCTATACTTATTTGCTGCGAGCATCACATAGTAACCTAGGCTAATAACCGGAATAAGAACTCACAATGTTTTCAAAATCAGATATCATGGTTAGTAGAGGCCGGTCTTTGACCGGGCGAGCGGGGGTGCTCACGAAGTGACCTTCCCCAATCGTACCCAAGTTCCCGAGCCGAGGCAACTTTGGTGATGACGGACACGTGGCCTTTGGCACCGAGTCAGGGTTTCCTAAATTTCCCATTTTAAAAATATTTAGGTGGCGACTCTGTATCTGGCGAAGCAGTCCATGTTTGGCACTTCTTTCAAAAATCTGTTTTCAAAACGATTTGCCGGATTTGGACTCTTTGGTTCAAGATTAAGAACCGTGACATTTGAGTCCTTGAACTGTAGTGACCCCAATATGAACAGAACGGGACTTAACCCTCCCGGGGCGTTCGGGGACGTCTACACACACGTTCCCCAGCTGCCGGCCAATCCAGCGGCCCATGGTCGCCTTGGCATCTCCAGCCGCCCGGCAAACCAGACAGGAAACCCGCCGGGCTGGCAAAAGACCTCGCGCAGACCCATCTGCCGAGCTAGTTGCCGAGCTTACAACCGAGCAACCTGCCGACACGGTCGACCCCGTTCCAGCATAGCGGCCGCAGCTGAAGCACCGGGGCAAAGAGATCCTGGCTAATGCTTCCGTCAAGGGCGACAAGGAGCACTTGCTTGCCTTCGACCTCTCAAAAGCTCTCCTGCTGCCGAGCGACGTGGTTGGCAGCGACCACGTTCCTGACACCCGGCTGGTGAAATCAGCCATGAAGTCCATGACCAGGGTAAGAATCTCAATCTTCTACTTAAATTTTCACAAGTGTTTGCACGGTTTCTTCTCTGATCAAATTCTCTTTTTGCAGGCCATCCAAAAGCAGCACTTGGTCATGGAGCGCATCCACAGACTTCGGCAAAAGGCGAGTGACACCGCCAGCCAAGTCCAAAGCCTTCAGACCGAGCGTGGCCGAGCAAAGTCCTCGCTTGAAATCGCCAATGCTGACAACAACAGGTTGCTCGGTCAGCTTGGCGAGGCCGAGAAGAAGAGGGACAAGCTCCAGGCCGAGCTTGATGCGCTGAAGAAGTCCCAGAAGAAAGACTGCCAGGATGCTAACAACACCGGTTTCAACGAAGGCGAGGATAACTACAAAAAGCAAGTCTTCGCGACTCAAGACATTTACTTCAAAGCCGGCTGGAAGTCTGCCTGCGAACATCTCGGTCAAGGTCCAGACACCGACGTGTTTGCCACTCCGCCACCTGCTTTCCTACTGACCTACCTCGTGCCGTATGCCAACGACGTCTTCAGCGCGTTGTAGGCTGAGGCCGAGGAAGGTCTCGAAGAAGAGGCCGAGACAGATGCTGAGGGAGAGGACCAAACCGAGCAGGAGCAGCCCGACCAGACTGGGATCGGTGTCTAGGACCAGACAGCAACGGTCAACTTGAAAGCTGATGAGGAATTCCCAGACCTCTCCCCCTTAACTTAGTTTTGTGTTCTCTTTCTTTTTTTCTTTTTTTTTTGTCTGCAAATGTAACCGGGCTAAGTTCCCCATCTTTTGTATTTACTTTCTATCAATGAAATTTTCCA
The DNA here is from genome assembly GCA_030407325.1 of Camellia japonica. Lineage (NCBI taxonomy): Eukaryota > Viridiplantae > Streptophyta > Magnoliopsida > Ericales > Theaceae > Camellia > Camellia japonica. The sequence goes on from JAPPVO010000029.1 coordinate 40,091,102, forward strand.
ATTTCATCAAGTGTTTGAGCGGTATACATGTCTCACAACTTCAGCCGAACAAAACACCTCGGCAAAACAAACCACATATAGTAATTCACACAACCGAAAAAGACAGCTCGGCTCAGATTTCATAAGTGAACAAAATATCAACTTTTTAACCGGAATAAACATCTCGGTTGAGAGTAACAAGCTGAACGAAACATTAACGCCTTCAACCGGAATAAATCATCTCGGTTGGAAATAACTAAGTTGAACAAAACATCAACTCTTTCAACCGGAATAAATCATCTCGGTCGGAAATCCTAAGTTGAACAAGTCATTAACTCTTCCAACCGGAACAAATCATCTCGGTCGGGAATCCTAAGTTAAACAAGTCGTCAACTCTTCCAACCGGAACAAATCATCTCGGTCGGGAATCCTAAGTTGAACAAGTCATCAACTCTTCCAACCGGAATAAATCATCTCGGTTGGAAGAGCAAAGTTGAACAAATCACCAACTCTTTCAACCAGAATAAACCATCTCGGTTGAGACAACAAAGTTGAACAAATCACCAACTCTTTCAACCGGAATAAACCATCTCGGTTGAGAATACCTAAGCTAAACAAAACATCAACTTCTTCAACCGGAGTAAACCATCTCGGTTGATGATACCTAAGCTGAACAGAACATCAACTCTTTCAACCGAAACAAATCATCTCGGTTTTTTTTTTTTTTTTAAATCAAAACAACAATCTGAATGCTAAAGCAAAGAAGAAACACTTCTATATATTAACAAAAAGAATTACATTCTGAAGTGTAAGGCAAAAAATTCCTTTGCACAAAAAGAAAGCTAAAGCTAAAAATAATACAGTTTGAGGTTGGCCGCATTCCATGGCCGGGGTATTGTTCTGCCATCCAGATCCTCCAAGTGGTATGCCCCCTTGCCCGCCAAACCGGTTATCTTGTAGGGTCCTTTCCAATTTGCCCCTAGTTTGCCTTCACCTGGCACCAGGGTGTTGCCCATAACTTTCCTCAAGACCCAATCACCTACTTTGAACAGTCTGGGGTGCACCGTTTTGTTGTACTTCCTTGAGAGCTCTTGTTGGTAGGCGGCCACGTGGATGAGGGCCTTCTCTCGACGCTCTTCCACTAGGTCTAGTTCCAAGGCAATAGCCTCGGCGTTCAGCTCGGGCTCAAAACTTTCACTTCTTAGGGTGGGCACGCCAACTTCCAACGATATGACCGCCTCCATGCCATAGGCCAAAGCAAATGGAGTTTCCCCGGTAAATCGCCGCGGGGTTGTGCGGTATGTCCAAAGGACGCTGGGTAGTTCCTCAGCCCATTTTTCCTTTGCCTTCTCCAGTCGTTTCTTCAACCCATCCAGGATGGTCTTGTTTGATGCCTCGGCTTGACCGTTGAACTGCGGGTAAGCCGGAGTAGAGTTATAGAATTCAATCTTTAGATCCTCACAAAATCCTCTGAATAGGCGACCGTCAAACTGGGTGCTGTTATCAGAGATCAAAATCTTGGGGATGCCAAACCGCATGACCACATTCTGCCAGACAAACCGCTTCACGTCTTTCTCCTTGATTGTTGCCAAGGGCTTAGCTTCAACCCATTTGGTGAAGTAATCTGTGGCCGCGATGAAGAACTTCCGGTTGCCTGGTGCTGTTGGTAGCGGCCCGACTATATCTAGCCCCCACATTGCAAAGGGCCAAGGACTGGTGAGGGGAAGAAGTTCCCTGGCCGGCTGGTGGATCTGATGGGCGAATTTCTGGCACTTTTCACACTTGCGAACATATTTTTGTGCGTCGGCCTGCATGCACGGCCACCAGTAGCCCTGCGATATAGCTCGGTAGACCAGGGACCTGCCCCCTATATGACTGCCACAGATGCCTTCGTGAATTTCGTACAAGAAGGCCTCCACGCTACTCGGGTGCACGCACTTCAGATAAGGACTGGTGAAGGACTTTTTATACAACGCTCCAGATGGAGAGAGCCAAAACCTCTCTGACTTCACCCGGACTTTGTGCGCTTCTTTCTTGTCGGCTGGCAGAGTCCGGTCTCTGAGAAACAGGATTATAGGGTCCATCCAGGAAGGACCTAGCACGGCGCAGAGTACATCCGTCTGCCCGGCTTCCTCAATGATTGGCCGTGGAAGGAATTCAATCAACAAGGGGTTAGGAGATGTACTATCAACCATTGAAGCAAGGCCGGCCAGCTCATCTGCTCGGCTGTTTTCTTCACGGCCAATCTATTGAACTCTGATTGCCTGAAATTGCTTGATGTGTTCCCTGACCAGAGCTTGGTACTTTGCCATTCTGTCATCCTTTGCTTCATAAATCCCAGAGACTTGGTTAACCACAAGCTGGGAATCACTGTACACCATTAGCTCGGAAGCCTTCATCTGAAGAGCGCTCTTGAGTCCGGCCAAAAGTGCCTCGTACTCTGCCTCGTTGTTGGATGCTGGGAAGCCAAGGGTGATAGAATGTTCAATAGTTAGGCCATCTGGCGAGATAAGAATGATTCCTAGCCCGGCACCGTGACGGTTCGACGCTCCATCAACGAAAAGTTTCCACATCTCCCCCACAAAAAGCTTCCAACATTCTGAAGGGTCCTGAGAGCTTCGAAGGGTGATGGGATCTCGGTTGCTCGGCTGTCCGGTTTCAAGTTCTGCACTGATTGGTTCCACTTCAGCCCCCCTTGGTGATTCGGCACCGGACTCAGCAAGTTGATCTACAATGCCCAAGTCCGTAGGCGAATCGCCAGGTTGCGGTATTATGCCGACCGCAGGCTCTGGGCTGGGTGGGTCCATTTCTTCCTCGCGTGGTGATGCGGCTCCGGACGGAGCAGGTTGGTCGGTGGGACCCGACTCCGTCATCGCATCACCAGTCGGTAGAGTTGTACAAACTGAGGGTGCTTCGGTGGGGCGCGCAAATTCCGCGTCGCAAACTCCACCAGGTTGTTGTATCTCGGTCAGGCTTGCATTCACCACCTCATCTGCCGTGGCAATGTCAACCGGGCACACCGGATAAGTTCCAGGTGAGAATTCAGCAACGAAATCGGCCAAAGTCTGGGCCTTTATAGCTGTGCGCGGCTGGAACTTCATATCAAATTGTCCCAATTCGACCGCCCACTTGAGAATTCGACCAGAAAAGTCCGCCCGTTCAAACAAGGCCTTAAGGGAAAACTCGGTCAATACGATGATGGTATGGGCGTGGAAATAATGCGCCAACTTCCTTGAAGCCATCATCAATGCCAACGCAAGCTTTTCCAACGGTAAGTATCTCGACTCTGCCGGCAGCAAGGTTTTACTGACGTAGAAGATTGGGAGGTGCTTAATTCCTTCAGCTCGGACTAGCACCGCAATGACTGCATACTGTGAGACGGCAAGGTAAAGATAGAGTTCCTCGCCTGGCTTAGGTGTAACCAATAGTGGCGGAGAAGACAGATATTCCTTGAGCTCGGCCAAAGCCCGGTCACACTCTTCGTCCCACGAGAACTTTGATTTCCATGCCTAAAAGAAAGGCCGGCAGCGATCTGATGACCGGCTTATGAATCGATTAAGCGCGGCGGCCATTCCGGTCAGATGCTGTACGTCCTTAGCCGAGCTAGGCTGCTTCAACTCTTGCACGGCTCTGATTTGAGTGGGATCTGCTTCGATGCCTCGGTTCGTGACTAAGAATCCCAAAAATTTTCCGGATCCCACGCCAAAGGCACACTTAGACGCATTCAAGCGCAACTTGTGTTTTTTGAGAATGGCGAACATCTCGGCCAAGTCGGACAAATGGTCTGCTTGATGCCGGCTTTTAACCACCATATCATCAATGTAAGCCTCCATTGTCTAGCCAAGCAAAGGAGCAAACATCTTAGTCACCATCCTCTAAAAAGTTGCCCCGGCGTTCTTCAAACCAAAAGGCATGACTCGGTAGCAGAAGAGTCCCCTTGGAGTCGTGAAGGAGGTGATCTCTCAGTCGGGCCCATGCATGGCAATTTGATGGTAGCCGCGATAGGCATCCAAAAGCTGAGCCGATTATGTCCAGCCGTCAAGTCCACAAGCTCAATGCGGGGCAAAGAGAAGCTATCTTCGGACAAGCTCGGTTGACTGTCTTGTAATCGACACAAACTCGCCACTTCCCATTCTTCTTGGGCACCACTACTGTGTTGGAAATCCACCGAGGGTAGTGCACTTCCTGAATTGCTCGTGCCTCAAGCAAGTTTTTCACTTCCTCTGCAACTACCTCCGATCTCCTTGTTCGCTGAATGACTGGCTTTGCTCCGGTGAAGACATTGAGTGATGGCAGATAAAACTTGGATCGAGGCCGGCATGTCGTAAGGCAACCATGCGAAGAGTTCGATGTTGGCCATCAAAAACTCAACCATCTCGGTCCTTTCTTGGGCAGTAAGGCTGGAGCCGAGCAGGAAGAACTTGTCCGGCTGCTCCGTATCAATTCGCACCTCCACCAATTCCTCAACAGCTTTGTCCTCTGCCTTGGTACCTACATCGTCAAGAACTCCCCGGTCTTCCGGTCCTTCTATCATTTGAACGAAGCCTTTAGCAGCCCGGCTGTCATTCACTGCCACGAAGCACTGCTTTGACATGACTTGATCTCCCCAAATCTCCTCGATTGCCCCCATAGCCGAGGGAATCTCATCACCTGATGGTAGGTCGACGCTACGGCTTACATAGCGTGAAGCCATCCCCTTCCAAGGATCAGGTTGTAAGTAGAAGGCACATGTAACACCCAGAACTCCACTTGCTTGACCACGGATCCCGCTTTGACCGGCAGGATAATCTTTCCCAAAGGCCACTCCGGTTGTGAGTTGAAACCAACCAGTGGCGAAGTTGCCGGAGCCAAGTCTGTCTCCCGGAGTTTGAGCTGCTTGAACGCGTCGTAATACATGATCTCGACCGAGCTTCCCTGATCGATCAAGATCCGTTTGACATCAAATTCCTTGACGCGGAGCGTTACTACTAAGGCATCGTTGTGCGGCGTCTGAATACGCTCTAAATCCCTTGAGGTGAAACTAATCACATCTTTCTCTTCGGTCTTTCCCCTCTTGATCACAGGCTGTACCAACAAAACTTCCCTCATGTGTTCTGCCTTCTTGATCATACCCCGGAGCTCGCATACCCGCGCCGGCTCCATGATGCCATGGATGACGTTGATAACTCCTTGCGGAGGCACGTCACGGTCATCCGGTCCCCGCGGAGCGACCGGAGCTTGGTTCGCCTTAACGCCCCCATCAATATAAAGGTCCAGGTGTCCGGCCGCAACTAGCTCTTCCAAGTGTTGCTTTAAAGGCAAACAATCCTCTGTCCGGTGGCCGCGCTCTCGGTGAAACGTGCAACGGTACCTCGGATTGAAGCCCTTCTGACCGTCGCCCAACTTAGCTGGAAACCGGACATATTCCTCGTCACGGATTTCACTAAGTATGCGATAGATCGGAATCTTGAAGATCGTGGTGATACCTGTCCTGGCCTTCAACCTTCTGTTTGCATCCGCTACGTCATCTCGGGGGTAGTCATCCCGGTCATTCCGACGTCCCCTACCCCGATTTTTGCGGTTCGAACCACGGTCCGATTCCTCTGCTCGATCATTTGAGCGGCTGGACTCTTGCCCAACCGCGTGCACTTTGTCCGCTGTCCTCTTGTCTGTCGTTGCCGGAGTTGCCTTTGCGGTGGACGCTGACGCATCATCCTCAACTCGGATATGCTCATTGATGCGTTGCATGAGCTGGCCCATGGACGTCGGCTGGTGCATGGTAAGTGAGTCCCGCAGTCTATGTCCGACCAGGAGACCACGCTTGTATTGAGTGATTGCAAGGTTGACCGGACAATCCAAGATCTCGTTGAAGGTCTCCCAATATCTAGAATTGCACGCCTTCAATGTGTCGCTCGGTTCCATCTTGACACTCAGTAGGTGATCAACTTCCTTAGGTGTCTTGGTGTTGGTTTTGAAGCGCGTCACAAAGGCTTCGGCCAACTGATGCCACCTTTCTATGCTCCCCTCCGGCAACCTCTCAAACCATTTCAAGCCCAGTTCGCCTAAACTTGACGGGAAGATAAGGCACATAAGTGTATCATTCCGCCTATGTCCGGCCATAACCTGCCGAAAGTGGCTTACATGCATATAGGGATCGGTCTTTCCGTCATAAATCGTAAATTTAGGCTGGTGGAAGCCTGCCGGAAGCGGTGTTGTTTCTATCTCCAGGGAGAATGGGGTGGCGCTCAGCCTTGCCAAGTCTGAATCTACAAGGAGCGGCGCTGCTTGGCGGGTTGGAGGCATTCCGACCTCCTCGCTGGCGCGAACTCCGTAGGATAGCCGCTGAAACGCCGGCACCCTTTATGCCTCTCGCCGGCGAGCTCGCTCCTTTAAGACCGCCTGCAAATCCTCTGAATGAGCGGAATAAGAGTACCTCGACATCGTCGCCGGACGTGAGGGCTGGTAAGTGCTATCTTGCGCGCTGCACTTCTCTGCACGCACGTCGAAATCACCAACTTTGTAACTTCTGGTAATAGAAATGGACGAAGTGTGTCGCTGACTCTGACTGCCTGAACGGCAGGGTTGGGTGCGCTCACTGTGGTCTCCCACTCCAGCTACACCCTTCTCTTTGACATGCCGCCTCAGTTCCTCCATCTCCGCTGCCATTCGCCGGATGACGGCGTCCTGGTCTCTTAGCTTGTGCTCCAGACGTCTGGCGTGTGATTCTCTCCGTCGCCAATGACCGTCTGGACTCCGTGAACGACCATAACTTCTTCCGCGCTTATCTCGCGCATCCGGCGACTGTCCTCCTGGGAATGTCTCCAGGTCCACCATTGGAAGGATGTCAGGATGTCCTTCTCTCCGTCTGCCCGACTCCGGGGTAACTCCGTCGACGGCGGACAACGGAAACTCATCGTTGTTCGCCATGGACGGCGATCGGACGAGCGTGGAAGACAAGGTTTTGTCTGCAAAGTTCCCACAGACGGCGCCAATTGTACGGGGAGCAAATATTCCAGCCAGCCCGTACTCCTTTCTTCCAAGCTCCGTTTCTGTCCGATCACCTGAAAGCACAACGGCGGTGAGTTACCCGGCGGCGTGTGGCCAGAAAATCCCTCCGACGATCAAGTTAGCACACACCTTGGGATAGAGGGAGAGAGAGGAGAGTGTTTGAGTGTAAGAGTTTCTTACAAAGTGTTCATCTGTCGCGTATGGGGGGCGCAGACATGCTTATGTACCTAGGGCTGTTCAAAAATCCGTTCAAACCGGTAATCCGGACCGAACCAGACCGAATCATACGGTTTGGTTCGGTTCTATTAAGAATTGGTTCGGTTTCGGATTAAAAAAATATGAGAACCGTAAAAACGGTTCGGTTAATGGATTTTATGAAAAAACCGCGGTTCGAACCGAACCGAACCGAATTTTAAAAGATATATATATATATAATATCAAGTTTTATTTTATTAATTGGTTTTTTATAATTTTAATGATATTAGGATGGTATATATATGTAATATTAAGTAATACCTTAATATTATTAGTTTTTATCATGAGTTAAATGTAATTAGTTTGAGTAATTATTTTGCTAATATTAATAATTTATTCTTGTAAATAGAAATTTTTGGAACCGTAAACCAAACCGAAACCGAACCGTTTTTTCGGTTTGGTTCTGGTCCGGTTTTTCAAGTGTAACGGTCTGGTCTGGTTCTCAAAATCACAGAACCGTTAGGATCAGTTCGGTTCTTGGATTTTCTCAGAACTGAACCAATCCGGACCGTGTACACCCCTATATATACCCTCTACGCCCCAAATCTACTCCCAGTGATCTCTCGACACGTGGCTCTGCTATCCCATCTGTCAGCACAAGTCTTGCTGAGCATCACCTAACCCAACTGCCAGCCCACTCTACTGGGAGCTCGGCAGCCGGGCAACATTATCTCGGCTATCAATGGCCATACTGCACTTCAAGCCCAAGTGCACTTGATGTCGTAGCGCTCCTCCAACCGGGCTCATTTCCAACCGTGCTCGACTGCATTCCGGCGAAGCCGAGATGGAAATTGATCACACTGGTGATGCCGGGCTGAGGGCGCGTGTATTACAACCGAGCAACGCACGAGCTGTGAAACCCTTTCCTGACTGAACCTTAACCTGACCGGCCTCCTTGCCAACGAAATCAGGTAGCTCGGTTCCACAAGGCCTTTGCCATTACCGAGCAAGATCACGGCCCAATCTCGGAGCCAAATACCTTGACCCAACCTCGTCCGGCCCAATCTGTCCGGCTAATTCCACGGCCCAATCTCAGATCATTAATCTCCCTCTCAATATCTTTTCGTAAAAAACTAAAAAATTATTAAAATAGTCTGTTCCCAAACCAACCGACCTCGTTTGGCATCACATCTTTTTAGCCTAAAAGTCAAAAAGTCACTAAAAAAATAAAAAAAACTTACCATTTTATCCTACAAATCTATCTATAAGGGTTCGTTTGGGAAGTGTGTTGGTTTTTTGACTTTTTGATTTTTTTGGCGTTTCGTTTGGGAATAGGCTTTTTTAGTAATTTTTTGACTTTTTGGCTAAAATATGATGTAAAAAAAATTAGTATGTTTGGGATGAATTTTTAGTTTTTTACGAAAATATGTGCAAAAAAATAGAAATAAAAGGGAATCTTTGACTTTTTGGTATAGGTTGTTGATTTTTTGATTTTTTTACTAAAAAAGTCACTTGCCAAACGTTAGCCTGGGGTTAAAAAGCCTCGTTTAGGAAGAGCTATTAGCTTTTTTGACTTTTTTGTGAGAAAAAAAATATAATAATTATGGGTTAGATGTGATATTTTATTTTATTAGGCTAAAAAACTTTTTTTTTTTTTTTTGGTGACTATTTTAGTTAAAAAAAACTCAAAACTAAGGCTCTGTTTGTTTGTGTTTTCAAAAGTTAGTTCTACACTGTGTTTTCAGTATGGTGTTTGGAACGTGCTTTGGAAACACGTTTCCAAAACTCTACAGAGTTATCTGCAGCAGCCGCGCTTTTCAGATTTTTTTTTTCAAAATTTTTGCTAACAGAACGTCCGGCCGGTTGACCGAAATAGTGATTTTTTTTTTTTTTTTATGCAATTGATATGTTAATTTTTATATAATTGAAAAAAACATTTTCTGAAATTTTTAAATTTTTTTATGTGCTTTAAAATAATTTTGAATTGTATATTTAGTTATGAGTTGTAAATTTTTGTATCAAATATCAAATGTCACATCAACAATTCCCCACTCAAATCAAAACTCTTTTCAAAACTATTTTCAAAACACTTTACCAAACAAATTTTCTACACTCAAATCATAATTCCACAACACACAAATTCAAAATACAACTCATACTCTCAAATCACATTTACAAAACTCTACCAAACACTACCTAAACTTTCCAAACGAGCTCTAAGTTTCAAATCACATGGTATATGAAACAATAGAGGTTAAAGTTTCGTTTGAAACAAACTATTTTAGGAATTTTTTAATTTTTTGATTAAATTATAAATAAAAAAAACTAGTATGTTTAAAAATATTTTTTTAACTTTTTATAAAAAAATATTAAATAAAATAATTTATAAAATAAAGAAATAAGTAAATTGATAATTTTGACAGTGAATTTGTACTCATCTATCTTTTTGACACGTGAAATGATAAAAAATATTTAATGATCTGAATTTGTATGGTTTAAATGTGTTAAAATAATGTTAATTTATACTTAAAATAACATTATTTTAAATATTTCAAGTCATTCCAACTATAAATTTTCAAATCACTTATCATTATTGTGAAATGATAGTACTGACGCAATAGCCTTTTGTTTGATTGTGAGTGTCAGTGGGTTGTTAGGAAAATATAAAAAAATTTGACCATTTTTTTATTTCGAAAAAATCCTTCTAGGTACTACTAGATTTTTATGCTAAAATAATGAGAGAGTAGGCTTTTATCAGACATTGAAATTGGTCCTGTTTGATAGAGTTGTGAGAAAGTGTTTATAGTTTATGCCTAAATAATTTATAGCTTATAACTATGAACATAAGCTGATTTCTGACTTATAAATTAAGCATCTCCTGCCCCACTCAAAGAATAAGCTGATTTCTGACTTCCAAAAAGTTATAAGTTATAAGCTATAAGTTAGACCAAACACATCAAAATAACTTAAATTAAGCTGAAAGCTGAAATAAGCAGCTTTTAAGCTGCACCAAACAGGCCTATTGTAGATAAGTTTGTCAGATAAAATTATAAATTTTTTTAAATTTTTTAACTTCTAAATTAAATTTATGAATTACCAAATTAAATAGCTTTCGTTGTTTAAATTAGTATCAACTCACCTATACTATTTTTTTTTAATATATTAATAAAAAATCAAAAAAATTAGTAAAATAGTTTGTTGCAGACGAGGTGGACCCTAGTTTGTTTGGCATTTCTCTCACTTAAGATAATTCATTTTCTTTCAAATGTTTCCTTGCAATTGTTGAATCGGAAATGCTGGAGACCCCCACTGGGGGGTCGACCCCAGTGAGGTGGCGGGCCATGATTCGTTGAAAATTTAAAAAAAAAAAAAAAAAAAAAATTTTTAAGCCAATGGGAAGGCCACAAACATGACCCCAGTGACTTCCACTGGGGGTCTGAGGCATTTTTGTTGTTGAATAGCTATTAACAACCAATAATTCATTAATGAAAAAGGAAAATGAATGGGAACATTAATTAGTGCTATCATTAATAATGTGATAGTGGACCTCACCATGAATAATTTGATGTTTTAATCTTGGTGTTGTATTTTTTTTTTTTTTATTAAATGCTATATCATTAGTGATTTTTTAGAGTTTCAACAAAATTCAACTTGTGTTTTTTTCCTACTGGCTTTTATCGCTCTGAACATAAATCATCAAACACAGACAAAATTTATTTACTGTCCTGTACTCTCTGTTTTATTAGTACAAGGTCTTGTTTCTCATGTATTAAAAAAATTAAAAAATTAAAAAATTATTATTTTATTTAAGTTATATCATCTTATTTAAGTCACATTATCTCTTTATTATATCAGTTTAAATTCAATCCATATTTCATAAAAAGTAGAAAAATACATTTATTTAGAACATTCCAAACTACCCCTAAGTACTCTTTTGAGAAGTTGGTAAAAAGTCAGCTTTTAACTTTTTATCAATTTTGAATTACATCGCCTCTCACATAACTTACTCATAAAAAGACAAAATAAGCTAAAAAAATCATGTAAAAATGTGAGAGATGGTTAAAAATTGACTTTTAAACTTTTTTTTGACTTTTTAAAAAAATCATGTAAAAATGTAAGAGATGATATAACCCAAAATAGATTAAAAATTAAAAAATAACTTTTAATCATTTTTTCAAAATATTTTTAAATTAAAAATTTATTTTATCTTTTCATAATTAAAATAAGCTCAATCTCATCCAAATTAAAAAATAAATTTATTTTATTTTTTATGATTAAAATAAGCTCAATCTCATCCAAGTTGATTTGTGACTAAAATAATCACAAAAACAAAATAGACTATTATCATTACACTCTTTTCTCATAAAAAAAGTTAAAAAAATTAAAAAGTCAAAAATTATTCCCAAACTAAAATTTTTTAATCCAAATTAAAATAATTAAAAAAATCAAAAAGTTAAAAAATTTACCCACTTTCAAAACGGAGGCCAAATGAGCACTTAACTTTACATTGCAATTGTTGTGCCAAGTGGAAATAGCTGTCAAGAATCAATAATTCATTGTTGGGAAAATCTACTTTTGCTTTTTCATTACAGCTATTATTGCTCTATCACCCGTGTTATATATGGGATAATTATAAATATTTATATTTATTTTAATTTTTTTTAATATATAAATTAAATACATGGGGTTTGACCGAGGAGTTTGAAAGAATTTAATAAGTGTTTATTTATTTATTTTTTCAAAAAACAAAATAAAAAATTAAGAGGGAAAAAAATTAAGAGCCATTTACACAATAATTACATGGGTCTCTTAGGGATGTAAAAAGTAAGGAAATTAGGATTTCATTTATTGCGTTATTCAATAGTGTAATTATTATAATCTTTGAACCAATCACCAAGTCAATTTATTTTTTTTAATATATAAATTCAATACATGGGGTTTGACCGAGGAGTTTGAAAGAATTTAATAAGTGTTTATTTATTTGTTTTTTCAAAAAATAAAACAAAAAAATTAAGAGGGAAAAAACATTAAGAGCCATTTACACAATAATTACATGGGTCTCTTGGGATGTAAAAAGTAAGGAAATTAGGATTTCATTTATTGCGTTATTCAATAGTGTAATTATTATAATCTTTGAACCAATCACCAAGTCAATTTTTTTTTAAAAAAAAATAAAAAATTAGGAAATTAGGATTGGCATGTTGGAGCTTCCACAAGCCTTGGGTTTTAAAAGACCCTTTTGCTTAATATATAGATTAAATAGTGTAATCTATATATTACACTATTTACATTTTAAGGATTACTAAAAGTGTTTTTGAAATTTTATCAGTAATAACAAAAATGAATAATGAAAAGAAAGAATAGCATTTTAAGTTTGAAAAAATTATTATGAAAACAATTCACATTTTAAGGATTACTAAAAGTGTTTTTGAAATTTTATCAGTAATAACAAAAATGAATAATGAAAAGAAAGAATAGCATTTTTCAATTTGAGGAGTTTTAGAGAAGATTACCTGTGGAGGAGGAGACTGCAATAGGTATGTGTCTGGCTTCTTATAAATTATGTTTTTTAAGATTTTTTATAAAAATAATTTAACAATCTTATTACTAACCATAGTGTATAGAAGAAGTTGAAAACGGTACTACAGTAACTAACCATGGGTTATATCTATAATTATTTGTATGAGGGGATTTTAAATGCTGATCAGAGGATTTTGACCAATTCAATAAATGCAGGCATGTGGAAAGACACGTGGATTAAAAAAAGTTAATAAATGCTGATTAGGGGATTTTGACCAAATTAATAAATGCTGAGGTTTTTTTTTTAAATAAAAAATTTAGAAAATTCAGATTGGGATATTGGAGCTCCTACAAAGCTTGGGGGGTTAGAAACCCCCTTTTCTTTAATATATATATTAGCCTATCACCCGTACTATGCACGGGATAATTATAGATATTTTATATTTGTTTTAGATTTTTTTTAATATATAAATTATGTTTTTAAAGATTTTTTATAAAAATAATTTAACAATCTTATCACTAAACATAGTGTATGGGAGAAGTTGAAAAGGGTACTGCAGTAACTATACATGGATTATATCTATAATTATTTGTATGATGAGATTTTAAATGCTGATTAGGAGACTTTGACCAAATCAATAAATGCAGGCATGTGGAAAGATATATGGATTGAAAAAATTTAATAAATGTTGATCAGGGGATTTTCACCAAATCAATAAATGCTAAGATTTTTTTTTAAATAAAAAATAAAAAATTTAGAAAATCCAGATTGGGATATTGAAGCTCTCACAGGCCTTGGGGGTTAAAAACCCCCCTTTTGCTTAATATATAGTATAGATAATATATAATATATATATATAGATTATAAAATGAGATAAATAAAGTGCTATCTTATTATAATGGAGGAGATCTTATAATAAAAGCGTGTAGACATGAATGCCCTCTTATTTTATTATGTTTACAATTATCTATATATGTGAATTGTGATTTTTAAATGTTTTTTTCTTTTAAATGTCTTCTTTTTTTCTTTTTTTATATTATATTAAAGTTTAATATTTTGATAATAATCATATGTGTTGGACTTTTCAAGAAATTAAATGTCTTTTTTTTTATTATATTATATTAAAGTTTAATATTTTGATAATAATCATATGTGTTGGACTTTTCAATAAATTTTTTTTTATGTTTGTTTTTAATGCATTAAAGTGTTAATGGAGGAGATCTTATAAAAAAAACGTTTAGACATGAATGCCCTCCTATTTTATTGTATTTACAATTATCTATATATGTGAATTATGATTTTTAAATGTTTTTATTTTTATTTTTTAAATGTCTCCGTTTTTTCCTTTTCCTACTCCTAATTTTCTAATTTTTTGATTTAAAAAAAAAAGAAAACCTCAACATTTATTGATTTCTCCTAACCCAACCTCAGCATTTATTGACTTCTACCACCCCACTATTCCTTTTGACTTCTCTCATAATTATTGCAACACCCTTTTCAATTTCTCCTATACATTATGGCTACACACAAAAATAAAAAAAAAAGAAGATAAGAATTTAGTTATAGATCTCAAAAAAAAATATAACATCTAAATTTGAATTATGATTTAATAATATAATTATGTATTTTTATTATGTATATCTATCAAAATTTTAAATCACTTAATGGGACAAATTAATCAATTTTCCAAAATTATTGATTTTTAATTTACAAAATAGATTAAAAAAATTATTAACTAATTTATTTATTTAATAACAAAAATATTTCATAATCTCTCTCTCCTAATCTTTCTCACAAATTTTTAAAAAAAAATATTAAAACTTACATTCATTTTTTCTTTCTCAAAAAATTAAATAATATTTTTTATTAAAATTATAGATATCTACTTATATTTTATATATTAATCTACCCACTTCCAAAACGGAGTCCAAATGAGCACTTAACTTTACATTGCAATTGTTGTGCCAAGTGGAAATAGCTGTCAAAGAATCAATAATTCATTGTTGGGAAAATCTACTTGTGCTTTTTCATTACAGCTATTATTGCTCTATCACGCGTGTTATGTATGGAATAATTATAGATATTTATATTTATTTTAATTTTTTTTAATATATAAATTAAATACATGGGGTTTGACCGAGGAGTTTGAAAGAATTTAATAAGTGTTTATTTATTTGTTTTTTCAAAAAACAAAATAAAAAATTAAGAGGGAAAAAAATTAAGCGCCATTTACACAATAATTACATGGGTCTCTTGGGATGTAAAAAGTAAGGAAATTAGGATTTCATTTATTGCGTTATTCAATAGTGTAATTATTATAATCTTTGAACCAATCACCAAGTCAATTTATTTTTTTTAATATATAAATTCAATACATGGGGTTTGACCGAGGAGTTTGAAAGAATTTAATAAGTGTTTATTTATTTGTTTTTTCAAAAATATAAAACAAAAAAATTAAGAGGGAAAAAACATTAAGAGCCATTTACACAATAATTACATGGGTCTCTTGGGATGTAAAAAGTAAGGAAATTAGGATTTCATTTATTGCGTTATTCAATAGTGTAATTATTATAATCTTTGAACCAATCACCAAGTCAATTTTTTTTTTAAAAAAAAATAAAATTAGGAAATTAGGATTGGCATGTTGGAGCTTCCACAAGCCTTGGGTTTTAAAAGACCCTTTTGCTTAATATATAGATTAAATAGTGTAATCTATATATTACACTATTTACATTTTAAGGATTACTAAAAGTGTTTTTGAAATTTTATCAGTAATAACAAAAATGAATAATGAAAAGAAAGAATAGCATTTTAAGTTTGAAAAAATTATTATGAAAAAATTCACATTTTAAGGATTACTAAAAGTGTTTTTGAAATTTTATCAGTAATAACAAAAATGAATAATGAAAAGAAAGAATAGCATTTTTCAATTTGAGGAGTTTTAGAGAAGATTACCTGTGGAGGAGGAGACTGCAATAGGTATGTGTCTGGCTTCTTATAAATTATGTTTTTTAAGATTTTTTATAAATAATTTAACAATCTTATTACTAACCATAGTGTATAGAAGAAGTTGAAAACGGTACTACAGTAACTAACCATGGGTTATATCTATAATTATTTGTATGAGGGGATTTTAAATGCTGATCAGAGGATTTTGACCAATTCAATAAATGCAGGCATGTGGAAAGACACGTGGATTAAAAAAAGTTAATAAATGCTGATTAGGGGATTTTGACCAAATTAATAAATGCTGAGGTTTTTTTTTTAAATAAAAATTTAGAAAATTCAGATTGGGATATTGGAGCTCCTACAAAGCTTGGGGGGTTAGAACCCCCTTTTCTTTAATATATATATTAGCCTATCACCCGTACTATGCACGGGATAATTATAGATATTTTATATTTGTTTTAGATTTTTTTTAATATATAAATTATGTTTTTAAAGATTTTTTATAAAAATAATTTAACAATCTTATCACTAAACATAGTGTATGGGGAGAGTTGAAAAGGGTACTGCAGTAACTATACATGGATTATATCTATAATTATTTGTATGATGAGATTTTAAATGCTGATTAGGAGACTTTGACCAAATCAATAAATGCAGGCATGTGGAAAGATATATGGATTGAAAAAATTTAATAAATGTTGATCAGGGGATTTTCACCAAATCAATAAATGCTAAGATTTTTTTTTAAATAAAAAATAAAAATTTAGAAAATCCAGATTGGGATATTGAAGCTCTCACAGGCCTTGGGGGTTAAAACCCCCCTTTTGCTTAATATATAGTATAGATAATATATAATATATATATATAGATTATAAAATGAGATAAATAAAGTGCTATCTTATTATAATGGAGGAGATCTTATAATAAAAGCGTGTAGACATGAATGCCCTCTTATTTTATTATGTTTACAATTATCTATATATGTGAATTGTGATTTTTAAATGTTTTTTTTCTTTTAAATGTCTTCTTTTTTTCTTTTTTTATATTATATTAAAGTTTAATATTTTGATAATAATCATATGTGTTGGACTTTTCAAGAAATTAAATGTCTTTTTTTTTATTATATTATATTAAAGTTTAATATTTTGATAATAATCATATGTGTTGGACTTTTCAATAAATTTTTTTTTATGTTTGTTTTTAATGCATTAAAGTGTTAATGGAGGAGATCTTATAAAAAAAACGTTTAGACATGAATGCCCTCCTATTTTATTGTATTTACAATTATCTATATATGTGAATTATGATTTTTAAATGTTTTTATTTTTATTTTTTAAATGTCTCCGTTTTTTTCCTTTTCCTACTCCTAATTTTCTAATTTTTTGATTTAAAAAAAAAAAGAAAACCTCAACATTTATTGATTTCTCCTAACCCAACCTCAGCATTTATTGACTTCTACCACCCCACTATTCCTTTTGACTTCTCTCATAATTATTGCAACACCCTTTTCAATTTCTCCTATACATTATGGCTACACACAAAAATAAAAAAAAAAGAAGATAAGAATTTAGTTATAGATCTCAAAAAAAAATATAACATCTAAATTTGAATTATGATTTAATAATATAATTATGTATTTTTTATTATGTATATCTATCAAAATTTTAAATCACTTAATGGGACAAATTAATCAATTTTCCAAAATTATTGATTTTTAATTTACAAAATAGATTAAAAAAATTATTAACTAATTTATTTATTTAATAACAAAATTTTCATAATCTCTCTCTCCTAATCTTTCTCACAAATTTTTAAAAAAAAATATTAAAACTTACATTCATTTTTTCTTTCTCAAAAAATTAAATAATATTTTTTATTAAAATTATAGATATCTACTTATATTTTATATATTAATCTACCCACTTCCAAAACGGAGTCCAAATGAGCACTTAACTTTACATTGCAATTGTTGTGCCAAGTGGAAATAGCTGTCAAAGAATCAATAATTCATTGTTGGGAAAATCTACTTGTGCTTTTCATTACAGCTATTATTGCTCTATCACCGCGTGTTATGTATGGAATAATTATAGATATTTATATTTATTTTAATTTTTTTTAATATATAAATTAAATACATGGGGTTTGACCGAGGAGTTTGAAAGAATTTAATAAGTGTTTATTTATTTGTTTTTTCAAAAAACAAAATAAAAAAATTAAGAGGGAAAAAAATAAGCGCCATTTACACAATAATTACATGGGTCTCTGGGATGTAAAAAGTAAGGAAATTAGGATTTCATTTATTGCGTTATTCAATAGTGTAATTATTATAATCTTTGAACCAATCACCAAGTCAATTTATTTTTTTTAATATATAAATTCAATACATGGGGTTTGACCGAGGAGTTTGAAAGAATTTAATAAGTGTTTATTTATTTGTTTTTTCAAAAAATAAAACAAAAAAATTAAGAGGGAAAAAACATTAAGAGCCATTTACACAATAATTACATGGGTCTCTGGGATGTAAAAAGTAAGGAAATTAGGATTTCATTTATTGCGTTATTCAATAGTGTAATTATTATAATCTTTGAACCAATCATCAAGTCAATTGTTTTTTAAAAAAAAATAAAAAATTAGGAAATTAGGATTGGCATGTTGGAACTTCCACAAGCCTTGGGTTTTAAAAGACCCTTTTGCTTAATATATAGATTAAATAGTGTAATATTATAATCTTTGAACCACTCACCAAGTCAATTTTTTTTTTTTAAAAAATCAAAAATCAAAAAATTAAGATTAACATATTAGAGCTTGCACAGCCTTGGGGGTTAAAACCCCCTTCCTTAATATATAGTATAGATTATTGCTCTGAACTTACATCATCAAACACAGACAAAACCCCACATAGAAAGAGAGAGAGAGAGGAGAGAGAGAGAGAGAGAGAAATGGAACTTCAACATTTTAGCCATGAACATCCATTGATTCTCGATGAAGTGAACGACGATGGTGAGGCAATTGTCTGCAACGTGTGTTGGGAAAAGATCTCTGGTTCTGGATTCAGGTGCAAAATTTGTTTTTTTTTTTTTGCACAAATTGTGTGCAGAATTTCCCGAGGAGATGAAGTACCCGATCCACGCCCATTCCCTTACGCTCCAGGATTCAGGGCCTTTTACCCGTTGCGATGTTTGTGAAGGCAATATACGCGGATTCTCCTATCGATGTTCTCCCTGCGATTTTGACGTGGATATCAGATGTAGTGTTAGAGGCCAACATTTTAGCAGTAAACATCAGTTGATGATCCTCAATGAAGATGAGAAGAATGATGTTGATGAGAGGGTTTCTTGCGATGTGTGTTTGCAGCAGATCACAGGCTCAGCAGCAGCATACAAATGCACAAATTGCTCTCCAACTATTTCCACAAATTGTGTGCGCAACTACCCGCAGAGATGGAGCACCCAATGCACCCTGATCACCCGCTTGCCCTCCTCCAAGTAGTGGCTAATAAATTCAGATGTGATGGCTGTCATATACGTTTGAAAGAATTCATATATCGTTGTTCCATCTGCAATTTCAACCTCGATAGACGCTGTGCTTTGAGAGCACACAAGGTTAACCATGAAAGTCACAACCACCCATTAAGCCTCGTGTCTAGCTCGGCCTCCTTCGAATATCATGCTGTTGGCACAAAGCGTGAAGGCATGTCTTATATGTGTGACACGTGCAGTTTCTGGATCCATTATGACTGTGCTTCATTAACACCCACCTTCAAACACCACAATCACATTCACCTGTCACCCTCGTCTATCCGACTGATGAAGATCATTCCTATTTCAATACGTACAAATACAATTGCAATATTTGTAAAAATTTTATGTGGGAAGAAAGGTTTTGGTTATATGTTTGTATAGGATGCGGATATTGCATTCATGTCAATTGCTCAAGAAAGAAAAAGTATGCTTTCACATTGACCCTGATTTTGATTTTTATTCTCTGTTTTTTGACAAGAAACAAGTTTATTGACAATGCTTTTCTCCTCATTTGACGTGTGTTCTATCGTTATTTTGTGGATTTAGACCATCTTCAACGGTTCAGCAAACTTGGCATCAGATTTAAAATTTGAAAAAAAATGTACTTTTTAGAACTTCAACGGTTTTACCAAATTGGTATCAAAATGAGAATTGAACCAAAAAAACATTAAACTGATAACAGAATACAGGTTTCACCAAATTAATGTATGTGACCGTTGGGGTGGGCCAACCGGTCAACCAACCGGTTGTCCGGTTAGTTGACCCACCGGTCGACCAGTTTCCTTTCAAAGAGTGGGTTCAAACCGGTCAAAAAAGGTTCAAACATGTATAAAAAAAAAAATTGCTCTTACCGGTCGATCAGCCGGTCGACCGACCCTTCCCTTTTGATGCACAGTTGGAGCAAGCCGTATCAAATTGGGAAAATTGACTTTTTTTTATTCAAATTTGGTGAAAATTTTGGTTAACCGTTAGAGATGCTCTTAGGGAAAGAGAAAGTGCAATCAAGGTTGAGAATATTGACGAGGCCAATTTGATTCACTTGCGAATGGCTGATGACTCAATTAGTGCATTTGACCTATTTTTGAAGCAAATTAGCATGGGAGACAACAAGAGAGAAGCAGAGCTCAACCATTTTAGTCATCATCATCCATTAATCCTTTTCGATGCGCAAGGAGACAACAATTTGTGTTATGAGAACGAACTACTTATCTTGAATGAGCTAAACAAGGACAAAATATGCAATGCGTGTGTGCAAAAAATTTCAGCTCCATTTTATAGTTGTGGTCTATGCGATTTCTTTCTCCATAGATGGTGTGCCAAGCTACCAAATGAACTGGAGCATCCGTGTCACCCACACCCGCTCATCCTCCTCAAAAAGCCCCCTCAACCTAGAGGATTGTTCTGTTGCGAATGATGCAGATATAGTTGCTATGGATTTGCCTTCAGATGTATCAAGAATGGATGTATGAATCATTACTACCTCGATGTTAAGTGTGCTTCCCTACCCAAAGCCATCATTCATAAAGTTCATGAGCATCCCCTCTTCCTAAAGAAAGATTGGGCTTGTTTGGTTTGTTTTTGAAAGAGTTGTTTTTGAAAAAAAATTTGGAGAGAGAGTTTAGAATTTTTTTTGGTTTGTTTGGTTATATATTTTGAAAGTAGTTTTGGAGTTTTAGAGTTTGGGATAATTTGATATTTTGTTGTAATTTAGTAGATGTATGTGAGAGAAAAAGTGATTGAGAAGGAGAGAGGAGAGAGAAAAAGTGATTGATTGATGTATAAAAAAGAGAAAGTGATTTTGGAAATTTTTTGAGAAAAACACAAACCAAACAAAATTTTGAAATTTTTTTTCAAAAACAACTCTCCCAAGATCAAACCAAACAAGCCCTGTATCACCGCAAGTTGTGCTACATGTGCTCGAAGAGTTGAGATGTTCTCATTTGGATGTGACATTTGCAATTTCAACTTACACTACACATGTGCTATGCTCCCAGATACAATTAAGCAATTAAGCATAGGTATGATGAACATCATCCCTTCACCCTAATTTATGCACCCATTAAGGATGGACCCGATGAGTATATCTGTGAATTTTGCAAGGAAGAAATTGACCCAAAGTGGTGGTTCTATCACTGCATCGATTCATGTGCCAAATGCATTTCTACGGAGAGAAAGGAAGTTCAAAATATCAAGTGGAAAAGCACCCATAACTTTGATAGTCACTCACACAGTCTCGTCTATGTTCCAATCACAAAAAAGAGCTTTGATCACTCTCAGTGTGACTACTACCACCGACATATCCGTTCCCCCTTTTCTTTAAGACAAAGGTCCTTTGTGGGTAAAATAGGCTTCAAATGTGAGCAGTGTAACATTATGCTCCATTCACATTGTCCTCATCCAAAATATCTTAAGCCGTGTTTGTTTTGAGAATTTGAATAGAAAATGAAAAGGAAAAGAAAATGTGATCTTATTTTTTGTTTAATTATAATGGACAATATAAGAGAAAAAAATTTGAGGGGGAAATATTATCTCACTTTTTGTATTTTGAGTGCACTTGGCTCTTTTTTTTTTTTGTTCATTTCTCAACTCTAACTAAATATAGTTTAGAATTCAAATCTTATCAATTGTTTCTCTTTTTTTTTTTTTCTTCCCTTATCAAATCCTTCAAGTCATAATTGAAAAAAAATTCAATATGATTATTCATGCTTTTAAATGTTTAAATAAAATTATCTTCAAGTTTGTAGATGCCAATGGTTAATATTAGATTTAATAGATTATTATAGGGAGTGGTTAGTTCAATTCCACTCTCACATTGGTTGGGCCATTAAGAAATACTCTGTTTGGTTTTGACTTTAGTTTTCAATTTTATTTTATTTTATTTTTTTTGCTGTGTTTTTTTGTGTTTTGTAAATTTTTTTGATACTTTAAGTAGATTTTTTTATTTTTTAAATGCACATAACATAGATACAAGTATACTGAATAAATACAAAAATATATTAAATTTTTTTTTTTTTTTTTTTGTATGCTTTAGTATTTAGTGTTCTTTTAAAATATTTTTTTTCACTAATAATTTATTTTTCAAGTGTATCTA
Source organism: Camellia japonica (assembly GCA_030407325.1). Lineage (NCBI taxonomy): Eukaryota > Viridiplantae > Streptophyta > Magnoliopsida > Ericales > Theaceae > Camellia > Camellia japonica. Next base: position 40,113,345 of record JAPPVO010000029.1, read on the forward strand.
AATTAAGTGAGTTTGAAAAGTATTTAAAAAAAATTTAATTGCTTAAAATATTTAAAATGTTCACTAAAACTAAAAATACACATAAAATGTTTTCAAAATTTAACCTAAAAATATAATTTCCTAAAAGTTGAGGAGAGGCACGTGCCCCTCTTGGTCTCTTGCTCCGCTCAACACTTATCGGACACTTACCTAAACATGTCTTATTTTTTAAAAATTTCTACACCCAGATACGCTTTAAAGACACTTTGAAAACACACACACTACAAATATAAAAAAAGTAATTTAAAATCAATGATAAAGAAAAACAATATAAAATTTTCATATTGCTGTGTCCAAGCTCTTAACATAATGCCTTAGTTACTTATTTAGATTAATTTTATCACCTTTTTTTTCAATTTATTGTTGTTAATTAGCTTGATTAATAATTGTTGGCAGGTAGTCAGCTATGCAATGAGCATTGCTGATAATGGAATGCATAAAAGAGTTTCACAAAGAAACCCAAATATTACATACATGAACCATTTGTGTCTATTGTACACCGGGATTTAAACTCCAGAATTGACCCCAACGAATCAAAACACCACCAAGGTTTGCATTATCAGTGCCTTGAGACATAAATTTAGTTGGGTTTTTTGGGCATCAAGCTGGGGGCTTAAACTTGCCACATACTTGCTAGAGAACACTTTGCAACTCACGAGCATAATTGTTGATCCTCGCACTCCAAAAATCCCTTGGGATTTAGCAAAAATGGAAGCGCATAGTGTGCGAGGCAGCTGCAAAGAAAACTGCCTTCAAAGCAAAATTAGCCATACTTGAGTACTTCAATTTATTTATTTAGGACTTGAAAAGATAGTTTGATTGTGTATGAAACAGATTTTGATAACTTCTCTCCCTAGGGATCAATTGATATCTATGATATAGTTTCTATTCATCCTGTTAGTGTTAGTGCTATGTTCTGTTGATCACTCAAGTTTTTATCGTGATCTGCTTCTTCCTATCCATGATATATAATCATTTCCATTAGTTATATCATTCACTTCCTTTTGAAAACTTCACACAAAAGCTTCTATCCACATAGAAATACAAGTAATATGTGTAAAGTCATAGTCCAAATTTAAAAATATCTAGATGAGCACTGTGGAAACGTGAAATTAGTTACACCAATCCCATCCATATAACTTAGAAGTCTTTTGAGCACGCACCCTACTTAGGAGTTTGTATCACTTCGTATCAGAGTCAGCCATCATGCCGAGTATGGAATATGACACATCTATGTGAGTATGGGATCAAATGGGTGCAGCATTGCGGTTTGAGCCCCAGAGGGACGACTTATAGGCTGCCCTGATTAAGATATCTACCAAGGTGTCAAAACTAGAAAGGAAAGCACTACCATTGGGTCAAGGGTAAATTACACTAACACCCCTTCTAATCACAATGACACCCCTTTATCACGAAAATCTCACTACCCTCCCTTCCTTTTAAAATATGTATAATAGTTAAGTCCATTTATTAGTAAACCGTTAGTCACCCAAACAGAAAATGATGACTTCAACAAAAGAAAGATTTGAAATGCCAAAATTACCCTCTCATCCCTTGCAGCTTCTCTTCCAATCCCTAACCTTACTTTACCTCACCTTACACATCACCACCATTACAAAACCCAACATCAAATCACAGCCACAGCCACAGCCACAGCCACAGAACTTCATATATATCTATATTTATATATACATATCACCAACATGACAAAACCCACCATCAAATTAAACAACTACGATACCGAAATTTTGTAGAAGGCAAAAGGGTTTCAAAGAGGGAAAAAACAAAAAAAAAGGTTTCAAACAGAGGCAAGAGGATGGGAATGGCAAGAAGGTCATGATTTTTGTCTAAACCTGTCTGATACAAAAGCTCTATGAATATATGAATTTACAAAGCTTCAAACACAGTAAGCAAGTGTATATGAATATATAGTAAGCATGCAAACCCAACAACAAAACAACTCCAATCACTGCCTTTGTAATTATTAGCAACAACCAACCATCCAATTCCATACTACAAAAGGCAAAATCTAATTTCAACAATTAAAGAGCTTTAAACTAAAACAAATATATGTACACATATCAAAGCTTCAATAATTAAAGAGAATTTTATTCTACCATATCTAGCTTCAACAGATTCATTTTTATAGACACAAAATATATGTATATACATCTGTAACAGTTGCAACCTTACTACCCTCCTGCAATCAACCCTTCTCCACTTGGTTGCAACCTCAGGCCCTCACCATTACCCCCTTACGACCACTACAAACCCAAAATCAATCCCCCCATATTTTGCGTCTCATCCCCTCCATACATAATCAATCACTACTCCAAATCCTCTCCCAAAAGCAATTCCCCCATACATTGCTTCTCATCCCTTCCATTCTCTCTCTCTCTCTCTCTCTCTCTCTCTCTCTCTCTCTCTCTCTCTCACACACACACACACACACACACACACACACACACAACACAAAAAAAAAAAAAAAAAATTGGAGGAAGAGAGAACAATCATCTATCATCTTTTCTACATTCATAACATGGGGCTGGCTCTGGCCCATCTCTCTTCGACTGTGCTCCTAAAGGCTATAAGAGATCAATTAAACCAACAAAGGGTTGACAAATGAGGACTGGATGGAAGAAGTTACAGAGGTGGTGGTCTTCGACATTGGCCAATAATGGCAAACAGTAACATTGTCTTCCCTACTATTTTTCTCTCATCTTCCTCTTCTCTCTCATCAATCCTATATAAGATTTAACTAAATAAATAAAGGGCATTACAGTAATTTGCCATTTCAGTTCAGTGTTAACTGACAAGGGGTGGCAATGTGATTCATAGAATAAAGGGGGTGTCATTGTGATTTCAAAGAAATTCAGGGGGTGCCAATGTAATTTACCCTTTGGTCAATGTTGATAGAGTGGGCTGTCGTAGACGTCGACTGCGGTTTATGATGGTGCGACCATGTCTTATTCCCCAACCCCCCACTCAACACATCATTCTTTCTCATAGAAGATTCCCAAATAATCCAAACTCCTAAATTTCATTGACAAAGGAATCCTGAAAATGAGATTCTTATTCTTTTCCTTTTATTCTTATCATCCGATCCAAACATAGTCTCAAGACTGTCAGTTTCTCATGAACACCGAGTTCTGCATCCCAAAAACCCAAACATCTATGCTATTATAAAGTGAAGGCCTCAGTTGAAGTGGTGACGCCTTTGCTCTCCTCATGTCATGTGGTAGTGTTTTTTATTTTTTTTTTTAAAAGTTACACAAAGAGGTGAGCAATGCTTGAACCCATGACCATAGGTTTAAGGTAGGAGGACTCATACCACTTAAGCTAAGTGTACAATATAGTATTAATTTCATTATTATTTTCTTTGCACACGCACCGCGTGTGCCACTCGCTAGTTCTTAGAAAGACCTAGACAAGATTTGATAAATGTCGACATTATTTGCCATTAATGATAATCCATCCATTTTGACATTTTTCAGATTAGGTTTCTTTTACAAATCCCTCAGCCACTAGCAACAATACATTTAGGCCATGTTTGTTAAGGCGGATATGGTCTAAGGATTGGATTAATAATCCAACAAAATGCATATTCCCACGTTTGGCAAAGAAAATAGAAATACAAACTAATAATCCACTCAAACATGATATGCTCCATATGAGGGACTAATGAATCCCAAGCAGAGAGTGGGATACAAATGGTATAAACACAGTATGTCCACCACACTGACAATATCAATATCCAGTCTCACATTTCCTTTGAAGTATTTATTGAAGACAAATGAAAAACAAAAGTGATATTTCAGCAGATTACATAAAAATCACATCACTCTTGTGCCTGAATTAGAGTATACTGGGAAACACCAAAGTGTTCTATGTATGCAATTCCTAAAGGAATTCACAACCTTTTACTTGCACAACCAATTCCAAACTTTGACTTGTTCTATGCTAACACAAATGGAATAACTAAACATGGAAATTCAACAAGCCAACTTGACAAACTAAAATGGATTGACATCTCAGTCTTGAGATCATAACCACAAAAGATAAAGGAAGTTGCGAAACAAACTTCTGCAACTAAAGCTTCACTCTCAGATGAACTGAAATATTCAGTAAGAATGAACAATCTTTTTTCACAATTTAAATGAAGCATATCTCCCAAATATCATTTAATGAAAGGATATGATTGACAAAGATGAGGAAATTATCAACTGCAAGTCTGTTAAATTACAGCATCAAATGAAATATTCACATACTTGCCCTTCTGCCATGCACAACAAACCCTAGAGACCCAAAATAAAACCTTTTCAACCCTCTTCTAGAATTTCACCCAATAACACAAACAAACTAAGCAAAAACAAAAATCTCAAAGATTAGAGCAACCAACAAAACTTACATAATCCAAGTTTAATTGGAATTTGGAATACAATCTATACAATACAAAGTAATGATTCCATACTTCTAAATTCTAATTACCACCACCAGGCAATGATATATATATATATATAATCACACTGTTATAGGTAATATTCTATTTACTAAAGTATCATCTCAACCATAAGTAGATAGCAGCTCATCCCTGTTATCTATCAAGGAAATATGATGGCTTTTTGACATGGTGGCTTTTTGACATAGTGGCCTATCTCCATCTAATTATATTTTATTCACATTGTCCTCACTTTTTATCTTTCCCTTTCAAACACTGGCTAAATATTTGGGGAAACCATTTTGGCATCCCAAAAAATACTTGGGCAAAACCTCTTGAAATTCTTTTAAAAGAAAATGTAATTTATTTACAACATGAAATATTTTTCTAGAATTTAAGAAACAAGCACCCAGCATTTTGTTGCATTTGGATATAATAATCGACTCTTCAAATGCTTTTGAAATGGCCAACAACCATCGGAACATCTTTCTTAGTAAGCATTCCTCTACCACACTTCACAAACAAACTAATCTTTAGTAGCACATCTTCCATTTCCAATCTCTATCTCCCAACTCCAGTTATACTAGCAAACTAAATACCAAAACAATAGACATCAAATCAATTTCCAGCCATCAAAACCAATTGCAAGTTTTCTGTTTTCCAGTCAAGTAGCCATCACAAACTAATGCAATTGGATAAACAGCATAACTCTCATACAAAGAATCAACAACAACAAAAGAACACTTTGATTGTCAAGTTTGAAATGAACCCACATTCATCCAAAACAAGCTACAACTATTCAGTTCCAATTGTTCAATTACCCTAAAAATCAATTGAGACAAGGCTACAAAAAAGGCAACTTACATATAAAACCAGCTTCAGAGAGCTCCACAACAACTGAAAATGCATTTTTCTCTGAATCTTCCAACTATGAACTCTGCAATTCCATTGGCAGCCCAAAATCTAAGCTTCTGGCGTGGGCATTCTCTTAGCCTTCTTGTTTCTCTTCTCCGATAAAGCCTTCCCAAAGGCCTCCACAATCCGCTCCTGTGATTCGAGAATCATCTCGGTCCGCTTCATCTCCATCTCCCTTCGCATCGCCTCGACTTCCCTCGCCATCTCCATCTTCATCCTCTCCATCCTCACAAACCCATCTCCCAATCCCTTAATCGCCACCACCATCTCCGCCACCGGGTCCCCCTCTCTTTTCATCCCCACCCCATCACCACTACCACCACCGCCTCTCTTCCCCAACCCTAACCTCTCTGAATACCCATCTCTCACAACCCTAGTAGACACAAAATTAGGGTTAGGGATAGGGTTATGATAAGATTTTTTCGTCCCAGGAACCACTGTAACACTCGATCGACCGGGAATTTTGATCCTAAACCCGCCGATCCCATTGCTCGTCGACCCATGAACACTCAGATTCTCAGTAACACCACGCTTCACGCTCTGATACAAATCCTCTTCATCATCATCATCATCTTCATCGATAGGGCTCGAATCAACCATAACAGAGACAGAATTCGGACCCTTTTCCATCAAATCCATGCGATCGAAGTGAACCCAAGAGGAATTGAACCGTTGCCCATTAGGGGTCATCGCTAGGGCACGCTGAATCTCAGCCCGGTACCGTTTCCGGAGCTTCTCCATCTTGTGGCGGCACTGTACGGAGGTCTTGGGCGATTTTCCAGCGGAGATCGGGCATCGGGATGAGAGATCGTCGGCGACCTCTTGCCAGTGAGAGGCTCGAAGATTTCCTCTCTTGAGAGAGTACCATTTATCACGGTAAGCGTCGATCAAGGCCACTGTTTCGTCCGGCGACCAGCACGGCGGAGGGAGCCGCCGTGAGGGGGGTTTAGGTGGATCCTGAGGAGAAGAAGAGGAGGCGACCATGGTGGTTGGTGGTGGTGGTGTGTGGTGGTTTGTGGTGGTGGTGGTGATGACATGTTATTGAATTTTAAAAATAGAGGCCACCGCTTAGGGAGGAGAGGATATCGTGGACGGGGGTGGATTGGGCCGCGCATCCAAACAAGGATGGTGGTTTGACTGCCACCGCCGACTCGAGTGGCGGCGCTGACTCGGTCTGCGGTGGTTTGAGCGATGGTTCGTTTTACTACTTTTTTGACTCGGTTGGATCAGAGATTATTATTATTAATAATATACAACTCAAAGATAGATTGCTAAAACTCCATTTTGGACACGCGGACGTCACGTGAGAGCTGAGGATGTGAAAATGGGCTGGGCCGCCCCGGCCCAACACTCTTTTTTTAATATTTTTATTTTGAGTAAATGTAATTACACTAACTTTTATAGTTTTAATTTGCATAATATTTATTTTTTTTATCAGTAATTTCTTAATTATATGAATGAGAAAATGACATCTCTTTCTTACTATATATTTATTTTTGTTTATTTCAATGTCTATTTACAATTAGCATTAATTTTGGTTACTTTAAATATACTAAATAAAAAAATTAGTATAATTATGTTTAAAATGTAAGATTAATTCTATTTTTAAAAAAAATTCAACAGAAGTAAGCATAATTTACCTTTTTATTTTTTAAAAATTCTTTAATTTTAACGTAAATTGCAAAGAAAATTTATCACTTATACAATTTTACTAAAAGTTTCTAGTTTCTAATTATTCAACGTTTTAATGTTTTTTTTAATAACTTATCTTTTATGTTAATTTAGCCTCCGTTTGGAAAGTGAGTTGGCTTTTTGACTTTTTTAACTATTTTAGCCTAGGCAAAAAAGTTTGGTTTGGGAAGGATTTTTTGATTTTTTGACTTTTTTAACTTTTTTTATGAGAGTATAGTGCAATAATTATGGGTTGAATGTGATATTTTGTTTGTTATGATTAAAATAGCCTATTTTGTCTTTTGTGGCTAAAATAGCCACAAAAACCCTTGTCAAACGGAGCTTTTGTCAACTTCCTAGACTTCTGCCTTATTTGTTGTTGTATATATAAAGTATGAATATAATTTATCTTAAATTTATATTAAGTTAATATAAATTGATTTGTATAACTTATTAAAACAATTTCAATTCTTGGTTTATGCCTAGAGATTCCTATATTGTAATATTCTCAATCTAACCATTGTAAGTATTTTGAGATAGAAAACGAAGTACACTTGGCCTAAAATTAATACTTAACAAAATTAAATCACAATTTTAATATCATTGATCAGTCAATTGGGCAAAATGCCATGCCACTCTATCATTTGATCTTGATAATCATAATTGCGTTACAAAATCATTCATTAAAACAAAAAGCACAAATAGGAGTTCATCTATTATGCATTGTGATGCAATAGTGGTTCAAGATGATAATTTCTTCATGGCCTCTCCGAAAGTTGGATTGGTTGTGCAGTACCCTCCATCGACCACAAGGTTCAAACCGCTCACATATTTGGATTCATCACTTGCAAGGTACAACGCTGCCTCTGCCACATCTTCACTCTCTAGCACCGCCTCCTTTAAATTCGCTGTCTCGGAAAACACCGCCTCTGCCTTCTGCTTCTCCCATCCTGGTGTCATAGGAAAAATGATTTACAAACATAAAGTTTATATAGAAAACATATTCAAAAATGAGGTGTTAATGACATTTTTGAAATTATGAAAATAATAGTAAGTGTTTCGATAACTCCAAGGGGTTTGGATTGGAGGTTGGAGAAAGCTTTTATTTTTATATATCATTTCCTCTTAGTACATGCATCTTTTTTATTCAAAAATCAACTTCCGAATAAAACTATTTATAGTTTGAAAATCACCTTATGAACAAAACTATTTGGTTCGTCTGTATCTTTGGTTTGGGAGTTGATTTTCGCACCAAATAGTTTTGTTGAAAAATCAACTTCTGAATCAAAAAACTCCAAAAATTAAAAGTGTGAACTAAGATGGTGTGTAGAAATATAAACTCTCGATGGTCAGTCATTTGGCCCTTGGTGGGTCAAGAAGCATAAGTTTAAAGTTTGATTTTCATTGAATACTATCAATCCCTTTGGGGCCATGCCATCGAGCATAGCTTAAGATTTGCCTGACTCCGATGAAAAGGGTCTTGGGAATAGTAAGAGATACCCAATTATCAAAAAAAATACGGGTTTTGATGAAAACAAAATGACTACAAAAAATTACACCAATCTGTACAAAAGTTTTGTACAAAAAATTTGTTTGTATATCCTTACCACTTGCCATATTGTTTAACATCATTGGAGTGGCCACAGCAAAAGGAGAGATGCAATTGACTCTAATCCCATACTGCCCCAACTCGACACACAAGTTCTTAGTAAGGCCTACAATGGCATGTTTTGAAGCTGTGTAGGCATGTGCGGCTAAACAACCAGAAATCACAGAAGATATGCTTGAAGTGAACAAAATGGTGCCTTTCTTGGCCGGAATCATAACCCGAGCAGCGTGTTTGGCTCCCAAGAAAGCGCCAAAGACATTCACATCAAACACCCTCTTGAAATCTTCACCATCCGCTTCAATGATTCTCATATCACATTTTCCAGGAATGCCAGCATTGTTGAACATTATGTCAAGCTTGCCATGCTTTGCAATAGCGATGTCTACAGCGTTTTGGATGTCGGATTCATTGGTAACATCGCAATGAACGAAGGAAACCGATTCCTGTGAGTTAATGTCTGCACAAAGGGAGTGTCCAAGGTCATCTTGGACATCGGCAACAATCACTTTTGCACCATGTCTTACAAAAAGCCTTGTAGTAGTCTCGCCAATGCCGCTAGCTCCACCAGTAATCACGGCAACCTTGCCTTGTAGCCTGCAACGTTATAGTAAAGATACGTGCACAGAATTCATTCACACAAAAAAATATTCATAAATTACAAAATTCATACATAGAAAAATACTCACAAACATAATGTGTAGCTAAAATTTAATTTTCAGAAGGTAAGGCACACTTAAAATTTGGAAAATACTTGTTTTTTGCCCCCAAAATTGAGAATGTAGACAAATTTTGAAATGGTTTGATCATTGTTCAATCTATTAAGACAAATTAAATTATCTTTACTGATCAAGAAGTCAAAATAATCGAAATTTACAATAATGGAAGATCCCACCAAAATCATGGATGAGAGTTAACCCATTTCAAAAGATAATGAAAATAAATTAATTTGATCTTTGTTCAAAATCAAGTGTTTGAAAAAGAGATTAATTTAAATTTCGTTTAAGATCAAATTTTTTAAGCTCTCAATCAAATATTTCTTTTTCAGACCCATTTATTGCTCCAATGATTCTGAGGCAATACATAAGTGTCAGTACAGTAAAATTTTAGAACCGAATCAATATGGTAAAATCGATCTGTAATAGTAATTCAATTTTACTATTCTATTAATATCTTATTGTATGACAAATAATTCAATCAAACTTTTTCGATCTTTTTTAGTTCAAACACTTGAAGAAAAATGTATCAAGTGATTCAAAGTTCCACAATCTTTTTTTTTTTTTTTTTTTTTGGTGTAGGTAGGTAGATAGAGACAACATAAATCAAACGTTTTTTTTTTTATCAGACATAAATCAAACGTTGGGAGCAAGAAATTTTAGCGTACCTTTGGGCAGAGCCGCCTTTCATCATCTTCAGGTGGTGGTTATTGTCTGCTGAAGGAGAGCCTTCATGGGATGGTAACCTTGTATATATAGAATAATAAAGGGTAAATTACACTTGCCTCCCTCGAGGTTCAGAAAAATTATAATTAATTTTATAATTTTAATATAATTACATTAATTTCTTTTGAAATTTTAATTCAAATAACATTTTAAAAAAAAAAATTCATCAGTAATTCATGAGTTGTATATATCAAAAAATGATATTATTGTCAAATGTATGTTATTTTTGTTTATTTCAATATCTATCCGTCATTTGTATTAGTTTTGATCTTTTAAATCTTGCTAAAAAAAGATATGTGTAATTATGTCAAATTTATAAACCTAATTGTATTTTTCTTAAATTTCAAAAGAAGTTAGTGTAATTTACTCAATAATAAATTAAGGGCAAGAAAAATCAATGTTGTCTATATTGAAATTTTTTGAATAATTTTTCGCTAGTTTAATGTTGTTTTATTATTATTATTATTATCTAATAAAAAAAACTTTTAAAACATGAGTGAAAAACTCCAACAAATACACTGAGAAGGGAGATGTTGCCATGTGCAAGTGCAAAAGAAAGGTTCCTTATGGTGTTAGGGATTGATATGTTTCACCACTATCGGTGAGTCATGAAATATAAAAAATAAAAAATAAAAAGATAAGAAATCAAACACACAAAATACAATAATTTATGTGATTCATCTTAAAATTAGGACCACATCCAAGATACAAATTTTCACTATTATAGAATTATAACATACAATCTTTATAAACATAACTCACATTTTGATTAATTTTAAAATATATCATACACATCACTTTTTGAAAGTAATAGGTTAATGAGTGAGACCCACTGGGGTCACCCCCACCACCCCAGTGGATAATGATTGGTTCAAAATATTTATTTTTTTTGTTTTTCTAATCCTTCATTATTCTTTGATCTTTACGTGTATGTGGGGGTGGTAGGGTCACTCCTAAGTTGGGTTTTGTATCGGGTCTCTTTTCAAAACAAACATTTTTAATAGGAAGACACTTCTCTCTAATCTATTGTGTGAATTGAAGTATATTGTTGGGCTCGTGAAATTCATCATCGGTCCTGTTTCGATAATTCAAACTGTTCAATGTGTAGAGTTCGTCGAGTATATCATGCTTGCAAAAAATCACGTTGATCGGATATCGACAGCCCCTTGATCGAAAAATATTTTTGTCAATTATAAATATGATTTTAAAAATAATTGTTAACAAAACTGTATTTTGATCATGGGACTATTGATATCCGATCAACGTGATTTTTTACAAATATAAAATATTTGACGAACTCTACATATTAAACCGCTCCAATTATTGAAATGAACCCATGATAAATTCAAAAGTCTAATAATACACTTCAATCTACACAAGGAAGAGAATCTCTTCCTTCTAAATATTTTCCAACAACAGTAATGATAAAGATCCCACAAAATATAATTCTCATAAATTCTAAAATAATCTGAATTATTCATGTTACTATCAAACACAATTCTCAAAAAAAATTTTAACATATCAATAATTAATACATTAATAAGAAACATAGAATCCTCTTTTGTGGGTCCAAACATTTTCCTTTCCTTTCCTACAAACCCAGAGCCAATTCAGCCGGCCGACAGAGACAGCTGGTAGAAGATTAGATATAACAGATAGGGGACAGACAGCTACGTAGTCAAATCCGATTGGCCTCCACTTTCTTTTACTTTTCTTCATTCAACTACTAGTGCACCGTGCTATACAAGAAATGAAACTATTTATATAAGTTATGGAAAATTACAACAATAAAAAAAAATTCTTGAATTTGACTATTATAATAAAATAAATGAATTTTGCATTTTAGATTTTATTGATTTAAATTTTAAATCTTTTATTTCGTTATAATCCAAATTATTTTTCTATTTTTGTTAAGTAAAAGCGACGAAAAAATGATATTTTAAACATTTTATATATAGATACATTAAGTTTAATGATTAAAATACTCTTTCCGGTCCGTTTTACTTAACGAAAATAGATAAATTTTAAATTAAAAACAAATCAAAAGATTAGGGTCTAAATTGACAAAATTAAAAATTAAAAATTTACTTTATTATAAAGCTCAAACCCTATAAAAAAAAAAAAAAAAAATTGTAATCGCCTCTAAATTTATTTAGGTAAATTACACTTCCCACTCTTAAAATTTAGAAAAAAATAATTAGTCTCATAATTTTGACATAAATACATTAATTTCTCCCAAGATTTCAATTCACATACAACTTGCAACCTTTTTCAACAATAATTCATTTGCCATATGGATAGTCATCTCTTCCTAAAATGAAAGGTAAATTACACTAATTTCCCCTGAATTTTGATAAAAATGAAATTACCCCCATAAGCTTGACATAAGTACATTAACTTCCTATAGAAAGGTTAAAACGATCAAAACTAAGATGATGGGTAGACACACAAATAAACAAAGATAAATATATATATATTAGTAAACAAGACATGACCACATTATCTTTTTAGGATTATTTACCAATAAATCCTACTTCACAAACTCTTATACCAAATAGTCTCACTTTTATTCTATTATACCAAATAGTCCTGTTGGTGGGTTGATTTGGTCCTTTTTGATTTTTTTTTTCATTCTTGTTTCATTTCCTGGACGAGAGTGCCCTATGTGTGTCTTCCCCGATCAAGGCTCTGTGCTATTCGCTTATACTCCACCGAAACACACACCATGTGAAGCACACACTGCAACGCATATCCAACAATCCAAAGCCTCAAAGGCTTCGTCGGAGACTCCTTCCGACTCACCACCAACACCGACAAAGCAACGAACACGAACGCGAAGTTCCACAACAGATCCAGAATCACGATTGGCCTCGAGCACGCCCAATCGCTCTGCCTCTCTTCGATCTGCTCCGCCTCTGCATCTCTTACCTTCAACTCTGGCTCGCGCATCATTCTCCGATTGCTGGCGTGGCGGAGGAACCGAGCCACGCCGCGGAGGCTCGACGGGCGGCGCATGAACCGGCGGCTCAGGAAGATCTGATCTGATCTGTGTGTGTGTGTCTGCCCCTCATAATGTATGTGTGTATCTTTGTCTGTGTGTGTGTGTATCTTTGTCTGTGTGTGTGTGTATCTGTATCTGTGTGTGTATCTGTGCCTGTGTGTGTGCGTGTATCTGTGTGTGTGTATCTGTGTGTGTATATATCTGTGTGTGTGTGTGTGTGTGTGTGTGTCTGCCCTCACAATGTATGTGTCAATCTGTGTGTGATAGGAGAAAGAGAGAGCCCATGCCACCCACTGTGTGTGTCTTAACTCAGATCGAAGAGATGCTGTGTGCGTGTGTCCCGCGTATCAGTGTGTGTCGTGCCAAACACACCAACCCAGCCCAATAAAAAAACCCCTTACAGCACTTTGCCATTCTGTGACACCCTATCAGTGTATCACATGCAACACACCACACATCCATTCACTAATCAAGCACGTGAGTGACACACGTGCCTCACCTAATTTCTGCCTGACAGCTGCATTATATGAAGGTAATTACGTCCCTCACAATTAAATGGGACTAAACGGTTTAATAGAATAAAAATGGGACCAATTGGTTCATAAGTTCAAATTTTGGGATTTATTGGTAAATCTCCCATTTTTTTATTCCATATATGACTCACAAATTACTGATAAAAAATGATATAAGTGTTATATGAATTAGAATTTTAAGGAATGTTGGTGTAATTACATAAAAAATGTAAGACTAATTGTGTTTTTTCCAAATCTCTGGGGTGGTGAGTGTAATTTATCCTAAATTGTATATTTAACTTTGTTTATTTTAGTGTTTGCCCACTATGTGCATTAATTTTAATCATTTTAATCTTAGTAAAAGGGCTGTTAACGTAATTACGTCAAATTTGTGGGGTTAACTATATTTTTCTCAAATCTCGTAGGAAATAAATGTAATTTACCCTATATTTTAGTAGAAAATATATAATAATATTTTTTTATCCATATAACAAATAAATTATTAATAAAAAAATAACCCAAGTATATGTGAATTAAAATCTTAAAAAGACTAATATAATTATTTTAAAATTATAAAATTAACTATATTTTTTAAAAATTTAAAAGAAATTAATATGATTTAACTAAATAATGGTTTCATTACTTGCATAAATAGCACGGTAGGGTTGGGCATGGGGTTATCCGACTTGCCCAAACTGCCCTACCCGATCCAACTCGCACACATATGAGCGGTTTCGCAAATACATTAAGGTCAGGTGCGATTTGAATTTTGGCTAATTTTTGAGTTGCGGACGGGTTGTGGGTTTGAACCACATCTGCACAACCCGCCCGCATTAACCTCTTTTTTTTCTTTTTTCTTTTTTTAAATTTCAAATCTGGACCGTTCATCTTCACTTCATCTATAACGAACAAAACTAAAAAAACCCTAATCTAATCTCTCAAACTCAATTCAGCTCTTTCTTTTCTCTCATCTCATCTCATCAATTTCTTACTCTCTTGTTTTTTATCTACACCAATCGACCTCGCAAGATCGACTCTCTTTCATCGCAAGATCGACCGATCGACCTTACTCTCTCATTGCATTGATCGACCTCACAGGTAAGCCTCTGTCTCTGTCTCTCTGTCTCTCTTTCTTTCCTCTCATTTCATGAGTCTCACTCTCTCGTTTTTCATTCTCTCGTTTTTCATCTGCACCGATTGATCTCGCAAGATCGTCTCTCTCTTATCGCAAGATCGATCGATCGACCTCACTCTCTTATCGCACCAATCAACCTTACAGGTAAGCTTCTGTCTTTGTCTCTGTCTGTGTGTATGTGTGTGTGTGTGTGTGTGTGTGTCTGTCTGTCTGTCTCTCTCTCTCTCTCTCTCTCTCCCGCTTTTGAATTTTTTTTATGCATCAAATCTGTTATTTGTTTATGCAACCAAATACAATTAGATCTGTTATTTTTATGTAAGCATATCTGTTATTTGTTAGGAAATCAGATATGTTTATGCAATCAGATCTTCTTCTTTTTTTTGGTAGCAACAGATCTCTAAGTTTATTTGTTTATTTCTATTTGTGTGACTAATATTTTATTTCAATGGTGATTGGAATTAAATCTGTTCATTTCTGATTGGAGTTTATCTGTTCATTTCTATTTGGAATTAAATCTGTTATTCAATCTGTGATTGAATCTGTGTTATTGGAATTAAGTCTGTGATTGAATCTGTGATTGGAATTAAATCTGTTCATTTCTATTTGGAATTAAATCTGTTATTAAACTGAATCTTTATTGAATCTGTTATTAAATTGAATATGTTATTGAATCTGTTATTAAATCTATAATTATGTTATTGAAATTGAATCTGTAATCTGTTATGTTATTGAAATTGAATTTGTAATTTTTGTAATCCAGTTTAAATGAAGGATGGTGTTCAATCTCCCGTAATCAATCTTTTACCTCCGGAATCTTCTAATTCTCAAATGAATCCCCTCTTAGCCGAACCCGAACCCGAACCCGAACTTAAGCCTCCTAGACCCCCAAAGAGAAAGAGTGAGGGTGGAGGGTAGAGAGCACCATCCACAGTTTGGGATCATTTTGATAAGGTTATAGGGTCCGATGAGAAGCGTAGAGTCGTATGCAAATATTGTAAGAAAAAGTATTTGGCTGACTCTAGACTTCATGGGACTAGCAATTTGAGGAGTCATACACCCAATTGTAAAGAATATCCAAATAGGGATAGAGATGGTCACCAAACATTAAATCTTAAACCAAAACAAAATGAAGAGGGTGTTGAGATTGTAGCAACAACTTTTAATTTTGATGCTTGTAAAAGGTCTCTTGCGGAGATGGTTGTCATTTAGATTTGTAGAGGGAGTTGGGTTTAAAAGATTTTGTAATGTCATGCAACCGAAATTCACACCAATCCCTTCTCATCATACCATATCTAGAGAAGTGCTTAACATATTTAAAAATGAAAGAGATAAGTTAAAGAAGGCCATGAAGGGTCATAGAATTTGCTTTACTGCGGACACTTGGACATCTATGCAGAATTTGTGTTACATGTGTTTGACTGCTCATTTCATTAATGATAATTGGAAACTTCAAAAAAGAATCATAAATTTTCAACAAGTTGAAGATTACAAAGGAGAAACATTGGGTAGGAAAATTGAGTCGTGTTTGATTGAGTGGAACATTGATAGCATATTCACCTTAATAGTTGATAATGCTAGTTCTAATAATCTTATCATTCAATATTTGAAAACATTAATCAAAGATTTGAAGGGGACTATTTTGCAACATGAGTTTATTCACATGCGTTGTTGTGCACATGATCTTAATCTCGTTGTGAATAATGGGTTGAAAGAAATGGACGATTCTATTGCCAACATTAGACTTGCGGTGAGATATGTGAGGTCTTCTCCTCATAGGCATGATGCTTTTAAGAAGTGTGCAGCCACACTCAAACTTGATTCAAAAGCTCATGTATGCCTAAATGTACCAATTAGGTAGAACTCTACCTATTTGATATTGGAGGCCGCCAAAAAGTATGAGAAAGCTTTTAACCGCTTGAAGTTTGTGGATTCCAATTTTGAACCTAATTTCAAGGATGTTGATGATGGCATAAGGAGAAGTCCTAATAAGTTGGGTTAGAAAAAATGTAGATTGTTTTTGAGGTTTCTAAAATTATTTTATCTTGCAACTAAGAAGTTTTCGGGGTCTCTCTTTGTTACTTCCAATGCTTTTTACAAAGAAATATTTGTTATTGAAAGCAAAATTAACCAATTAATTTTGGAGGAGGATGATACTTTGAGTACAATGGCAAAGACTATGAAATAAAAGTTTAGCAAGTATTAGGGAGATGGAAATAAGATCAATTTGTTATTGTATGTTGCAGTTGTTCTTGATCCTACCAAAATAATGGCATACTTAGAGTTTTACTTTTCAAATTTATTTCTTGGAGATAATAAGAATGTGAAAGATATTGTAGACAAGGTTAAGGGCTCTTTCAGTCGTTTGTATAGCCATTATGTCACACTTTATCCTTCAAATGAGAAACTTTCAAGTGTGAGTAAAATTGTGAATATGGTGGAAGATGATGATGATGATCCTTATTCTTTGGTTGACTCCCAATTTAATTCTTATTTGGAGGGGCGATGCACTAGCGAATCTAAGTCGGAATTGGAACAATATTTGTCCGAGGTTGAACATTTTGCAAAGAATCAAACATTTGAGATTTTGGATTATTGAAAAGTGTATTGCAACTTGCAAGGGATGTGTTGGCCATGCCTATTTTTACCGTTGCGTCGGAGTCGGCTTTTAGTACGGGGGGCATATTCTTGACCCATTTTGTAATTTACTCTTGCCTTCTATGGTTGAAGCTCATGTATGTACTCAAAATTGGCTTCGAAGCAATCTTCCAATTTCTTTTCGAAAGGCGATGAATGATGTGGAGGAATTTGAGCAATATGACTCAGGTAATCTGAGAATTTATTTATCTTCATTTTTATTTGTATTGTTTATTTTCTAATGTAAATTTTATTGATCTTCTCTTGTTGACTCTTAATTAGGTACTTTGGAGTCAAGTTCATCTTCAAGTTCAACCTATAATGTTGATGCTAATACTATAATTGAACTCTAATCCATTTGCTCATTGGTAAATTTTTCATATACTCAACACATTTTCTTACTATATTGCAATGCAATATATGGACATTTCTTTATCTTTTCATTACTTTATTCTTTTACACTTTTCTGTCAAAGGAATTATGAAGATTGAAGATTAAATTTTTTATTTTTCAGTTTGTTTTTGTGCAGGGTTCATCAACCAAGTGCATGGAATTGAAATTTTTGGAACTTGGATGTGATTCATGATGATGGAGTTTTGAGATATTGTGTTGCAAATGTTTTTATTTTATTTAATAACAATTTTATTTTTATTTTTTTATTGCATTTTGGATGAATGTAATAGTTAATGAAGTTTATTTGACAACATTTTATTTTTATTTTTTTTATTTTATTATTGCATTTTGGATGAATGTAATAGTTAATGAAGAGTTACTTTTAGGTAAGCTTAGGATTCTGAATGATTTTACTTTAATTTTGTATTATTGGGTAGTAGTAGTAGATGGAGAATGTTGAGAAAGTAGTTGGAGAATGAGATTGATGATTTACCTTAGGATTGTGAATGATTTTACTTTAATCGTATTGTTGGGTAATAGATTAATTTTGAATGATTTTCAATGATTTTGAATGATTTTAGGATTTTGAATGATTTGTTTGTATTAGGAATTGATTTTTTTGTGTTTTTAATTTTATAAGTTTTAATTCATTAATTATTAATGTTGAAGCATTTTAGAAAATTGTAAGAAAATGACCCAAAATAAATATTTACAAAATGGGAAAAAAAACTCAAAAATTAATTTTTAAAGGGAAAAATCCAAACCCGCAAACCGCCCTCACATCCGCAAACCTTATCCGCACAAACCACAAATTGCACTGTAAGTGGTTGCAGTTTGACTTTTCTCCAAACCGCATAGATGCAGGCGGGTCAAACTGCAAACCGCACAAATCCGATCCACGAGCACCCTATAGCACGGTGCACTAGTCGTTGAAAGAAAGAAGAAAAGTAAAAGAAAGCGAAGGCCAGTCCAGTCCAAATTTGGGTCGGTGTTATGTAGGTCTATAGTCCACCACTGTTTCGATAATTTGTATGGTTTATTTTATAACATTTTTTTATGTATATTATTTAGAAAATATTATGGTACATATATTTTAAAAGGTATGTATTATATATATCTTATAATTAAAAAATAATATAATTTTAATTTTTTGAGTTATAACTAAAAAAATATCATAGCTAAACACAACATTAGACATAACTAATGAACTTAAGAGTTATAACTAAAATAATGTCATAATTAAAGAAGAAAATTGGTCATAACTAAAGAAGAAAATTTCATAATTAAGGGTGAATATGGTACAATTTTTTTTAAGTAATGTATATTAGAATTTCTCATATTATTTACATAAAAAAAATTTATCAATTTAATAAAAATCATTCTATGATACAAACCATTTTGCCCGTGGTGTGTATCATTGTGATATTTGTGACCATGATTGTCACAAATGTCATAACTAGACCCTTTTTGGTCATATTTAAAATTAAAAAAAAAATTGAGTTATAATTAAATAAAAATCTTTTAAATCATAATTAAAAGTGTCATAATTAACCTTACAATGATCACATCAAAAAAAAAAAAAAATTTTAAAAATATTACAATGAGTCATATAACTAAAAATGAATCACAATCAAGTCATAACTAATATCAAAATAGATTATAATGAAAAATTATAAAAGTCATAACTAAGACATATAATGCATACCCTTTAGAAGAGTTTGTATCATAAAATTTCTCATTTAAATAATTATAATCTATTTAATTTATGGTTGTTATTATCCAAACAATCCAAACCAGCCCATTTACATTGTGGGTGTTTGGTAGAAATTTTTTTCAACTTAAATTAGCTTTTGGCTTAAATTAAGCTATATTGGTGTGCTTGGTACAACTTATGAGAGTAGATTATGGCTTAATTTAAGCCAAATTTCGGCTTAAATGGAAAGTTGCTATTGGGGTGCTTATTTTTACAACTTATGCGCACAGCTGTTTTGGGAGGGGAAAAAATGACTTAAATGCCCCTCCTAATCTCCATTATTTACGAAAATGCCATTATATATACCCATCTGAAAACACTGTTCACTCTCTCTCTCTCTCAATGAAGGCGATTTCCGGCAGTGTGGAGGCGATTTCCGGCGTGTCGAGGTAATCTCCGTCATTGCGATCTCAAGGCATCCAACACTCATTTTCTCCCTCAACACAGCACAACATCCATCGTCGTGACCTCTCTTCTCTCTCTCTCTCGCGATCGAGTGGAAACCCTAGCGCCGTCGTCATCTCTCCCGTCGTGATCTGCTCTCACGTGATCTGCTCTCGAAGCTCTAGAAGCTCTCGAAACAAGAGAAAACCCTAGAAGCTCTCTCTCTATCTCTCTCTCGCGCGGTCTGCTCTCGATCTCGTCTCTCTCTTTCTCTGTTGCAGACCACCGGCTGGGGTCGATCTCGGCTAGGGTTGCAGACCACCACCGGCGGCTCAAGAAGGAAAAGAAGGGGAAAAAATTAAATAAATTAAACAAAAATAATAATTAAAAACAAAATAATAAAAATAATATTGAACAAAATAAATTAAACAAAATAAATTGAAATAAAAATAAAAAAATAAATTAATCAAAATAATAATTAAAAACAAAATAATAAAAATAATATTGAACAAAATAAATTAAACAAAATAAATTGAAATAAAAATAAAAAAATAAATTAATCAAAATAATAATAAAAATAATTTATTAATATTGAAATAAATTGTGCAATTTATATCCATTAAATAAATTACACAATTTAATTGTAATGAAAAAGAATAATCAATTAAAGAAATAACAATTGTTATATTATTAATTGTAATAAAAAAATTTAATAAAAACAGAATCAGAAATGTCAAAAAAATTTAATATTGTATATTTTTGTAATGAATTAGTTATTAATTGATACTAATTAAAAACAATTGTTGATTATTAATATTATTTGATACTAATAAAAATTAATTATTAATATTAATTGATACTAATTAATAATTTTAGTATTAATTCAGACTAATTAAGCCATTAATTGATACTAATTAATAATTTTAGTATTAATTGATACTAATTAAGCAATTAATTGATACTAATTAATTTATAATGGAAAAAAATTATTACAATAATACTACTATTACATTTTTATCAAGTGTATCAATTTTTTTATATTAGTTGATACTAATTAATACTAATTATATTAACTTTTATTAATGAAATAATTTTTTAAAATTAAAATTGAAAAACAAAATGACAAAATTATCATTTTTATATCATATAAGGGCAAAAAAGTCAATTATACAGAAAAAGCTATTTTACAGCTTATTCACCAAACACTGTTCTGCAACTTAAATCTATAATCCCACAGCTACACCAAACAGGTTACCAGCTTATGCTTACAGCTGTAAGCTATAATCTGTTAAGCTATAATCTATAATCACTTTCCCACAGCTCTACCAAACGGGGCCATTGTCAAATTAGTTTGGACCTGTTTTTTTTTTTGGGGGGGGACTTAGGTGTATATCTTAATAGATGCATTTATTGTCCAATAGGTTCTATGATAATTAATGGTATTTTTCATCAAATATTATTAAAAAAAAGTCACTAATTGTTAATTTTCAACTACAGTTAGAAAATTTTGTTACAAAAAATGTCATTAATTATAAGTTTTAGTGACGGTTTAAAAAAATCGTCACAAAAAAAGTCCCTAATTTTCAACTTTCAGCAACAGTTTAAAAAATTTTCTACAAAAAAAAAAAGAAGAAGTCATTATTGTAAGTTTTAGCGACAATTTATAAAAACTGTGACAAAAAAATCACTAATTGTCAATTTTTAACTACATATGCAAAAAATCGTCACAAAAATTATATTTAGTGATGATTTTATTAAGATATTTTCAATAAGATTTGATAGAAATTAAATCCAACTATTAAGACTTATTTATAATTTACCCTTTTTGACAACCCAGTTTGTATTGGTACATATTGGTGATTTTTTTGCACACCCTTTGAAACATATATGTTGTGCATCAAGTAGGTCTGCATTTTTTTTTTTTTTTAAATTAATTACATTTTTAATCTCCAAAATATGAGTTGGGTATTATTTTGATTTTCAATATTTAAATTGTGTCAATTTAATTTCTAATATTTAAACAATGTTTCAATTTAATCTTCACAATATTTAAAATGTAACAATCTTGATAAATTTTATATTATCAAGTTAATTATTCATGCTCAATTTAACCCAATTTCAAGCCAAATTCTAATTTATTATTGTAGAGCTTAAGAAATAGTAACTCCCACTTAGGCAAAAGTAAGACTTATATGTAGCACCACCAACGCCCTTAACCAATCAAGCCTCACATTTTTATAATCTGTGTAGCCTTTTGAGTCTCACTTAAAGGGAAGTCTTAAGTTGTATTCTTAGGAGTAGAATGGGAGACAAGTCTTAAGTGCTTGCAAGGGAGAGAGTGTGAGTTAAATCCCCCAATGTGCTAATCTGACTACTAACCATTAAGTTTCGTCAATTAAAAAAAAAAAATCCTCACATTCTGCTCTCTAACTCATCTATCTATAAGTTTGTGGCAATTTTTATCACATAAATACGAGTATAACAACTTGAGTGAAACAATCTCTTTAATGCACTATAACAAAATGCACATTCGGCGATCAAAATTGGCGACTAAAAAAATTTTAGTTGTCAAAAGTTGTGGAATTAGCGACCAAAAATTTTTTTGGTCAGCAAAGTAAAATATTTACCTACTAATTTTTTTTAGTCGGGGTATATTGGTTATTGGTGACTAAAAAAATTTAGTCGTTAAAAATGCCAGAATTGGTGACAAAAAAAAATTTTAGTCGCCGTATATTGAGTTTTGGCTACTAAAACCATTTAGTCACCGAATGAAAAATAAAAAATTATTTTTTACCTTTGGCGACCAAAATTTTGTTCACCAAAAGTTTATTTTAGCGACAAAAAAGAATTTTAATAGCCAAAGAACTAAAATTTTTGAAGGCAGAATTTCAAATATTTTGGAGAGATTTATTAAAATACTTTCTGCGACTAAAAATTTTAGTCGCCACACTCTCACTCTTCTCTCTCATCTCTCTGCCTTGCCGAGACGAGTACGAGCCACGCAACGCCAGCACTTGCAGGGAGTGCTATGAGGAAGCCAGCGAAACCAAGGATGAGCTCAAACGCGAGATCGAAGATCTCAAGTCCAAAGTCTCCTTCCTCAGATTCTGGACTCTTTTCGATCATTACCACCATCGCTCTACTCTTTGCTTCTCCGACATCGTTTTAGTCGCTTCCGATGACGATTCCAATAAACCCGCATCTAACCCCGTCCCTGTCTCTGCCCATAAGGCCGTTCTAGTGAGTGCCATTTTGATTTTTAACTTTCTTTGTGTGTTTTTGTTGTGTATTGAATGTGTTTGATATGTGGATTGTGTGGACAAACTCTAGAATGGGTAGTGATGATAAACTCTGAATTTTGATCATTGGTTTTGGTGATTGTTTGATTGATGTACTTTTAGATCCAATTCAACACTAGTCGAAGACTCATGAACTAATAGAATGAACTGGGTCAATTCTACTTGGCATGTATCAATAAAGTTGAATTCTTTAACCATCTTTTGTGCTTTTATACTGTTTCCTAATGTCTGTTTTGGATTTGGCTTTGGCTAATTGGGTGGCTTGGAATATTTGGTGGGAAAGGAGTTCAAGTTCTAGAATCTTTGAGGAGCCATAACAAGTTTTCTTTATCAATTTTCATTTATCATTTTTATCGAGAAAAGAACAATATTTGAAAATGAAACCGAATGCGTTAATTATAATATATATATATATATATATATATGTGTGTGTAGTTGATTAGATTGAGGAGAAAGTGTTTTGAGCATGAAATTGGTTGTAATTAAGTGTAGGTGTGGCCTTTGCTTGGATTGAAGAAGTTTGAGACCCTGTCTTACCTTCCTCCACTCTCTCTTGTACAATTGGGAAAAGAAGTTGATTGCCTTATTCGCCTAGCAAGGATTCCTTGCTTAAAATTCTCTTTCTTTCTTTTTTCTTCGCAACCCATTTTTGTGTGGTGTGTGTGGCCTTTGCACTTCAACTCTAGTATGAAATTGTTTTTCAATTTTTTTTTTTTTTTTTTTTTGTTAATAGCCCAGTAAGTTGTGTGTCCAAAGATGCTGCTCTGCTTCAAAGGAAAATGATAGTATTGTGCAAGCCTCATTGGCTATTTATTTATTTTTTGGATGTGTATGAGAATAAACAATTTTACTGCTACTCTTATAGAACTCTTATTTTCTGCAAGGGTTTATTAAGTTAAATTCTGCAATTTAATCAGTAATGGGTTCTGGAGATTGGTTTAAGAATATAATTAGCTTAAAGAAAGGGAAGGATGCAATTTATTCTTTACAATTTGTTGCTTTGTAACATAGAGAAGTTGAATTTGAAAAGTGCAAATGAATATAAATACTTGAGGCAAAGCAATTGCTATTCAATTTCTGGGGTAGATGATGCTGAACAGTTTCACATGGTAATGGTATTTTCTTCTTGTCCTTGTTCTTATTATTATGAGCACAGTTATAACCATCAATGCTTTTAGAGTCTTATTTTTCCCTTTTCCTTTCAAGTTTAGAAATAGGGGTTGATTTATATATGAACATCATTGTCTTTTTTCACTCTTCAGAAAGCTCTGGATATTGTTCATGTTAAGTCTACATCAAAGGGAATTTGGGGTGCTCTTTTTTTATCTTTTATTTTATTTTTATTGATACCTTTACAATATTGGTTTGCCATTGTTCAAAAGAGTTGAAATTTATTGGCTATCTTTGGAAATTTGCATGTGAGGTGAATTCTTCTTACTGGTGCCTTCAATTTTATATTGGTTGGCAAATCTTAAATTTGGTTTTTAAGCATATTGGAGAATTTATGTATTCAAAATTGGCAAAATTCCACCTCATAATTCACTTGCTTTTACTCTATTGCCTTGGTCGTTTCTTTTCTTTCTCTCAGAACTTGGTGTTTTCTCGTGCTTTCACTTGTCACCCAAATTTCAGTTATAAAGCTGATATGAAGCATTTGTTTGTTTGTTTGTTTTGTTTTTTTGATGTTTTAATGGAGCAAGTGGAAAGTATAGCTGAAGCAACGTATTTTTAAACATTTCAATTGAAGTTTCTTCCTAATATTTAAGAAATAAGGCGAATAAGAGTCATCTCTGCACCTCTCATTTGAAAGTCAAGCTTTATTATAAGTGTTTGTGTGTAAATATATCAAAGCCCCAGTTGGTATAATGGAAGCAACAGTATTAATTAGGCTGCTTGATTATATTCTTACATGCTGCAGATTACTGCATTGAAGCACGTAGCTAATTTAACATTGATTGTAATAATTTGAAATGTCAATTTTATTGAATAAGTGCTAATGGTTATTTTTTTATTTTTGATTTTACAGATTGCTTTTGCGTGGGCTATTGTGGATATTTATTTTTGTACAATCCTCTGTTTTGGAAATCTAGTGTTTTTGTATGTAATATTTAATTTAGATGGATTATACTTGGCTGGTATGGATTTATATGATATTTGGAATAAGATGTTACAAGTTAAAGTCTTTGGATAGTTGATAATGAAATGGGTATTATTGATAATAGATTTAGATTATAATTGATAGATATATTATTCTGTAGATATACAGGTTACAGGTTGCGTTGATAATAGAATGCATATAATTCAGAAATTAATGAAAAATATTCAATTTGTTCATTTAAAAAAAATTAATAAATAGAACTTTTAGCGACTATACATTTAGTGCCAAAAAAAAAAAAAGGAAACTTATTGGCGACTAAAAAAAAATTAGTCGCCAATTCTTTTGCCAACAATTAGTCAACGACCAAACGTGCGATAAAGAATTTTAGTCGGCAAAAATCTTTGGCGACTAAAAAATAACTTTTGGCGATTAAAAATTTAATCACCAAAAGTGTAATTTGTTGTAATGATGGCAAATCTCACCATTTGATATATATGTATAATCAGGATTAAAGAGATTGTTTCACTTAAATTGCTATAGAAAAGATAGGTTGAGTAATTTAAATGAGAATATATATATATATATATATCTTTAAATGCAAGCTCCACTATCTAATATATATAATTAAAATAATTTTCTGTGTAATTCATTATGTGATTAGTTCTACGATTAGTTGTGTCCCTAGACTAATTAATATAAATTTTAAGGAACAGATTTCTCAATTCAAATCCTCAAACTTTTGTATCTTACATGTTATTTCAAAAGACGTTTGGTTATTGGATTATATCTCAAAATTTTTATATCTTAAGATTCTCTATTTAAAAAATTGTGAGAATTTTATGCAAGAGTATTATGGGACAAAGAACAAAGGATACTTGACCCAAGTCTAATACTTGTTATAATTGAACCACAATGTCACTATCATTGGACTAGTGAATTGGCTAAATGTGTTACTTTCCATCATTTGATCTTGGTAATCAAAATTGAGTTACAAAATCGAGTAATGTTAAGTATCATAAAAGGAATATCATGAAAAACTTTATGAAGGTTACTCTTAGATTATACACACAATAATCTAATGATAAAAAAAATTCATAAAATATTTCATGATATTTCTTTCATAATCCCTAACATTATTCTACAAAATCATTCATTTAGAAAAGCAAGAAGCATGAATAGGATTTCAATTATTATGCACTCTGATGCAGTTGGAAAAACAGAGGGACTACCAAGAATTTTTTTTCAGAGGAATAATTTATGATCAAATTCATTTATATATAAGCCTATAGGCTATAGTTCCTTAATTTATTAGTCTCCTACCACACAAATCTGAAACAGAATCACCAAATGCCAATGCCTTCCCCCAATCACCAAATACATTGTTTTCTTATAGTCCAAAACAAAATCATAATTCTTACCCTCTATACCAATTACAACAATTATAACGCTTTTGAGATATCACTTGACTATACTTCAAGACCACTGAATAACTTCTCGATGCAGAAAGAGTATAAGACAAATTTCTTGTTTTCCTCTATAATAGCTGGATTGGTTAAGCTATAACCCCCATCAACCACGGGTGATTATTCAGTACTCCCGGAATATGGACACATGGTGCTCTATAAAGTTTTGATTGGTGGAGAGACACAAGGGCCCACGATTTATGTTGGGGATGAGAAAACAACATGGGACTAACTAATTGATGATTGGTTTGGAATATGAACACGTGGTGCTCCGGGAGTATTGAATAATTTCCCCATCAGCCACAAGGTTCACCCCGCTCACGTACTTGGATTCATCACTTACAAGGTACAACGCTGCCTCCGCCACATTCTCACTCTCCAGCACCGCCTCCTTTAAGTTGCCTCGCCTTGGAAAACACCACCTTCGCCTTCTGCTTCCCGTCCCGTCCCGTCCCGCCGCCAAATGCATATTCTTTAATGTCAATGGTGTGGCTACAACAAAAGGAGAGATGCAATTGACTCTAATCCCATACTGCCCCAATTCCACACACAAAGTTCTTAGTAAGGCCTACAATGGCATGTTTTGAAGTTGTGTAGTCATGTGCAGCTAAACCCGAAGTCACTGAAGCCATGCTTGAAGTGAACAAAATGGTGCCTTTCTTGGCTGGAATCATAACCCGAGCAGCGTGTTTCGCTCCCAAGAAAGCTCCAAAGAAATTCACATCGAACACGCTTTTGAAATCTTCACAATCCGCTTCTACAATTCTCGGACCAATCTTACCAGAAATGCCTGCGTTGTTGAACATTATGCCGAGCTTGCCGTGCTTGGCGATGGCAGTGTCTACAACATTTTGGATGTCGGATTCATTGGTAACGTCGCAATGAATGAAGGAAACTGTTTCTTGTGAGTTAATGTCTGCACAAAGGGAGTGTCCAAGGTCATCTTGGATATCGGCGACAATCACTTTCGCACCATGTCTTACAAAATGCCTTGCAGTAGTCTCGCCAATGCCGCTAGCGCCACCGGTAATCACAGCAACCTTACCTTGTAGCCTACAAGTTTACAGTAAAGGTACGTGCAAAGACTCATACACACAAAAATATCCAGAAATACAGAATTTGTACATAGGAAAAACATTCAAAGGTATAGGACTTGTCTGGTGACATTTATGTTTATATATATATATTTTTTTTTATATTTACAAAAAAATTGAAAATGGTAAACAAAAACTTGTATGCAATTTTTTTTTTCTTTTTCAAAAATTTAGAAACAATTTACAAATTTACAAAATTTTTGTAATTATAAAAAAAAGTTAGTTTCATTTGTTTAGAATATATATACTTCCCTTCCTCTGTCCCACCTCCTCCGGCCACCTCTAATCACTACCATCAGCAACCCCTCACCTCCGGTGACCGGCAACAACCTCCGATCACCACCTCACATGGCCAACAACTAGGGCTGGCCCTGAAATTTAGGGGGCCTAATGCGAATTTCCGAAATGGAGCCCCTCTTACATTGAAAAAAAAAGTTCATGATTAAAATGATAAGTTACAACTTTTTTATTTATTTGTAACCACAAAAAAATTTACTTACACATATAATCATTAAAATTATAAACAAAACAATTTAATAAAACAAAATTAGGACCAAAAAATTAGGAAAAAATTATTCAATTAAAACTGATAAAGACTTAGGTAAAAAAATTAGGGCAAAATTATTTATTCCACTA
The DNA here is from genome assembly GCA_030407325.1 of Camellia japonica. Lineage (NCBI taxonomy): Eukaryota > Viridiplantae > Streptophyta > Magnoliopsida > Ericales > Theaceae > Camellia > Camellia japonica. The sequence goes on from JAPPVO010000029.1 coordinate 40,141,858, forward strand.
AAATCTAATAGGTAAATAAGCTATAAAAAAAAAAATTAGGGCCTATATATTGTATGTATTGTTCTTCTTGGCCCAAACACTTTTTTTTAATATATATTTTCATTTTAATAAATATGGATCAAACTATGCTTATAAATAAATATGGACGAAACCATACATTAAAAAATATATATATATATATATGTATTAAACCTATAACATTTTACTAAATTTGGAACCCTATTTTTGGGCCAGGGCCGGCCTTGCCAACAACCACATCCATCCACAATTTGAGACTGTCAGCGATCACCTTCGATCATCACCTCCTACCAGCCACCTCTTTCACTTGTTTTCAAAACTCTTCCCCCTCCCCCCAAAACAAAACAAAACAAAACAAAACACACACACACACAAAATGAGACCATAGACAAATCTTGAGATGGTTTTACCATATGATTCCATCTATTCTGAAATTTGTGTATGAAGACAGCATAAATCAAACGTTGGGGCAAGAAATTTTAGAGTACCTCTGGGCAATCCTAGGTAGGATAGGATGGAAGAGACTTTCATCATATCTGCAGCTTCTTTTGTCTAATGAATGAGAGAACTTCATTGGAACCTTGTATATGTATATATATGTATATATAACCAGCAATACTAGGTATCATGAAAAATCTTTCATGAAAATAATCATAAAAACTTTGTGACCCTTGGATTACACTTAGAATAAAGCACTACACACTAATTAAAGTAATCTAAAGATCATAAATCTTTCATGAACATTTTCATGAAAAAAATTTTATGATCCCTAACTTTTCTCATATATAACTCCATTGCAGAATTGATAGAATCTGTAGAAATATTAGTGGTTTTTTTGTCCGTTTCTTTCGTCTATAATGAACTTTTTGTTAAAAACTTCGAAAACTCTACATTTTTTTTTTATTTTACTTGATTAGACGGACCAGAAAAAAAAAATAAAAAAAAAAAAGTTAAAAAAGACCACAAAAAAAAAAAAGAAAAAAATTAGTTGCCTTTTTTTTAATTTTTATTTTTTTTTAGATACGTCTACACAAATTAGACTTAAGAGTAAATGTCTTTGACATAATTTTTTTTAAAAATATATTACTAAAGATAAAAAAAAAAAAATTAAAATACAATTTTTTTAACTGTATTCCACAATTTTGCATAATTATATCAACTTCTCTTCAAGACTACAGTATTAGCAAACAAAACAAATGCAAATGGTTTCTGAACACACAAATAATTAAAAATAATATATACATTTAGGCCTATTTTGACAAGAAATTAAAATAGTTTAAAAGTCAAAAAATTGCTACTAAAAATTCAACTCTCCTTTTTACTTTGCACGACTTTTCGTAAAAAATAAAAAATTCAATTAAAAGTTCTCAAAATAACCCTAGGTTGTGTTTAGTTGATGGAGTTGAAGAAAGATTTGAAAAGGAAAAGAAAAAAAACAGATGAAATATGAATAAAATATAATTATATTTCACTTACGTACACCACGTTTCTCTTTTCCTTTCCAAATCACAATTCATATTCATGAAATATATACAGCCTTAGTGTTAGAAATATAATAATATCATCTTTTCATTCATATTACTAATGAATAACTGATGAAAATAAAGTTTTATGTTATATGAATTAAAATTTTGAAAAGGAGCATAGTTTAATTATATCAAATGTATAAGACTTAGTGTATTTTTTTGTAAACCTTAAATATATTATTGTAATTTATGTAATATATGATTATCCAAATAGCCAAACAGAAAGAAAGGAGAACAGACAAAGAAAAAAGGAATTGAAGATGCCCCAATATAGAATTGATATAAATATATCCAAATGTTAAGCCAAACAGATAGTTGATTTGTAGAAGAGATAAAGGATAAAGACGAATTGGGGATCAACTTTGCCTATATGAATTATTTTGTTATATTTTTGTAAGTTGAAAGTTAATAATTAAAGGGTCTTGTTAACAAGTGTCTTTAGGACACAAGTAAAAATACAAAAAAAAAAATTGAAGAACATACAACATTTTTCACTAAATTCAATGTATTTTTACTGAAATAAATACACTTTTTAATAGTTTTACATATTTTTAAGACACTTTATACATATTTCTCAACATTAAACAATGCATACGGGGTACTTGTTAGCATTTGCCATAATTAAAAAGTAAAATTTTAAATTATTCCTCCTTTAATTATTTGATAATTAGTTGTTTTTTAATTTATTTTTATTTTAATTAGTTGCAAACAAATAAAAAATCTTAACAAATCGCATTAAGGATTGGTTTGGAAATTACGATTTTTTATTTATTTTTTACTTTTTTAAGATAAAATCATTTCTATAAAAACCGATGCACTTGGTAAATACTAAAAACAAAATACTTTTTGTTATTGGAAAAGTTTAGTGAATCCTACTAAATATAGCTTTTTTGTCAAATTTTATTTATTTTTTAGCAGAAAACAATTTAAAATTTTTGACTTAATTAGCCAAAAAATACATTAAATAAAAATAAAAAAAATAAAAATAGCAACAACAATAACAACAACAACAACAAAAAATCAAACGCAACCTAGAGCTAGATATATGACTTTGAAATTTATTCAAAAAATATGTAATCCAAATTTAATTTTATATGATAAAACTTACATTTATAATCCACTTACTTTTTCAGATAAATTTCAGGCTATCTTTTCTAGGCATATATTTAGGTTTCATTTGCCAAGTGAGTTCGAACTAATTTAACTTATTAAAAAAAATAAATTAAAAAATTAATAAGGTAAAATATTACATTTAAATTATAATCATTTTATTTTTTCTCTCACAAAATTATAAAAAAGTCAAAAAAAAATTTATAAACGAAACTTTTTAATCAAGTTAAAATAGTCACAAAAAAAAAAAAAATTTTAAAAAATCAAACTTAAAAAATTCTTTTCAAATGAAAGCTTAGTTGACGTGGATGTCTTACATACATGGTTAAATTAAGTGTTTGGAAAGCAATAGTGAATATATACATTTGTGATTAGTAGAAGATAATATCACGTGATACTCTATTGGCATACAAAAATTTCTCATGGTTAAAGGTTCTGCCAGCTTTATAATCATTTTGCTAACCAAAAGGGCTGAAATGAGCATCATTGAGCCTGACTGGTACAATTTTTTTTAAATTAAAAATTGATAATCAAAAATTAAAACATTGTTTTTAAGAGTTTCGGATAATCACTTTTTTCATATTATTTAAAATACTTCTACTTCATAAGTTACAAGCATAAACAACAACAAACACATTAATACCTTCCAAAAAATAAAAATAAAAATAAAAATAAAAATAAAAGTTTTAAGCAATAAGCATATCAAGGAACCATTTTTAGGAAACTTATGGAGTAGGCCTAGTGGCTGTAACCTGCTAGAACTTCAAGGTATGTTTTCTTCAGGTCTCAGGTTTAACTCCAACAAAATGCTATCAACTCCTTGAGACCACGTCTACGAACTCTATCTAAGATTTGCCCAATTCATGTAGAGGACCATAACCCAAACACCCGGTCATAAATAAAAAATAAAAGAACCATTTTTAGGAGAAAACGTGGAGTTTGCCTAAAAGATTGTCATAACCTAAGAGCATCTAGTCAAAAGCACAATAAACAAGGATATTTTCATAATCAAATTCCAATAGATAAAAATATCACTTAACTAAACAATGATTATACCAAAATCACATCAGCTAAATGCAAAATTTTCATACAAAGAAAGATACAGTATGAAATAAAACTATAACTATGCAAACTGAAAAAGTAGTTACCTGTTTGTATGAAAGGAGATTCATACCAAGAAATAGCATCATGCACTTTTTTCCCATCATGCCGTGTGAATGGGAGGAGATTCATACCTAACATTTTCATAATGTGATGTATACGGCATCAAAATCATGACCTAATTTTGTTTCACAAAACGGATATACTCCTTTTTCACAATATCCTGTAACAAATGACACCATAATTCTAAAAAAAAAAAAATCACTTTTACAAACACAGAGAGAGAGAGAGAGAGAGAGAGAAATCATAAACCAGATTGCTTTGTCCAGCGAGAAACAAACATTGGTGATAGCTCAAATTTGTGGATTCCATATAATTTTCTTAAGCAAATAACAGAGACAAGTGAAGACTTTGAAAACATAAAAGTGTTCCAAAACCAATCACAGAAGTACTTCAATACCCACATAAGTTGTTTACAATATCAGATTGACTAAACATCTGTTGTTTGAAACGACTGTTCAACCTCAGTTATGGTGCTTCGAGCTTCATCAATTTCTGGGCCTTCTTTCTGGTTTGACTCCTCCAACTCAGCCTGAAATCAAATACATAGCTTGAGTAAATGCCACAAAACTGAATTTTCTCTATATTCTTTACAACTGTGTGTCCATAAATTGGAATGGAGGGAACAACAGTCAATATAACAATCCAATTTAGCTTATATCACCATACTTTATGTCTAAGTCTAATACCTCGACAAACAAGTAAGAGGTGCAAGGGCAGCTAATGAGAAAAAAATTATTCCAGTCTTTTGCATTGAGAACAAGGTTTTTTTGGTTGTTAGCATTGGGAGTGAAGCACTTTTTGTGCCAGACTTATTTCCTTATTGAAGCACAGCACTTATCGAGCATTCATTGTTGTTCAAAAGATAGAATGCAAAAGCCACCACTATTCAACCAATGATCCTTATTTTGTTCCTTGCCCAAAAAAATTAAAATAAAATAAGAGAGAGAGAGAGAGAGAGAGAGAGAGAGAGAGAGATGTTAATGTTTCATTTTTATTTCAGTAATTTTAGAATTACTTCACTTTGATAATCTAGCATGAAGTCTAGGCCAACCCTCCCACGCTATACCTTAAAGCATGATAAGCAAGACTGGAAATTCCATTATGACAACAGCATCTTTTTTGCAACAGGATGGCCCCAGACCAACCTCAACCCTCATCGCGTTCAAAAAAAACCTCAACCCTCATGGGACATCCCCTCCAGGAACCATGAAATAAATTAATAAATTAACCCAGATCAAGGTTCAAGGAAGCAGCAAAAGCAGAATATTTCAGTGCTTGTGAGGAAATAAGTATTTCTGAAGAGTAAATGAACAGTTTAAGATGAATCTTCACAAGGAACATTAAGCAGATCTAATCCAACATAGAATTCTTGGGTTTCAGAAACTGAAGTTTCCCATCCCTGTAGTTCTCCCACTCCCAAAACCATGGAGGTAGCATGCTGTTTTGATTATTCTTCAATTGCAAATTCCAATGCACCGGATTGCAAAATCAACAAAAATAAAAGCAGATAATCAATTTTGATGTTTCTTTTTTGGTCAATATAAGAACTTCATTAAATCAGCTGTAATATTAAGCACTAGTACAATCCATTAAGAGAAATACAATACCAAGGTTCCCTTTAGGTCAGCCAATGCAGCCTCCAGGCGCTTGTGACAATCAGGAATCATCATCCTGGATTCAGCCAGCACATTTTCCTGCCCAAATAGATACAAGAAAAAGGTTTTCAGTAGAGGGGGAAAAAAAGGAATGTCAAGACAAATCTCATTGCACAAATCAATGTGAATTTCTTCATCTAAATTGTTTAAAGGTGTCTGTTCCAACCAATCCATCTTAATCAGCTATTTACAGCACCATAATGTATTAATTTGTGAGTAGTGACTAGTAGTACCCCAATTGAAAAGACATGTCATTTGATAAGATCCATACAATTGAATGAGTAACTTCATTCGGATAACAGAGACTTCCAAGAAAGAAAGAAAAAAACAACAAAGAAAAAGAAACAAAAGGTTGAATCAAGGCTGAGCTCTGCAGCAGTCACCCTCAGAGATTCAAAATTATAAATTGGCTATCAAGGAGAGTTTCAGCAACATGTCACCTTTGGTCTCAAGCTTTGGGTTAGATATGATTGAGAGATTTATTGACCAAAAAAATAATCACCGAGGAAATACAAAGATTATTTTTTTAACACATTCTTGCACATATGAAGGTAGTTTAAACTATTTTTCTGTAAAATGCAATATGGGCAAAACAAATTTCATTTACATTTTTTCACCCAAAATATTAAGCTATGTTTGTGAAGAGCAGGGCAGCTCCAAGACAAAGCCAATGAAGCAATGACTCTAGGCCTCATTTTGGAAGAGACCCCAAACACTGCTTGTCCCCCAACAAAAACAGTCCTTATCAAAAGACCCAACCAAAAAAAACCCTACAGCATGTTTGTTTGGTGGAATTGAAGTGGGATTGGACTAATAGTCCATCTGGACTAATAGTCTATTGTTTGTTTCAATTTTTTTGCACCAGACTATTAATCCCAAATTTGTTGGACTATTGTATCCCATGGGGGAGTGGGACACAAATCATGGGATAACTCATCCCATGGGATTAGGTTGCCAAATTACATTGTTGACTGTCTAGTATTAAATATCTTTTTCCTCATGGTATTAATTATACTTAATAAAGTAGTCTCAATTTAAAAATAAAATAATTTTATTGATGTTTTATTTATTTAATTTTTTATAGATATTTTATTGATGTTTTATTTTAAAATTTTGTTGATATTTTATTTAATTTCATTATTTAAATTTTAATAGATGTTTTATTTAATTATTATTATTTTTTAAATTAAATGTATTTAAAATTTTAATTAAAAAATAGCATATATTTTTATTGATATTTTATTTAATTAATTAATTTAATTTTTTTAAAAAAATTACTTAATTGTGTAAAAAATAAAATAAAATAAATTTTTATTTAATCTAGCTAAAAATAATTAAAATATTAAAGATATGTTTAATATTACTAAATAATTGAAAACGGTAAGATAGTCATTTGAGCATTTATCATTCTCAATAATATCCCAAACAAACATAGAATTCATATCCTATTTAACCAAACAGTCCTTTCTTGATATCTAATCCCATAACTAAACAAACGTGAGATACATATCCTATCCAACTAAATAGTCTCACGACTATGAATCCAAGATTACAATCCCCCCTTATCCAGTCTGTCCAAACAAACATGTTGTTACTTATCCAAAGGCCCAGAAAAAATCTATACAATACTCAGCCAAAAAAATCTAATCATAAAGCCACCAATTGTGAAGATTCAAAGAATCCTCTTTGTCCAAAGGCCCAACCACACAAAAAAAAAACAAAAACCAAAAAAAAAACAAAAAAAACCAAAAAGCAAAACAAAACAAAACAAAAAAACCTCGATGTGCAAAGACTCCCAATCAGAAAGACTGATAAAAATAAAATAAAAAAACCCACTAAATTTACAAGTACACTTTCTTACAATTATGGGTAAATAAATTATGCACATCTGGTCAACCATTCTCTGTGATCTTTCAATTGCTTGGAATAGACTTTTATCGATAAGTAATTGATTGCAATCAACATTGACAAGAGAAGAATTCAATTTTTGAATGGGCAAAAACTTCATATTTCACTGTTTTCAGGAGAAAGTGGAAACTAATCCAAGAGATCATGACCATTCATTAAGATTAAAAATTTGGTTCATTATGTTCAAAAAAATTTGTGAGGGACTTCAACTTGGCTTATCTTTAGTTTAGACACCAATCAAAAGGAGCAATATTATGATTTGCCTCGTGAAATAATCTCTTAACATAATATTGTTCCTTTTGATTGGTGTCTAAACTAAAACAAAGGCACAAGTAAAATAGGATACAAAGCAAATAAGGCAATACACTCAAAATATGCATATTTAAACAACCATTTTAATCCCAGTAATTGAGGAATAAACCTTCAAACAAAATCAACTAGGCAACAAACACACTCAAGCATGTGATGAATTAATTTCACTTTCACTACTATAGATCATATACTTTTCAGATAACCTATTTAGAGAAGCAATGTGATCAATTAATTTTGTAGCAAACCATGAGAAAGTTGTCAATGCAATGCAAAGAAGCTCAGCAAAACTATACAACTCACAAGTCAACTACTATTGTACCAAGAATGAGTGACGAAATTGCATACACCTCCGGAAACACAAGAAAATAATGTAATATGAATGTATGATAGAATCCAAAATTGAAGATTAGGTAGAATAGCGTGACATAGAAATCTTGGTATACCAGAAAACTAAGACTATTTTCAGAACAACAATGCTAAAAAAAATACAGAAATGATTTTGTTCTAAATGCCATGCAAAACATAGAAAGTTCCATGCTTTGCTCAAAATAACATGCCAAGGTATGCGACCACAAGTTTAGAACTCATTAATATTTAACATGTTGCCAAATTTTTTATGCAAATCTAAAGAAAAATAGAAGCCCAAATACCTGCTGCTTAAGGTCATAAGGATCAGCTCCTTTCTCCTTCATATCAGCAGTCTTTGCAGCTTCTCTCTCAACCTCTTTCTCATAGGAATGCATCTCCTTAACGATACGTTTGCAAGTAGACGTCTTGATTTTCAGATTTCTAAGAGTTGCCATGTTAAGCCTGTTAAAGGAGACATTACCCTGTGAAAAATCCTTTTTTCACACAAACAAAACCAGGTGATGAAAAAAAGCATCACAAGTTCTCAAATCTGAAACTGTGTGCCTCATCTCATCCAATCTTTGAGGCACCGAACAAAGTAGCAGCCCGAGGTTTTTTGAAGCTTCAGGCTAAACATCTAAATGAGGCCTTATCTTCTTAAAATTTGGACCTTCATTAATAAGATTTTTTTATATACATATTTTTTAGGCGGGTCTTGAGCGAAAGGGTAAATGGCTTAATGTTGAGCCACCTCTGCATTGAATCAGTAGAATCATATGTTTTCCACCAAAACATAAAACAAAAAGATATATTCCCAAATCAAAATAGAGAAGATACAATGCTTAAGTGTATATATCCAACCATAACAAACTACTCAAGATGCACAAAGCAACAAAAGTTCCCGTAACAAAGATTCACACAAACTGCTAGTATTTTGCAGACTTTGTTCAATAATTTGTCAAATTAATAAGCACTGAAGTGAATTTGCCATATTTATGAAATGGTTCAACAAACCCTTCACTGGGTGTGTCATTAATTTCTCTCTCAAACACTAACTATAGCTTGAGAACGAAAAAGATAGTAGGATTATCAGCTAGAAGCTCGAAGAAAATGCCATTTTTGATAATGTATAGCGGTAAATGCAAAACCCATCGCTGCATTAGCTCAATATTCATTTCAATCAACTCCCTAAGAGGGGACTAGGGTTTTGTATCCAGTGGAATTTGGAGATTGTAAATGGCTAAAACTGTGTGTGTGTGTGTGTGTGTGTGTGTGAGAGAGAGAGAGAGAGAGAGAGAGAGAGAGATTACCTCGAAAAATTGGATCTGCAATTGCAATCGAGGTAACGTCACACGCAGGGTTCAATCTTCTCTGCTTTCTCTAAACAATTTCTTATGGTTCACACCATCTCCAATGGGTTATTAATTTTTTATGAAATTTAAGTTCGATGAAAAATTATTGGTAGGTTTGGTTTTAATTTTTTGAATTTAGTTTTTTAAAAATTTAGTTTTTTATTTTTGTATTCTTTTATTTTTAGTGAATATTTTTAAAATTTTAAGTAATTTTTTATATTTTTTTAGATGTATTTTACTTTGATATATCTAAATAGTAAAATATTTGTGAAAAAATATTTTAAAAAATTAATAAATACATAAAAATATGAAAAATGTACTAATTTTAGTAAATTTTTTTATATTTTTGGTATTTGGTGAATTTTTTAAAAAAATTCACAAATATTATATTTTTTAAGTGTATTTATGTTAGGTGTGTCTAAAAATTAAAAAAAATTGCTTAAAATATTAAAGAAAATTCATTGAAAACAAAAGAAATACGAGAAATAGAATTTTTTGAAAAGTGTGTTTTTGGAAATCAAAACCAAACAAGCTGAATTTTTTTGTTTTTCTATTCTAATGGTTTCATTAAATTAGAATTAAATTAAGAATATCAAAAATCTTTCACTAAATTGAGGATGTTTGAGACTTTTCATCATTTTTCCTGTTTATAGACATTGCATTTTCAACCCCGAATGTTCCCCAGATGACCATCTCTTCGCAAAATTTTGTGAAAAAATTACACTACCCGGTCGAACATCCGCCAAGTCGTCCGCACCGATTGACTAGTGTTTTGATGAAAGTTTAAAATCTTCCGTTAAAACATTTGATATCAAATACAAATTTTACTCAAGTTAAGCTTTCTTTTTTTTTAAAAAAAAAAAAATGCACCATTAGAGATGCTATTATTCAGTTGCTTCAAGTCATTTTTAACTCCCATTTTATTGAAAAAATTTACAAAAAATATGGTAGCGTTTAGTTTATTTTTAAAACTTAACTCAGTTTCTAAATCGTGATTTAGATACATGTTAACCAAATATATTTTTAAAATACAAATTCAAAATTACTTTCAAAACTCCTTTTTTTTTTAATTGTTATTAATTAATCAATCAATCACATTTTTTTTTCTCATCTTCTTTTCTCACATTCTCTCACATTTTATTCATCAATCAATTAAAAAAAAAAAAATTACAAATCATCCCAAAATTATTTTCAAAACTCATAACCAAACAAATTTTATATTTTCAAATCATTATCAAAAACTTAAAACACAACTCCACACTTAAATTATAATTCTAAAACTAAATCAAACAGACAGTAAAATCTCAAAGTTTCACTATTATAATAAAATAAATTTTTAATTTTAATTTAAACTTTAATCTTTTAATTTATTTTCAATTTAAATTATTAACTTGTTTCTATTAGATAAAAAAGATGAAAAAAATAATATTTTAGTTATTAAATTTAATAATTAAAATATTTTTCTGTCGGTTTTTGTTAATAAAAAATAGACATGATTTAAATTGAAAATAAATTAAAAAATAAGAATTTAAATTAACAAAATTAAAATTTAAGTTTTATTTTGTTAGAATAGTCAAACCCTAATTTTTTTTTTTCATTTTTGTAAATATCCCAATTTTATTTGATATACGTTATGTTAATGGGAAATTCCATGTTATACACCCCATAATGGGAAGTTCCGTGATATACACGCCCATATGTCCCCTAATCATATGTCATTTGTGATATTTCATTATCACAAAACATAACCCTACGATTCCCAAAATGATCTGAATTATTCATGTCATTGTTAAACACAATTTTTAAAAAAAAATTCAAACACATCAATGACCAATACATTAGTAGGAGTCATGAAAATCCTCTTTTGTGGGGTCCCAAACATTTTCCATTTCATTATGACTTATTGAAGCATTAATTATAATTTGATTATAACTTGTATTACACACTTAGTGTTAATTATAATTCATTGAAATGTTAGTTATGACATTATTTTAATTATGATTAAAAAACTCTTTGGCTATATATTATGTGGTGTTTAATTATAACTTCTTCCTTTTTTATAGTTATGACTCACATACGATTGAGACCTCATTTGTTAATAGTTTAAATAGTAAAAAAAAAAAATCAAAAAGTCACTATAAATTATCACATCAGTTATTTTATTTTTTTACACATTTTTCATAAAAAATAAAAAAATTAACTAAAATAATCAATTCACAAACGAGTCTTGAGTCATGACATTTGTAAAGTTTGATATTAATATGATCTCATATAAATTACAACATAATTTTTTGGAAAAATTACATTTTAATGGAACAGTGGTAAAAAATTACATTTTTATGATGGTACAACTTCTGTGTGTATACGGTGTAAATTCATTTATGTGCTTGGTGTAACTTTATACTCTTTCTGTTTGTCAAAGTTGCAACCAAAAAAAAAATTTATTTATAGTGTAATTATTTTGTGACTAACCCATCTATTTGCAGTTTTTCCTAATTTTTTTATCAATTTTTTTTTAAAAAATATTATTAATTTTAGCTCAATTTGATCATATAATTTGAAAAAAAAAAATATCCAAAAAAATCAATAAATAATTACTAACCAATTTCAACATATTATCAACATTTTTATTAGGATAACTTACAAATACAGCCTTGATATTTGCTTAAAATACGAATTGTCTCTCATAGTTTTGAAAATTGCATCCATCCTCTTGAAGTTTTTAATTTCATAACAAATGATCTATTTTATCAATAAATCATCAAGTTATTTAACAGTTTTTAATAATGTCAGAAATATATATCAATTAATAATTCAGCTAATTTTATTATTATATAAAAGAGCAGTTGGAAATTTATTTATTTTAATTAATTTTGTTAAATAAAAAATTCTTATAAAGGGACATTTGTAATTTTCTAAAATACAAGGGACAATATGTATTATAAGTAAATATCAAGAAGTGTATTTATAATTTATCCTTTTTATTAAGTAATAGTTATAAGACAATGAATATTCCGTGTATTCCATCTTAACTACTCTGAATTTGCCCCAAAAGAGATCGTGTAATGTGGAACACATGTGTAGAATGAATTTGAACTACACGATGATAATTCTGAATAATTTATAGGTAGTTAAGTTTGAATTTGTTGTATTGCCTAAGACAATAGGTCAATTTTTTTTTTAAATAAAAAAAAAAAAAAAACAAGTGCATAGACAATAAAATGGTCGGCCTATTTTGGAAATAAGATTAAAAGCCAATTTATTGGTTTTTTTCGGCTTTTTTTAATCACATCACTTCTCTACTTTTTTTTACATTTTTTCAAAAAAAAATAATAATTAAAAAAAAAAGGCAAAATGCTAACTTTTAACCTACTTCCCAAAATAGAGTCGGTTTGAGTTTCTAAAATAATTTTCTTTTTTTAAAAAAAAAAGAAACTAATCTAACAAAAATAAATATGAAAAATATATTTTTAAATTTTTAAAAATGATTTATGCTATTCAAAAAGATAAAACTATATAAGAACAATAAATGCTTTGATTTTTCATTTTTTTTTCACAAAACTAATTTTTAAATTTAAAAAAAGATTCTAAAACAAATTTTGAAAAGCAAATCAAACATGGGGAACTAGTGTTAGATAGTTGGTTTTTATATAACAGCAATTTACATGCAACTATAAATAATCAACAAAGTTGCATTCTAGAATTGCACCGAACAGTGAAAAATAACCATCACACCAAAACCCCTATATATTCTACTTCATTTCCATTTTATTAGTCTTATGAAAAAGGATGGAAAAAGTTATATATATATATATATAATAAAATAAAAAAAGATAAATTATATTGATCACTTTTGAAATTTAGAGAAAATACAACGATCTTCACATATTTGACATAATCACACTAACTTCCTTTTTGATAAAAGGCTTTATAGATTGGTTTGACATAATTACATTTTATTTATTTTTCCTTTCTTTTGTAAATTCCTTCTTGAATTTATATAATCTAAACACAGCCTAAATAGGCGATCCACTTTGATTATAACCAATATTTTAATCATTAAAACATGGTTTGTATCCAGAGTCCAGACCGGCAAAAAAAACACACACATGGTGTGTATATTCACCATAGTAAACATGAACAAACATGATCAAATGCAATTGACAATTAAATCAACCTTGTTAAATATACAAAATAACACAAGGCAAACTGGTATATTACATCCCACAAAACAAAATCAAAAATCAAAAATCAAATTTTTTTTAAAAAAACCCCACTCATATTCGACAAAAAAGGAAAAAAAATGGACAGAAAACATCTTCAGATAGAGAGAAGGAAAAGGGAGTCCATCTTCATCATGAATAGAGCATCATCATTATCACATTAGTTAATACAGTTAAAGTATACTGCAGGCTCTCTGTTTCCTCTTCTTTCTCTTTGGTTTTGGAGGCTGTAGAACCACCTTGATTGCAACATCAAAGACAGCCTTCACATTCTGCATTTTCAAAGGAAAATATTAGTTTAACTGATTGCAATTCACACCGGACTTTGTGGAAGTATAAATTGTAATGGTTACCGTCCTATAATTCTGTTTTCTTTCAACAGTCATTGTAATAGCCAGTTCAAAAGTGCGATAACTCATTCAAAATGTTTTAGTTTTAAATGTAGCCTTGTTCAAATGATGCTTTTATTATTGTTAATAGCAAAAATCCAAAGCTTGTGTTGGATCAATGTTACCTAGAACGCGGATCGTTCTGGTATGAGGAATGGAACATGCTCTAAAATGTGGTACGATACTAATAGAATTCTTAATTTGACATCCCATATAGTATAGTGTATTTTTCTTCAAATTAATCATTCAACAATACGGTTCTATGAGTATTATGACCCATTGTTCTACACATTTTTAAATCCAAAACTCTACTCCATCTAGATTTTAGTTTATTATATTTTACTTTTACCCTATTGAAGAAAGCTTTTAATGAAAAACATAGTAAAAATTATAGGATCAATTTAGGTCGCTAAATTCACAGTTTTGGAACAAAATTGTACTATGTTTCGAAACGTAATTTGCTGGGATGTTAGCGTTTTCTGGTAACACTAGTTTGAATCATAGATTTGTGTAGGGAATTGGAAAAAGAAAAGGAAAGGGAAAGGGAAAGGCAAAGGCAAGAGAAATGTGAAATTTTTTCTCCATTTCCCTGGCCTTTTCCTTTGTACTTTTCAAATCCCTATCCAATTCAATGATCCAAATACAACCAAAAAGAATTTATAGCAGAAGGATAAAGTTATCCTACTTGATTTCATGGATCTATAGGTTCATTTCTTTATAGTGTCTCCACGTTAGCAAGTTGAGACCCTTATTATTCCTCAAGTGCATGTGCAAATAAGAACAACTTGAAGACAAGACTACTTTGATAAGATTAGTATTAATCTTCAATATTTTGATCATGTTTTAGTTCATTGATTTCAGTACATTTTACTGGTGAGGTTATTCATATACAAAACAAGAATTGCCTCAATTGGAAGTCTTTTTTTCTTCTTTTTTTTTTTTTTTTTTTTTTTAACCGATATAGATGCCCATAATATAGATATAAGGGTAGTATTTAAATTATTAATTAGCCTCAATCGCTATCAGCTATCAATGTTGCAGTATTTAAATTATTAATTAGCCTCAATCGCTATCAGCTATCAATGTCATATACTCAATGCACTATTGCAAAATGTTATTGATTAGTGGTTTCCAACACCGCACAAATTTGCAGGTGTTAGATATGCCAATTGTAGACTTTGGTCTTCATGAAATGTTTAACGTGTAAGTAATTATGACACAAACCTGCTGCGTCTTGGAGCTGCACTCTACATATGCCACGGCTCCTATTTGCTTCTTTAGTTCTTCACCCTACAATCAAAAATTTAGGAAACCAAAAGTTAAAACTCTCCAATTCTACAACATTGAAGTTGTTTTTGTCTTCTAAAACCGGCATTTTACCAGTTCTTTGGTAGATGAGAATTGAGAAACTGAGGGAATCGAGACAATGACAAAGTTACATGTGGAGCTAATTGTTACTAGAGTTGATTATGATTTAATTTCAATTAAATCAGAAGAATATTGAAGAAAATATGTTACATACAAGATTCCAAACATTAGCTTCCTCATTTTCTTGGAAAAACAACAATAAGTGCAAAATTATAATCTTGCAAATTGAAGTATAATTCGTTTTTGGAAGGATGAGTGCATACCTGTGCTGTAGAAATTGTACATGCACCGGGATAATCAATCTGGAACTGCTTGTCTTCTCTCAAATCTGCCATTTGAGTGACCAATTTTAGACACAAGAAGGCACACACACACACACACACACACCGAAGGAGAGAGCTCAGTGTTGGCCTCTACTTCACATCTCATAAATCACCAAAGTAGGCGGCTGAGTTCATGTCCTACTTCAGTTCTTATGCATATACATATGTGCAAATCAACTCCTAAACTGAAACCTTAATTTCAGTTGTTCTTACAACCATACAGAAATTAATACATATTCATAGTGTGTATTGTGTACGTGTCATATATATGCATGTACAAATCATTTCTTCATTTAAATGCAACCTATCACTATCATATTCGGGCCTTAAAAAAAAAAGGAGAGAAGGAGCTTTATCGCTCTTCTAAGGAAATTGTGGTCGCTGTTTGCACTGCACTTTAAGTTGAAAAAAAAAGAAAAGAAAAAAGGAAGGCATAGAAGAGAAGGGACTTGGGGTCGCTTTTGCATCTCAAATGGCGCTGTTTTGCGCTTTAAGTTGCAAAAAAGGTGTCTTTTTGGCAACTTCAAGCGCAAAAAACGGCAGCATTTTGGGGCGTAGCAGTGCTGTTGCAGTGACGAGAGGGAGGAAGAACTTTATCACTTTTCACTTTCTTAGTACTTCCAGAAAAATGCGCTCAATTAGTGAGCCCTTTGGGAAACTTCATTGAAAAGCAAAAGACACATTTTTAGCAGCACATATCATGGAATTGGGTAGAGATTTGGAAAGGTAAAGGGAAAATGTGAGACAAATATAAATGAAAAATAAGCTAAATTTTTTTTTTCATTTCTCTTTCTCTTTCCAAATCCCTACCCAAATCATGATCTAAACACAGCCTAACAAAAGCAATGAAATCATGTACTAGGAGCCAGAAAACATTACTTACCAAGTTTGGTCCCCACTAGAACAATGGGCACTGATGGAGCATAATGTCTTAGCTCAGGGACCCACTTCTCAGGCAGAAAGCAAAAGAAAGAAGACAAAGAGATATGATGTAAAGAACATTATTGAAATGATAAAATAGAAAAGATCAACCACCACAATTGATGGATCAGATTGAAAGACAAAGAGCAAAAAGAAGCTTTACTTTCTTTGATATATTCTCAAAGCTAGGCCTACTTATTAGAGAAAAGGCAAGGAGGAAAACATCAGCTCCTCTATAACTAAGAGGCCTCAGCCTGTTATAGTCTTCTTGACCTGCAATTTAACAGTTGAAAAAACATAGAAATTTTAGAACTTTGCCACTCATTTCAGTAACATTGTTGACTACTTGATAACTTCATTTCTAATCTATGGATTAGTCGACAAGCAAAAAGAATCAGTATATCATTGTTTGTGTTACCTTTACTCTTCTAAATGTTTAAAATACCCGTGTCCAATGCTCGACAATTGAGTAAGGGTATGAAATATGTATCCGACAAGTGAATTAGTTGAATCGAGTACTTAGACACATACCCACACCCATCATATGTACCCATATGACATAGATCTTTGTTAATTCCGGCATAATGGCTATAACTTATATACCAAGTAGTATAATTACCAGAGCCGGAGAAGCAAAATAAATTACTAAAGTAATATCTGTCAAAAACAAATAATAAGAAATACTTCATTGCTTAAAATGGTGCTTGACTAGCTTTTTGTTTTTTCCTTTCAAATTTCAATCGACTCTATGACAGATTTTAGTCTTTTTCAGGTTATTAAATTCCACAAAAAATCGTTATATGCTTTATTTGGCTGCTGAGGATAGAGAAGTATAAAAATTGAATGGACCAACAATTCATGGTCAGAATTTCCCATCTCTTCCTCCATGTTCTCGCAATTGAAATTGAAACAGATTAACTAGGAATAATATCACATTGAAGAATCAGATGATTAAGCCATGAAATCTTTCAAATATTTTCACCACCAAGGTTTTTTTTCCTATCTCTTT
Organism: Camellia japonica; assembly: GCA_030407325.1. Classification (NCBI taxonomy): domain Eukaryota; kingdom Viridiplantae; phylum Streptophyta; class Magnoliopsida; order Ericales; family Theaceae; genus Camellia; species Camellia japonica. The sequence continues at coordinate 40,159,484 of JAPPVO010000029.1, forward strand.
GATCATGCATGAAATAATGAGTTGGTGATAGCTCAAGCCTAATATGACACCCATGAACAACGAAAAAGAGACAGCAATTGCAGAAACAAAAATCTAAAGGCAAAGATACATAGACATTACACACAGAGAGAGAGAGAGAGAGAAGGGGACAATACCAGCAGTATCCCAGAGACCCAGATTTACAGTTTGTCCATCAACCATGACATTGGCACTGAAGTTGTCAAAAACAGTTGGAACATAATCCTAGCAATAGAAAAAAAAAAATTAAATGAAAAACAAACACACACAAAGAAAACCCAAAAGAAATTTAAAGAGATTGATAGAAAAAAAAACGAAAACAAAAACACATTAATTGGAAACAGTTTTTTTTTTTTTTTTTAAAAAAGTACAGTTGGGAAAGTGTTGCTGGTGTAGGAGATGAGAAGGCAAGTCTTCCCAACAGCTCCATCTCCTACTGTAACGCATTTGATGAACTTTGTAGTGGTAGCCATCTCATTCTTGTCCCTACGAAAACAATCCCAAAACACTAAAAAGATTTTTCTATCACTTCAAACACTATTAAAAATTTGTGGGATGAGAAGTTGAAGCGATGGAGGAGAATCTAAGAACCCTTTTGAGAGTGAGTGAGAGAGAGAGAGAGAGAGAGAGCTCTGTGTGTTCTCTTCTCTGCCTGTAAATGGTATTGTCTAAAAATTTGTAGTGGGAAAGAGGGAAGGTGGGAGCAGAGAAAAGCAAAATGAATGTTGCCTTTTTGGAATTGTCATTCTAAAATAAAATAAAATAAAATTCGTCCCAAAATTTCTAACTATATACCATTCAAAAGTGATTTTAAAAATTATTTTTAAAATTCATAACTAAGAACACAATTTAAAATTTAATTCAAAATTCATAATTAAACTCTTTTCAAAACTCTATTTTTTTTTAAAAAAATAATCAAATATTTTCTTATTTTATTTTTGTAAAATTATTTTTAGAATCATGATTTGAATGTGAAGTTGTATTTTGAGTAATGAGTTTTGAGTTTAGTTTTAAAAAGAGAAAATTTGTTTGGTTATGAAAAGAGTTTTGAGTTGTATTTTTTAATGTGTATTGTATTTTATACAATTATGCGCTATATTTTTTTAAAATATTTGAGTTTTGAAAAGAGTTTAGTTATGAATTTTGAAAAAAAAAATCAATTGAGTTTTGAGTTATTTGTATAGTTATGAATTTTAAAAATAATTTTTGAATTGAGTTTTGAGTTATAGATTTGATTATGATTTGAGTGTGAAGTCGTGTTTCAAGTTTAAAATATTTAAAAATAAAATATTTAAAATAAAAAATAAAATTTTCTTAAACATTTTTGAATATTAAAAAAACAAATCTACAAAATTTCAAAATATAACTCAAAATTTAAAAATTCAAAACTCAAAATTCTTTTCAAAATTTAAAATTTAAAATTTTAAAACTTTTTCAAAACTCATATAATCAAATAATTTATTTTTTTCAAAATTCAATTCACAACTTTATATTTAAATTATAACTGTATAATCAAATCTTGATTCTAAAATAAAATCGAAAGGACCCGAAAATTTTCTGAGAACATTTTCTTGAGCTGTCAGGGAGACAAAAAGGGCAATGCCAAATAATAAAAAATAAAAATAAATAAAAAAGGCAGAAAGGCCCAAAAGGAAAGCATTTTTTTGGGGACAACGGGTCACTGCTGTGGTTAAAGCACAGCAGTGACTACTGTGGTTCAATTTTAAGATGTATTATGTACATATTTTTATGATCCGAACCGTTCATTTTATAGGGTTTGTTGAGTACTTCATTCCTACCAAAAATCATATTAATCGGATATCAATGACTATATGATCGATTAACATATTTTTTATGCAGTTTTTCAAAAGAAAAACTTATTGTTTATTTTTTTGGTTATCGATCATATAGTTATTGATATCCGATTAATATGATTTTTGGTATGAATGAAGTACTCAACAAACTTTACAAAATGAACGGTTCAAATCATAAAAATATGTACATAATACACCTTAAAATTAAACCACAACAGTCACTGCTGTGCTTTAACCACAGCAGTGGCCCCTCTTCCTTTTTTTGGGCATGTACGTATGGACACGCGCTCACACACAGCCCTCGTGCACCCAGCCCAAGGCTCCCAATTTTAATATAGGAAAATGTTTAAGTGGTCGAATGAAAGGGCTCGAAAATGGCTCGATTTCGAAAAGAGAGAAGAAGAGGAAGAGGAAGAGGGAGAGGGAGAGGAGAGAGAAGCAGCCCAGCCCCGCCATGCTCGTCGCTGCTCGCCCGCCGTGCTCGCCTCCTCCTCCAGCCGATTTATGGCCCCCTCCCCTCCCTCCTCCTCCTCCTCCTCCCTTCTCTTCTTCTCCCTTCGTTCTGCAACCAACCAGGCCAAAAAAAAAAAAAAAAAAATTGACACCAAAACGACGTCGTTTTGGTGTCGAGCCGCGATTCGAGCCACGAGATTCGAGTTACGTAGCATGGTCGTTTAATATAATATAAGCGCGGTTGTAAAATTCAGCCCCCGTTTCGCATGTCAAAATTTGGAATTAAGGCCAAGTTTCACATGACCTAAATAATATAAAAAGTCAAAAAATCACTATCTTATTTAAGTCATATTATCTTATTTAAATTACATCACTTCTCTAACACATCACATCAAATACAATCCAAACCCAACCCAAACCCAACCAATATAAGTCAATAAGTTAAAAAGTGCATTTTTTTAGAACATCCCAAACCAACCCTAAAATGTTAAAATAGTTATAAAAAGTTAAAATAAATTAAAAATTTATAAAAAATATGATATTTAAATTATAATTTTTTTCATCAAAGTTAAAAAGTCAAAAAATTCATTCTAAACGAGACTTTTTAATTTTAGGCTAGTCAAAAAGACAACTCACATCTCAAACGAAGCCTTAGGTTGGGACTAATTTAATTTATTAAAAAATAAAATAGATTAAAAAGTTAATAAAAAAAATATCACATTTAAATTATAATTATTTTATTTTTGGTTTCAAAAAATTACAAAAAAGTCATAAGTTTTTTCCAAATAAAATTTTTTTATCAGGTTAAAATAATCGAAAAGTCAAAAAATCAAGCTAAAAAAGTTCTTCCAAAACAAAGGCTTAAACTCATTTATTTCCGGTTTTTTTTTTTTTTGCAATCCATTAAATAATCAAAAAATTAAAAACTTATTACAAAAAAAAAGAATTTTTTTCTATAGTTTTTATATACGTCTTTTTGTAAAAAATAAAATAATTAATTTCCAAAATAATCCTTAATAAGGAAAAATGCTAGGTAATAATTTTATTTTTTTATTTTATTTTCTCATTTTAAAATACAATTGAGTGAGTTTTATATAAATTTATGAATGTTGACCCAATTTCTTTGTGTCTAGGATTATGTAAAGAATTGCTCTTTAATAGTTTAACTTAGGGTTGGTTTTAAAAGCGAGTCTTTTAGTATTTTTTTTTTAAATTTTTTGCTAAAATTTAAATTGAATTAAATTTAAATGTTTCAAAATTACTTTTAGGGCCGGTCTTGAGGTAAAGCGAGCAAGACTCTCGCATCAAGGCCCCAAATTCTATCTAAAAAATATGACCTTAAAATAATTTTAATCTTAAGTTATATTTGGTTAATTATTTCAATTTCAAGTTATGTTTTATTTATTAAAATAAAATTGAATAAAGTAATTATTACATCATGATATTTATTTTCACGTTTGATTTACTAAACAATATTATAAATGAAATCATCATTTATCATTGTGAGAATAGTAATTTTATAAAGAGATTAGAGAATGATCATTCCATTCAATTCAATGTCATTTTAGTGAACCAAACACTACATTATAGTATTAGGAGTTTAAAAATGAAAGTTTAAATAAACAATTGAATTGGTGAATTATTTTTAAAAAATGGATTGTTGCTTGTTAAATGTATGAATTATTTATAGAATATTATTTGACTATATGAGTTATAATTGTTTTTAGAGAAATAAATTTTTTTTAAGTTGAAATTAATCAAATTTTACAATTTAATTTACTACCTCAGGAAAAAATGTGAATAAATTAAGTTCAAAATTTATCTCAATAATTATGATTTATGTCAATAATTATATGTATTATATACAATAAATTTATACAAGGTACAAGCAAAAAATCAAAATAAATTTAAAATTGTTACGATTTTATTAATATATATATAGATATATATAAAATGTATGAGTGTTGGGTCCATCTTGTATTAGGCCCTCAAAAAGTTAGGACCGACCCTCATTACTTTTTAGCCTTTTATGAAAAATGTGTAAGAAGTAGAGACAATGAACAAAAATTTTAACTTTTTTATATGATTTTTTTAACTTTTTTTAAAAAAAAAAACAAAAACTATAATAGTCTGTTGCCAAAATGCACAATTGAATATAAATGGATTTGGGCTAGTGGAGGTAATGGTGTGTGCAGTGTAATTCAGGTGGTTTGAGAATAAAATTATAAAGCAAACCATGAATGGTGGATTGGCAAATAGCCAAATAGCGATTTAGGCAGTTTAGAACGGTTTCAATTTGCTAGTTAATCGAAGAATATTCTTAAATAATTATTAAACATTTGCATAATATATAACACTAATTTGTATAATATTTTTTTATACATATAACACACTAATTTTACATAATATTTTTCATATAAACTATTAATTTGTAACAAATTTCACATTTTAAATCTTTCTCACACTCATTTTTACTTTGATATTTCATTAGAGGTTAAAAAGAATATATGTATTAATTATATTAGAGCGGACGATTTTGAATATGAATTATAAATTTCAAAATTTAATTTGCAGTTAATAGATAGATCGATGCGATTTTAACAGGTTATGCAGTATTTTATATAGCTCCATCTGAAAATTTACCTGATCTTTAATTTTAAAACCCTATAATTAGTCGAGCTACATGCAAAATAACCCGAATATCATGGCTTAAGCCATGAAGGGAAGCGTGCCAAGTAAAATTTAGCAATACCTATAAGGAAAATGATTGGTGGCCCTAAAAACTGTGGCTCAAATGGCTCAAATTTTCTTTTTTGGATAAATTTGTTTTTTTTTTCTTTTTTTTTTTGCCTTGTTTTTTTTTTTATTTCCTTATATGGAAATTTCAGGGCATTCGAGCCCCAAAATTTCGGGCTCCCAACTGCTACCGTACCTATAATTATAAAAAGAATGGGAAGATACTTTATTACTTAAGCCTTGATGGGCTTCATAATGACTTGAAATTTAAGGAGTTGAGTAAAAGTTAAGGAACAAAATAAAATTGGATAAAAATGTAAGGATGTAATGTGTAATTTGCCTTCAATGTATTATTAAGCACACCATAGTTTTAAGTTTTGGTGAACACAAATATGATGATTTTTTTTTAAATAGATCAAATATGATGAATTTGAAGTGCCAACAAGCTTGTAAAAGTGTCTTTAGTATGCTTTCAAAAACTTGAAATTGAATTCTCCTGCCCCATGATTGAAACTCAACATTGTTGGGCGACAAAAAATATAAATAAATTCATGAATTTCATTAATTTAATCTATCAATATTTAATACATAAATTTAAAAAAATGTCAAAACCTTTTAAAAAAAACATTTACTTTATGATTAACTCACCAAATTTTTAATTTGTTAAGAAAAAAGATTTTGATGACCAATCTAAGAACATTAGTATCAGACACGACAAATTTTGAGTTAAATTAATCTCAAAAAGCTACTTTTTTTTATTTTATTTAACATTTTTTGTATGTACGTAGTACATCTACATCAGACTCTCTATTATAAAATTTAATTTTATAAAATATTCATTTTGTGTCATTGAAAAGTAGTAGGAGAAGTTGTTAATTTTATATTGTTTATCTACATATATGCAGTGTCATTTTCCTTGTCATATTCCTTAAAAAAAAATTAATAATAGTGCCAACAGCGCTTGTTGCTTACATTCCTCAAAAGAAAAAAATTAATAATAGGATTTGTATGGTATATATATCAATTTTATATTCCTCAAAAGACCGAAGTAAAATATAAAAAAAACAGTCGTGCTACGTCGCTCGAATCCCTTCCCCCCCTAATCCCCCGAATCGAAAACGACGTCGTTTGACGTCGTTTGAAATTTTTTTTTTTTTTTGCAGATCGAAGAACGGAGAAGAAGAAGGAGGAGGAGGAGGAGGAGGAGGAGGAGGAGGGGGAGGGGGAGGAGGAAGGAGGGACTGGAGGGGGCCATACCAGTGGGAGGTGGCGGAGGCGAGGCCGGAGGCAACGGCGGTGGTGCTGCGACGGCAGGGCTGGGCAGCGACACGGGGCTGGGCTGCGACGACCGGGGCTGGGCCGACGGCAGGCGGCGAGGTCGCAGCCCTCTTCTTCCTTCTCTCTTTCTCTCCCTCTCCCTCTCCCTCCGAGCTGTTGCAGAGTCGACAATGGAGGAAGAAAAAAGGAAAAAAAAAAAAAAAAAAAACGAAAGCCCAAAACGACGTCGTTTTGGGCTTTCGGGGGATTAGGGGGGAAGGGATTCGCGCTACCAAGCTTTATTCTAAAAAAATAACCGTGGTCGATGGGATGGTCGATCACTTGGGAAAAATTGTTAGTTGTGCCTTTGGGTGATTGATCGGGTGGTCGATCACTTCGGGAAAAAATAATAAAACAATGTATAATTTGTGAACAGTACATCGTTCCATTAAGCGATGTACAGTAGCAATCACAATTTTTACAAATATGTAGCGAGGCTGATGGAGGCTCCTGAAACTTGATTTTCTTGCTTTTAATCTATATTTTGGTCTACAAATAAGTTTGATGAGGCTGGTGTGGAAATTCTAACACCAGCATGATATTAATGTTAAGAATGTTAAGAGAAACATATTGAACTGTTGTTTATCTAAATTAAAAATTAAAAATTAAGTAATGAAAATTTAATATTGAATTTTTAAAATTTTAAATAAAAATTGATTGTTGTATATTAAAATTTAAGGGTTAAATTTTATTAAATTGTTTGATATGTACAAGAAATTGAAGTATAAAATTTAATTTTTTGTTTGGTTTTAAATTTTCAAATAAAATTTTTAAGTTTTTGAATATTTTAATTTTTTAGTATTTTTATGTCTTTATATAAATTTTTAATATTTTAATTAATCTTTCTTTTTAATTTTAATGCACATAAAAATAAAAATATTTATCATTTTTTTAATATTACTAAATACAAAAAAAAATTAAAATTAATACATTTTCATATATCTTTTGTATTTATTAAACCTTTTTTTTAATAATTATCCACAAAAAATTTAGTTCCATCTAGATTAGATTCATCTAAAAAACAAATTGATTAAAATATGAAAAAGTTTGTTAAAGATAAAAAAATACAAAAAATCAAAATCTATATATATATTATATAAGTAAAAGGGAGTTTTAGTGAGAAAAGCTAAGAGAGCACTAAGTGCTCAATTTAAATTTCATGTGTTTTTTTAATTTAAAAAAAATTAATAAATAACATATTAACACTTTCTCCTTTTAAAGAAAGAGTGCATTTTTTTATTCCTAAAATCATTCATTCCTTACATCAAACAAGGAAGGAGTTTTACAATTAAGAAAAAATAATTAATAAATTACACACTCAAAAAACGAGTTTTCCAATTTAAAAAAATTAATAAATCACACACTCAAAAAACTTTTGTCATAAAATATTTTTTATTAAAATATTTTAAATTTTTCACCATAAAGTATAAAATAATTCATATAATTAAAATTTCGTAACATGTGTCCCCCCGCCATGGTTATTACTACTCAACATATATATCAAATCTCATTATTTTCATATACAGTAAACATTAATAGAGTTTCTTTATGTGTTACATTTTAATTAGTTCATAATTAAATTCATGGAGTTTTATATTAAATCCTTAAATTATGCCACCATAATTACCATTTCAAATTACTTCCTTAATTTGTGTTTATCATACCGAATTTATTTTCAAAAATGCTTCCCTAAGATTACATTAATGCATGATTTTTATACATTCATACATACACATATGAAAAATAATTAATTATTTAACTTAAAATTTAAACATTATTGATTCTTTAACATCGTCTAGGCTTCTCTTCAATCTTCCATCAGACTGGAGATGTACCGTTGGGCCTTGTGGGCCCATTTTTGGGCCCTATTTTGATAATCAGAACCTTTTATATTTTAAGATTTGTCAAGTACATCATCCCTATAAAAAATCAAGTCGATCAGATATTGACAATCATGTGTTTGTATCAGTTTTGTATAAAAAAATAGACGGTGAGAAAATAAACAGTTCATATAAAATTTATCCAAACACGTGATTTTCATTATCTGATCGAGTTGATTTTTTGCAGGAATGATATAATCGATGAACCCTAAAATGTGAACAGTTAGATCATCAAGACATGACCAAAAAATTGGCCAATTGAATGTATAAAAATGTTTTGGAGCTCTAAAGCTAGCTCTAATGAGCTGCTAGTGGCTTCCACCCACTGTGATGTGATATTTTGGTCTTGGTATTTTTTTTTTCTCCTTGCCATGTCATTAGTGCTCCATTAGAGTACCAAAATTAGTACTCTGAATCATTGTTGTTGAACGTATAATCTGATATTAGAACTCCCAAACTAACTCATACCGATCACAAATCAATAAAGTATGATATAATTTATACAAAATGTTTCAATTTATTATTATCAAATATTTTTACCAATTAATTGTTAAATTTTTAGATTAAGTGTAAGACTAAAGCTAAAATATGACATAATTTAGGGCGACTCTATCTTAGATAATTTTTTAATATAAGAATATATTTAAGTATTTATTTCATAACCTCTCATATAAAAGAAGTGTGTTGAAGTAGTCAACTAAACTAACTCAATCAATTAAATTATATATTTTGTTACGCACTTTCAAAGAGAGTGTGAACATTTGTTGTATTTGGTGCAAATTATTATAAAGTTGACAATTCAAAACTACAACTTTAAAGTATTATTCTTCTAATTCTTGCCCTGTGCAAGTTTTTTCTCTTGCCCTGTGCAAGTTTTTTTGCTCTTTTTGAGTAGCATTGGGGTGGTGGGTGTGGTGTACAGACTCATTTGCGGATTTGCACTGATATGGCGACATCGTTGGATGATCTGATTACCAAGATGGCTTTGACGGAGGAGGAGGGGGAGGCGGTCTTGGTGGGTGATGACCTTCTTCAACTGGCTGAAGAGAAATCCTGGCTCTGTTTGGTGGGTACAGTCTTTACTATGCGGCCGTTTAATTCAGAAGCATTGCGTACAACTATGGAATCGGTCTGGAATCCGTCGAAAGGGATGAGGACGAAGGTTATTAAGAAGAATTTGTTCCTTTTTCAATTTAATCATATTATTGATAAAATGAGGGTGCTGCACAATGGTCCTTGGAGTTTTGACAAAAATATCATTCTCCTCAAAGAAGTTACGGACTCGTGGCAACCGTCGCAAATTGTTTTCTCCACAGCGGTTTTTTGGGTGCAAGTGTATGATTTACCGCTTATTAGTATGACACGTGCAGTTGGCCAGATTCTGGGAAATAGCATTGGGAAGTTTGTTGATATGGATTTTACAGAGGGGGGTGTGGCATGGGGTCAAGCGCTTCGTGTTCGTGCTGAAATCGATATTACCAAACCCCTCCGACGTGGGATGAAGGTGGCATTTCAAGATCGGGACCCTGTGTGGGTGACGTTCAAATATGAGCGTCTTCCTAATTTTTGTTATTCTTGTGGCCGTTTGGGACATGGCGATAGGGAGTGTCCTTCTCGGATGCTTGGAGATGCAGGGGTTAATGGACATGAGGATCAATACGGTCCGTGGCTGCGAGCCGGCACTCTTCACAAGCATGCTAAACCCATGAAGGGCAATGGTGGAAGCACTGTGACTGCTCCATTGGTAAAATACTCTGGTGGTAGTTCGGTCTCTCCGGAGATGGGCTTGACGGTGCCACGGAGTACTATGGTTGAAGTTCCGGCGGAGGCTGAGTCTGCGAGAACATCTGGTGACAGTTTGGGCGGTTTTCACGCCGAAATTAGGGAGAATATCATTTCCAGTTTGGATAGCGTCATTCCTCCGGATTTGCAGCTTTTCAAAAGTCCTTCTACGCGGGAGATAGGAGTTGAGATTGGAGCACGTGAGGTTGGTAAGTTGGGTGCGGTTGTGCATGGTTTGGGGGGTCTAGATGTTATTGACGTGGCCTATCACCCAATCACACCAGATTGCTCTGTATTGGGTTTTTCTGGAGGCCCAACTTCAGATCAATCACGGCTGGGGCCTATTATTTCTTTGGGCCAAGCTGATCTTAAGGTGGCTAGGCCGGCCCAGGATACATTCCAAGTCTCGGGTTCAGGTATTACGGGCGGCAAAAAATGGAAGAAGTTGGCTAGGACTATTGCTCCAGTTTCCTTAAGCCCAGTACTGCATGGGAGGGAGAAACGGCAGAGGGAGAGTCAGATACGTGTGTTTTTCATGATGGGAAACGTATTGGGCTTGTGGGTGAGGAGAATGACACTCCAACGGCGGTGGCTGCTGTGCAGTCCCGCCGAACATTATGAGTTGTTTAATTTGGAATTGCCGGGGGCTTGGGAACCCTCGGACAGTTCGGAACCTTCAGCGGTTGTTGAAGAATGAAGCTCCCAATTTGGTTTTTTTGGTTGAGACCAAATGTGTTAAAAGTAGGTTGGAAAAGTTGCGTTGTCGGTTTGGGTTTGCTGGGGGATTTTATGTGGATCGTCGAGGCCTTGCGGGTGGTTTGGCGTTATTTTGGCACAAGGAACTTACGGTTACTATTCAGAGTTTTTCTCCCGGGCATATTGATTCGTTAGTCTCTGGGATGGGCTTGTTGGACTGGAGGTTTACTGGGTTATATGGTAATCCGGTGCTGTCGCAACGTAATGCTTCATGGACTTTATTACGGCGTCTATCGGATCTTGTCCATGGCCCGTGGACGATCGCAGGGGATTTTAATGAGATTTTATTTCCGTATGAGAAAGACGGAGCTAGCGCGCGTAGTCGGGTGCAAATGGAAGATTTTCGATCGGCGGTGCACGATTGTGAGTTGGTGGATTTGGGCTTTTCGGGTCCCCAATATACATGGTCTAATAATCGAACTTTGGGACTTGTAAGGGAGCGGTTAGACAGGGCTTTGGGTAATGGTGCTTGGGTAAATGGGTTTCCTTCTGCAAAGGTTTTTCACTTGGTTGGGGCAAGTTCTGATCATGCTCCTATCTTGATTGATGTTTTGGGCCAGCGAGATCGGCAACGGTTCAAAGGGGGTGGGCCTCGCATTTATAGATTTGAAGCTATGTGGCTCCGGGATAGTCGGTGTGAAGATAATATTTCGACATGGTGGAGCCGATCTAGTAGTGATTCGGTGGAGGCATTGCGAGCTTCCATTGATGGGTTGGGCTCGCGGTTAATGCGTTGGAGTAGATCAGTTTTTGGGGAAATTCCAAATTTAATTCGGGTTAAGGAGAAAGAGTTGCAGTGGCTTGCTAATTTACCACATATGACAGCTTCGGAGATATCGGAGACTGCAGTGTTACGTCGTGATGTTAGTGAGCTCTTTGAGCGAGAGGAAATTTTTTGGTTCCAACGAGCCCGTGCAAATTGGATCAAGGATGGAGACCGCAATACTTCTTTTTTCCATGCGAAAGCATCTCAGCGGCGGTCTAAGAAACGGATTGATGGGCTGGAAAATTTGAATGGGGTTTGGTGTTCGGAGCCGGCACAGGTGGAACAAATTGTGGTGGAATATTTTGAAATATTATTTACGGCAGCTCAGCCTCGGGAGATGGCCCCTGTCTTAAATTCTATTGATAGTCGGGTGTTGCCGGCCCATAATGATGTTCTTTCCCAACTATTTACGGCGGCAGAGGTTACTATGGCCCTCAATCAGATGCATCCGACTAAAGCCCCGGGCCCGGACGGCAAACCGGCTTTATTTTTCCAGCGGTTCTGGGATGTCGTCGGCTCTCAAGTTACTCGCACAGTCCTTGCTATTCTGAATGGGTCTCAATCTGTAAGTGGTTTCAATGACACTTTTATTGTTCTTATTCCGAAGGTCAAGAGTCCTAAAAATATGACAGAATTTAGGCCTATTAGCTTGTGCAATGTGGTGTATAAAATTGTGAGTAAAGCCTTGGCGAATAGATTAAAGCGGTTATTACCTTTGCTTATCTCTCCAACACAAAGTGCTTTTGTGGGCGGACGATTAATCACGGATAATGTGTTGACTGCTTTTGAGTTATTCCATCATATGAAGAATAAAAGGCATGGTCATAGGGGGCATTTTGCGCTGAAACTTGATATGAGTAAGGCTTATGACCGTATTGAGTGGGACTTTTTAGCGAGTATTCTGCAAACTATGGGTTTTGATCCACATTTTCGGAGATTGATTATGGACTGTGTGCAGACGGTGTCTTTCTCGGTTCTTCTGAATGGGAAACCTACTAGATCGTTTCGTCCAAGTCGAGGTTTGCGGCAAGGATGCCCGTTGTCCCCATATTTATTTGTGCTTTGTGCTGAGGGACTGTCATCACTTATTCGGCGGGCAGAGTTGAATGGGGCTCTCACTGGAATTTCAGTGTGCCGTGGTAGCCCGGTGGTCTCTCATTTGTTTTTTGCTGATGACAGTTTGCTTTTCGGCTCAACCACTCATGCCAACGCTAATGTGGTAAAGAATATTCTTCAAGTTTATGAGGAGGCATCGGGTCAGAAAATAAATCTCATGAAATCGGCAATTACGTTTAGTTCAAATGTTTCGGCCGTATTGCGAGATGCGATTCGTGGTATTTTGGGGGTTGGCATCTTAGCCCCATCTGGTAAGTATTTGGGGTTACCTTTTCTAGTGGGTAAATCTAAACGAGATGTTTTCAATTTTGTGAAAGATCGGGTCTGGAAGCGGATTAATGGTTGGAAAGAGAAATTTCTATCTGCGGCTGGGAGAGAGGTGTTGATTAAAGCGGTTGTCCAGGCTATCCCAACTTACGTGATGGGTTGCTTTCTACTACCTGTGGGCTTGTGTTCTGAAATTAATTCCATGATTAGTAATTTTTGGTGGGGTCAACGGGAGGACTCACATAAGATCCATTGGAAGAATTGGAAATTTATGTGTGGGTCTAAGGGACTAGGGGGATTGGGTTTTCGGAGTTTGCAAGCTTTTAATACGGCTTTACTCGCCAAACAAGGATGGCGCATCGTGCAATACCCAGATTCTATCATTGCGAGAATTTATAAGGCGAAGTATTTTCCTAGGACAGATTTCTTGGGGGCTGCTCTTGGGGCTAACCCTTCGTTTTCATGGCGAAGTATTTGGCAGTCACGGGCATTGCTTAATGCTGGGTTGCGATGGCGGATAGGGGATGGTAGGAGGGTCAAAATCTGGGGGACCAATGGCTTCCTCGGCCATATTCTTTTAGAGTGGTTTCTCCTCCTCCAACCGCGGAGACTTCTTTGACTGTTAGTACCTTGATTAATCATGATCTGAAATGTTGGGATTTGAATGGGGTGGGTCAGAGTCTGCTTCCTTTGGATGCCGAGGTTATAGCCAGTATACCGATTTGTCCCACATTGCCACCAGATGTGCAGGTTTGGCATTTTACTAAATCGGGGAATTTTTCGGTAAAATCTGCATATCATCTTCAGATGGAGTTGGATTCCATTCATCTGCAAGTGGGGAGTTCGGATAGTGGAGCTACTGGAAGGGACGTGTGGCAGAATATATGGAAGTTGAAATTGCCGAATAAAATAAAGATTTTCGCTTGGAAAGCTTGCAATAATATTTTGCCTGTCTGCGCGTCCTTGAAGAGTCGTAAGCTTCCTATTTCTGAGATCTGCCAGTTGTGTGGTCACACTGCCGAAACTTTGATGCATTGCCTCTGTTATTGCGAGGTCGCAGTGGCAGTTTGGCGAATAAGTTCATTGGATTTTGTTACTCAGCTGGGCAGAGTCTCTTGTTTTTTGGATTGGCTGCTTGCGGTTCGGGCTCATAGTGATGAGGAAGTGTTCTGTTTGTTTGTTGCGATCTGCTGGGGTATATGGACATCTCGGAATCAAGTTATATTTGCAAATCGAGCTTCTAATGCGGTGGATACAATTGGTCTTGTCTCGGAGCTAGTATCAGAGTTTGGTGTGTCACAGAGTCTAGTTCATGGCGTTAGACAGAGGACGGCTGTCGGAATTTGGAAGGCTCCTAGCTCGGGTTGGTGTAAAGCTAATTTCGATGGGGCGAGATTTCGAGAGCTCCACTGTCTTGGAGTTGGGGTGATAGTCCGGGATGATTGCGGTAAGGTTATTGCTGCTAGTTCGAGGCGTGTTCCAAGCTGGGCTGATGCTGATGCTGCGGAGGCATACGCAGCTTTATCGGCAGTGCAGTTTGCACGGGAGTTGGGTATGTCCGTTATTCATTTCGAAGGCGATTCGAGCTCCATTATTCAGGATATTCAAACGGGGGCTGCTCCTTTATCTTCTTTTGGCCATTTAATCTCAGCAGTAAGAAATGAGTTATGTTCATTTTCTCAGTTTAAATTTTCCCATGTTCGTCGTGAAGGTAATGCTGCTGCGCATAGCCTTGCACGCATGGCCGAGCACTCTATTGCTGCTCGCTTTTGGCTTGGGGCTTGTCCCTCTTCAATTGCTTTATTAGTTGCTCAGGAGGCTGTTTGCCCTCCTTAACTTTGTCTGGAGTTTTTACTCCTTTCTAAAAAAAAAAAAAAAAAAGTATTTATTTCATAGTGTTAATATAAATATATAATTTTTTACCTAAGTTCAAATTTTTTAACAGATATGCATAAAATATGTTCATATTTCGTATTTAAAAAATAAAAAATACTTATAGATTTTTATTTACCAATTTAATAAATAAATAGGTCAAATGATTTATAAATTGGGCATAGACCAAGACATTTATTAATGATTAGGTGAAGGTCAAATTGGCATAAATATACAAGTTATTGATGTGTAACTCTGATAAAAATGAATAAAATTTAATTGATTACAAATTATTTTTACTACATATTTTAGACAAGTTTTATATTATTATTTAATTTTAAAACTAATTTTTGATTAATTATTTATACTTGTGCATAACACTACCAAGGCCACTTTACTGACTCTTAACACAAAGTAAAAATAAAACTAACTAAGATTTTTAAAAGAAAAGTAATTTTTTTTATTTAGTAATTTCAGAATACAAAAATTGCTAAAGTTTATAGGTTACTGACACAAAACAAAACAAAAAATGAAGCTAACTAAGATTTTAAAAAGAAAAGTTATGCTATTTTTTTTTTTATTTAGCAATTTGAGAATACGAAAATTGTTGAAATTTATAGGTTATTGACACAAAATAAAATTAAGAAATAAAAAGGTGATCCCTTGAATTTTTTATTTTTTTATAAATTAAGTAGCCTTAGAATAAGAATTGTTAAAAACTCTTAGTAGTAGATACAAAATAGAGTTAAAATTTATATAATAAGATATCATAAACGCTTATTTTTTAATTACACAAAATTTAAATTTAAAAAAATTATAGGTGCTATTTAACTTTTATCTAATTTTTAACTTACCACCTCAGTTCTTATTTTTGAGGGATTTTAATTTTATTTTTTTTTTACATTTTAAAAAAAAAAATTTCTAGGTAACATTTCACTTTTATCCAATTTTTAAACTATTACCCTCTTCTGTTCTTCTATTATTAGAGTTACATTAAATTTTTTTTCCACGTTTATTTATTTTGAAAATTTTAAATTTCAACTTGATTTCTTTTTTTCAATCTTCATTTGATGTTTATTGAATTTCTCTCTACCTCATTTTTCTATATTTTATTTTATTTTCTCTTTGTATATTCTTATAGTTCATCCTCAAATTTAAACTTGATCTTTTCATCTCTATCTTATATTTACAAAATCCACTCTCTCTCTTGATTTTCAATTAATTTTATTCTTTTTTGAAAATTTATCTAATTTTCTCTTTCTATATTCATTTTCAAATTTAAACTTAATTTTTTTTTTAATCTTTGTCACATCCCGATTTTCAAAGATTCATTATCAATTTTTATTTTTATTTTTATTTATTTATTTATTTATTTATTTTTCACGTTAAACATTTGCTTCACTCTTCACAAGTCAATACAAGAAATACTATTGATAAAAACTATGAAACCCACTTTCCATGTATTACATTGAATATAATATATTCTTTTACAAACAAAATTCTCCAAAGACTTACAATAAATAACAGGGCGTTGTCTTTTACAAAGTATAATATTCATCCAAAGAAATAGAGAAAATGCACTACAGCTCATCACCACTTTATAACTATGTCAAGGTAAACTTGCTTTTTGATTTTCAAGTTCGAAAACATTCCATGTACACATGTGCAGGTAGAGGATGAGCAAACCACTAGCTTATCAAACCATCTCATATTATAACATTAAAAGATATGCGGGTATAAAGATACTCATACATATACGTGAAATTATATCATGTCAAAACCTTATAATTTTATTACATAATCTCTTAAATTTAGTTTATTTAATTAGCCCCAACTAATTAACTTAAATAAATAAACGTGCTCCAAATATTAACAAAACAACATTTTCAACTTACTCAGTTAACCCGTCCCTGTTAAGTTAAATAGTTGAACAATTCATAATGACATCTAACAAAGCATCAAATACATTTCATTTTAACAACTCATACTAATTAACTTAAAATAAACCCACCGATTACAATGACTATTAGCAAGTCCTCTATTCCAATTTGTTTATTTAATTAACTCATGCTGGTTAACTTAAATAAATCCATAATTAACAGGTTATCAACAAGTATACTCATCTCTCATTAACTTAAATAGATCCACAATTATCAAGCTTAGCGACTACCAATAGGAAAATATGTCCAAATTATTTAATTAACACACGGTTAACTTAAATAATTAAACAACTTCAAATACTCACTTTAGTCATATACCATAACACCATCACCTAATATTACATAACATAATGCGATCTAGCTTCGTCAAGCTACAGCCACTAGAACACGCTTTACTAGGTGCGAGCTGAAAGGAGCGGAACCTGTCTCAAAGCGCCACATTTTACTGGACCTCAAGCTGGAAGGGAGCGGAACCTCTATCAATGCACCATGCTTTACCGGGTGCTAACTAGAAGGAAATTGACCCTATTTATAGCACTCACATCAACCAATCACAATATACATACCATATCCATTTCATTTCCAATATAAAAACAACTACATTACATGTAGGGTTTTTGTTCAACCTAAATCCATATCATTTTATCACCAACAATGCAACCCTCCACCGATTACCAAAGACAAAACCTCTAAGTAATAGGTTCATCAATATCAATATCATAGAACACAAAAGCGGATTCATGATTTCATCAATTTAATCATTTCTAACTCACATACTTTATCAATGTAATGAAATTACATTCTTTCCAAAACTCATCATCATCCCAAACATTCAATAGAATTAAATGTCCATTTTTCTCATGCAAGTAAAGTCTCAGAATCTTCAAGTTAAATAATAATTCTCAATAAGTATAAGTAAATATTTTCAACACTTAATCAATTATATCAAAATTTTCTTTTGGCTGTACTTATAAAATATAACACAAGTGTTCACCTTCGAATTATTAGCATTTACTTCATCAAGTTAATAAAAATAAATAAATGTCATAACTCAATTTATGTTTTAATTCAAAACATTTATTTGCTCCAAACGAGCTAAAATCACAGCCTTTTCTTCTCTTATCAAAAACTACCAAAACAATTCAAATATCTCATATCTAAATTTGAGGTATGAAATTATTATAATAACACAACTCAACTAATAAAATAGTGATCAAATATCAAATCACATCAACTTAACTAATAATCTTAGTTCAACTTTGTTTTATACCAAACAATGTAATCTCACTTATTTCCTCCAAATCTCATACTTGGTCAACTTTATCATTTTTAATACCATAATATTAAAAGTTAGGAAATAAACCCAATAACACACTTTTAATTATGAAGGTTATAAAATATTAACCAAACTAATTTAATTCATTAAATTAGTAAGTTTATTATATTCAAAATTTTCCCAATTAATAATACCAAACATAACTTCACATGTCTCGCCTTTCAAACATAATCATATTTCATGCCAAGCTACTTAAATAATTATTTTTTCCCAAATTCTCTATCAATAATAATTTCACAACTTTTTCTCAGTTTAGCTAATCAACATAATATTTACATAAAAATTATGAAATATGCCCAAAAGTAACATTTTTAAGGTTGGAAATTCAAAAGTCCACATTTCATATTTTCACTTTCACAAAAATGAACAAAATTTAATCATCAATATATCACATTCATAAAATATCATGAACACAACACTTTTAGAGTTTTTAATCCCAAAATAACTCTATATTTCCAACTTAGCAATTTACACAATATTCATCAACATCAATTTATTTTTCTCAAAAAAAAAAAAAAAATCCAAAATAAAAAATGAAATAATATTTCAACATTATTTTTCTCAATATAAATTATGTAATCATAATATGATGTAGATACTAAACATACAACTATTAAATTTGTTTTTGGATTTTTAACATAAATTATCAATACAAGATGATTTTTTTCAAATCAATTTCAAAATATCAATATTCTTAATATTTCAAAATAATTTTCTTCCAAAATTATCCAAACAAAAATTTGAGAATAATATATATGCAATATTTCCTATAATGATATATTTTTTTCAAAATATCCCTAACATGAATTTAAATCAATAATATGAAGAAAGTCTCTACCTTATATAATGAAGAGGAACAAATCCAAAAGGCAAACCTCACCTGATCACGAATTCAAAATTAACATTACGAAGAGTACGATGAGCTCTCCGCCTTTCATTTAAAAAACTTTTGCAAAATCTTACATTAAAAACTCCCACTCAAAACTCAATGGTTGAGTAATAATGAAAGTCAAAAAGAGAGATAGAGACGCACAGAGAGGAACCCTCTACCAAAAGCAAGCAAAATGAAAAGAAATAGGAAGGAAAGATGCGGCAAGGAAAAAGGGGCACCCCACGTGGGTTGCCTTCTAAAGAATTCTCACTTAATCTAACATTATCTCATATTTTTTTTTTGGCACTTATTATTTTAATATTTTAAATAAAAATATTTTTAAAATTTTTTTAAATTTTTTTTATGAGTTTTGAATAGAATTTGAGTTGTGTGTTTAGTTATAAGTTATAAATTTTTGAATCAAATATCATATGTCATATCACTCAATTCAAACTCAATTCAAAACTCATAACCAAACAAATTTTCCACAATCAAATCATAATTCCAAAACTCACAAACTCAAAATACAATTCTATTCTCAAATCATAATTCTAAAACTCTACCAAACGCAACCATAATTTTTCTCACTACAAAATATAACAATTTTTGTATACCACAAAATATAATTTTTTGTTCACTACATAAATATATCTCTTTTTAGTCATTATAAAAATATAAATTTTTTTTTCACTGGTACACCATAAATTCTCTTTTCAAACATTTATTATAATCCTATATAATAAATAATAGCAACTTCTAAGGTGATTACTACCAATCACATAATTAAAAAGGACTAAACAATTAAACATAAGTCATAAACAAACTCAAAATTAAATTGAATCTAAGTTATAGGTCTTGAATTAAATTCTCACCCATAAGCTAAACATGATCCAATTATATGCCAAAATAGACCCAACAAACTTTATCTCATGTCTTGTCTAAACACTCAAAACTCACTATCAAATTCTACTATAAACTAAACTGAACACCAATCAGTTCGCAAATTTACATAAAATAAATACTCAATCATTTAATTTTGAAATTTTTATGCAACATGCCAGACTCATATAAGAACAATGTATAAATATTTCATAATTTTCTGAGATAGGAAACTATATAAATAAATAAATAAAATTTTTTGGGTCATTTCAATCTTTATCTTATATTTATAGAATTTTACTCTTGCTTTTCCTTTTCAATTGAATTTATTCGATTGAGTGTATTTCAACAAAATTAATTAGTCCTGCATATCTATATAAATATAGTGAAATCACTCAAATTTATTATTTAAATACCTATCTAAATTAATATCATAATATTTGATTAATTTATAGCATATTTAGTATTGTTTATCATATTTTGTTATTTACCTCTGCATAGCATGGGTTTATGCTAGTTTTAAAAGTTCAAAAATAGTGTTCAAAAACTCAAAATTAAACAAATATTTTTTGCCTTTATTTTGTAGCAGCGGGGTAATGTTGATAGTATTAGTGATGCTAGGGGTATTTGCGATTCGGTTACGGTCGGGGAACTTCTAATCTGTCATCTGTTTGCTAGATTGGCGGATAAAAAAAAATCAATCCACATTCCTCCATTGGATTGGCGGATGCGAATTGAGTAGATTGGCGGATTGAGTAGAATCGGTTTGGTGGATTAAACTTTCATAAATTTTGAACATAATATAACAACTTGTCAACATTAATCCAACTTAACATAATCAAAAGACTATCAAATAAATTGTCAAATATCATTAATAAATACATATAAGAAAACTATGCATTATCAAAACTATTTCATTACTATTTTTTTATTCAAAAACTATTTAATTTGATTTTTTTTAAAAAAATTACAAAATTAAGCCTTATATTTTCTACGCCAAAATATCAAATATTAACACTTGCCATTTGATAAAAGGTTTTGTAAATTGAAAACACAACAGAATATCTAAACTCTTTTTCAATTGAAAACACAAACAGGATATTTAAATCAATTGAAAATCCAAAGTCTTACAAATTATTAGGGTGCTCGGAGTTTGGCGGTTTGGTTGCGGCCAAATAAATCTCAAATCCGCCATCTGTCCAAAACTAGGCGGATTGAAAAAAAATCAATTCGCAACCATTCGGTCGTTATCATGCATCCGTCCAAAATGCGACAAATCGGTTCAGTTCAATCGGTTTGGGTAGATCGAAATATCCGTTGAACACCCCTAAGTGACGCTATGGTGATGATGGTGATAGCTACAATGTGACACTAGTGGTGGTGGCAATGGTGGTGACAATTGCATGGTGGGTGGATGGATAAAGCGGAAGGTTACGAGTTTCATGGTTAGAGAATCGGTTGTTGTTGGTGTTGTTTTTGTAGATTTTGTGGAGGATTTAATTAGTTAGTTTTGTTTGGGCCTTTGTAGGCTATTTTTGTATTCTTTGCATTGTCTTAATACCTTTCTAATAAAGTTGTTCATTTATTTATCAAAAAAAAAAAGTAGTGAAACTAAAGAGAGGTGCTGAGCCACTAATTTGATCTAATTAATGAGAGTTCTAATTTATTTTTTCTAATAAAAAATAAAATGCGTCAATAAATGTATTTCAATAAATTTTTAACCACTCATTTGGTGATATATAACAATTTTATATAAGGATTAGAAAGTTATATTTCTGAAGAGCATTTTAGAACCAAATAGAACTAAATCGACAAATCAATAGATTTTCTTATTATTTTAATTGAATTTCTTTCGAGTTTAAATATGGATGAAAAAAATTGAGGGGTCTGTAAGCCTACTGTAAGAAATGGTTTGAAAAAATTGTTTGGCAAAAATAGATTTTATTTAAACTTTGGTTTAATTTTTAAGTGGGACTCATGTGTCAAAGTTGGTGGGTCCATGTAGCAACGTGTTTTTTGCCGCATAACGATTCACGTCATATATTTGGTTGCTGAAAATCATTATCGGATAAATGGAAAATCGATGCCAAAATGAGTTACATGAAAATAGTGTTTTTGGTGAAATTTTCATAAAGGTTGGAGTTAAGGTTTGTCCTACATTGCTTTAATTGGCAAACTTGATGTGGGTTTATAAGCCTTGGGTTTACAAGCTGGGGAGGGCCCTAAGGGGTACCCAAGTTTTGTGGAAGAGTGAGATTATGAGCAAAGTAGGGTAGACCCATTGGATCCAAAACAAATATACACGCGGGCGCACACCACCACCTGGGCTGGGCTTGGGCGTGGGTGCGTGGTGTGAGGTTGGGTTGGGCTTGTCCGCCCCAATACTTATCTTTTAGGGCCAAAAACATTTAAATTTTATTTTTTCTAAAATTAAATTCTTACCATTTGGAATTTGAATTTTTTCAAATTTAATTCAGAATTTACCCCAACATATTGAAATGTTGGCAGTTTGGTCCAACACACCCGTCTAGATTTTCTTCCAATCGAACAGGTCTGTTATTTGTTCAAAATTCAACCTGAACAGGTTCTATTTGTTCGAACAAGTTTCTATCTGTTCAACACTGTTCTGAACAGGTTTTACCTGTTGAAACATGTTCTGAAAAGTCACTAGTTCTCCTATAAATAGACAGTCTCTCATTTGGATTTTGCATTCAATAATTTTCATTCTTCTTCTTTGCTTTTATTTCCTGCATTTTGTTGCATAAATTCCTTGTGAGAAAGAGTATAAACACAAAGTGTGTTCATTGGACATTTAGTTTGTAGTGTTGCTACTAAATTATCGTTGATCATTTTATCCTAGGAGATAGACATCTATAATCTGTTAGCACCCGATAGAGGACAAATCTATCTTAAGGAGAGAGTGTAAAACACTGGACTTGATCATCCTCAAAAAATATTTTCTGTAAGTTGCTGGTACGTCCATGACATGGAATTCCACCTCATGCTCGGACAGGCCAATTAGTATGTGGCTCTTGAACGTTTCCTTAACATCCCGGCTAGTGTTGTTATAAGCTCGGACGGCTTAGGTTGTGGGCATGAAGTCAGCTGGCCTCAAACCTATGGTATAGGTAGTCCGTGCCGAACACACATTAATCGTCAATCCAGTATCTACTAATACCACCGAAATCTACTTATTTTGGCTCTCCAAGGTTACATACAAGGGTCGGTTATGGTTGGCACCCTCTGGTGGCAACTCTTTCTCCGTAAAGGATATCATTGGCGTAATGTCTCCAGAAGTGACCAACGACACAAGTTGGTCAATGGTGGTGTCGATAGACAACTTTATTCTATTCATGGCTTCTAACAATGCCTGTCTATGATCCCGAGAAGCCATTAGCAACCCCCAGATTGATATGTTTGCCTGAATCTTCTTGAATTGTTTCAAGACCAGGTCTTCTTCAACGTCTTTCTCTTTTTCTTTCTCAGCCTCTTTATTGGAGGATTCTGACTGATCTAGAGTTAGGGGTTTGAAATACCGACCACTGCGAGTCTGTGGCTCGACTTTTCGTGCTCCTTTCGGATACGACTAGCCTTATAGTTCGGACTCCCATGGTTCTGAATCTAATTCCATAAGTGCAATGTGAAATAAATAAACACAAATCTGACAATTCTTTTCGAAAATCGATTTTAAATCAAAATGTCAAAAATGGACTGCTTTTTCAGATACAAAGTCGCCACCTAAATATTTTCGGAAAATTTAGGAAACCCATGACTCGTGCCAAAGGCCACGTGTCCGTCATCATCAAGATTGTCTCGGCTTGGGAACTTAGGTACGAGAAGGAAAAGTCATGAATTGAGCTCCCCACTCGCCCAATCAAAGATCGGCCTCTACTAATCATGATGTGATTATTATTTACATTATATGTGCTTGTTCTGATTATTAGCTATTTTTATCATGTGACGCACACAAGTATAGACTAATTTGCATAAACTGGAACACTTTGATTTCATATTTGTTTGAAAATTATTTTTGATATTTGTCACTTGAAAAGGTGAGTTTATATGCACATTAATCAATTTGTCTCAATTTTAGCTATTAGCCTTCATCCACCGGCATTAAAACAGGTATATCATTTAAAGAAATAGCCTCATGGAAAGCATGCTTGATATGATAACAATCACACTTATGCGGTATGCTAAAATAATAAGTGCTCATCTAATACTCCAAGGCAAGCCGAATAAAGAAAAATGATTAGAAAATATGTGTGTTCCTAAGCGATACAATGTGATTAATGCAACGCATACATTTATGCAATTTTTATAGGCTCGGCTATGAGCATAATATATGATCCAATTCAGGACATGTGATAAATCACATTTTCAAGCAATGAAATTGAAATTGACATTGGTTAGTATGATGAGCCGAACCCAAATGCATGTGAGACGAGTGTATGCAAACATGAGAATGCTAAGTAAACATGATGCTCTATACTACCATCATAAGCGGAGAAATAAAAGGGAGAAAGAAATGGGGGTTGGAAGACATACGCCATTATTATATGTTCGCCCTCATGCAAGAGGGTGCAAATAAATGTTTGGGTGTCCGAATTAAGCTAACTATTACAAATTTGAATAAATGAATTAAAACTAGCTAATTACTAATGTCTAAGTTATCAACTAGCTATCTAAGTCATTACAACCAAGATGAACAATCTAACTAACTAGCTGAGTTAACTAATTATGACAATTGCAAATACACAATGCTAACTATAATGATAATTGGATGAATTACAACAATAATGGGAACATTAATTGACAACATTGATCTAAACAAGGATGCACAAGGATTGTATGCATAGCGTCCAAAAATTGCTTTGTTTGCCCAGATTTGCTCTGTTTCACCTTCAGTCACTACTTTCTGTTTTCTGCAAAACACTTTGTTTTCCAAACATTGGGAGCCAGCCGACCCCAAATGAGCTCTGGCCAGACCCAAAAAGTGCCGGCCAACACTAAATTTTATACCAAAAGAGGTTTTGTGCTCTAAGGTGAGAATAGTGCAGACAGAGCCTTTTCTAGGCCCAGTTTGTCCTCTCTGCTCTTCTCTATCATGGAAATCCTCAAGAGAAGAACGAAGTCATTTCCAAAACCATCAATGAGCAAGTTGATCGCTTGATGATTTCGGACATGATTTTGGACAAAAATTAATGAATGCAATGAACAATGACAACCCATTCCTCCTATCATGAAGTGAGCTCAAAGAGGGAGGTAGAGACGCTTCAAGATTCATCAAAACATCATGAATTGATGTATGACGACCCTTGACACAATGGACTCAGCATAACGTCCTGCCAAACTTAAGCAATACGACTCATCTTCTTTATGTTGGTTGGTTCATTTTAAGCCCATTTTCTTAGTCTTTTCCATTCTTTAATCCATTTGTCCAAAGTAATGATTAAGTCCGCTAAATGAGAAGAATGTCAAGCGAGAGGTACTTCTAAATATAAAGGAGAGACCATGCATTTGACGATGAACCTCCGTAGAGATTAAGCCATTGAGCATAGGTCTCTAGCTCATATTTTGAATAACCATCGATCGGTTGAAATAACTCCCACACAAGAAAAGAAAAGAAGAAAATGGGGAGGTTGCAGACATGATTAAGAGATTAATTCTTAATTAACCATAGAAAAGCTATCAAAGCATGTATAACATAACATAACAAGCTAGATATGAAGACTTACAATGCAACAAGCTAGATATTCAAGCATATACTAATTAAATAAATTACAACAACCCTAAAACAACCCTTAATATGTTAAAAACAGTGACCAAAAATCATGTTAGAGAGCATAAAAAGGTAGGAAAGAATAAGGCAAAGCAAAGCTAGTGAACAAAAAGCAATGAGAGGTGGCTAACCTCTCCATTTTTGAGACCTCAAACCATGTTTTTTAGCCTTTTCCAAGCTCTGAAAATCAGTTTAAAAGGCAAAGAAAAGAGTGTAAAAACAAGAGCTTGAACTATGAAATAAGGTGCAAGAGAAGGTGTTAACCTTCTCTACCCTTTGGTAGCTATCCAAACCCAAGTTTAAACACTTGAAATGGACTTAGGACAGCACAAAACACACAAGAAGTAGCTAACAAGAGATAGAAAAAGAAGTAAAAGAGAAGGTGGTAAGGTTATACCTCTCAAAGAAGCAAGCTCTTGTTTATAACACAAACTTGGTTTAAGCACACTCTCAAGCTTGAATTGTGATGCACAAGCCTCAACCAAGGCTCTAAGGTTATGATCTAAGGTGGTATATGGTGTATGGATATTAGTCAAGAGAGATAAGTTTGCTCAAAGGTGACTTGTATAGGAAAAAGAAGCTCTCTCTTATGTGTATAGGCTCTTTTGAAATTGTTCAACCCTCAAAACAGAGATATAACCTCGTTTTTATAGAATTTGAGCAAAATAGGTCGAAAATATCTTCAAAAATGGACAGTTGGCCCTTTTCTGCCCAGAATAGTGTTTCTCGTTATTGAGAGCTGGCCGGCTCCCAATATGTTCCCGTGTTCCACTGTTTTAAACTCAATGTAGGGTGACACAATGTTCAAAAAAATGAATTTCTAGGGTAAACACAGTATAAATATGAAAGGTTTGGGATTGGTTTTGGAGCGCGAGCTTACGTTCCTTCGTTGAGAACTCGAATCACAATCAATACGACTTCATCATCGAGTGCACAGGGCAAAGCGTCCAAGTCTTACAGGTGGTAAAAAATGGGGTGTCTACAGTAGGCAGCCCTCTCTGACAGCAAAGTTATGGTCAGCTCTGCCGATTTCTCCCTCTCTTCCTCTAATGCCTCTTTTGCAACAGCAAGGCCCTTCTCTAATTCTATAATTCGTGTATCTGTGTCCTCATTCTCCTTCAAAGTCTAATTACGCAATTCTTCATTATTGGCAAGGGCCTCTTCCAATCTCTCATTGGAAGTGGTACAGGTGTCCTGGACCTCGCCAGTCTTTTTTTTCTCGGTCGCCAAATTAAACTCCAGCATGACTACCTCACGGCGCGCCACCTCTAACTCAGACTTAGCATTGTTCAGTTTATCATTTACGGTCACTAACGCCGCAGCCACTTCCATCTGCCCTGTTGTGGCTCTCTTAGCCACGAACCCTTGCACCACTTCTAATACTTCCATGTTTTTAGCCTGCTTCGCATACATCAGGCCTCTGGCACAAGCACTTCGTGCCATTTTTCGCCACCGCCCACCTTCTGCCTTCGCTGCCTTCAATTGTTCTTTGAGGGGCTCTACGTTCATCGTTACGTTTACTCTTTTTCCTAAAAGAGCAGCTGCCAATGTCAGAGACTCCATCTGTGATGAGTATAAGGCCTTCATCAGCTCAACCTCCCCAAGCCTAGAGACGTCCCTCATGGCTGTATCTTTATGGTGCCCAACAGACGCTCTGCCGCTACTCGCGCTGTCAATGTCACCTCTGATGACTCCCCCCCTCCAACTAGTGACTGACCAACCATTGCACTCAAGTGATGAACGGCGGTACGCCTGATCCCCACGCTTAGGCTTGCTCCAATATTTCCCCCTTGCGCCAGGGAAAGGCGTCTCCTTTCTACATCCTTCTTTGACAAACCTTCTCCTTCGGATGAAAGGGCTCCCACTACTGGCTCAACGCCACCTACTTCTTGCTCTGGGGAGCGATCAACCAGCTGCCCTACACTCTTTCTTCCCAAGTCCACCATTTCCACCACATGTGGGTTCTCCTCCTCCACTCCCTCAGTCGTCATTCCAGGTCTTGGCACTCTCACCTCTTTCATTACTGGTTCAATCTCTCCCTTTCCCCTTTTTGCCTTCCTCCCATCTTTACCCTCCTTGGCACCTTCCTTTTCTTCAGCACTCGTTCCACTTCCGCTTTGCTCCTTTCTTTGATCGGATCCATAGGGGCTTTCAGCGGTACGAACATTTCCTAGTCCCGTTCTTCTACACCTTTGGGACGCGGCAGGATGAACATCTTTGCAATCGACTTTGGGACAGGTCCCAACTCCTTCTCCTTATACTTTTTTGCCACCGCTAGCACTTGCCAATCCTTCGCCTCTTGGGTCTTTCTCGTAGCTTCTACCTTCTCAAGAACAAGATCTCCCTCCGCAGGCTCTGGTCCTAATTTCAAGGCAAACAGGGCTGATGGCTTGATCAAGTTGTCCCATCTGACCCCTTCATCTACTTCACTCGCATTTCTGCCATTGCGTCCAACTTCGGCTCCAATGACTTGCTGGGGGTCTTCCACATCGTCCGAACCCCCCCATTCGCCAATACAAAAAACCATTTTGTTTGTCACCTTTTAACAGATGAGGGCAGCCCTGCCACCAACCCTTTTCCTGCCATTGCTTGCAGGGTCACTCATGTCTCTTATTGCCCCGACGCTTTGTAACATGAGGAAAACTCGTCCACCAACATCATATCCCCCTCGATCGCCTGTGGCCACGAGATTACGTACGCGAATAGGATCTTCCAGGCGTTCGGCATCAACCGGCCTAGCCTTCAACCAATTCAACACGTTGAT
Organism: Camellia japonica; assembly: GCA_030407325.1. NCBI lineage: Eukaryota > Viridiplantae > Streptophyta > Magnoliopsida > Ericales > Theaceae > Camellia > Camellia japonica. The sequence continues at coordinate 40,187,833 of JAPPVO010000029.1, forward strand.
AACTGATCGGCAACTTCAACCCACCACGGAACGCCTCCTCATACAGCGTAAACTCCATTATGGTGATGATGGTGATAGCTACAATGTGACACTAGTGGTGGTGGCAATGGTGGTGACAATTGCATGGTGGGTGGATGGATAAAGCGGAAGGTTACGAGTTTCATGGTTAGAGAATCGGTTGTTGTTGGTGTTGTTTTTGTAGATTTTGTGGAGGATTTAATTAGTTAGTTTTGTTTGGGCCTTTGTAGGCTATTTTTGTATTCTTTGCATTGTCTTAATACCTTTCTAATAAAGTTGTTCATTTATTTATCAAAAAAAAAAAAGTAGTGAAACTAAAGAGAGGTGCTGAGCCACTAATTTGATCTAATTAATGAGAGTTCTAATTTATTTTTTCTAATAAAAAATAAAATGCGTCAATAAATGTATTTCAATAAATTTTTAACCACTCATTTGGTGATATATAACAATTTTATATAAGGATTAGAAAGTTATATTTCTGAAGAGCATTTTAGAACCAAATAGAACTAAATCGACAAATCAATAGATTTTCTTATTATTTTAATTGAATTTCTTTCGAGTTTAAATATGGATGAAAAAAATTGAGGGGTCTGTAAGCCTACTGTAAGAAATGGTTTGAAAAAATTGTTTGGCAAAAATAGATTTTATTTAAACTTTGGTTTAATTTTTAAGTGGGACTCATGTGTCAAAGTTGGTGGGTCCATGTAGCAACGTGTTTTTTGCCGCATAACGATTCACGTCATATATTTGGTTGCTGAAAATCATTATCGGATAAATGGAAAATCGATGCCAAAATGAGTTACATGAAAATAGTGTTTTTGGTGAAATTTTCATAAAGGTTGGAGTTAAGGTTTGTCCTACATTGCTTTAATTGGCAAACTTGATGTGGGTTTATAAGCCTTGGGTTTACAAGCTGGGGAGGGCCCTAAGGGGTACCCAAGTTTTGTGGAAGAGTGAGATTATGAGCAAAGTAGGGTAGACCCATTGGATCCAAAACAAATATACACGCGGGCGCACACCACCACCTGGGCTGGGCTTGGGCGTGGGTGCGTGGTGTGAGGTTGGGTTGGGCTTGTCCGCCCCAATACTTATCTTTTAGGGCCAAAAACATTTAAATTTTATTTTTTCTAAAATTAAATTCTTACCATTTGGAATTTGAATTTTTTCAAATTTAATTCAGAATTTACCCCAACATATTGAAATGTTGGCAGTTTGGTCCAACACACCCGTCTAGATTTTCTTCCAATCGAACAGGTCTGTTATTTGTTCAAAATTCAACCTGAACAGGTTCTATTTGTTCGAACAAGTTTCTATCTGTTCAACACTGTTCTGAACAGGTTTTACCTGTTGAAACATGTTCTGAAAAGTCACTAGTTCTCCTATAAATAGACAGTCTCTCATTTGGATTTTGCATTCAATAATTTTCATTCTTCTTCTTTGCTTTTATTTCCTGCATTTTGTTGCATAAATTCCTTGTGAGAAAGAGTATAAACACAAAGTGTGTTCATTGGACATTTAGTTTGTAGTGTTGCTACTAAATTATCGTTGATCATTTTATCCTAGGAGATAGACATCTATAATCTGTTAGCACCCGATAGAGGACAAATCTATCTTAAGGAGAGAGTGTAAAACACTGGACTTGATCATCCTCAAAAAATATTTTCTGTAAGTTGCTGGTACGTCCATGACATGGAATTCCACCTCATGCTCGGACAGGCCAATTAGTATGTGGCTCTTGAACGTTTCCTTAACATCCCGGCTAGTGTTGTTATAAGCTCGGACGGCTTAGGTTGTGGGCATGAAGTCAGCTGGCCTCAAACCTATGGTATAGGTAGTCCGTGCCGAACACACATTAATCGTCAATCCAGTATCTACTAATACCACCGAAATCTACTTATTTTGGCTCTCCAAGGTTACATACAAGGGTCGGTTATGGTTGGCACCCTCTGGTGGCAACTCTTTCTCCGTAAAGGATATCATTGGCGTAATGTCTCCAGAAGTGACCAACGACACAAGTTGGTCAATGGTGGTGTCGATAGACAACTTTATTCTATTCATGGCTTCTAACAATGCCTGTCTATGATCCCGAGAAGCCATTAGCAACCCCCAGATTGATATGTTTGCCTGAATCTTCTTGAATTGTTTCAAGACCAGGTCTTCTTCAACGTCTTTCTCTTTTTCTTTCTCAGCCTCTTTATTGGAGGATTCTGACTGATCTAGAGTTAGGGTTTGAAATACCGACCACTGCGAGTCTGTGGCTCGACTTTTCGTGCTCCTTTCGGATACGACTAGCCTTATAGTTCGGACTCCCATGGTTCTGAATCTAATTCCATAAGTGCAATGTGAAATAAATAAACACAAATCTGACAATTCTTTTCGAAAATCGATTTTAAATCAAAATGTCAAAAATGGACTGCTTTTTCAGATACAAAGTCGCCACCTAAATATTTTCGGAAAATTTAGGAAACCCATGACTCGTGCCAAAGGCCACGTGTCCGTCATCATCAAGATTGTCTCGGCTTGGGAACTTAGGTACGAGAAGGAAAAGTCATGAATTGAGCTCCCCACTCGCCCAATCAAAGATCGGCCTCTACTAATCATGATGTGATTATTATTTACATTATATGTGCTTGTTCTGATTATTAGCTATTTTTATCATGTGACGCACACAAGTATAGACTAATTTGCATAAACTGGAACACTTTGATTTCATATTTGTTTGAAAATTATTTTTGATATTTGTCACTTGAAAAGGTGAGTTTATATGCACATTAATCAATTTGTCTCAATTTTAGCTATTAGCCTTCATCCACCGGCATTAAAACAGGTATATCATTTAAAGAAATAGCCTCATGGAAAGCATGCTTGATATGATAACAATCACACTTATGCGGTATGCTAAAATAATAAGTGCTCATCTAATACTCCAAGGCAAGCCGAATAAAGAAAAATGATTAGAAAATATGTGTGTTCCTAAGCGATACAATGTGATTAATGCAACGCATACATTTATGCAATTTTTATAGGCTCGGCTATGAGCATAATATATGATCCAATTCAGGACATGTGATAAATCACATTTTCAAGCAATGAAATTGAAATTGACATTGGTTAGTATGATGAGCCGAACCCAAATGCATGTGAGACGAGTGTATGCAAACATGAGAATGCTAAGTAAACATGATGCTCTATACTACCATCATAAGCGGAGAAATAAAAGGGAGAAAGAAATGGGGGTTGGAAGACATACGCCATTATTATATGTTCGCCCTCATGCAAGAGGGTGCAAATAAATGTTTGGGTGTCCGAATTAAGCTAACTATTACAAATTTGAATAAATGAATTAAAACTAGCTAATTACTAATGTCTAAGTTATCAACTAGCTATCTAAGTCATTACAACCAAGATGAACAATCTAACTAACTAGCTGAGTTAACTAATTATGACAATTGCAAATACACAATGCTAACTATAATGATAATTGGATGAATTACAACAATAATGGGAACATTAATTGACAACATTGATCTAAACAAGGATGCACAAGGATTGTATGCATAGCGTCCAAAAATTGCTTTGTTTGCCCAGATTTGCTCTGTTTCACCTTCAGTCACTACTTTCTGTTTTCTGCAAAACACTTTGTTTTCCAAACATTGGGAGCCAGCCGACCCCAAATGAGCTCTGGCCAGACCCAAAAAGTGCCGGCCAACACTAAATTTTATACCAAAAGAGGTTTTGTGCTCTAAGGTGAGAATAGTGCAGACAGAGCCTTTTCTAGGCCCAGTTTGTCCTCTCTGCTCTTCTCTATCATGGAAATCCTCAAGAGAAGAACGAAGTCATTTCCAAAACCATCAATGAGCAAGTTGATCGCTTGATGATTTCGGACATGATTTTGGACAAAAATTAATGAATGCAATGAACAATGACAACCCATTCCTCCTATCATGAAGTGAGCTCAAAGAGGGAGGTAGAGACGCTTCAAGATTCATCAAAACATCATGAATTGATGTATGACGACCCTTGACACAATGGACTCAGCATAACGTCCTGCCAAACTTAAGCAATACGACTCATCTTCTTTATGTTGGTTGGTTCATTTTAAGCCCATTTTCTTAGTCTTTTCCATTCTTTAATCCATTTGTCCAAAGTAATGATTAAGTCCGCTAAATGAGAAGAATGTCAAGCGAGAGGTACTTCTAAATATAAAGGAGAGACCATGCATTTGACGATGAACCTCCGTAGAGATTAAGCCATTGAGCATAGGTCTCTAGCTCATATTTTGAATAACCATCGATCGGTTGAAATAACTCCCACACAAGAAAAGAAAAGAAGAAAATGGGGAGGTTGCAGACATGATTAAGAGATTAATTCTTAATTAACCATAGAAAAGCTATCAAAGCATGTATAACATAACATAACAAGCTAGATATGAAGACTTACAATGCAACAAGCTAGATATTCAAGCATATACTAATTAAATAAATTACAACAACCCTAAAACAACCCTTAATATGTTAAAAACAGTGACCAAAAATCATGTTAGAGAGCATAAAAAGGTAGGAAAGAATAAGGCAAAGCAAAGCTAGTGAACAAAAAGCAATGAGAGGTGGCTAACCTCTCCATTTTTGAGACCTCAAACCATGTTTTTTAGCCTTTTCCAAGCTCTGAAAATCAGTTTAAAAGGCAAAGAAAAGAGTGTAAAAACAAGAGCTTGAACTATGAAATAAGGTGCAAGAGAAGGTGTTAACCTTCTCTACCCTTTGGTAGCTATCCAAACCCAAGTTTAAACACTTGAAATGGACTTAGATAAATTATGTAATCATAATATGATGTAGATACTGCATACAACTATTAAATTTGTTTTTGGATTTTTAACATAAATTATCAACACAAGATGATTTTTTCAAATCAATTTCAAAATATCAATATTCTTAATATTTCAAAATAATTTTCTTCCAAAAATTATCCAAACAAAAATTTGAGAATAATATATATGCAATATCTCCTATAATGATATATTTTTTTCAAAATATCCCTAACATGAATTTAAATCAATAATATGAAGAAAGTCTCTACTTTATATAATGAAGAGGAACAAATCTAAAAGGCAAACCTCGCCTGATCACGAATTCAAAATTAGCATTACAAAGAGTATGATGAGCTCTCCAATTTTTATTTAAAAAACTTTTACAAAATCTTACATTAAAAACTCCCATTCAAAACTCAATGGTTGAGTAATAATGACAGTCAAAAAGAGAGATAGAGACGCACAGAGAGGAACCCTCTACCAAAAGCAAGCAAAATGAAAAGACATAGGAAGGAAAGATGCGGCAAGGAAAAAGGGGCACCCCACGTGGGTTGCCTTCTAAAGAATTCTTAATCTAACATTATCTCATTTTTTTTTTTTTGGCACTTATTATTTTAATATTTTAAATAAAAAATATTTTTTAAATTTTTTTAAATTTTTTTTATGAGTTTTGAATAGAATTTGGGTTATATGTTTGGTTATAAGTTATAAATTTTTGAATCAAATATCATATGTCATATCACTCAATTCAAACTCAATTTAAAACTCATAACCAAACAAATTTTCCATAATCAAATCATAATTTCAAAACTTACAAACTCAAAATACAATTCTATTCTCAAATCATAATTCTAAAACTCTATCAAACGCAACCATAATTTTTCTCACTACAAAATATAACAATTTTTGTATACCACAAAATATAATTTTTTGTTCACTACATAAATATATCTCTTTTTAGTCATTATAAAAATATAAATTTTTTTTTCACTGGTACACCATAAATTCTCTTTTCAAACATTTATTATAATCCTATATAATAAATAATAGCAACTTCTAAGGTGATTACTACCAATCACATAATTAAAAAGGACTAAACAATTAAACATAAGTCATAAACAAACTCAAATTAAATTGAATCTAAGTTATAGGTCTTGAATTAAATTCTCACCCATAAGCTAAACATGATCCAATTATATGCCAAAATAGACCCAACAAACTTTATCTCATGTCTTGTCTAAACACTCAAAACTCACTATCAAATTCTACTATAAACTAAACTGAACACCAATCAGTTCGCAAATTTACATAAAATAAATACTCAATCATTTAATTTTGAAATTTTTATGCAACATGCCAGACTCATATAAGAACAATGTATAAATATTTCATAATTTTCTGAGATAGGAAACTATATAAATAAATAAATAAAATTTTTTGGGTCATTTCAATCTTTATCTTATATTTATAGAATTTTACTCTTGCTTTTCCTTTTCAATTGAATTTATTCGATTGAGTGTATTTCAACAAAATTAATTAGTCCTGCATATCTATATAAATATAGTGAAATCACTCAAATTTATTATTTAAATACCTATCTAAATTAATATCATAATATTTGATTAATTTATAGCATATTTAGTATTGTTTATCATATTTTGTTATTTACCTCTGCATAGCATGGGTTTATGCTAGTTTTAAAAGTTCAAAAATAGTGTTCAAAAACTCAAAATTAAACAGATATTTTTTGCCTTTATTTTGTAGCAGCGGGGTAATGTTGATAGTATTAGTGATGCCAGGGGTATTTGCGATTCGGTTACGGCTGGGGAACTTCCAATTTGCCATCCGTTTGTCAGATTGACGGATAAAAAAAAATCAATCCACATTCCTCCATTGGATTGGCGGATGCGGATTGAGTAGAATCGGTTTGGTGGATTAAACTTTCATAAATTTTGAACATAATATAACAACTTGTCAACATTAATCCAACTTAACATAATCAAAAGACTATCAAATAAATTGTCAAATATCATTAATAAATACATATAAGAAAACTATGCATTATCAAAACTATTTCATTACTATTTTTTTATTCAAAAACTATTTAATTTGATTTTTTTTAAAAAAATTACAAAATTAAGCCTTATATTTTACACGCAAAAATATCAAATATTAACACTTGCCATTTGATAAAAGGTTTTGTAAATTGAAAACACAACAGAATATCTAAACTCTTTTTCAATTGAAAACACAAACAGGATATCTAAATCAATTGAAAATCCAAAGTCTTACAAATTATTAGGGTGCTCGGTGTTTGGCGGTTTGGTTGCGGCCAAACAAATCTCAAATCCGCCATCTGTCCAAAACTAGGCGGATTGAAAAAAAATCAATTCGCAACCATTCGGTCGTCATCACGCATCCGTCCAAAATGCGACAGATCGGTTCAGTTCAATCGGTTTGGGTGGATCGAAATATCCGTTGAACACCCCTAAGTGACGCTATGGTGATGATGGTGATAGCTACAATGCGACACTAGTGGTGGTGGCAATGGTGGCGACAATTGCATGGTGGGTGGATGGATAAAGAGGAAGGTTACGAGTTTCATGGTTAGAGAATCGGTTGTTGTTGGTGTTGTTTTTGTAGATTTTGTGGAGGATTTAATTAGTTAGTTTTGTTTGGGCCTTTGTAGGTTATTTTTGTATTCTTTGCATTGTCTTAATACCTTTCTAATAAAGTTGTTCATTTATTTATCAAAAAAAAAAAAAAAAGTAGTGAAACTAAAGAGAGGTGCTGAGCCACTAATTTGATCTAATTAATGAGAGTTCTAATTTATTTTTTCTAATAAAAAATAAAATGTTTCAATAAATGTATTTCAATAAATTTTTAACCACTCATTTGGTGATATATAACAATTTTATATAAGGATTAGAAAGTTATATTTCTGAAGAGCATTTTAGAACCAAATAGAACTAAATCGACAAATCAATAGATTTTCTTATTATTTTAATTGAATTTCTTTCAAGTTTAAATATGGATGAAAAAAATTGAGGGGTCTGTGAGCCTACTGTAAGAAATGGTTTGAAAAAATTGTTTGGCAAAAATAGATTTTATTTAAACTTTGGTTTAATTTTTAAGTGGGACTCATGTGCCAAAGTTGGTGAGTCCATGTAGCAACGTGTTTTTTGCTGCATAACAATTCACATCATATATTTGGTTGTTGAAAACCATTATCGGGTAAATGGAAAATCGATGCCAAAATGAGTTCCATGAAAATAGTGTTTTTGGTGAAATTTTCATAAAGGTTGGAGTTAAGGTTTGTCCTACATTGCTTTAATTGGCAAACTTGATGTGGGTTTATAAGCCTTGGGTTTACAAGTTGGGGAGGGCCCTAAGGGGTATCCAAGTTTTGTGGAAGAGTGAGATTATGAGCAAAGTAGGGTAGACCCATTGGACCCAAAACAAATATACACGCGGGCGCACACCACCGCCTGGGCTGGGCTTGGGCGTGGGTGCGTGGTGTGAGGTTGGGTTGGGCTTGTCCGGCCCAATACTTATCTTTTTGGGCCAAAAACATTTAAATTTTATTTTTTCTAAAATTAAATTCTTACCATTTGGAATTTGAATTTCTTCAAATTTAATTTAGAATTTACCCCAACATATTGAAATGTTGGCAGTTTGGTCCAACACACCCGTCTAGATTTTCTTCCAATCGAACAGGTCTGTTATTTGTTCAAAATTCAACCTAAACAGGTTCTATTTGTCCGAACAGGTTTCTATCTGTTCAACACTGTTCTGAACAGGTTTTACCTGTTGAAACATGTTCTGAAAAGTCACCAGTTCTCCTATAAATAGACAGTCTCTCATTTGGATTTTGCACTCAATAATTTTCGTTCTTCTTCTTTGCTTTTATTTCCTGTATTTTGTTGCATAAATTCCTTGTGAGAAAGAGTATAAACACAAAGTGTGTTCATTGGACATTTAGTTTGTAGTGCTGCTACTAAATTATCGTTGATCATTTTATCCTAGGAGATAGACATCTATAATCTGTTAGCACCCGATAGAGGACAAATCTATCTTAAAGAGAGAGTGTAAAACACTGGACTTGATCATCCTCAAAAAATATTTTCTGTAAGTATTTTCCTGTTCTTATTTTGTTTCCTTTCTCCTACTCTATTTCCATTTTTTGTTTTGTTTCTGTAATTAAATAGATTTTGGAAAACTTTATTTTTTTTTTGTGTGTGTTCTATTTTGTTGTTGAATACACAAACAGAATATTTAATTAATACATTGAAGATTATCAAACATCTTAAGATATATCTTGTTTTCTTTAATAATCTTCATTGTATTAATAAATTCGTTTTATTTGAATCTAATAAAATATTTTTTTGGTTTTTGTAACAAGAAAATTATTGTGTTATGTTTTATTTTTTTGGTTTTAGTAACTAGAAAAGTAAATTATTTTGTGTTATAACTTATTTTCTGGTTTTAGTAACTAGAAAATTAATTTGTGTTTCGGTTTTGATTTTTTCTAATTTTTGTAATCAGATATTATGGCTTCTGTAACTGAAAGTAGTACTCCAAATCCGATTGTTTCAACAACTCTGGTCTTTACCCAAAATCATATTCAAGTTCCAATAAGTCATGGAGAACAACTCCGGTCCTTACCCAAAATCATGTTCAAGTTTCAATAAGTCATGGAGAAAAAGGGAAAAAATTTAATGGCATCGAGTTTAAAAGATGGCAGCAGAAAATGTTGTTCTATCTTACAACTCTTAATCTTGTTTGGTTTCTCCATGAATAAGCTCTAGTGCTTAAAAAGGATGAAAGTGATTGGTAAGTTGTTGCCGCAGTAGATGCGTGGAAGCATTCTGATTTTCTTTGCAGAAATTACATCCTTAATGGCCTAGATAACATGCTGTATAATGTTTACAGCCCTCTGAAAATAGCAAAAGAATTGTGGGATTCTTTGGAGAAAAAATACAAGACAGAGGATGCCGGCACAAAGAAATTTGTTGTCGGTAAATTTCTAGATTTTGTTATGGCAGACTCCCAAACAGTAATTTCTTAAATTCAAAGTTTTCAATTAATTTTGCATGATATTCGTGTTGAAGGTATGTCTCTTAGTGAGTCTTTCCAAGTCGCTGCATTAGTGAAAAAATTACCACCGGCTTGGAAAGATTTCAAAAATTATTTAAAACATAAACGCAAAGAGATGACCCTAGATGAACTGATTGTAAGACTGAGAATTGAGGAAGATAACCGTATGGTTGAAAAGAGGAATGGTAAAAATCCCATTGAGTCCAAGGCTAATGTAGTGGAACAAGTGCCTAAACCACATAATAAGAAGATGAAGTTTGCTGGAGATGGTCCTCAACAAGGCGACAATAATGGCAATAAAAAGTTCAAAGGAAAATGCTATAACTGTGGCAAGACTGGACATCGTGCCTCTGACTGTTGACGCCCTAAGAAGGATCACAAAAGTACAAGCAAAAAGACCACCAATCAAGCCAATGTGACAGAAGTCGATTACATTTTTGATGGGATAAATGACATCAATCTCTCTATTGTGGTGTCTGAGGCTAATTTGGTTGGAAATCCTAGAGAGTGGTGGGTTGACACTGGGGCAACTCGACACATTTACATGGACAAAAAGATGTTCACTACTTATAATGAGGCTGCAGATGGTGAACAACTATTCATGGAAAATTTGTCTACTTCTGCTGTGGCTGGACAAGAGAAAGTTGTCTTAAAGATGACATCAGGGAAGGAACTTACCCTCAACAACGTGTTGCATGTACCAAACATTCAGAAGAATTTAGTTTCTGGTTCTTTGTTAAGTAAAAATGGTTTTAGGCTTGTATTTGAGTCTGATAAATTTGTATTAACAAAGAATGGTATGTATGTGGATAAGGGATACATGAGTGATGGTCTGTTTAAGTTAAATGTAGTGACTGTTGTACCAAAACAAAAAGATGTTCACTACTTATAATGAGGCTGCAAATGGTGAAGAACTATTCATGAGAAATTCGTCTACTTCTACTGTGGTTGGACAAGGGAAAGTTGTCTTGAAGATGACATTGGGGAAGGAACTTACCCTCAACAACGTGCTGCATGTACCAGACATTTGGAAGAATTTAGTTTCTGGTTCTTTGTTAAGTAAAAATGGTTTTAGGCTTGTATTTGAGTCTGATAAATTTGTATTAACAAAGAGTGGTATGCATGTGGATAAATGATACATAAGCGATGGTCTCTTTAAGTTAAATGTAATGATTGTTGTACCAAAATCTATTATGAATAAGAATAACACATCTTTTGCTTATATTCTTGAGTCAAATTTATGGCATGGTAGATTAGGACATGTGAATTTGATGCTTTGCATAGACTAATTAGTTTGGATTATATACCAAAGTTTGAAATTGATCCTAATCACAAATGTGAGATACGTGTAGAAACAAAACTAACTAAAGCTCCATTTAAATCGGTTGAAAGAAAAATCGAACTTCTAGAATTAATTCATACTGATGTGTGTGATCTTAAATTTGTTCAAACTAAAGGAAGCAAAACTATTTCATAACATTTATCGATGATTGCACAAGATATTATTATGTATATTTACTTAGAAGTAAAGATGAAGCCTTGGACATGTTTAAACTCTATAAAATTGAAGTTGAAAATCAACTTGGTAAAACCATTAAAATAGTTAGAAGTGATAGAGGTGGTGAATATGATGTACCTTTAAATGAATTTTGTGCACAACATGACATTATTCATCAAACTACAACACCCTATTCTCCATAGCAAAATGGAATTACTAAAAGAAAGAATAAAACCCTTAAAGAAATGATGAATGCTATGTTACTAAGTTTAGGCTTATCGCAAAACTTGTGGGGGGAAGCAATTTTGTTTGCTAAAATAGGATACCTTACAAGAAAATTAACAACACTCTTTATGAATTATGAAAAGGTCGACTACCGTCCTACAAATAATTAAAAGTGTGGGGGTGTTTGGTAAAGGTAGAAGTTCTTGTTCCGAAATAGACTAAGATAAGACAAAAAACAGTGGATTGTGCATTTATTGGTTATGTGCATAATAGTAGTGTATATCGATTTTTGACTTATAAATCAGAAATACTTGATATACATGTGAACACTATTATAGAGTTAAGGAATGCTGTGTTTCTTGAACATGTTTTTCCTTACAAGAAAGGACAAGAATTAAGTTCACAGATAAAACTTATGATTGTACACAAAGTCAACAGACTAATGACAATCAAACGCAAGAGACTAGTAATTGTAGGGACCCTAATTTTTTAGCAAGTCATTATTTATTATTATTAGTATTACTTTATTTTATTTTTGACTTTATTAATTGTGTGAATACATGAGAATTTAAAGTGATATTTAATTAAATTTAATGTGGTATTTAATTATATATAATTAATCCGAATATTTATATTTATATATTAAAAAAGGTTGTTAACTGTATTGATTTTATAAAGCATATTTATATATGTTGTAGTTATTTATATAAAATAAAATATAATCATAAGTTAGGTTAAGCATATATAGGCGGTTGACACTAATAAGAAAAGAATGAGAAGAAAATAAAGAAGAAAAAAGAGAGGGCTTTGTGGCAGCTGAGAGAGAGAGAGAGAGAGATTAATCAAAAAGAAAGAGAGTGCAGTCGAGAGAGAGAGAGAGAGAGAGAGAGGTGAAGAAAAAAAACAAGGGTTATGATTTTGTTTTGGTGGCTTCATTAATTCTCCAAATATTTTTTGATCATCAAAAAATAATTGTGAGTGCAAAACTCACTTTTCTTGATTTATGTTTATTTCGATATTTTCATTTATTTATTTACTTGATGTTGGTTTGATATTGTATTTACATGAAGATGATGGATTGATTTTAACTATTTTGATTAGTTGTGTATGCAAAGTTTAGGGTTTGTATATGTATTTATTTATGGTTGTAATCACACTTATGGATATATGAAATTAAAATAAACTTGGAACCCATAAATAAATTCTGAATACTCCATCATGATTCCATAGATTGTTATTATTTAAGTGCTGGTGAGAAAGAGTGTATAAAAAAAAAAGGTGAGGATTATGAGATTTATTTGAATGCCTTAGGCTTGGCATTGTTATGTTTGTTTTCATGAGTAGATTAGGGGTTTGTTATATATATATTGTTGCCTTGTTCTCAAGAGTAAACGAGTGCTTTGATTTACGCTCATACGTATATGCTAACCGTCTGGGGAGTGTGGGTCAAACTCAGGACAATATCCCGTGCAAGTTTGGTTTCGGAGCGGTGTTAGGTATACGGGAGGCACATGGGATATATGTGTAGGCCGGAAGTGAAGGGCCAAAGTGGTGGAATTAAGATACAAAGAATTAAATATGAGTTTATTGGTATAGTGTGAATTGTATTGATTTGTACATCTTGAAAAATAGTAAACGACCTTGATAAATTACGAAATTTGGCCAGAGGCATGTATACGTAATTCTAGACAACTTTTGTATTTTAACTTTATACTAAAAAGATCGATTAGAACTTGGAATTGGATGATCTTGGTTATAATAGTTTTGATTCATTTTAGCAATGCAGATATGGGATGCTGTTTTAACCCACGAAACAAGCTCATTTTTATTGATTTTGTGGAAACTAGAGTAAAACATTATTTTGAACACTTTTTATATTTTGAACTTTTCTGAAAAAAATCATCTTAAGGCAGTTGCTTTTCGTTTTTAGCTTCAGATTTTTTGGTCAAATTCTGTCTAGGTTCTTCTAACAAGTTTTTCTCTCAACCTGTTTAGTTTCTGCTAAATCCTTCCATGTTACCTTTTAGAAACTTTGATTCTGTACAACTTTTACTCTTTGAGTTTTGGTCAATTCGAATTATTTAAGCATGAAACGGTGCATTTTTATACTTCTTCAGCAATTTACTTATGATTAAATTATACTAACTTTATTTTTGCAGAATGGTGGGTCTTACTAACTTTTTATGCAGGACTGATCCACCATATTTTTATTTTTTATTTTGTTTATTTTATACTTGTTAGGCTTATTTATTTTGTTGATTTATTTAATTATGTTTTAATTTATTTGAAAGAGAAAAATATAATCCAAAATTTATTTTGACGATTTATTTAATTATATTTTAATTTATTTGAAAAAGAAAAATAGAATCAAAATTTATTTTGATGATTTATTTGAAAGAAAAAAATAGAATCAAAATTTATTTTGTTCCATTATTTCTCACCTAAACCTTTATCCTAAATGTTGTTAGAATGTATTTAATATTTGATTAAATCAGGAGTTCAAACAGCCCAAAACAAAGGTTCAAACAGCCCAGCACAGCAACAAGCCAAAAGGTTCAAGTGGAAGATATTCAAATTTGTAATAATGGAGTGGAAGATATTCAAATTAGTAATGATAGAGTACAACGGCTATAAACGGCTATAAGTTTCATTATATATACCAAAGCTTCCAATGTAAACAAGTAAAAAAAAAAAAATCAAAAAATATTCTTTGATCTATAATCACTCACATCTATTCTCTGAAAAATTCTCTGAGAAGTGTTCTTCAATTTTTGTTTACATTCTCTATCAGAAATTATATACTGAGCCTTATAGCATTAAACTCATCTTTCCTGTGTGAGGTTTACAGAAAAACCAGAGCTTCATTTTTATATCTATCTTTGAGAGATAATTATTGTAGCTTTCTGTGAAAGTAAAAACATTCTTTTCAACCTTGTAAGAGTGTAGTACACTCAGTGTTCTTAACTTAGAAAGTCGGTGTAAAATTTGTGGAGGATTGCTCCATCTGTGAAAAGGTTGCTAGCACCCTGTGAAGTTAGAAGATAGTGAAAAATCTCAAGTGAAGCTTGAGGAGTGGATGTAGGCTTGGTTGAAGCCGAACCACTATAACTCTGTTTATTTCTTTTTCCCTAATCTCTTTACTTTCTACTACTTGCTATATCTATCTAATATTCGTGTGCTAATCATTTGATTTACCCTATATATTAGTTATACTTCATTGTTATTTTGCTTGATCATTTACTGCTAAATTCATCATTGTGATTGTTAATAATTTATTGTACTAGTAGTTAATTTTATTGGGGTATTATTAATTTTAATTTGTAGAAACCTAATTCACTCCCCCTCTTAGGTTGCTTTTTGGGTAACAATACTCAATTTGTATTTAGTTGTGTATGGGCAAGAAACTAAATGCCATTGTATCTCGAGAAACTACCCTTTTGTCTCGGTGCAGGTGGAACTACTTGTCTTGTCCCGTAACAAGAATTAAATGTACTTTTGTTTGTGTCTGGTGGACACGTGGGTGTCAAATCTTGTACTCATATCAGTATACTTGTATACTGACTCGTTTTGTCTCTTGGCATCTTGGGTGCGTTTTGTTTGAGCGTAGCCGAGCTTCCTTTGTAGGATTAGTTGGGACTACAGTGGTGATGAGAAATAACTACGATTGTAGGACATGTCTTTCGGACTTCTTTTATTTTCTGAATTTTAGGATTGATATTAGTTTATTTTTTATTTTTTTTTATGACCTTAGTATTTTGATAATTTGGCATTGTGGGTTATTTTTCAACTTTACATTATTTAAGTTTGCTACTTTAATGTTGGAGGTATTGGATAGTCATGAATTTATGATGGATGGTTTGGTTGGTGTTTGTTATTTTTTTTTATCCCTTGTATTTTTTTTTTTTTATGAGCATTGAAATTTTCTTAAACCTTATGGAGACGAGAACATTTAGATTTTGTTTCACCCTAAGATTTGGATGATGAAATATTGATTGGGGTTTAGTCCTAATTTAATATTTAATTATCCAAATTTTGGGGCGTGACAGTTTAGTATCAGAGCTCTAGGTTACCCTAGACTTGTGAGAGTTAAGGTGAGCCTCGGATTATGGAATGTGACAATCGGGTGTATATTTCGCTCCTTATCCTTTTGTTTTCATTGGGTTTGTAGTGTCCGAAAGTCTTGTTCTCAAACAAATCTTGTTCTCGTTTATTCGGTTTCGAATTTCACTTGTTCCAGAGAGTGGGAGGTCAGGTCCAAAGTGCCTAAAATGGAGCTGAGAAAATTCTGGGCAACTGGGCCAGGGCCGCACGTGAGGGGCCCTGGGCTGTACGTGCAGGATGGGGCCACACGTGTGAGGGGGTGAGGCCACATATGCGGGGTAGGGCAAGCTATGGAAGGTTGCACACTGCCTAAAAGGTAGGTGCGGAGTGAAGGGCAGGAAAGGACCACCGCACGTGCAGGAGAGGGCGCCGCACGTGCAACATTCTGGGCAGTTCGAGAGCTCTGTTTTTTCTTTCTTTTTGGGCTGAATGTATATCATTTTCTTTACATCCCTCTCTCTTAAATAAACACTTTTGCTCCTCATTCTCTCTAAAAACCCTCATCAAACACTAAGAATCTTTGATTTCTTGCAACCCATTGTGTCACGACCCATCACGTATAATGATTAGCACTTAATTAATTAAGAAGATTTGGAATTTAATTACCAAGTATTATAATTTAATCTAGGATTCACGAAAATTATGGAGATTGATTCATGTATGATTCTATTAAAGATTTATTTTGAAATTAGAAATTAAAGGTTCAAATGGCTTAAGGAAGTGAAGTCAAGAAATTGAATCAATTTAATCTTAATTACGGACCCATTTGGGAGTTTAATTAAATATTCGATTCGGTTTAGTAAAATTGAGATTCTATTAATTAGATCCTAATTGGAGTTGATCAAGTTAATTAAATTATAAAGATTGAGAATTGTGATTATTACGAATTAAATTTATTTATAGGATGTCCAATTTGAATATGTAATTTAAGTGATGGAAATTTGGAGCCTTTCAGGAGTTTGATTAAAATCTGATTTGGATTGATAAATTTAAATATATTTAATTAGGCTCTAATGGAAGTCAATTTGACTAATTAAATTATATGGGATTTGAGGTTAGTTATAATTAACTAATTTTATGCTAATCAAAATTTATTGAGATTAAGTGATGCTTAATTAAATTAATCCTAGACAAAAATTGAATTATGGACTAAATTAGAATTGGGGGTGTAAATGGGTATGGGTGTATTGAGAAATCTATGTATATGTGTGTGTATGTGAGTGATGTGTTGGAAATCAAAGAAGAGTGCACGTGTGCTGTGTTGATGACAAAGAAGTGAGGTGTGTGTGTGAGTGTATAACCTGATGAAGCTCAAGAGAAACACAAACACAAACAAAGGAAAGGAAAGGAAGCTCTGTTTTTGTAGCCGAAAGAGAGAGAGAGAGAGAGAGAGAGAGTTGCTAGAAGGAACAAAAAAGAGAAGAAAAGAAAGAAAAGTTCAAGAAAATTTAAAGGAAGGCTCAAGTTTTTGAAGGAACCCAAGATGAATTAGGAGGGATTTTAACTAAATATTTTGAAATTAAAACTCAAGGTATGGAATTTATGCTAATTTGTGTGGAATCTTTACATTATGCTTAAAATTAAAGGTGAAATTGGAATCAATAGCAAGAAGATGAAGAAAAATTAACTTAAGTATAAGATTATGGAAGTTAATTTGGAATTGGGTTCTAAACATGAAATGGGTTACATGCATGTGGATAATTATGGAATAAATTTAGGGACTAATTATTTTGAATTTGATGTTATAATCTTGCATGAAAATAAACCTCATTGTTACATGTATGAGCAAATTGATACTCTAATTACAATATGTTTCATGGATTATGAAAAATCTGAATTAATTCAAGTTCATATTTGAAAATAAAAAGGAAATGTTTTATGAGAATCAAGTTTATGAAAATTTAGAATGTTAGATAAAGTTTTGATTTTATAATTAGATTTTTAACCCATGCATGTAATGTAAGTTAAGAAATTAATTCATAATTTATGCATGTAATGTAATTTAAGAATTTATTTAATCTAAACAATTTGGGTTTGAATTTTGTTATCTTAACATGAAATTAAGTTTCAATTGTACATGCATCATGAATTTGTAAGAGTTTTGGAAGATCAATTTATATTTTAAAATTTGTGGGTTTGAAATTGGTTTGATATGGAGAAAATAAATTAAATCTAAATTTGGACAATTGGAGCATGATTTTGAATAAATGATTTCTAATTGAGAGTGTTTACTAAATTATACATTGGTTCTTCATATTTGTGTACCAAAAATACATGTTTTGAGGCTTTGAATATCAAATCTGAACTTCAATTACAATTCTGGAAATTCCATAATTCACACTGTCCGCTCGAGCGAGGAAAGTCTCGCTCGAGCGTGAAAATCGAGCTCCCAGAAGTTTTTCAAATTTTACAGTCCGCTCGAGCGACCAAAGTGGCGCTCGAGCGAAGACCCTATTTTCAGCATATTTTGAGAAATTACATTTACTTTACATTTTTATTCTCATCTCTTTCCAAAGCATTCTAAACATGATTTATGGCTTAATAAAGATTAATAAGCTAACAATCAACATTAATTAGTTGATTAAAAGAATAAGTCATTAACTTAGTAGTACTTGATTAAGAAGCCAAGTAAGAATTGGTTTATTCAGAAAAGAATGATTTAGTAACGAAAGGATATGTGAAATAAGAATCCGATTCATTGGAATAAAGGAAGAATATACGTAGTAGAATCTTGGACTACTTAGACAGAAAAAGACAATAAAAGTCAAGCTTGATCAAGGAATTGATATTGTGTTTCGATGTGTATATGTTACGTGTTTGTGTAGGTCACGCGCTATTGTCTGCCTGATTTGTGATCTGTCTGATCTGCTTCTGCAGCTATCTGTGAGTAATAACTCTGTAAAGTTATGTTTAACTTTAATTATTTTCTGATGATATGAGATGATAAGTTTCTGAAATGCTATGTTTTGTATGAATGAATGATTGTCCAATTTTCTTTGAAATGTAATTGTGGTATCCTTAGTAGAGGCCCTCGCCCAGGGGACATAATACTGTGGCTTATGATCATGAGGCCCTAGCCCGGGGGTTAATACCGTGGCCCAGGCCCTCGCTTGGGGGAAACAATACTGTGGCATAAGCCCTCGCCCGGGGGAAATAATACCGTGGCCGATGTATGAGATATGTTACCCGGTACCGGAGGTTCTATCATGGAACTTTATATGCTTGACCAACATGATATGTTACGCTAAAGGAAGTACCACACATGATTCGAATATGAATATGAATACGACTCTATTTCTAATACGAATACGAACATGAACATGACTATGTTTCTGATTTGACAAGAGATTTGAAATCTGCTCTCTGAATTCGATATGGACATCATTCATTAAAACCCTTTACTCTGTTATTACTCATTGGGCTCTAGCTCATTGTATTATTTATGTATGTAGGTGAACAAGCGCGTGACCAGGCTTAGAGGCATCTGCCTGGAATCTGTTTTTGTCAGCTAACCTATGTGCCTCCCGTGGAGGTTCCGGATATGTCAAGTGACTATGGCTATGTGATTTTAAGCTTAAGTTCTGTTTTCTTGTTCGGTTAAACAAGTCTTTGTGTATTTTGTAAATAGGGCCAAGTCCCTTTTTGTCTATCTTATATATGTATATATATATGATGATGATGATGTATATATGTATGTATATAAAGTTTAAAATTTTTCTATATCATATAAGTCTGCACAGCTCAATGGATGTTGTATAATTGCTATTTGCTTCCGCAACCCCTAATTATATGTTAGTTTACTAAGAGGCTTTTGGTAATCCAAGAATTACTGGCCGGTTACGACGCTAAACCTATAGGGGCGGGTTTGGGTCGTGACACATTGGGTCTAGATTCATCATCTCTCATAAATCTTAGAGATCAAAGCTATCCTATTGTGTGGTGGAAATCGAAAATCTCTCATCTTGGCTCTAGGGTTTCATCTCCTTTCTTCATCAAACATTGAGGTAGGGACTTCTTGAGTTATATATACATGTTTTGCCATATTGATGTTGATTTAAAGTTTTCTTGAAGTTATTATGTTGATTTTGATTTTTGTGATCCAAAATGTAGAGATTTTTAAAAGTGGGTTTTAAAAATCTCAAATCCTCTTAAGATGGCAATCTTGAGACTTAAGCTTATCTTAGACTAAGAAATGGTGTGATCTTGAGGGTCCTATTTAAATGATTAGAGTGTGTTGTTTGTAAAGAAGAAAACTAGAAATTTGGGGGTTTTCGAAATAAATGATGAGAACACATGAAGTTTTATTATCAATGCATTATTTTGTATATCAAAAGAGTTAAAGAAAGGAAAGATTTTTTACCTATAGTTTTCAATGTTGAATTTCATAAAATAGAGTAAATATGTTGGTGTTGGAAAGAAATTATTGTCAATTGTTGTTATAATCTTGAAATGATTATGTTGTTGGAATTGCTTGAGAAGTGGAAACGTAGTTATTTGTGTATGGAATCAAATAGGAACGTGGTTCCATTGTGAGATAATATGGAACGGAAGGAATGAAAGCTCGTTTATTCGAAATTATTGTTGAACTATGTAAGAATGAAAAGGGAATGATTATTGTGGCATTACCAAGTGTCATCTTGCATACACTATTGTTTAATTGCCACATGGGTTGATTGAAATTGATTTATCTTGCATTGGGAAAATAATTGTTGAGAAAAGAGAACTAAAGAAATGTTTTGGGGTAAATATGTGGGTAAGTCCGGATAGAAGGTGTAGATAGAATTGATAAGTTGGCCTGAGTGTCTGGGGTAAAAGACCGAAAACACGCGCGGAGGAGGTTCCACTTCCCTTCCGGTTAGCAACCGGTAAAGTGGGGTATTGGTAGTGCTTATTGAGCCTACTTGCGGACACCAACCTAGAGATTATCTGAGTCGTATTTACCGCCCCTTTTGATTAAAATTGGAAGTTTCAAATTTGTTGGGATTGCAAACTGTTTTGAAACATGGTGATTTTCAAGAAGAGCATGAAATGAAGTTTTCTTTATAATGGCATTGCATGGCATTTTCATTTACATTTAATATTGGAGGTTTGCATAACTGTATATACTTTGTAAGGATTCTCTATTGGGCTTTATGCTCACCCCTATGGGATTTTGGTGCATGAAAAGATGTAGTGATCCGCCGAGTTGAGGGCGTGGACATATTTTTTTTTGTGAAGAGTAGGTGACTCTATTTTGTTGTAAATTACTTGTTAGCCAAGGGCTTAAGTGTATGGTTTGTGAAACCATTTTTGTGTAGCCGGGCTCAATGCCTTTGAAGATGTAAGCCCTTAAGGGCATTTTATTATTTTGAGACTACCTGCTTCACATGATATAGATTCATGTGTTTTTCTTACCATTGAATGTATAATTCGCATGTGAAACTTTTGTATAACTCGTTTATTAATCATGTAAAGATGGGAGGTTTATTATCATTATTTAGTGGATCTTGGTCGATGTAGTTGATTTATGTTGGATTATTTCGGGGCGTTACAACTTGGTATCAGAGCTACTAGGTTTGAATACTTGGGGCTCACGGGAAGTGGTTGTTTGCTACAATGGGTTCATTTCGCATGATCAGGAAATGTTTTGTTTTTTCGTGATTACATGATAACATGCTTATGTGACTATGTGGGTATGAGATTAGACTTTTGGGATGTTATTTGCGCCTATTAAATTCCTGGAGGTCTTATTAGAAGGGTATCTGATCAATACTCGTTCTACTAAGAATTCTTGGTTTTTCGTGGGATGAACCTCATCACAAAAGAATGATCCATATATGCTTACCTGACTAAGTGCTTTTATGGAGTGAATTGAATTGTTTGTGTGGTAGAATATATATACATTGTTGTAGTTAAACGTGTGACGCACGTTGCGAGTACATTTGGAATTATGTGCTAAATTATCTATCTTGTTCCTTAATTAGGATGTCAGGAAGGGGTCAAACTCGCAGTGGTAGAGGTGGAAGGCGTGGTAGGGGTTGCCGGGGTGTGCATGAAGTGCCGGTCTAAGGGGTTTTGGTGCAAGAGGAGGGGTTGGGCCAAGCTAACATGGCCGAACAAGTGGGGCAAGCGGGTCAAGCCGCAATGGGGGCCTTAGCCCGAGAAATGGCGGGGACCTTGAGGGAGTCTATGAATATACTAAGGGCGGAGAGTCAAGCTAGGGAGAATGGCGTAGAGACAAGGTCGAGTTTCCTCACGAGGGAGTTTTTGCGGGCCAAGTCGGATGAGTTCCTTGGTGGCCCCAAGCCTAAGAAAGCGGATGAATGGCTTGAACAAACCGTGAAGACTTTTGAGATGCTTCACATAGAGGACAGTGAGCTTAGGGAGATCCCTTTGCAAAGAGAAACAAAGATTTTCGTTCTTTGGGAGGCCAAAAATTCTGTGGAGATGGAGGACCCATTGCAGCTGATACTTGGGTCTAGAAATGTGAGATGGTGTATGGTCGTATGCAGCTCACCGAGGTCCAAAAACAAGAGTTGGCTACACATTAGCTTGCAGAAGCAGCCTTATTTTGGTGGAACTCGTGGAAGGAGGGTCTAGATTTGACGACTTTGACTTGGGCATATTTCAAGACTCGTTTTGACTGGAAGTTTGTTCTTGCTGCTATTCGGTCTCAACTGAGTGATGAATTTTCGAAGTTGACTCAAGAGGGTAGAATAGTGATCGAGTATGTCACCAAGTTTAATGAGTTGTCTCGTTGTGCCCCTTACTTGGTTGACACATAGGGGAAGAAGAATAAGAAGTTTATTAAGGGATTAAATCATTACCTGTTTAAGTCCCTTATTCCCTTTGATGCTGAACCGTTTGACAGAGTTCTTGACTTGGCACTGAAGTATGAGGAAAAGGAGAAGCAGTTTAAAGAAGGGAAGGCCAGGGTCAGAGAGACTTCCAGAGGGAGTCACTTCCAGCAGCGTGATGGGAACCGATATCAACTCTACGATCAAAGGCATGGGGGTCAGCAGTTTCAGAGGCCACAACAACAGGGTAGTCGGGGAAATTTCAGACCTCAGGGTAATTTCAGGCCTCAGGGCAATTTCTAGCCCCAGGGGCACTACTATCAGAGACAGGGTGGTTTGCACCCACAAGGTTATCAAGGACAGCGACAACAAATGCCAGAGTTAGGTTATCGTCCTCTCGTACCTTAGTTGGAGGGGGCGCCACCTATCAGAGCAGTAGCATCTCAACCGATCAATAGAAAATGTTTTGGATATCAGCAGTTGGGACATGTAGTCAAGGATTGCCCTCAGAAACAGCAGGCATGATAGGGTCCGGCAGCTCCAGCCAAGGTATTTGCAGTGATGCTAGGAAATGACAAAGTGTAAGGTACTTTTAATCTTTTTCAAGAACCCATTAGAGTATTTTTTGATACTAGTGCCTCTTATTCTTTCATATCTAAATAGCTTGTAGAAAGAGAACATCTTGTAACTATCTCATTGTCTAGACCTATTCATGTTAAGACCCCTTTAGGAGGGGCAGTTACTCTTTATGAGATGTGTAAAGATTTTGAGATTGACTTTGCGGGCAGAGTCTTGTATGCGGACCTAATTGTTTTAGGGTTTGAGGGGTTTGTAATTATTTTGGGTATGGATTGGCTGCGAAAACACTTTGTGACTCTAGATTGTGCTGGAAGGGCTGTACATATAGATATTCCAGGTATGCCAGGGCTTACCCACACTTTTAGTGATGGAGGAGAGTCGGTGATGACAAGTTTTATATGCTCGGTAGAAATCCCTAAGCAGGATATTTGTGAGGTAGATGTGGTAGGTGAGTTTGAGGATGTATTTCAGGAGATACCTGGACCTCCACCTCGATGGGCAGTAGAATTTCGCATTGACTTAGTGCTGGGAACTACACCGATTTTTAAGGTGGCATATAGAATAACGCCTAAAGAGCTTGTGGAGATGAAGAAGCAGCAAGAAGAAATGCGTCAGAAAGGGTTCATACGTTCAAGTAACTCCCTATAGGGAGCACTCATGATCTTTGTCTCCAAGAAAGATGGCACTCTTTTCATGTGCATAGATTACAGAGAGTTGAACAAGGTGACTATCAAGAATAAGTATCCGCTACCTAGAATTGATGACTTGTTTGATCAGTTGAAGGGGGCCGCCGTGTTCTTTCAATTTGATCTTAGAACGGGTTACCATCAGATGGGTGTGTCAAAGGAAAGTAAACCGCTTACTGATTTTCAGACCCAGTATGGGTTGTATGAATTTCCTGTAATGCCTTTTGGTTTGACTAATGCTTCTGCCTATTTCATGGACTTGATGAACAAAAATTTTCAACTGTATTTAGATAAGTTTGTGATTATCTTCATAGATGATATCCTGGTGTATTCTAAGAATGAGGAAGAGCATGGAGAACACTTGAAAGTCGTGTTACAGACTTTGAGGGAGCTACAGTTATACGCTAAGTTCAATAAGTGTCACTTTTGGGAGAAAGAAGTTCGGTTTTTGGGACATGTTGTGTCCAATCAGGGGATAACAGTAGATCCTAAGAAAGTTGTTGCGGTCAAAGAATGGTAGCAGCCCACAAATCCTTAAGAGGTGAGAAGTTTTTTAGGACTAGTTGTTTATTACAGGACATTTATAGAGTTTTCCACTATTATAGCACCCATGACCAAGTTGACCCGCAAGAATGTGAAGTTCGTATGAACAGATGATTGTGAGAGAGCTTTTTAGGAGTTAAAGCAGCGTTTGACTACAACACCGGTGTTAACTATACTAGTATAAGGGGAAAAGTTAGTAGTGTTTACTGATGTGAGTGGAACTGGTTTGGGATGTGTGTTGATGCAGCACCAGAAAGTTGTATCTTATGCCTCTCGACAGTAAAACCTCATGAGAGATGATACCCTACTTATGACTTAGAGCTGGTAGCAGTTGTTTTTGCGTTGAAAGTGTGGCGACACTACTTGTTTGGGGAGCGCTTTGAGTTATATCTAAATCACAAGAGCCTCAAATATCTTTTTTCTCAAAAAGAGTTAAACATGAGACAATAGAGGTGGGTTGAATTCATCAGCAGTTATGATTTTGAGATCCTTTACCACCCGGGGAAAGGAAATGTGGTCGTAGATGCACTTAGTTGACAACATGGGATTATAGCTTCTTTGATGACTCAGGAATGAAAGTCCTTGGAGTTTATTTCGATGCATGATGTTCAACCAATAGAGAGTGGCAAGAGGGCATACATTGGTAGTTTGACCGTATAGCCGACGTTTCTAGGTAAAGTTCGTCAGATGCAGTATTTAGATAGGTTCCTCGTCAGCAAGCTCAATGACCTTGTAGTGGATTTGATCGATGATTGTTCTACTGATTGGTCTGTGGACTAAGAAGGGGAATTACAATTCAGGGGCAAGTGTAGCTTGCTTTTCGTGCTCCTTTCGGATATGACTAGCCCAACAGTTCGGACTCCCGTGGTTCTGAATATGATTCCACAAGTGCAATGTGAAATAGATAAACACAAATGAGTCCAAATTCAACAAATCTTTTGGAAAATCGATTTTGAATCAAAAAATGCCAAAAATGGACTGCTTTGCTAGATTACAGAGTCGCCATCTAAATATTTTTAGAAAATTTAGGAAACCCATAACTCGCGCCAAAAAAGCCATTAGTCCGTTATCACCAAAGTGTCCCGATTCGGGAACTTAGGTATGAGAGGGGAAGGTCATGAATTAAACACCCCACTCATCCGATCAAAGATCGACCTGTACTAATCATGATGTGATTCTTATTTATATTATATGCTCTTGTTCCAATTATTAGGCTAATTTTTACTAGGTGATGCACACAAGTATAGATCAATTCATAGAATTTGGAACGCATCGATTTCATGTTTGTTTTGAAAAAGGTGTTTTGAATACGCGTCACTTGAAAAAGTGAGTTTGTATGTACAGTTAATCAATTTATTCCAAGTTAAGTAAAAAGACCTTCATCCACTAGCATTCAAACAAATATATCACTTAAGCACCTAGCCTTATGGAACATGCTCGATATGGCAACTAAAACATACAATGCAATATGCTAAAGCGAGAAATGCTCACCCAGTACTCCAAGGCAAAGCAAACAAAGCAAAATAATTAGAAAACATGCATGCTTCTAACTAATGCAATATGACTAATGTGACACATACAATTATGCAAATAACAAGTTCGGTTACTAGCATGACATTTGATTCAATTCAAGACATGGGATAAAGCATGTATTCAAGTAAAGCATTTGAAATTAACATTAGTTAATATGATAAGCCGAACCCTTATGCGTGTAAGACGAATGGATGCAAGTCTTGGAAAATGCTAAGGAAACATGATGCTCTATGCTACCATTATAAGCGGGGAAATAAAAAGAAGAAAGAAATGGGGTTGGAAGACGTACACCATTATTACATATTTGCCCTCATGCAAGAGGGTCCAAATGAGTGTCCAAGTGTCTGGATTAATCTAGTTATTACAAATTTGAATGAACAAGAAATAAACTAGCTATCTAATTTATTACAACAAGGATAGTAATGGGCAATAGACTAGCTATCTAAGTTAACTAGCTATAACCCTTACAAACAAATAATAATAATAATTACAACCATATTAACTACAACAATAATAATTAATTACAACAATAATGGGAACATCAATTTACAACATTGATATAAATAAAGATACACAAGGATTACATGCACGTGCCGGGTTTCAGAAGCAGCTCTGTCTGCCTCCTTGGGAATCTGCCCTGTTTCACCTTCAGCCACCGCCCTTTGTTTCTACAAAAACACTTTGCTTACCAAACATTGGAGCTTGGTCGGCCCCCAATGAGGCTGGCCGTGCCCTAATTTCATGCAAAACCTATTTTTTGTGCTCTGAGGTGAAAATAGTGCAGACAAAGCAGCTTAAGCCTTGTTTGTCCCCTCTGCTCTTCTCTGTTATGTGGAACTTCAAGAGAAGAGTGGATTTGGTCCTAAAATCATCAACAAGCACATGTTGATGGCTTGATGATTTCGAACACAATTTGGACAAAAATTTAATAAATGCAATGAAGATGACCACCCCTCTCTCTCATCATGGAGGCTTAAAGAGGGAGACAGACACGCCTCAAGTTTCATCAATATATCATGAATTGATAAGTGACAATTCTCGAAGCGACAGACTTGGCATAACATCCGGCCAAATCCAACCAATTCTAAACATTTTCTTTATGTCGGTTTCATTGGTTTTAAGCCAATTTTATTAGTCATTTCCATTACTTAATCCATTTGTCCAATAATGAGAGTTAAGTCCACTAAACGAGAAGACATGTCAAATGAGAAGTGATCCATAGCATGAAAGAGGGACTACGCCTTGGCAATGAACCTCCGTAGAGATTAAGCCATTGAGCCTAGATCTCTTTCTCATGCCTTGAATAACAACCAATCGTTTGAAATAGCTCTCAAACAAAGGAAAAGAAGAAAGGAGGGAGGGCGCATAAATGATTATGCAAGATTGATTATTTAACATGAGATAAAGAAGGCTATCAACTCGAATGACTCGGTGTCTAAAGCCTAAACAACTGAAGCCATGAGGACGTACAATACAATAAGCAAAGTATTCAAAGCATAAACTAATTAAATGAAATAAAACAAGCCTAAATAGCCACTAAAGCACAAAAAAACAGTAGCTAAAAGTGTCTTAAGGGGCACAAAAAGATAGGTAAAAGCAAGAAGACACTAAACTAGTAAACAAGAATAAGGAGAGGTGGCTAACCCCTCTATTTTTGAGACTTCAAACCATGTTTTTTAGCCCTTTTTAAACTTAGAAAAAATAGTTTAAAAGTCAAAGAAAAGAGTGTAAAAACAAGGGTGTGAGCTATGAAGTGAGGTGCAAGAAAGGGTGTTAATCCTTTCTATCTTTGGTAGCTATTCAAACCCAAGTTTCAACACTTGAAAAGGATCCAAAACATCACAAGAACACGAGAAATAGATAGACATAAATTGAAATGAAAGCAAAACAAAGGTGACAAGCTTATACCTCTTGAAGAGAACAAGCTTTGTTTGCAAATCAAACTCAATCCTAGCACACTCTCAAGGTTGAATTCTGATTCTCAAGGCTCAACCAAGGCTCCAAGGTTAAGGTTTGAGGGTGTGTATGGTGTATAGATATAGCTCAAGGATGGTAAGCTTGCTCAAAGATGGCTTGGCAAGGAAAAAGGAGCTCTCAAGTGAGTGTATAGGCTATTTGGAAAATTTTCAACCCTCAAAATAGAGATATGACCTCGTATTTATAGAATTTGAGAAAAATAGGTCGAAAATATCTTCAAAAATAGACAACTGGTGGGCTCTCACCTAGAACAGTGTTTCTCTCCAAATGGCCACGACCGGCCCCCAATGAGGCACGGCTGGGCCCATATATGCTCCCCTGTTCCTCTACTTCAGGCTTAGTGTAGGGTGGCACAATGTTCAAAAAGGGACCTTTGAGGTAAGAATAATGTAAATACAAAGGTGTTGGGATTGTTTCAGAGCTCGACCTTGGATTCCCTCGTTGAGAATTCGAATCATACACAATGTAACTTTCATCATCGAGTGCCCAGAACAAAGCGCCCAAGTCTTACGGGCAGTCAAAAATGGGGTGTCTACAGTTGCCCCTCTTTGACAGAGCTCAAAGTCATAAAACGACATGAGTGAATGTCAAAGCCCAAAGATGACCCATTTGATGAGGTCATAAGACTTGGGCAAGAAAATAGATCAAAATACAATTAGTTGAATCCAAGGGTTGCCTACGTATCCTTTTGCAAGGAATCAAACCTGCGTAGTTTGAGGGCAAGGTGCAAAATGAAATGCAGAAAATAACTTATGTTCATGTAATGAAACATTTGAATGAAAATAACAAGAAATAAAACAATGTTACAATCAAAACAAGAATGCAATGTTGAACGAAAGCATAAATCAGAGCAAAACAAATCCAGCCGTGTCTCACACGGAAAGAAGTGAGTAAATAAACATGTCTCATGTGAAAGGGACAAAGAAAGTACAAACCAAACTATGTCTCACGTAGAAAGGATGGAAGAAAATGTAGGCCTAACTACGTCTCACGTAGGAAGGGATGTAAGAAAATGCAGGCCTAACTACGTCTCATGTAGGAAGGGTGAAAAGCTCCATGCCAAACTACGTCTCACGCAGAGGGGGTGGAGGATAGAGTGAACACCAAGAAAACCTAATGTGTTTAACTGGGGAAAACAACTCCTAGCGCGTCTCATGCGAAATGAGGAAAGACGATGTGAACACCAGGTGCACCTGATATTTTTAACCGAGGAAAACAACTCCAAGCATGTCTCACATGAAAGGAGAACAAGATGGTGTGAACACCAAGCGAACCTGATGTTTTTAACCAGGGAAAATAACTCTGAGTGCGTCTCACACGAAAGGAGGAAAGATGGTGTGAACACCAGGCGCACTTGATTTTTTAACCGAGGAAAACAACAATCCTAACGCGCCTTTGTAGACACCCCATTTTTGACGGCCCTTATGACTTGGACGTCACTGCTTGCACACCCAATGACGAGTGTATTTGCTTGCCAAGTGCTTGAAGTTCTTAGCAGGATGCCACGGCTTTGATCATTTCAAACCCTACACCCTTGCTGCCTTATTCTTGGACCAAACCTTTTTTTTTTTTTTTTAGCCTACACCTTCTGGTGGCCTGTTGTCGGCCCTGGCCTCTTGTTGTTGGCCGTTGGTATGGCCGGTCGGTCATCAGTGGTGGCCGGTCGGCTACCAATAGTGGCCGACGGCCACCGGTTGCTTTTGTAGATATTTTGTGACAGCTGTGCCAGCTGTTTGCACAAATGCATGCATTTGTCCCCACGTGTAGGGCTGGATATCCTTGCATGGAATTCTTGTTTTCTATATATAGGGGGTCTCCTCCCCTATTTTTGAGGGTTAGAAATTTTGGAGCAAAAATTATCTCTCTCTCTCTACATTTCTCTCTTTCTCTCACTTGCAAATTTGTGCACATTAGCCTACATACACTACGCTTTTGCCTACATCTCCTTAACCAAAGTTGTTGATCTTTGAGCTGAGGTTCCTTGAAGCCTCCTTGGAGCTGTTGAAGTTGGTCTTGGCTTGAATTATTGCCTAGAATTGATCTTTGCTTCAAGAGGTATAACACTTACCCTTTTACCTTGATTTGCATACTTTTTTTTCTATCTTTTTCCCACTGATTTTGGGCTGTTTTTGGGCTATAGAAACTCTATTTTTGTGGGCTAAAATTGGTGGTTAGAGGCCATTTAAAGGAAGGGGGTGGTTTACCTTTCTTTCTTCCTTGTTTGTAAGGCCATATCATCTTTGTTTCCCACTTTCAAACCATCTTTTTTTGGGCTTTTGAAATTGAATTTCAGAGTAATTTCAGTGGTGAAAATCATGTTTTGACGTCCAAATTTGGAGGGGTTAGCCTCCCCTCCTTGTGTCTTATTTGGTAGCCTAGTTAGCTCTATGTGTTAGCTTATTTTTCTAGCCATTTGTAACATAATTCCAGCATGTTTTAGGCTTTATTTTAGACTATTTTGCCTCTTTTTTTGGCTGGTTGTTGCATTTGAGTCTTGTATTGTATGCTTGTAGTGTAAGTGTCCTCACAAGCTTGGTGTTTTAGGCCTTTAGACACCATTTGTTTGAATTGATTGCATGTTTTAGTGCTTTTCTCACTTAATTTCAGCAAGCATAATCTCTGTAACCTTCCATATTTCTTGACTCTTTGTTTGCTTTGAGGGTTGTTTCAACCTTAGGGCTGTTTAAGCTTGAGATTGAGGTCTATGCTTAATGGTTTAATCCTCTTTTTGGGGGTTCATTATCAACGGCATGACACCTCTCTCTTGCCTTAAACTACCCCTTGTTTGACACTTCCTTCTCTTTTAGAGTACTTCTCACCAATGGACTTAATTGGTTAAAGAATGGAAGGGTAATTAAAATGAGCAAACAAAAGTTGAAACTAAAATTGTGCAAAGATACGAATTTGATTGTGTTTTGGTGTGTTCAATCAGACGTTAATTGAACACAAGGAAAATTGGGGCATTTCTTACTCAAAGTGATGAAATGTGCCAAGTTTCCTAGGTCTCCATTACCCTTGATCATGCATGATAGGGTAAAGGTTGTGGGTCTTGTTTGTGCATTTAATGAAATTGCACACTTTGGTTCATGAGCCATCATGCAATGAAATTGCTTGAGTTGATGGTTTATGAACCTAGGTTTGTCTCCCTTTGATTTGTCCATGAAAAAGGGGAATGAATTGTGCAAACAAACCCTTGAGAAATACACTGTCCTGCTCTGTTTGCTCTCTGTTGCAGCAAGGGAGTCCAGTTAGCAGTGGCCGACCGACCCCCTGTCGGCCACCAATGCAAATTCAGCAGTGTACTTTTGAGACAGAATAGAGTTGGTCTAGAAAAGGAAATCAGTGCAAGTGTCCTATTGAGTAACAGAGGCATGCAACATCAAAACAGTGGCTTTTCGGGTGGAAACCGCGTTCATGCATGAGTTCCTCATTGATCCTTGGAATCCGCGTTGTAATGGATTAATTTTATGCTTAGCTAGTGGCTTTTGTAATTAGTTAGAATAGCTAATTTGTATTGTGTTGTAATTATAATTAGTTAGCTAGAATATTTAATTAATTCGGTTTGTAATAATTAGTTAACTAGCATAGTTAGTTAATTAGTTCAATTTGTTGTAATAATTAGTTAATTAGTTTAGCTAATTTAATTTGTGTTGTAATAATTAGTTTAGTTTAGCCTAGTTAGCTAGCTAGTTAGTTCATTCGGACTCTCCTTCGTGAGAGCGCAATGTTGTAAATAATGTGTATGTCTTCCAACCCCACGTCTTTCTCCCTTTTATTTATCTGCTTAGAACGGTTAGATTAGGAGCATCACGTTTCATTTAGCATACCTTATGCTTGCATCCATTCATCTTGTATTGCATGCACCGAGGCTCGGTTCATTATTCTAACTGCATTGTTGTTTAAATACATTCTTTGAATACGTGCTTAGATCGCATGTCTTGAATTGAATCATATGCCATATTAGTAGTTGAGCTTAGTAATTGCATATTGCATGTGTTGCATTAGCCATTTGGCATAGTTAGGAACATGCATTTTTCTAACTAGTTTCCTTTTTGGCTCGGAGTACTAAGTGAGTTTTTAGTGCTTTAGCATACGTACATGAATGTGAGTGATTGCCATGTCTAGCATGTTTGCCACGAGGCTAAGTGCTTACTTGTTAAAATGTTTGAGTGCCTGTGGATGAAGGCTTGTTGCTTGAATTGGAATGATTCAATGAATGTACATTTAAGCCCACTTTTTCAAGTGGCAAATTCACAAACTTTAAACCCACTTTGTTAAGTGGCAAAATCAAACCATTTTTGAAAAACAAACATGACTTGAAATGTTCCAATTCGGGCAAACTAGTCTACACCTTATGTGCACACATCACATAGTAATGTTAGCCTAATAAATCGGAACAAGAGTATATAATGTACATAAAAAATCATATCGTGATTAGTAGAGGTCAATTTTTGATTAAGCGAGCGAGGGTGCTCAATTTATGACCTTCCCCTTTCGTACCTAAGTTCCCGAACCGAGACAATCTTGGTGATGATGGACACATAGCCTTTGGCACAAGTTATAGGTTTCTTAAATTTTTCCAAAATAAAATATTTAGGTGGCGACTCCGTATCTAGCAAAGCAGTCCATTTTTGGTAATTTGATTCAAAATCAATTTTCCAAAAGATTTGCCGGATTTGGACTCTTTGGTGTTTATCAATTTCACATTACACTTGTGAGATTAGATTTAGAACCGCGGGAGTCTGAACTGTAGGGCTTCTTTCAAACTTCCGAAAGGGGGTGCGAAAAAGCCGAGCTACAGTTTCTGGCGACTCTGCTGAGGAATTAGAAAACTTGACTCGAACTCATGATATGAAATTTTATCTATACTTACATGTTTCTTTGCATTGCATTTGCTTTGGTGCACCTAAGTCACTGTGTTTGCCATCTGCTATTCCTGGACAGTTTGTCGAAGGTTTACCTAAAAGCTCGCCAAAAGGCTGACCGGTCATGGGCTTTGCCACGATGGGAACACAACCCTTGGATCTGGACTACTACTGTACCGTTTGATCCTCTTTTCACTTCTCGGTGTTAGGTGTGAGAGGTATATTAGGTAGTCTTGCTGAGATACCCTTTTTGACCATTTGGCCTAGTTGCATATTGAAAGCCATAGAGATTGTTCCAAACTAGGACAAGATGCTCACCCAAATACAGGATTATGTGAAACCACTTTGATTGAATAGCCAACCCTAGTTCCTGATGAAACTAAGACAGGGTAACCCTTCCCCCCTCATAGGGGTGTTTTTTGGCTCTCACTTAACTGGTTTGTTCTTTTAGAGTGAAACTCTATAGGAATGTGCATACCAGTTGCAAGTTTGGGTATCAGATTTGCAGGCAAAAGTCAGTGTTGAGTGCAGTTTTGCAGCTTTTGATTACAACTGTGTGTTGTTAACATCTGAGTTGAGGTGTTGTACGGTTTTTGATTTTTGTTTTCCTTTTGCTTTATTTCTTTTTGCTAGGTAGTTTATCACAATTGCTTCAGATAGTTTGGATATCCCCCGAGCACTCTAGACCTGTGTTAGGAGGCTTTACAGATTCGGAGATCTTGTTAGAGGACAACCTGTGTTTGCTTCACTCCTACTGGTTACTAGACAGAGGAGCGTTAGGCACAATTCACTAATTCAGCAATCACCTACATCTAGTCAGGCTCAATCTTCTACATCTAGGCCAGCAAGAGATCACTTGCCTATTCAGATGACTCAGTACTCTGCAGTTGGTATGGAGGACTTGATTCGTCATCTCCAGCAAACAGTGGAAACCATGCAGCAAGATGCTGCTCGCCAGGCTGAAGTCACAGCCCATCAAGCCGAAGTGATAAACAGGTTGCAGCAATAGTAACCATAGCCGGTAGCGGTTTTTGCTTCTTATGCACCTCCTACGGGTATCTCAGCACCCGGAATCACTGCCAATGTCCAAGAAAATCTGGGCAATCCAGTAGACCCTATCCCACCACAAGCCTCTAAGGCACCAGTGTACCAAGCTGAAGCACCTTTTGAATTTAAAGTTGACCTGATTGTGCTTAAGGTCAACAAGCTAGAGAAGCTTTTCAAGCGGGCACAGGGCGTGAACTCTATCCCTGACATCGAAGATGGATATACTGACTTTGCAGTAACCTTGCTAGACCGGTTTAAAATGCCACACATCGATTGGTTTGATGACTCTAGAGACTCCATGGTTCATTTTCAGTTGTTCTTAGATATTTTGCGGCTGATGGGCCTTACCAGACTGCAAAAACTCTCACTCTTTGGCCGAACCTTGTCAGGAATAGCGGCTATCTGATATGCAAAGCTGGAGGACTCTGTGAAGCAGAGTTGGGAGGAATTAGCCGAGGCCTTCATTGCACAATACTCATACAACACGCAGATCGAGGTCACAACCTGTGATCTTGAGGCAAACCGTCAGGAGCCAAATGAGGGCTTCTCAGACTTTGTAACGAGATGGAGGGCCAAGGCTTCGATGATGACTACTCGGTCATCTGAGAAGGATCAAATCAGGATGGTGGTCCACAATCTGCAAGGGAAATTATTGCAGAAGATGATCGTTTTACCGTTGTTCACATTCACTAAGCTCCATGAGATAGGGGTTCAGATCAAAGATGCAATGAAATAGGGGTTGATAACCGATGAGAAAGAGTAGGCCAAGATGCCTTTTGCGCGCAGTTCCAATGCAACCACTAGTGAAAGCACAACTGCGCGACCATCTGATGTGAATGTCGTCACCACTACAGCCAAGATCACCAACCCTTTAGCCAGCACAACTCCACAAACTTCAAACAACCAGGCCGATCCCAGAGGACCTTCACTCCACTCTACATGTCTTTATCACAAGCCCTGAGGGTGCTGATAAAAAAGGGGCATCTTAAGTCATTAGAGCCTTGCCCACTACCCGATCCTCTCCCATCTAAACACAACCCAGCCAAGTACTGCGCTTGTCACTAGCAGCATGGTCACGACACCGACTAATGCTTCAGGCTGCGTCATGAAATTCAAGATCTCATTGACAACAAGGTGATAGCTCTACCTCAAAAGCCAAATGTAACCACCAACCCTCTCCCAGCCCACAACCAAGTTCCTCTCCCCTGGCACTTAAATCTAATACATACACTGGCCATCCTCTATGACCCCAGCGTATATATTACCCCTTTCTCACCTACCCAGACCAACATTGTTCATCCCCGAAAGCACGGACTTGTGCATGATGAACACGTCTACACCTCGACCTGAACTCGTGGTGGTGACAGTGGCAGAAGGAGAGAAGTTGGCCTTGGAGGAAAATATTAGTCCATTGCCTGAGGGCTCTATGGACTTATCTGAGGGGGTGTATGATCCGTGCCACTACATTCTGCCAGTCAATCAAGCCAAACCAGAAGTGGTATTACCGACAACAGCGGAGGTCAATATGGTTCGGGAGGATGGCCCAAGCCAAGGACTGGATGATCTTGCAGAGCCAGAGGAGGACTTAGACAATCTGCAATTCTTTGACGAGCAAGATCAAGGAGACGTGCAGATTGACTGGTTTGATCTGAATGGGTCGACAGAAAACTCCAGGTGGATTAGTGACGAGCCTGACAAAGAGGAAGAAACTAAAACACAGCCAGAGGAACAGGGAGCAAGAATTCCTATAATGGTCGGAATGGCCGAAGAAAAAAGGGAAACTGTTGGAGAACATCGGCGTGAATGAATCAGCTCAGGAACTGGGCATTGTTAGTACTGTGGATACAGAGCAAGAAGTTGCACTGAAGCAATTTGAACAAGAAAGGGGTGAAAACAACCGGAAAGCTGGAACAACTCAACTCCTTGCGGGGAATACTTGTGATGAGAGAATGATCAAAACGGAGCCAAACAACTGTTTGTCGGCTGCCAGAGGTGCATGGTGGGAGGATGATGATCTACTTATGGCTTACACCAATGAAGATTGGGGTGAAGACCTGCCAAACAACACCTGGTACACTGAAAAGATTGACCACATGACTAGAAGTGGGAGGTATTTCAAGCCGCCGCACTTGGACCAAGCTAAAGCCTCCAGGAAAGATAAAGAGGTTGAGAAGCAGAAGGAAAAATAGTTGAAAGAAGAGGCGGTGCTTAAATAGCTAAAGAAAATTCAGGCCGGTATTTCAATTTGGGGTCTACTCATGGCTTCTCGGGTGCATCGACAGGCTGTACTATCAACAATGGACAAAGCAAAATTGTACATTGACACGACTCTTGATCAGCTTGTGGAATTAGTCTTCCCAGGATGCCATGCCAACCCTAACCTTTTTCGAGAAAGAACTGTCGCCAGAAGACTCAGCACACAACAAACCTCTGTACATATCAGTGGAGTACAGAGAAAAATGGGTACCAGTGGTATTGGTCGACATCAGGTCAGCAATCAACGTCTGTCCATCTCGTACAACTTATGCCATCGGTTTGAAACCAGCAGATTTCGTGCCTACAGCCCAGGTGATTCAGGCATATGGCAACACAAGCAGAGAGGTTATGGGTACGGTACATATCAGAGTTCAAGTGGGCCTAGCTCAACAGGATATTGAGTTCCATGTCCTGGATATGCTGGCCACTTTCAATTTATTGCTAGGGAGACCCTGGTTACACCAGGTGAAAGCAGTCTCTTCTATCCTCCACCACATGCTGAAATACCCTTACGGGAAGGGAGTGGCTATTGTGTTTGGGAATTCGTCCATACATCCTTCGCCAGAGGTAACTACGCCAGTACTAGAGATCGTTCATGGTGAGGAGGATGTATTCCTTTCAAGTTTTACGTTGGCTGAGGCCCGAGTAGTGCAAACCATCTTGGCAGCTGATGAGAGCTTGTATGTCAGCGCCCAATCAATCTATTTCATGAACAAACTCCAATACGTGCCAAGAATGGGATTGGAAAGAAGTGGCCAGAAGGGCATCACAGCATCGGCCGATGTGCCATATAATCCATATGCCTTTGGTCTTAGCTATACGTCCACCAAAGAAGATTGGGTCAAGAAGAGAGAAGAGATGGCAGGCAGAGGCAGAGGCAGAGCTAAGCAGATCGGGAAGCGCTATGAGCTCGTTCACAGGCAGATTAGAGGAACACTAAATGGCCATTTTGTTTGGAAAGGGGAAGACTTTCCATTTTGCGGCTTTCTCGAGCCTTGGTTGAATCCTGAGAAGCAGTGTGTCCTTGGCTTCGAAATCTTCTTTGACTTGCAGCTGCAAGACAGTGATATAGAGGAAAGGGCTGAGCCAATTACTGCCGAAGCGGAATAGAGTATATAAAATGACTCAGACATCAGCGAGATTGGAGTAGGGACAAACATTGGCATGTCTCCTTTCGGATCTTTCAGTCGACTCAGAGAGCTTGGGAAATAACCTTACCATCTCCATGATCGGGGATCGGCCAGGTGTTAACCCATCTAGTAGTATTTTGGATGCATCTAAAGCGCCATCCCTCGTCTGGTAGTTGGAGGAAGGCTACCTGTCTAGTAGTTCTGAGTTGGGTAGTGAACCAGAATCTGATTCCACGAAGTCTGTGGAGTCAGAATTAGATTTCAGTTCTTCTGAGTCTGAGTCTGGTATTCCTGGGGGTGATAACCTGAATGCCAAGGTCTTGTCCAGGTCCTCTTTTTCTTTTTCTTTTGAGTCGGTTGTAACCGAAAAGCTGGATGAGCTAAACCTTATGAATGAGAATGCCACTGCAGATTCAGAGTATTTCTCTGTGCCGCTTATTTATTGCATTGATCAGAACTTTCAAAATTTTAATGAAAACGATGAGGAAGGAATCCCTCTGGTTTTGAAAATTTTGATTAATCGAGAGGATAAGAGATTTGTCAAACCCCTTATTGATGAAATCATTGCTTTTAATGTGAGTACTAAGAAGGATCCGCGTTTGGTCTAGATCGGGTCCACGTTGTTTTCGGAGGAGTGCGAGCGCTTAGTCGCTTTATTAAAAAATTTCAAAGATGTTTTTGTGTGGTTCTACGAAGACATGCCTGGAATCGATCTTGAGATTGTACAACATCGGATCCTTCTTGCTCTCGAGGCCCGGTCCGTCAATCAAAAGTTATGGAGAATATGCCCGGATTGGGCATTGAAGATTAAGGAAAAAGTTACCAGACAGATTGAAGTAGGATTCTTACTTGTGTTTGAATATCTAACGTGGTTGTAGACACCCCATTTTTTACTGCCCTTAAGACTTGGGCGCTATTGATGGCTTTTTTGGTGATGAAAGTTGTGCAGTGCAAAGGTTCGATTTCTTCGGCAAGAGGAGAGTCAAATCCTAACCTCACACCCCATTTTTGGACTAAAACTATTTTGAATGGTTTTTAGACCTTAAAACCCTCTCTTTTAAAGTATTTTGAAAAAGGTTTCTGCGATGTTCCGAGGCTCGCATTTTGTCAAATGTTGCGTTTTTTGGTAAACCAAGCAAGAACAAAGTGGAAATGAATGAAAGAGAGATGAAATCTTTGGAAAATCTTTCAAAACACCTTGTTTAGGGGTTTGGAGTTGAATAAAAGAAGAGGAGATGGAAGAAACCAAGTTGGGGAAGAAGATGGGCATGAACCGTTAAGAGAGAGTCGAGCAACCCTCGCTAAATCAGGCCTATCCTTTTGTATACTTGGATTTAAGCTATGAGGCCACCACCGATGGAAAGAATACTTCTGGGGCTTCATTTTACACTCAAGAATCTCCTAAAGCCGAGTCCGGATGGGGAGATATGATTGGTTGAAGTTGGGCATCATTCTGGTTGGACCGAAACTGAGCAGCTTTCACTAAAAGAAAGATATCTCTTAGCACACATAAAATTTTGATGTGAGGCTTCCATAATTGGAAAGAAGACTTCCAGGGCTACAGTTTAGGCTCAAGAATGACCTGAAAAGGAGTCCAGATGAAGGAGTTAGGCTTGCTGCAAGTCGGGGACTGGGGTTAGTTTTTGCCATCGGCCTCTATGGGAGTGCATCGGCCACAATTGGAAAAAATCGGCCATAGGTCGGCCAAGAGTGAACCTAATCGGCCACAAATGGTGGCCGGTCGGCCAACAAAGTGGCTGGTCGGCCAGAAATGTCCAGAAAGCCCAGAATTGGCAGATATTTCTCCTCCAGCTGTTTCCAGCTTGTGCCACCTGTCCCAAATCAGATATTTCGACCCAAGCTTGATATTTTGCTATATATGAGAGCCTTATATCTCATATTCAAGGGTTAGAACATTTTTAAAAAGGCTTAGAGAAAAGTTGGGAGCTTCTCACTCTAGAATCCTCTCTTTCTAGAAGATTTGTGAACAAAACTCTCTCCCTCCCTAGAATTCTCTCATTCTCCTCTTGTTTTAGGCTTAGAAGTGAGAATTTCCTACGCTTTTGCAAAGAGACCCTTAACCAAAGTTGATCATCTTTGGGCTGAGGTAGCTTGGGACTTTGTTTGAGCTCCAAAAGGTTGATTTTGGTTGGTTTTGCTGCTGTGCTCAAGGTGCTTCAAGGGTAAGCACTTCTCCCTTTCAAGCTTGTTTTTTTGCACACTTGCTTTATCCCCCTTTTCCCATTGTTTTGTTGCATTTTGGGGCTGGTTTTGGACTGTTAAAAACTCTGTTTTTAAAGTGTAAAAATGGTGGTCTAAGGCTTGGTGAGTTTGGGCGTTGTTCTTCCTTTTTGTTCCTTGGCTTGTGAGGCCTTTTGTGTAACCTCTCACCACCTTCAAATCCAACTTTTTTGGCCTTTTCACCACTGAAAATCAGAGGTATTTCAGTGGTGGAAACCATGTTTTGAGGTCCAAAATAGGAGGGGGTGGCCTCCCCTCCTTGCTTCTTGGTTGCATGCCTTGTTAGCCTAATTATTGAGCATTTTTTTCTAGCATGTGTTGGCTTGTTCTTAGCTTATTTTTGGGCTTATTTTAGCATGGCATAACTCTGTTTTGGCCTGGTTTGGTCACCTCTTGCATGCTTTATACACTTGTAGTGTAATCCTTGCTAGCTAGCCTTGCGTGCTTGTCTCTTTAGCCTATTATTCTAGCTCATTTTGGCTATACTCCATACATGTTTTAGCATTATTTTGACATGCTTTAGGACTGTTTTGGGTGTTCTTGGCCTTTTGGGGTTTGCTTTGCATAGCTATAGTACAAGCGCCTTAACTAGTCTTGTGTTTTGAGCCCCATAGCATGCCATGTTTGTGATGATTGCATGTTTTGGCATCATTTAGCATGTAATTTTAGAGCTTATATCTTTGCCATACTTTCATGTTTATCACTCTTTAATTGTGTTTGAGAGTTGAGCTTTGTGTCTTGCTTGCGAGCCATCATTTGAGCATGCTTTTTCTTGCTTATCATGCTATCATTTCAGTCCGTTTTAGCCACTGTTTTGGCATGCATGAGGTCTGTTTGGGGTTGGTTTAGTCCGTTGAGCATTGTATTGCATGGTCCTAGTGTAAAGCTCTTCGCTAGTTTCAATGCTTAAGTGTTCTAGCATGTTGTGCATGCGATGTTTGCATAGTAGAGTCTTGCATTTCATGCCACTTTAGCACTGAAAATCTGCCATCCTCCTCATTTCTTCACTTTTGATTTGTTTTGAGGATTGGTTAGTCTTGAGTTTGAGTTTAATGTAAGGGATTGAGACTTGTGCTTAAATGGCTTTAACTCTCTCTTTTGAGGGTTCCTCCTAGTCAAAGGCATGGTTTCTCCTATGCCTTAAACCATTCTTTTGATTGGCCTTCCTCTCATTAGAGAACTCTCACTTTTGGACTTAACCGGTTAAAGGATTAATCGGTAATCTAAAAGGATTAATCGGTTAAAGGATTAATCGGTAATCTGAAGGATTAATCACTTTTTGACTTAACCATTCTTTTGATTTGCCTTTCTCTCATTAGGGTTCCTTCGATCGGCAGACGTTGCACGCACATTTCCTTGCAAATACACTGCCATGCCTCTGTTTGTGCTCTGTTGCAGCAAAAGGAGAAATTGCAGGAAGCAGTGGTCGACCGGCCATCAAAGATGCCGACCAGCCACCAAAGCTGCCGACCGGCCACCAAGTCTGCCGATCGACTATTAACTTTGGCCGATGGCCATCCCTCTTGGCTGACCATCCCTCAGCATGTTCCTAAGGTGGGTCAGAAACATCTGGAAGTTGGCATAATTTTCAGAGGTCTAAAGGTGTGCAAACAGAGGCATCTTGAGGCAAGGTGGTGGATTTCCGGGAGGACGCGACAGAGCATACGTGTCTCCTTCGCCCGCGAGGCCATTTATCGCTTTGTTAACTAGATGTAGTTAATTACCTGTGTTGTAATTAATTAGTTTAAACTGTTGTAATATTTCTTAATTAGCTTAGCATAGCTAGTTTTCAATTCGGTTTGTAATTAATTAGCTAGAATAGTTAATTAATTGGTTTGTAATAAGTAGCTTAGCTTAGCTTAGCCTATTTATTCGGACCCTCCATCAAGAGGGCACAATGTTGTAACAAACGTGTGTGTGTGTGATGCATGTCTTCCAACCCTACATCTTTCTCCCTTTTATTTACCCGCTTTCAACGGTTAGATTAGGGCATATTTCAATTAGCATACCTTATGCTTTGCATGCGTGCATCATTCATTTTGTCTTGCATGCACCAGGCTCGGTGCGTCATACAAACTGCATTGCATTTCAATACCAATTTGAATACATGTTATCAAGTTGCATTCACATGACATCTTAGAATAGCCGAGCCTATCTTAGTTACATTTTGCATGTGTTGCATTAGGCATCTTAACATAGTTAGGAGCATGCATGGTTTTCTAACTAGTTTCCTGTTTTGGCTCGAAGTACTAGGTAAGCTTTTACACTTTAGCATCCTTGCATGTGTGTAAGTGACTGCCATGATAGCATGCTTGTCATGAGGCTATCTGCTTAAGTGTTTAACTGCATGAATGCCTGTGGATGAAGGCTTCATTGCTTGAATTGGGATAATTCATCAAAATGTGCGTTTTAAGCCCACTTGAGAGTGGCAAATCATGTTTTAAGCCCACTTGAGGGTGGCAAATCCGCATTTTAGCCTACTTGAGGGTAGCAACTTTAAACCATTTTCGAAAAACAAACATGAGATGTTTTGTTCCAAATTGAGTGATTTAGTCTATGCTTGTATGCTGTGCGCATCACATAGTAATTCTAGATTAATAACCAGAATAAGAACACACGTGTTTTCAAAAACAACATATCATGTTAGTAGAGGTCGATCTTTGATCGGGTGAGCGGGGGTGCTCATTTCAGGACCTTCCCCTCTCGTACGCAAGTTCCCGAGCCGAGGCAACTTTGGTGATGACGGACATGTGGCCTTAGGCACGAGTCAGGGTTTCCTAAATTTCCCAAAACAAAATATTTAGGTGACGACTCTGAAATCTGGCAAAGTAGTCCATGTTTGGCGCTTTTTGATTAAAATCGATTTTCCAAAACGATTTGCCGGATTTGGACTCTTTGGTGATTTATCAGTCTCACATTACACTTTGTAAGATTAGATTCAGAACCGTGACAGGAGTCCAAACTGTAGTAGCTAAAAACCACAATTCGTGCCCTCGCTTGCGGAGCGGAGTTTGGGCGGTTTACAGTTTCTGGCAACTCTGCTGGGGATTTAGAGAACTTGACTCTAACTTATGATATCTTGTTTTGACTACACTTATGTGTTTCTTTGCATTGCATTTGCATTGGTGCGCCTAGGACACCGTGTTTGCCGTCTGTTATTCCTGAACAGTTAGCCGGAGGCTTGCTTGGAAAAGCATGCCATAAGGCTGACCGGTTGCGGGCTCTGCCATGATGGGAACACAAACCTCGGTTTTTACCGAGGCACCCTTTTTGACTATTCGACCTAGTGCATATCGGAATTCATAGTGACCATTCGAAACTAGGACAGGTTGCTTACCCGATTATAGGTTGTTTGAAACCGCTGAGTGCGTAGTGAAACCCTAGCTCCTGACAAAATAGGACAGGAAACCCTACCCCACCATAGGGGTGTTTTGGACCTTTATCCCTGGTATGTGCTTTGCAGTGAAACTGTATAGGGGTACTTCATATCAGCAGTACAGCCGGTATCTGTTTTGAGGCAGAATTCAGTAAAGAGTGCAGTCATTCAGCTATGCTCATATCTGTTCTAGTGGAATCAGGCTGAAATGCTGTCTGTTTTCTTCTTTTGCAAGAGGGGGAGTCTTGGAACCATAGCTTCAGAAGGCTCCAATATCCCCCAGGTACATTGGACTTGTGTTGATAGACTTTGTCAGGTCAGAGATTTAGTTCAAAGGCAACCAGTGTGTTTCCTTCGCTAGTGGTAAGGCAAAGAAGGGCTAGTCAAGGCTCACTGGTTCAACTGATCTGTCAGTCACTAGTCACATTACCTTTGTTAAACTCAGCAGGCCGTGATGGCACAGAGTCTGGAAGAAGGTGTGGCCATGACAGCGGCATTAAACTAGGGAATCTCCATGCAGGGTGAGACCAATGCTGAAATGCAACGCCCATCTGGGGCACCTACCACACATCCAGTCTCGGGGCCCCAGCAGAACTTGGACCCATTCCCGCCAGCTGAATATTTGTATGGTCCAGATCCCCGAAAAGGGTTGGCTCAAGCCCAAGTTTTCAGACCCTTGGTGCAACCTACTGAGAGGCTTTATTCATTTGGTACTACTGATCTTGATCCGAGCTCGGAGAAAATTACGAACCTTGAGGAGCAGGTCAAAATGGCACAGGGCCTTAACTCAATTCATGACATTGAGGATGGGTATACCGAGGTTGCCGTAAGGCT
Organism: Camellia japonica; assembly: GCA_030407325.1. Classification (NCBI taxonomy): domain Eukaryota; kingdom Viridiplantae; phylum Streptophyta; class Magnoliopsida; order Ericales; family Theaceae; genus Camellia; species Camellia japonica. The sequence goes on from JAPPVO010000029.1 coordinate 40,231,422, forward strand.
CCCAGATAGATTCAGAATGCCACATATTGATCGTTTCGACGGGTCTGGAGATCCTATGGTACATATCCGACTTTTTGTGGATATCCTAAAACCGATGGGTCTGACTAAGCCGCAAAAACTCTCTCTGTATGCCAGAACCCTGTCGTCGGGTGCAGCCGCCACTTGGTTTGCCGAGTTAGAGGATACAGTGAAGCAAAACTAGGAGAAATTGGCTGAGGCCTTTGTTGATCAATATTCTTACAACACCCAGGTTGAAATGACCTTGCAAGAGCTTGAAACAACCCGCCAGAACCCAACAGAGCCTTTTGTGGAATTTGTTGCAAGGTGGAGAGCAAAGGCAACACAGATGACAGATCGCCCTTCTGAGAGGGATCAAGTGCGGATAGTGGTGCAGAATTTGGAGCCTGATATGCTGCAAAAGTTGATAGTCGTTCCACTATCCACTTTCAAAAGTTTACATGAACTGGGGGTTTAGATCGAGAATGTGTTCAATAGAGGGATTATTCTCAGAAGAAGTAAACCAGTAAGGAGGGTTTCTGTTTAGAGTACCAATGCTGGCGGTAGCATTGTTCCCAAACCCACTAAAATCAATACAGTTGCTATAGCCGACCTTTTTGCCAAGGCCAGCCTACAAATAGCCAACCCAGCCCGCTCAGGGTAGATTTTTCACCCCCCTTCATATGAGCCTAACCAGCGCATTAAAAGTCCTGATGGAAAGAGGGCGTCTCAAACCCCTTAATCCTCAACCTTTGCCCGACCCACTCCCTGCCAGACATAACCCCAGCAAATACTGCATTTATCATCAACAGCGCAGCCATGGTACCGATGGTTGCTACCGCCTTCGCCATGAGGTCCGAAATCTCATCGACAACCGGACGATAGCTCCACCTCAAGACCCTAATGACCAAGTACCTTATCCACATCCCAATCTAATCCATACACTGCCACCCACCTACAATCCTGGTATATACACCCCGACTCATCTACCCAAGCTTGAAGTGTTTATCCCAGACAGCTTGGACTTAAGCATGGTAAATGCGTTCGAACCCCAATTATCCCAAACCGATGAATCCACTACTTCTGAGCTGGGGAGCATGATTGAAGATTTGCAAAGAACTATGGCAGATTTAGCCTTTGGGATTTTGGCTCCATCATCGACCACATCACGGGCCATAAATTTCAATCCAAAAGGCTCCTCAATATTGGCACGAGCTGCAATTGAAAAGGGTCAACCTGATTCCATCTCAGATCTGGGTGGTGGCATGTCAGCAACAACCGGGCTTCGTTCAGATATAGCGACCCAATCCTTTGGCCAAGCTAGGGCAAGTGGTAAGAACAAGGTAGGGGCAGGCATTGATCCCTATGAACACCTTTTGTGGGCTGTAGAGGCTTTAAAAGCGGAAGGGCTGAACAAACAGCAAGTTCTCGCAGTTATTTCAAAGACTATGGATGACACTTTTGCTACTCACGGTGAGAGCATCCTGAATCAAGGGACAAGCCGGGAAAAGGGATGTCATACCAGAAACGCCCCTTTCAGCTCCAATCCTGCTCTCGGAAAAGATCAGCAAACCTAGCCAGCACCTGCCAACCCCTTTGATAGTACATCCAACACTCCACAAACCTTGAAGTACCCACCCCGAGGCCAGAGGGTCTTCAATCCCCTCCACATGACTTTGTCTAAAGCTCTCCAAATCCTTATAGGACAAGGCCATCTCAAACCCCTTGAGCCTCAGCCTCTCTAAGATCCACTTCCAGCTAAGCATGATGCTGTCACTTACTGTGCCTTCTATCAACAAACCGGTCATGGCACTGACATGTGTTTTCGTCTTCGCCACGAAATACAAGATCTGATTGATAACTAGGTCATCGTCGCACCAGGCTCTGCAAAGTCTATCGGCACTGGATTAGTGAACTTAGGGGATAATGTGATTATGTGATCGAGGGATGAACCACCTGCGGATGGCACTCAGTTTACTCTAGATTTGGGGATGGCACGCACTATTTTGAGCAATTTGCGAATGCTAGTTTTTGTACTTTCTGACTTGGGTATTGAGCCAGTCTTGTTGTGTTGTATTGAGTCAGTCTTTTTGAACTGAGTCAGTTGAGTCTGTCTTGTTATGACGAGTCAGTCCTGTTTTGTTAGAGTCGGGTGATTTCGGGGGTGTTACCTTGGACATCACTGTCTTGTTTTGTGTTTGTCTTTTGCACTCTTTCTTTTGAGTCTGTTTCTGCCTTGGAGCCAGTTGTGCCAGAAGATCTTAATGAAACAGCAGTGATTTTCACACTCTTGAGTTTGTTTCTGCCTTAAGCCAGTTGTGCCAGAAGATCTGAATGGAACGGTAGTGCATTTTCACCTACTTTTCTGTGCCTTGAAGTCATTGCATTGACCTAAGTTTTTCAAAACTTTTTCAAACACTGTGATGAAAATAAAGAGGAAGGAATTCCTCGGGATTTGCAAAACTTTGATCGATTGAGAGGAAGAGAGGCATGCTAAGCCCTTAATGAATGAGATCATGTTTGTTAATGTGAGTACTGAGAACGATCCTGGCTTTATCCAGATTGGTTCTACATTGTCTTCGATGCGAGCGACTAGTCGCTTTCTTAAAAGATTTCAAAAAATGTTTTGTGCCGTCCTGCGAAGACTTGTATGGAATTGCTCTTGAGATTGTGCAGCATAGGATCGCTCTCAGCCTCAAGACTCAACCCCTTTGCTCTCAAACCTTGAACTTGGATTTAGAATGTTCAACGGTTAACCACAATGAGAGGCTTGCATGGCCAAATTTGAAGCAGCCCTCGAACTAGGGGCAAGAAAGTCAGATCAAGAAGATCAGATTGATCAAAGGAAGCTTACAAAGCTCGATCAGAAGTAGCCCTTGAACTAGGGGCAAAAATGTCAAATGTGCTCAAAGATTCAAAAGAGGGGCCATTCTGCAAACCAATGAAGACTGGCAAGAAAGCCAAATCCCAGAAGGGAGGAAAGAAGAAAGTTTTTGCTGAAGAAAAACTGAGTTCCTATCCACAACACTAGGGGCAAATTCAGCCCCCATTGGATGGACTTCTACATCATCAGCGAACAGCAGCCATTCTCCTGGATTCAGATGGCTTCAAGATCCTAAAACCATTTGACATGGACAGGTTACACTTTTCTTACCCTTGAGAAGCTCGTTAGGCTGAAAACCCGAAAGGGCGACCCAGGAAAAAGTTAGAGCAAGAAAAAGAACAAAAAGAACAAAAAATAAATGCAAAGAATGAACAAAAAAAAAAAAAAAAGAAAATGAAAAGAAAATGAAAGATGAAAAAAAAAGAAAAGAAATGAAAAGAAGAAAAGAGATGGAAAGAAAAGAAAAACAAAGCTCGCAATGTTGAAAACCCGGAAGGGCGGCCTTGGCAAAAGTTAGAGCGCAAAAGGAGAGGTTAATACCCGAGTGTACCTTAACCCCGAACTACGTAAGGCTTGATTCCCATCTTTGGGATACGTAGGCAACTTCATTATGAAGTCCAGCCATAAACACTTCAAATTCAACTATCCTGTCCATGAGATTGAACGGGTCATCTTTGTCGTTTCTGTATCCAAGAGTTTGGTTGTGATCTTCACTATGAGAACTAGTTACAGTATGCTGCGGTGCAATTCAAACAAGGGGCAACTTTTCGTTGCCATACAGTGCGCTGTGGTGCCATTCAGACAAGGGACAACTTTCCGTTGCTGCGCAGTGCCATTTAGACAAGGGGCAATTTTCCATTGTTTTGGATCTGAGGTTGTGCATCTCAAGAGTAAATTCTGTGTTGGTCGAGCAGCGGCCATTTGTAAAAATAGTTTTTGAGAATTTTTAATGAGGTTGACTAATTTTCTCTCGAAAATTATTCCATTTTTTCCAAAACTGGACCATTTATTGGACCCGAAAAAGGAAAATTTTCAGTGCTCATAGCCTGACTTGCATGATTTCAAATCAAAAAGTTAAACAAGTATGTTAATCTAACTCTCATATTGGTCAAAATTATTTTAGTAGAAAGCCAAAACAAAAAATGGTCAAAATGATGAACTAGGGGCACAGTTGAGTCAGGTGTTCTGTCTTTTCCCTATTGTCCACATACTTGCCAAAAAGGGCACCATACTTGCTAGAAAGTGAACTCTACCTGCCAGAAAAGGGCACAACTGAAGCTAACAACAAAGGGCTGAAAGCTCTCTTATTCTCCGAGTAGCGAGGTATCAAGTCAAGTGCGAAGCACAAACTGGAAAGGGAGCAGGATATTCCACTCCCATATCCGAAAAGGTCTGGTCACATCCGAACTGGCCAAGGGCGTCATCAATCGATGTCAGCTGCAGATTTGCTACACACCCAGTTGTAGCGCAACCCCTCTGTGGGAAAGTTCACTGTTGTGAGCAGAAAAAGAAGAATCTAGCGGAATGCTAGGGGCAAGAGCCCGCAACTTCTTGTTTATCCATCAACCACCCGGAAGAGGGATAAAAAATAAAAAAAATAAGAGAGATTAAAGAATAGAGAGCTGTGCGCTGAGAGAAAAAGTGAGAAAATGGCTTTTTCAGAGAAAAAGAGATTGAGTGCCAGAGTGATGTGAGAATCACAAATGAGAAAAGGGTGGGAAACAATACCCGAAGAAACTGGCTCCTCGCAAACTGAGAGGTCTCTTGCCATTGGAATACATCCGAGTGCTGTGTTGTGTTTTTGTTTGTCTCGATTCTTGTTTTGAGTCGTTTCGAATGTCAATAGATGTGTTTAGGTTATTTTACCTTTGTTTTCTGTTGTTGAGTCGTTTTTGCTGTGGTCAGTCGTAGACTCAATACCCGTTAAAGACTCATTCTCAATTTCAATTTCAAAAATGAATCGTTTTGTGCTTAGAGTGCTGTGCCGTTCTCCGCATATGTGCAAAACCGGATTTGATCTTTTATAAAACTGCAGGGTTTGACCTAGTTCATGTGAGAACAGTAAAACAAGGATCTATCTGAAGCTATCTAGGTTCCAGACTGCAAAGCAAAAGAAAAGAGGGAAAATTGGAGCATTTGAGTTTGTTTCAGATTCTGGGATTGTACTCTGAATGTAGCCCTTCAAGCCTTGTTAATGCTTCGAAGTATGAGTGTGCCTCTACCTCAAGCTCAAGCCTGCTTCAAGACAGAATGGCGATTAGAAGTGCTCTCCCTGAGTACCATTCCCTGTCAGAGACATCTTGGCTGTGTTTGCTATGAGTTCCTAGGCGACCAATTGTGGCGGTGGAAACTAGAGTTCGAATGGCTGATGCCCAGAACGCAAAGGTTCGAGATTTCCGAGACTAAAGTCTGGTTTAAATACCTAGGGATGTATCTCCGGCTTGAAATTTGTATGGAAGCCCAATAGGTTGAGGTAGCGAGTATGCGCCTCAATTCTGGATACTAAACCAACCTAGTCTGCCACCCCGTTAGAGAATAAGGAAAGTTGTGAATATGGTCAGGAAGAAAAGTGGCATCCAAAGTGTTCTACGTGAAGAATCTTTGTCGGCATTTCAGAACCTTTATACTGTGAGTTGAAGGAAAAAGTTCTGTGAGTTAAAGGAAAGAGTTCGAAGAACGCAAGGTAAGTGTTCAAACAACACAAGGGGAGATCCCCGTTAGAGTAGAGCGGTTCGTCGTCACTCACCCCTTGAGGTGCTTTCTAAGGAGCTGCTATGTTTGTTTATTGCATTCCTTAAACATCATGCATTGTATTGCATTGTACCTATCAAGTTTCTTTCCCATTCATGCACAATATTCGATGTACGGTTCATTCAAAGAAGTTCCGTTTAAGATTGTTCATTTAGTGTATCTATCACACTCTCTTCACTTAGTGTATCTAGCACACTTTGTTCACTTCGTGTATCTATCACACTCTCTTCACTTAGTGTATCTACCACACTTTGTTCACTTAGTGTATCTATCACACTTTGTTCATTTAGTATATCTATCACACTCTCTTCACTTAGTGTATCTACCATACTTTGTTCACTTAGTGTATCTATCACATTCTCTTCACTTGGTGCATCTACCACACTTTGTTCACTTAGTGTATTTACACACTTTGTTCATTTAGTGTATCTATCACACTCTCTTCACTTAGTGTATCTATCACACTTTGTTCACTTAGTGTATCTATCACACTTTGTTCACTTTTGTGTATCTATCACCCATGTTCACTTAGTGTATCTATCACACTTCGTTTACCTTTTGTGTATCTATCACACGTGTTAGCTTAGTGTATCTATCACACTTTGTTCACTTAGTGTATCTATCACACTACGTTCACTTAGTGTATCTATCACACTTCGTTCCTTTGTGTATCTATCACACATGTTCACTTAGTGTATCTATCACACTTCGTTCACCTTTTGTGTATCTATCACACATGTTTCACTTTGTATATCTATCACACATACTCACTTAGTATATCTATCACACTTTGTTCATCTTGTGCATCTATCACACAAACTCACCTAGTATATCTATCACACACGTTCACTTAGTGTGTCTATCACACTTCGTTCACTTTTGTGTATCTATCACACATGTTCACTTAGTGTATCTATCACACTTCGTTCACCTTTTGTGTATCTATCACACGTTCGCTTAGTGTATCTATCACACTTCGTTCACTTCTGTGTATCTATCACACATGTTCACTTGGTATATCTATCACACTTCGTTCACCTTTTGTGTATCTATCACACATGCTCACTTTGTGTATCTATCACACGTTCACTTTGTGTAGCTATCACACATGCTCACTTTGTGTATCTATCACACGTTCGCTTTGTGTATCTATCACACATGCTCACTTTGTGTATCTATCACACGTTCGCTTTGTGTATCTGTCACACATGCTCACTTTGTGTATCTATCACACGTTCGCTTTGTGTATCTATCACACTTTGTTCACTTAGTGCATCTATCGCACAATAATCTTGTCTAGTCCACTTATCACAAAATCATTTGTTTTGTGTATGCACCTTATATCGTTACTTGCATTGTCTTGTACACTCACTGGTCTAGGAGACCTTAAATCCTCTAAAGGTGCAATTCTTTTGGTGTTTGTCATGCCCAAACGACTTTTTGGTGGTCTAGTATAGCCACCTGCATGTGTTTGCGGTGAGTTCCTAGGAGATCAACTGAGACAGTGGAAACTAGAGTTCGAATGGCCGATGCCTAGAACGCAAAGGTTCGGGATTTCCGAGACTAAAGTCTGGTTTAAATACCCAGGGGTGTATCCCCGGCTTGAAATCTGTATGGCAGCCCCATAGGTTGAGGTAGCGGGTATGCGCCTCAATTCTAGATACTGAACCAACCTAGTATGTCACCCTGTTGGAGAATAAGGAAAGCTGCGACCATAGCCAGAGAGAAAAGTGGTACCTGCGGTTCAATCGAGAAGAAGGGGAAGGTCCCCAGCAGCATGAGGTAGGTCATTGCCAATTGCCCCTGTAAGGTACCTTCACTTCCTAACTACCACATCATCTAGTATGTCTATTGCATTGTATATAGAATCTATCGCATGCATTTACTACATTGTCCGTTGCATCATGCATCCTTTCCATGTTAAGCTTAGTCTGGCATGTGCCCATACTTTTCGCGTTAAAGCATGGTTCTGTGATTATGTGTACGCGCCTATTTCACTAAGAGAATTGTGGTTTGAGGATGTCAGTACCTTTTCTGTGTTAGACGTGGTCTGTTTTGTGTTTGTGTAGGCAAAATGTGGTCTGGCAGCGTGCCTTATTCACTCCATCCATTGCATCCATTGCATTGTAGTTTGTTGTATTCAGCATTTAGGATCATGATCTTTCCTCAGCAGATCATTCCTCACTTATATCATGCCACCCAATTACTTGTATTTTTTCTGCGAAACACATAGTTCTGCCTGTGCACACACCTATCCCACTAAAGAGAATTGTGGTTTGAGGGTTCCGGCACCTTTTCTATGTTAAACATAGTTTGATTTTGCATCTCCATCCCTTTATGATATTTGTGTGCTTTTGCATTGCTTATGGTTTGATTATTGCATTACGTTGTATATCATTTACACTGTTTTGTTATATTGTGTATCATTTTGCATTCTGCCCCCTGAACTACGCTGGTTTGATTCATTGCAAAGGGATACGTAGGCAACCCTCGGGTTCAACCAACTGTATCTGTATTTTGTTTGTTTGTACAAGTCTTCGGCCTTGTCAAAAATGGGCCGTCTCTGGGCTTTGACATTCACTTACATCACTTCATGACTTTCGAGCTCTGTCAAAGAAGGACAACTGTAGACACCCAATTTTTGACCGCCCTTAAGACTTGGGCGCTACTAATGGCTTCTTTGGTGATGAAAGTTGTGCAGTGCAAAAGTTCGATTTCTTCGGCAAGAGGAGAGTCAAATCCTAACCTCACACCCCATTTTTGGACTAAAACTATTTTGAATGATTTTTAGACCTTAAAACCCTCTCTTTCAAAGTATTTTGAAAAAGGTTTCTGCGATGTTCCGAGGCTCGCATTTTGTCAAATGTTGCACTTTTCGGTAAACCGAGCAAGGACAAAGTGGAAATAAATGAAAGAGAGATGAAATCTTTGGAAAATCTTTCAAAACACCTTATTTAGGGGTTTGGAGTTGAAGAAAAGAAGAGGAGATGGAAGAAACCAAATTGGGGAAGAAGATGGGCATGAACCGTTAAGAGAGAGTCGAGCAACCCTCGCTAAATTAGGCCTATCCTTTTGTATACTTGGATTTAAGCTATGAGGCCACCACCGTTGGAAAGAAGACTTCCGGGGCTTCATTTTACACTCAAGAATCTCCTAAAGCCGAGTCCGGATGGGGGAGATATGATTAGTTGAAGTTGGTCATCATTCCGGTTGGACCGAAACTAAGAAGCTTTCACTAAAAGAGGGATATCTCTTAGCACACATGGAATTTTTATGTGAGGCTTCCATAATTGGAAATAAGACTTCCGGGGCTACAGTTTAGGCTCAAGAATGACCTGAAAAGGAGTCCAGATGAGGGATTTAGGCTTGCTGCAAGTCGGGGACTGGGGTTAGTTTTTGCCGTCGGCCTCTATGGGAGTGCATCGGCCACAATTGGAGCTCATCGGCCATAGGTTGGCCAAGAGTGAACCTAATCGGCCATAAATGGTGGCCGGTCAGCCAACAAAATGGCCGGTCGGCCAGAAATGTCCAGAAAGCCCAGAATTGGCAGATATTTCTCCTCCAGCTGTTTCCAGCTTGTGCCACCTGTCCCAAATCAGATATTTCGACCCAAGCTTGATATTTTGCTACATATGAGAGCCTTATATCTCATATTCAAGGGTTAGAACATTTTTAAAAAAGGCTTAGAGAAAAGTTGGGAGCTTCTCACTCTAGAATCCTCTCTTTCTAGAAGATTTGTGAACAAAACTCTCTCCCTCCCTAGAATTCTCTCATTCTCCTCTTGTTTTAGTTTTAGAAGTGAGAATTTCCTACGCTTTTGCAAAGAGACCCTTAACCAAAGTTGATCATCTTTGGGCTGAGGTAGCTTGGGACTTTGTTTGAGCTCTAAAAGGTTGATTTTGGCTGGTTTTGCTGCTGTGCTTCAAGGTGCTTCAAGGGTAAGCACTTCTCTCTTTCAAGCTTGTTTTTTGCACACTTGCTTTATCCCCCTTTTCCCATTGTTTTGTTGCATTTTGGGCTGGTTTTGGACTGTTAAAAACTCTGTTTTTAAAGTGTAAAAATGGTAGTTTTAAGGCTTGGTGAGTTTGGGCGTTGTTTTTCCTTTTTGTTCCTTGGCTTGTGAGGCTTTTTGTGCAACTTCTCACCACCTTCAAATCCAACTTTTTTTGCCTTTTCACCACTAAAAATCAGAGGTATTTCAGTGGTGGAAACCATGTTTTGAGGTCCAAAATAGGAGGGGGTGGCCTTCCCTCCTTGCTTTTTGGTTGCATGCCTTGTTAGCCTAATTATTGAGCATTTTTTTTCTAGCATGTGTTGGCTTGTTCTTAGCTTATTTTTGGGCTTATTTTAGCATGGCATAACTCTGTTTTGGCCTGGTTTGGTCACCTCTTGCATGCTTTATACACTTGTAGTGTAATCCTTGCTAGCTAGCCTTGCGTGCTTGTCTCTTTAGCCTATTATTCTAGCTCATTTTGGCTATACTCCATACATGTTTTAGCATTATTTTGACATGCTTTAGGACTGTTTTGGGTGTTTCTTGGCCTTTTGGGGTTTGCTTTGCATAGCTATAGTACAAGCGCCTTAACTAGTCTTGTGTTTTGAGCCCCATAGCATGCCATGTTTTGATGATTGCATGTTTTGCATCATTTAGCATGTAATTTCAGAGCTTATATCTTTGCCATACTTTCATGTTTATCACTCTTTAATTGTGTTTGAGAGTTGAGCTTTATGCCTTGCTTGCGAGCCATCATTTGAGCATGCTTTTTCTTGCTTATCATGCTATCATTTCAGTCCGTTTTAGCCACTGTTTTGGCATGCATGAGGTCTGTTTGGGGTTGGTTTAGTCCGTTGAGCATTGTATTGCATGGTCCTAGTGTAAAGCTCTTCGCTAGTTTCAATGCTTAAGTGTTCTAGCATGTTGTGCATGCGATGTTTGCATAGTAGAGTCTTGCATTTCATGCCACTTTAGCACTGAAAATCTGCCATCCTCCTCATTTCTTCACTTTTGATTTGTTTTGAGGATTGATTAGTCTTGAGTTTGAGTTTAATGCAAGGGATTGAGACTTGTGCTTAAATGGCTTTAACTCTCTCTTTTGAGGGTTCCTCCTAGTCAAAGGCATGGTTTCTCCTATGCCTTAAACCATTCTTTTGATTGGCCTTCCTCTCATTAGAGAACTCTCACTTTTGGACTTAACCGGTTAAAGGATTAATCAGTAATCTAAAACGAGTAAACAAAATGAATCAAAGTAAAACATGTCAAGATAACATGTTTGTGTAGCATTGCATGTGTTTGGATCGGACGTTAATCCAAACACGTATAATGTGAGACATTTCATACTCATAGTGATGAAATGAGTCACGTTTCTTGGTCCCTATTGCCTTTGATCTCCCATGATAAGGTAGTGGACTTGTGTCTTCGTTTTGTGCATTCATTGAGCATTGTGCAAGTTTGACTCTTTGGCCATCATGCATTGAGATGCATGATTGGTGGCTCGAGAGTCGAGCACTACACTCCTTTGAGCTTGAGACATGATAAGGAGTGTAGTTGCACGCATATTTTCTTGCAAATACACTGCCATGCCTCTGTTTGTGCTCTGTTACAGCAAAAGGAGAAATTGCAGGAAGTAGTGGTTGACCAGCCATCAAAGCTGCCGACCGGCCACCAAGTCTGCCGATCGACTATCAGAAGTGGTCGATGGCCATCCCTCTTGGCCGACCATCCCTTAACATGTTCCTAAGGTGGGTCAGAAACATCTGGAAGTTGGCACAATTTTCAGAGGTCTAAAGGTGTGCAAACAGAGGCATCTTGATACAAGGCGATGGATTTCCGGGAGGACGTGACCGAGGATGCGTGTCTCCTTCGCCCGCGAGGCCATTTATCGCTTTGTTAGCTAGATGTAGTTAATTACCTGTGTTGTAATTAATTAGTTTAAACTGTTGTAATATTTCTTAATTAGCTCAGCATAGCTAGTTTTCAATTCGGTTTGTAATTAATTAGCTAGAATAGTTAATTAATTGGTTTGTAATAAGTAGCTTAGCTTAGCTTAACCTATTTATTCGGATCCTCCGTCGAGAGGGCACAATGTTGTAATAAGCGTGCGTGTGTGTGATGCATGTCTTCCAACCCCACGTCTTTCTCCTTTTTATTTACCCGCTTTCAGTGTTTAGAATAGGGCATATTTCAATTAGCATACCTTATGCTTTGCAGCGTGCATCATTCATTTTGTCTTGCATGCACCGGGCTCGGTGCATCATACAAACTGCATTGTATTTCAATACCAATTTGAATACATGTTATCAAGTTGCATTCACATGACATCTTAGAATAGCTAAGCCTATCTTAGTTGCATTTTGCATGTGTTGCATTAGGCATCTTAACATAGTTAGGAGCATGCATGGTTTTCTAAATAGTTTCTTGTTTTGGCTCGGAGTACTAGGTAAGTTTTTACACTTTAGCATCCTTGCATGTGTGTAAGTGACTGCCATGATAGCATGCTTGCCATGAGGCTATCTGCTTAAGTGTTTAACTGCATGAATGCCTGTGGATGAAGGCTTCATTGCTTGAATTGGGACAATTCATCAAAATGTGCGTTTTAAGCCCACTTGAGAGTGGCAAATCATGTTTTAAGCCCACTTGAGGATGGCAAATCCGCATTTTAGCCTACTTGAGGGTAGCAATTTCAAACCATTTTCGAAAAACAAACATGAGATGTTTTGTTCCAAATTGAGTGATTTAGTCTATACTTGTATGCTGTGCGCATCACATAGTAATTCTAAATTAATAACCAAAATAAGAACACACGTGTTTTCAAAAACAACATATCATGTTAGTAGAGGTCGATCTTTGATCGGCAAGCGGGGGTGCTCATTTCAGGACCTTCCCCTCTCGTACGCAAGTTCCCGAGCCGAGGCAACTTTGGTGATGACGGACACATGGCCTTAGGCACGAGTTAGAGTTTCCTAAATTTTCCAAAACAAAATATTTAGGTGGCGACTCTGAAATCTGGCAAAGCAGTCCATGTTTGGCGCTTTTTGATTAAAATCGATTTTCCAAAACGATTTGCCGAATTTGGACTCTTTGGTGATTTATCAGTCTCATATTGCACTTTGTAAGATTAGATTCAGAACCATGATAGGAGTCCGAACTGTAATAGCTAAGAACCACAATTCGTGCCCTCGCGCGCGGAGTGGTGTTTGGGCAGTCTACAGTGGTTAGCCAACATTGTTCTAGTCTCGAAGAAGGATGGAAAAATCAGAGTCTGTGTCGACTTCAGGGATCTGAACAAGGCTAGTCCGAAGGATGATTTTCCCCTGCTGCACATTAATGAATTGGTGGATTTCACTGCGGGTCTTGCATTGCTCTCCTTTATGGATGATTTTCCAAGTATAACCAGATTCTAATGGCACCTGAAGCCAGAGAGAAAATTGCGTTCACTGCGTCATGGGGAACCTACTGCTACAAGTGATGTTGTTTGGGCTGAAGAATACCGGGCTACTTATCAAAGGGCTGCAACCACAATTCTGCATGATATGATCCATAAAGAGGTCGAGGAGTACGTGGACAACATGATTGTCAAGTCCAAAGAAAGAGAGGGCCACTATATCGTCTTGAAGAAATTCTTTCAACGGATCAAAGAATACAGACTGAGGTTGAATCTGCAGAAGTGTACTTTCGGCGTAACAGTAGGAAAATGCTGGGTTCTTGATCACACAGAGAGGGGCATCGAGGTAGATCCTTCCAAAATCAAGGCCATCCTAGAAATGCCACCGCTAAGGACTAAAAAGGAGGTACGAGGCTTTCTGGGTAAAGTGCAATTCATAAGACGGTTTATTTCCAAATTAACCTTGACTTGTGAACCATTTTTTGGTCTCTTGAATAAAGGAAAGAAATTCTGATGGAATGATCGATGTCAATTCGCTTTGAGCAGATCAAGCAGTACCTTTAGAGTTCGCTCGTGTTGTCACCGCCAGAGCCGGGAAAGCCTTTGATTTTGTATCTGTCAGTAAGGGACACCACGATGGGATGCATACTTGCTTAGGAATCTGAGGATAGGGTGGAGAAAGCCATCTACTACTTGAGCATGAAAATGATGGATTATGAGACCCGCTCCACTCCGCAGAGAAAAGCTTGCTTAGCCTTGGTATGGGCTACCAGGAAGTTGAGGCACTACTTGTTAGCTCACTCCGTAATTCTAGTTCGAAATTAGATCCAATCAAATATCTCTTTAAGAAACCAATGCTTACGGGTAGGCTAGCTCGTTGGTTGCTTCTTCTTTCCGAATTTAATCTGAAGTATGTTACTCGCAAGTCAGCCAAGGGGAGAGTTGTAGCGGAGTTTTTAGCAGATCACCCAGTGGAGGAGGATAAAGCAGTAGAATACTTGTTCCCATATGAAGCCATTCTGCAGGTCGAGGAAGAGATTTGGACAATGTACTTTGACGGAGCATCTAATCAGTATGGTTATGGGATAGATGTGTTGCTGATAGCACCCGACAATTCCTATATACCTTTAGCTTTCTAACTCTTGTTCAAGGTATCCAATAACGAAGCAGAATATGAGGCGTGTATTGTTGGTTTGGAAGTCGTCCTAGAACTAGGGGCAAAAAGGTTGGACGTCATCGGGGACTCGAATCTAGTTATTTCTCAAGCCAATGGAGACTGGAAGGTCAAAGAAGAAAAGATGAAGATTTATCACCAGACCCTGGACGTTCTAATTTCTAGGTTTGAAAAGCTGACTTTCACACATCTACTGAGAGAGAACAGCAGGTTCCCTAACACCTTATCAACTCTATCTTCTATGATAGACATCTCGCTTGGAGTTTGGATGCGTCCGATCATCATTGAGCAGAGATATACGCCGGCCAACGAGATTATCGTCGTAATAGATAAAGTGTAAGATCAAAACCCTTGGTACTATGATATCTGGAACTTCTTGAAAAAGGAGATGTATCCACCAGGGGCAAATGCCAAAGACAAGAGGGCAATACGGCGGATGGCCATTCAATTTATCATCTGCGGAGGTAAACTGTACAAGAGAGGTCATCTGGGAATGCACAAGTTGTGTGTCGAAGTAGAGGAATCAAAACGCTTGATGGAGGCCATCCATGGGGGAGAACACAGAGCACACATGAATGGAGTAATGTTAGCCCGAAAGATTCTTAGGCAAGGTTACTACTGGTCTACATACACAAGCAAAAGGCGTGTTGCCGAAAAGCCCCGCCAAAGATAGTCATTGTAGTCATTGGCTCAGAAAAGTGATGAATCAAGCTGGGAATGTCCAGTTCTCCAGTGTGGACCAAAGATTGAGCCTCGTGTAGAGTGAGCCCACACATCCATCCCAAAGTTTGGATGTGGTCGAAACAGGGCTGAGGCATGACTTCCTCATCCCGCCGGGATTCCATTAACGCCTGAAATTGTTCAATTGTCGGGCACATTTCTTGTCCCCCGAAGCTAAAAAGGTGTGTAATCGGGTTCTAGCATCTAGCCGCGGCATGAAGGAATGGAAAACAAAGTCGAGTTTAGCTCAACGGAAAAAGTGCATTTATGCAGAAACCTCAAAAATTTACCTTTTCCGTGCCATCTAAAGTCGCAATCCAATCCGAAAGTCTTTCAGCAAGAAATAGCTCCATTTATGGGTGAAATTGCAATTGAAATAAAGTTTTGGAGGAGGAATCACGAAGCTCAACCTTTTGTAGAAGATAAGGCTGAGAGTGGAAGCCAACTGTTAACAATCTGAAGGTTCCTCACACTGGTGCCAACAGTCCCCTTTTCAGGCCTGCTGTCCACCTATGTGTTGACCAGTGTTGAAAGTGTGTGTTTTGTTTCCATCTTGTTTATTTCAAGTCTTGTTTTGAGTCTTTTTGCTTTTAGCAAGTTTGTTGAGTTGTATTTAAGTCGTTTTGTTTGTTTATCGAGTTGTTGTTGTGTTGTTTATCAAGTTGTATGTTGTTTTTTTATTATTATTATTTTGGTTGTTGGTCGGTTCATTACCCGATTAAGAATTTTGTTTCAATCAAAGTGCTCTTGGCCATTTCAATTCCATGTCCATTTCATATGGTGCTCAAATGCAAAAATAATACACTTCTTCATAAAAATTGGGAAGTTTTATTTCGATCATGGCTTTTTCCAAAAAAGAGAGTACAAGTTTTAAAGTAGGTAAAACCTATCTGAAGCTATATATGTGTTAATGCTACTACAAAAAAGAAATTAAGCAAAAATACAAAAAATAAAATAAAAATCGCACCAATCGCCTCAGGCTTGAGATGCCCTCTTCGTCCTCTTCCTTGGAGGAGAAGACTCAGGGGCACTGTCTCCATCTGCGCTGTTGTCAGAAGCACTGCTGGCATAATCAACCTCTGAACTAGAGCCGGTAGCATCTCCGCTATTTGCTCCAGAATCCTCCTCATCATCGTCGCCTCTGCTCCCGAAACCTGAGCCAGTGTCATTATCTCCACTCTCGGATGACTCAGAATGCTGACTCACTATCTCCGCAAGTCACTGGTCTCAGCATCGTCGCGCAAATAGGCTCTGAAGGACTGCCTCGGCCTCGGGCACCCCTGCCTCTACCTTTCTCTCCTCCTTGCTACTGGGGGAGGTACTGCTGGTATTGACGCTGCGCTGCCGTCGGTGCACTCGGTATGGCTAGGATCTGAAAAGACAGTTGTCAACATACCAGTTTTAGTATGTTATCAGATACAAGCATGGTATCAGCATGAGTGTATGCAAAAGTCAGATACAGTATGTAAGTATAGTGTGTGAGTGTAGTGTATCAGATATAGTGTGTTAGATGCAGTTCGGGAAAGATCTACAGTTGAAATGCCAGTATATCAGTAGAAAAATGATAGCATGAAATGCAAACTGAAGAAATTACTTGAATACCGTAGAGACTGAGTAGCGCCTCTCTCATCTATACCATGCCCATCAGGGAGGCTATCAGCTCAAGAGCCCTTCCCGTGTAATCTATGGAGGCCTGCATATGCATTTGGGTGATCAGTATCCACAATGAACATATCTGAAATGAAATGTGGGTGCAAACGTAAAGTACGGTCCATACCTGAGTCAGGCCTCGAACCCCGACAAGCTCGTGACCAGCCGCTGCAGGCTCAATCGGGACCTCGTAAGTGTAGACACCCCATTTTTTACCGCCCTTAAGACTTGTGCACTATTGATTGCTTACTTAGTGATGCAGCTATGCTATGCAAAGTTCGATTTCTTCCAAGAGGAAGTCAAATCCTAACCTCACACCCCATTTTGGACTAAAATTATTTTGAATGGTTTTTGACCTTAAAACTCTCTCTTTCAAATTATTTTTTGAAATAAAGTTTCTACGATGCTCTGAGGCTCGCATTTTGTCAAATGATGCGCTTTTCTGTAAACCGAGCAAGGACAAAGTGGAAATGAATGAAAGAGAGTTGAAATCTTTGGAAAATCTTTCAAAACACCTTGTTTAGGGGTTTGGAGTTGAAGAAAAGAGGAGAAGAGGGAAGAAACCTAGTTGAGGAAAAAGATGGGCATGAACCGAAGAGAGAGAGTCGGGCAACCCTCGCTAAATCAGGCCTATCCTTTTGTATACTTGGATTAAAGCTATGAGGCCACCACCGTTGGAAAGCTTACTTCTGGGGCTTCATTTTGCGCTCAAGAATCTCCTAAAGCCGAGTCCGGATGGGAGAGATATGATTGGTTGAAGTTGGGCATTCTGGTTGGACTAAA
Source organism: Camellia japonica (assembly GCA_030407325.1). Classification (NCBI taxonomy): domain Eukaryota; kingdom Viridiplantae; phylum Streptophyta; class Magnoliopsida; order Ericales; family Theaceae; genus Camellia; species Camellia japonica. The sequence continues at coordinate 40,248,763 of JAPPVO010000029.1, forward strand.
ACTGAGCATCCTTCACTAAAAGAGGGATATCTCTTAGCACACATGGAATTTTAATGTGAAACTTCCATATTTGGAAAGAAGACTTCTGGGGCTACAGTTTAGGCTCAAGAATGACCTGAATAAGAGTCTAGATGAAGGAATTAGGCTTGCTTCAAGTCAGGGACCAGGGCTGATTTTTTCCATCAGCCTCTATGGGAGTCCATCGGCCACAATTGGACCTCATCGGCCATAGGTCGCCCAAAAGTGAACTTTATTGGCCACAAATGTTGGCCGATCGGCCAAAAATGTCCAGAAAGCCCAGAATTGGCAGATATTTCTCTTCCAGCTGTTTCCAGCTTGTGCCACCTATCCTAGCTCAGATATTTTCGACCAAGCTTGATATTTTGCTATATAATGAAGCCTTATATCTCATTTTCAAGGGTTAGAACATTGGAGGATAGATTAGAACAATTTTGGCAAAAAGCTTTGGGAGCCTCTCTCTCTCTCAATCCACTCTCTAGATTCCTCTCTCTCTAAGAGTTTTGTGCTAGAAGCTTGCATACATCCATCTTCAACCTATCAACCCTTAACAAGACTTGTTGATCATTGGGTTGAGATTGCTAGAAGGTCTTCTTGGAGCTCATTAATGAGGTTTTGACTTGGTTTTGGGCCTCAAAGTGTGCTTCCCTCCAAGAGGTAAAACTTTCACCCTTTAAGCTTGTCTTTCACACTTGCTTCACCATCCTTTTTCCATTGTTTTGGACTATTTTGGGGCTGGTTTTGAACCATAAAAAACTCTGATTTTTGAGGTTCTAAATGATGGTTTAAGCCTTGTTTGGCTAGGGGGTTGTCTCTCCCTTTTGTCTCTTACCTTGTATAGCTTTTGAGCCATCTTCCAAGGCCTTTCAAGACAACTTTTTGTGCCCTTTGAACCATTGAAATCCAGAGGATTTTCAGTGGTAAAAACCCTATTTTGAGGGCCCAAATAGGAGAGGGTGGTCCCCTCTCCTCTTGTCTTGCTTGCTAGTGTTGATGGCCAACCAAATGAGCATGTGTTTTTACTTCTTTATGGCTTTGTTTAGGCTCATTTTTGTGACTTATCAGACCTGCCATAACTCTGTTTTTGGCTTTCTTGGTCACCTTTTGTATGCTTATTGCACTTGTAGTGTAAATCCTCTTTGCTAGCCTTGTTAGCCTTACAAAGTAACATGCTTTTGTGGTTTGAATTTGCTTAGTTCAAGCATGTTTTTGGTGTTATTTTGGCATGTTATAACTCTGATTTTGATTGGTGGACTCACCTCTTGCATGCTTTATACACTTGTAGTGTAATCCATGCTTACTAGTCTAACATGCTTGATGTTTTGGCCAATCATGCTAGCTTATTTTAGCTATACTCCATGCATCTTTTAGCATTATTTTGACATGCTTTAGGATTGTCTTTGGCTACCTTGGTCATATGACTCATGTTTTGTATAGCTATAGTGCAAATGCCTTGACTAGTCTTGAGTTTTGAGACCACTAGCATGCCTTGTTTGTCATATGTGCATGGTTTAGCATCATTTGGAATGTAATTTCAGAGCTTATTTCATTGTCATACTCTCACATTTTCCACTCTTTAAGTGCTCTTGAGAGTTGTACCTTTATGCCTTATTTGTGAGCCATTGCATGAGCCTCATTTTCTTGCCTTTCCAGCCATCATCTCAGTCCATTTTGGCTACTATTTTGGCCTGCATAAGGTCTGTTTGGGGCTAGTTTGGCCATTTGAGCATTGCCTTGCATGCCTCTAGTGTAATACACTTCACTAGCTTTGATGCTTAAGCCTTGCAACATGCATCACATGAGTTGTTTGCATGATTTTAAGTCATTTAGCATGACATTTCAGTACTGGAACATATGCCATTGTACTCCATGTTTCATCCTTTCAATGCCATTGGAGAGTTGTGTCTTGTGCCTTAATCTTGCATTAACATGTATGCGTGCTTGGCTAGTCCTTGGAGTCTCCATTTCAGCATGTTTAGCCACTGATTTGGGCATGATTGAGGTCTGTCCATTTTAGTTTAAGTCCATTTTTCATGTTGTTTTATGCTTGTTAGATTGCATGTTGTTGCATGCTTGTTCCATTTTGTTGTTGTTGCATGCTTGTCGCATTGCATGATTCTTGCATGTTGTTTACATGTTTAGGTTGCATTGCATGGTGCTTGCGTGCTCATGTTGCATTACATTGTTTGCATGTCATTAGCTTTGTTAAGTTGTGCATGCATTGCATTGTGTTTGGTTTGGGTGTCAAACCAAACACGAGGAACGAGGGACGTTTCATACTTGAAGTGATGAAACATGCCTCAATTCTCGGTCGCCGACACTCTTGATCAAACATAATAGAGTTTAAGGCATTTATGTGTTTTTGTGCATTTCATCAACATTGAATTGTGCAACTTGGCTTCTTTGGCCATCATGCATCGAAATGCGTGATTGATGGCTCGAGAGCCGAGCACTACACACCTTTGAGTCTCAAACATGATAAGGGGTGTAGTTGCACGACATTTTCTTGCAAATGTATTGCCATGCCTCTGTTTGTGCTCTGTTGCAGCAGAAAGGAGAGTTTGTAGGAAGAGATGGCCAATCGGCTATCTAGTGTGCCGATCGGCTAGAAATGTTTGGCCGATAGCCTCATATTTGGTCGATGACCATTATCCACTGGCCGATGGCCACCCCTCTTGGCCGATGACCTCTCAGCATGTCCATAAGGTGGTTCAGAAGCATCACAGAGATTTGTACAGTTTTCAAAGATGCAAAACAGTGCAAACAGAGGCAACATGAGGCATGGCAACGGATTTCCGAGTGAAGTCGATCGAGCATGCATTTGCCCCTCTTCTCAAGGTTGCTTTAACTGTTTTGTAACTTAATTAATTTGTTTAATTAGTTAAGAGTTTTGTAATAATTAATTAGCTAGGATAATTAATTAATTAGTTGGTTTGTATTATTTATTCGGACCCTCCGTCGAGAGGGCGAATTTTGTAGTAAGTGTGTGTGGGTGTGTGAATGTCATCCAATCTCACGTCTTTCTCCCTTTTACTTAACTGCTTACGATGGTTAGTTCTAGGTCATGTTTCAATTAGCATCCTTATGCTATGCATGCATGCATCATTCATTTGTTTTGCACGCACCGGGCTCGGCGCATCATACTAACTGTATTATATTTCAATTCCAATTTGAATACATGTTATCAAGTTGCATTTCATATGCCATTCTAGATAGCCGAGCCTATTTTAGCTGCATTTTTGCATGTGTTGCATTAGCCATCTTAACATGAACTAGGATCATGTATGATTTCTAAGTAGTTGTTGTTTGGGCTTGGAGTACACTATAAGTGTTTATGCGTCAGCATCTTGCATGTGTGTTGGTGTTGCCATGATAGCATGCTTGCCATGAGGCTAACTGCTTAAGTGATTAACTGCATGAATGCCTGTGGATGAAGGTTGGATTACTTGAATTGGAATAATTCATTGAAATGCGAGTTTTAAGCCCACTTGAGAGTGGAAAAATCATGTTTTCTAAGCCCACTTGAAGGTGGCAAATCCACGTCTTAGCCTACTTGCGAGTAGCACCTTCAAACCATTTTCAAACAAACTTGAAATGTTTTGTTTCAACTTAGGCGATCTAGTCTATACTTGTATGCTGTGCGCATCACATAGTAATTCTAGCTAATAAACCGGAATAAGAACACATGTGTTTTCAAAAACAAGATATCATGTTAGTAAAGGCCGATCTTTGATCGGGCGAGCGGGGGTGCTCATTGCATGACCTTCCCCTCTCGTACCCAAGTTCCTGAGCCGAGGCAACTTTGGTGATGACGGACACGTGGCCTTAGGTACGAGTCAGGGTTTCCTAAATTTCCCAAAATAAAATATTTAGGCGGCGACTCTATATCTGGCAAAGCAGTCCATGTTTGGCAATTCTTTATAAAAATCAGTTTTCCAAAACGATTTGCCGGATTTAGACTCTTTGGTAATTTATCGGTCTTGCATTGTATTTTGCGAGATTAGATTCAGAACCGTGACATTTGAGTCCGAACTGTAGTAGTTAATGAACAAAACGGATTTCGCGCCTTCGCGCGCAGAGCCGAGAGTTCTTGGGCACGTCCACAGGAAGGATTCCCCGATATGCCGCTAGTATGTCAGTGCAGTGGGAAGCTTTGGCCAGCCGGTCCTCTGCCCCGTATGGGAAGTCCCTCTACCACGGGCCCTAGTCTCCCCGGTAGCTCTGGTTACTCTGGGCGACTCTCTCGCAATAGGAGCTCTCGTTCCCTCACCTCCGCGGGCACCGGTCAAAGGTGGCATGAGATGGGTCCAAATGAAGGCTGTATAGTCACCCTCGGCTAGGAAGTAGTCAGTATCCAAGCCCACCATAAGCTCAGTGACCTCCTCAATGGATAGGTTGTCAGCTATTCTCATGGCCTTTAAGGGTGGCATTGGGACAACCGGGTCAAGTGAGCCCAAAGTCTGGCGAATGAAACGCTCACCTAGGAACCAAGCCCAGCAAACTGGGCCCTCCAACAGAATCTTGAAGCGGGACGTGCCCCAAGCTCCAGCGAACTGATCTCGTATGCCAGCCAGCATTATCGCCCATGGCTACTACACGACCTGTAAATAGAGTATGTATAGATTGTCAGTCATAATCAATTGTCAAGGTACCGAATCAGAACAGTGTTAAAGCTGTGAGTTTCGGGTTACCTCAGTGGTGGCCACCGTGTCAAAATAGTGGCAAAAGAAGCTGAATATCTCACGACTCCGACGCTGGCATCGGCCGTCGTATCGACGCGAGTATGGAACTGCCAGTGGGAGCTCCTCCACGGGCTTTGGACGGAGAGTCGGAAAATATTCATACACCCATAGTTGTAAGAAAAGTGCAGTGATATGTGATCAACCATGCAATCAAAACAGATACATAAAATGCAAAGAAGAAAGCATACAGCGGGAAACAGATGCAGAAAGTGCAAAGCAGAAAGCACATGTGTTGAACAGATGTAAAACAGAAAATGCAGAGTAGAAAGTGTAAAGTGCAAAGAGGGAACTGAAATGCATACCTCCCAGGCTCGCCAGTAGCCTCCAATCAAGTCTTCCCTCAGACGGGAGGTAGAGCTCATGTAACCATATAGGGTGGCAAGGCTAGCTCCGCCCCAGTCGTAGAAGCCCACCCGATGAAGGGTCACCAGGGTGCTCAGCAGGTACAATCCAACGGTGTTCACCCTATTCGAAAACAGGGTCATACCAAGGAAGAACATTAGAAAGCCCCGAGCATACTACTCTATCTCCTCTACTGTCTCTGGTTGGCTCCCTCGGAAATGCTCAGTGAACCAGTTGTAGCAGACCATGGTTGGTTTGAAGAGAGGTGGGCACGTTTCCAGTAGCTCAATCCAGGAGGCCTCCCACTCCCCCATGTCTGAATCAAACGGGATCAGATCACCCCCTACGCCTAAGCCTGTGATTATGGCAAAGTCGTAGAGAGTCATTGTCATCTCCCCGGTAATGGAGAAGTGGAAGGAGTTGGTGGTGTCCTACTACCTCTCCACTAGCGCTCCGAGAAGTGGGCGATCGCTATAACCAGTGTCAATCCGAAGTAGAAGAGGTCGAAGCCTGCCCCATTAACAATGTCACGGACCTCGGCAGGGAGTTCGTCATACCAATCCCTCGTTTTCCTCCCTCCGTACCCCCTGTATGCACGGGAGTCTCCCTGTGGTAAGGATAGTGCAAGAAATCCAGGATAAAGCAGTGATGATAGTATAGTCAAATAAAAGGCAGTGCAAGAAATGCAAGTAAAGAAAGGCAAGAATGTATAAAAACATAGTTCATACCTCAACGGCAATGGCTGACAGGTGAAAAGCCAGCTCCCTCAGCAGGAGGTCCTTCGGTGCACTGCGAGCAAACTCAGTGAAGTGTCTGATGCCTCCGGGAGGCAAGATATGTGTCTGGGGATGGTATCTCTCTGGATCAAAAGGCCGTACCCTCAACAGTAGCGGCTCTGGCTTGGCCTCAGGCTCGAACTCTGCCTCAAGGTCGGCCTCAAGGTCTGCTGCTGGCTCTACTACCTCAAGAACAGGTGGAAATACGGGGGAAACCTCTAGAGGAACCCCATCATGTGGAATCTCGTCCGCCATCAAGGAAGTGGGTAAGAAGTAGGTGAAAAGTGAAATAAAATAGAGAAAACAGGGTAAACTTGGAAAAAGTCAAACCCTAGGAGAGAGAAAATGAAAGAAAAAGTCAAAGCTCGGAAAAGTGCACGGAACTCGAGAGAAACTTGAGAGGAATGAGCCTAGAAGCACGAAAATAAGGAAAGAAGCGTTGAAATCAAATTTTGATTGGTTCAAAATGTTGAGAATTAAGAGGGTTTAGTGAATAAAGTGTGTGTAGGGCATTGGAAAACACATAAAAAGCTCGGATCTAGAGAGGGAAAGTGTCTAGAGAGAGAGAAAGGGAGGAATTTCGGCCTTGGAGAAGTGGGGAAATGAAGTGTGGATGTGTGTATATAAAGACCTGAGACAAAAGGACAAAATTGCCTCTAATCTGCCATTAGTGGCCCATAAGCTTCAGTTGTGGCCGGCAGGTGGCCGACACCTTCCCCTGGTGGCCGACATGTGGCCAGTGGTCCTCCACTGAATCTTAATGCTGTTTTGTGCCCTTGGTTCCCAATAAGTGCAAGGAAAGTTCATTGTTGGGTTCAAATTGTCTTTACGGAAGTTCAAAACTGTGTTTTTGACGCATGATGTTCATTACTTGTCAACATGAATGAGGTGTATCCTTTTTAAACATATTGCAACTCTTCCGAGAGGTAAATCGAAAGTTGCCGCTAAATCTGTTTTTGTCGAATAATGCTTTTGTCCCTGGCATAGAATATGCATCTCATGCAGTTGCATAAAGTATGCATTTCACGTCCTGGCATAGAATGTGCATTTCATATTGTTGCATAGGATATGCGTTTCACATATGCACTGCGTGCGTGTCTTACACTGGTTATGATTCATGCATAGAATATGCTTTTGTTCTGATTTCATGCATAGAATACGCTCATGTTTCACGCATAGAATTTGCATGCTTTCAATTATCTTGCAGGGACCATGCTTTCAATCTTGCATAGCATATACTTCTGTTTCTCGCATAGAATATGAATGCATAGAAAATGCTTTTGTTTCTCGCATGGAACATGCCATTCACATTGTATCTCAGTTGTTTGTCTTGCATAGAACATGCATTCTTACTGTATCGCACTTGTTAAGCTTCTTTCTTATATAGGCAAACGATATTATATGTACGGTTCGTTCAGAGGAGTTCAGTTGGAGTTCACTTTTGTGCATCTATTGCACTTGTTCACTTTGTGCATCTATCGCACTTGTTCACTTTGTGCATCTATCACACACATTCATTTTTGTGCATCTATCACACACCCGTTTGTTATTTTACCTCAGGACATACAAAGTACGCGCCTGAGTGGTTATTTCATAGGACGCGTGAAACATGGCCCTAGGCGGGTTTTACCTCGAGACGTACGAAGTACGCGCCCGAGTGATTGTTTCTCAGGACGCGTGAAACGTGGCCCTAGGTGGGTTTTACCTCGGGACGTACGAAGTACATGCCCGAGTGGTTGCTTCTCAGGACGCGTGAAACGCGGCCCTGGGCAGGTCTTACCTCCGGACATACGAAGTATGTGCCTGAGTGGTTATTTCTCAGGATGCATGAAACGCGACCCTGGGCGGGTTTACCTCGGGACGTACGAAGTACACGCTCGAGTGGTTGTTTCTCAGGCTGTGCGAAGCATGGCCCTAGGCGGGTTTCATCTTGGGACGTGTTAAAACACAAGCCCGAGTGATTTTGTTCTCGTTTTCTCAAGATGCGTGAAACGCAACCCTAAGCGGTGTTTTCTTTCCTCGTTCTGTGTCTTGGCGTAGTTAGAGTGTGTTTTGGATCTTTTCGCTTTTAAGCTTGAAGTTGCTTATTCATATGTTATTATTTTGTAATGTTGCTTATCGCATCTTCTTATTTGCTTATTTCTCATCTCGCATGATCATAAGATTTCAAAATCACCGGCTTCGCGAAGCGTGTAAGTCCGGTTTTCAAAATTGCATTATGCATATCATTTTGCATTATGTCCCAGAACTACGCTAGTTTGATTCCTTACAAAAAGATACGTAGGCAGCCTGTGGGCGCAACCATTTATTTCTGTTTTGATTGTTTGTCCAAGTCTTACGGCCCTATCAAAATGGGTCGTCTTTGGGCTTTAACATTCACTCACGTCATTTCATAACTTCAAGTTCTGTCAAAAAGGGGCAACTGTAGACACTCCATTTTTTACGGCCCTTACAACTTGGACGTCACTGCTTGCACACCCAATGACGAGTGTATTTGCTTGCCGAGTGCTTGAAGTTCTTAGCAGGATGCCACGGTTTTGCGTCTTTCAAACCCTACACCCTTGTTGCCTCATTCTTGGACCAATTTTTTTTTCTAGCCTGCACCTTCTAGTGGCCTGTCGGCCACCAGTATAGGCTGTCAGCCTTGGCCTCTTGTTGTCGGCCATCAGTGGTGGCCTGTCGGGTACCAATAGTGGCCGGCGACCACCAGTTGCTTTTGCAAATATTTTGTGACAGCTGTGCCAGCTATTTGCACAGATGCATGCATCTGTCCCCACATGTAGGGCTGGATATCCTTGTATGGAATTCTTGTTTTCTATATATAGGGGGTCTCCTCCCCCATTTTTGAGGGTTAGAATTTTTGGAGCAAAAATTATCTCTCTCTCTCTACATTTCGCTCTCTCTCTTGCAAATTTGTGCACATTAGCCTACATACACTACACTTTTGCCTACATCTCCTTAACCAAAGTTGTTCATCTTTGAGTTGAGGCTCCTTGAAGCCTTTTTGGAGCTGTTGAAGTTGGTCTTGACTTGAATTGTTGCGCCTAGAATTGATCTTTGCTTCAAGAAGTATAACACTTACCCTTTTACCTTGCTTTGCATACTTGTTTTTCTATCTTTTTCCCACTGATTTTGGGCTGTTTTTGGGCTATAAAAACTCTATTTTTGTGGGCTAAAATTAGTGGTTAGAGGCCATTTAAAGGAAGGGGGTGGTTTACCCTTCTTTCTTCCTTATTTGTAAGGCCTTATCACCTTTGTTTCCCAGTTTCAAACCATCTTTTTTTGGGCTTTTGAACACTAAATTTCAGAGTAATTTTAGTGGTGAAAGTCATGTTTTGAAGTCCAAATTTGGAGGGGTTAGCCTCCCCTCCTTGTGTCTTATTTGCTAGCCTAGTTAGCTATATGTGTTAGCTTATTTTTCTAGCCATTTGTAGCTTAATTCCAGTATGTTTTAGACTCTATTTTAGACTATTTTGCCTCTTTTTTTGGCTGGTTGTTGCATTTGAGTCTTGTATTGTATGCTTGTAATGTAAATGTCCTCACAAGCTTGGTGTTTTAGGCCTTTAGACACTATTTGTTTGAGTTGATTGCATGTTTTAGTGCCTTTCTCACTTAATTTCAGCAGACATAATCTCTGCAACCTCCCATATTTCTTGACTCTTTGTTTGCTTTGAGGGTTGTTTCAACCTTAGGGTTGTTTAAGCTTGAGATTAAGGTCCATGCTTAATGATTTAATTCTCTTTTTGAAGGTTCATTATCAACGGCATGACACCTCTCTCTTGCCTTAAACGACCCCTTATTTGACACTTCCTTCTCTTTTAGAGGACTTCTCACCAATGGACTTAATTGGTTAAAGAATGGAAGGGTAATTAAAATGAGCAAACAAAAGTTGAAACTAAAATTGTACAAAGATAAGAATTTGATTGTGTTTTGGTGTGTTCAATCAGACGTTAATTGAACACAAGGAAAATTGGGGCATTTCATACTCAAAGTGATGAAATGTACCAAGTTTCCTAGGTCTCCATTACCTTTGATCATGCATGATAGGGTAAAGGTTGTGGGTCTTGTTTGTGCATTTAATGAAATTGCACACTTTGGTTCATGAGCCATCATGCAATGAAATTGCTTGAGTTGATGGTTTGTGAACCTAGGTTTGTCTTCCTTTGATTTGTCCATGAAAAAGGGGGATGAATTGTGCAAACAAAACCTTGAGAAATACACTATCCTGCTCTGTTTGCTCTTTGTTGCAGCAAGGGAATCCAGTTAGTAGTGGCCGATCGGCCACCATCAATGGTTGGCCGACCATCATCAGTGGCCGACTGGCCCCCTGTCGGCCACCAATGCAAATTCAATAGTGTACTTCTAAGACAGAACAGAGTTGGTCTGGAAAAGGAAATCGGTGTAAGTGTCTTATTGAGTAATAGAGGCATGCATCAGCAAAATAGTGGCTTTTCGAGTGGAAACTGTGTTCATGCATAAGTTCCTCATCGATCCTTGGAATCCGCGTTGTAATAGATTAATTTTATGCTTAACTAGTGGCTTTTGTAATTAGTTAGAATATCTAATTTGTATTGTGTTGTAATTATAATTAGTTAGCTAGAATAGTTAATTAATTCGGTTTGTAATAATTAGTTAACTAGCAAAGTTAGTTAATTAGTTCAAATTTGTTGTAATAATTAGTTAATTAGTTTAGCTAATTCAATTTGTGTTGTAATAATTAGTTTAGTTTAGCCTAGTTAGCTAGCTAATTAGTTCATTCGGACTCACCTTCGTGAGAGCGCAATGTTGTAAATAATGTGTATGTCTTCCAACCCAACGTCTTTCTCCCTTTTATTTATCCGCTTACAATGGTTAGATTAGGAGCATCACGTTTCATTTAGCATACCTTATGCTTGTATCATTCATCTTGTATTGCATGCACCAAGGCTTGGTTCATCATTCTAACTGCATTGTTATTTAAATACATTCTTTGAATATGTGCTTAGACCGCATGCCTTGAATTGAATCATATGCCATATTAGTAACTAAGCCTAGTAATTGCATATTGCATATTGCATGTGTTGCATTAGCCATTTGGCATAGTTAGGAACATGCATTTTTCTAACTAGTTTCCTTTTTTGTTCGGAGTACTAGGTGAGTTTTTAGTGCTTTAACATACTTACATGAATGTGAGTGACTGTCATATCTAGCATGCTTGCCATGAGGCTAAGTGCTTACTTGTTAAAATGTTTGAGTGCCTGTGGATGAAGGCTTGTTGCTTGAATTGGAATGATTCAATGAATGTACGTTTAAGCCCGTTTTGTCAAGTGGCAAATTCACAAACTTTAAGCCCACTTTGTTAAGTGGCAAAATCAAACCCTTTTCGAAAAACAAACATGGCTGGAAATGTTCTAATTCGGGCAAACTAGTCTAGACCTTGTGTGTGCACATCACATAGTAATGCTAGCCTAATAAACCGGAACAAGAGCATATAATGTACATAAAAAATCATATCATGATTAGTAGAGGTCGATATTTGATCGGGCGAGCGGGGGTGCTTAATTCATGACCTTCCCCTCTCGTACCTAAGTTCCCGAGCTGAGACAATCTTGGTGATGACGGACACGTGGCCTTTAGCACGACTCATGGGTTTTCTAAATTTCCCTAAAATAAAATATTTAGGTAGCGACTTTGTATCTGGAAAAGCAGTCCATTTTTGGTAATTTGATTTAAAATCAATTTTTCAAAAGATTTGCCAGATTTGGACTCTTGGTGTTTATCAATTTCACATTGCACTTGTGAGATTAGATTAAGAACCGCAGGAGTCCGAACTGTAGGGCTTCTTTCAAACTTTCGAAAGGGGGCGCGAAAAAGCCGAGCTATAGCCTCACGCAAAAGGAGAAACGATGGTGTGAACACCAGACGCACCTGATGTTTTTAACCAACGAAAATAACTCCGAGCGCGTCTCATGCGAAAAGAGGAAAGATAGTGTGAACACCAGGCGCACCTAGTGTTTTTAACTGGAAAAAACAACTTCGAGCGCATCTCACACGAAAGAAGAAAGGATAGTGTGAACATCAGGCACACCTAATGTTTTTAACCGAGAAAACAACCCTAACACGTCTCACGCGAAGGAAGGAAAATCGGATCAACAAAAGGGGCAAACAGTTTTAGTATAGAGCGGGATTCTCTCATTCTTAGGGAAGGCCTTGGGGAATGAAGCCCATGGAGGTAACCCAAATCAAGGTACCAAGTGCAAACACGAATCATGGTACAAAACGTAAACATGAATTTAACGAAGCTTCAAATATGAATTTTAACAAACTTAAACAAAGATACATAAAATCAAAACAATACTTGAATTAACAATCAATTTTACCGGTTTTCTTTTTGAAAGCGGGCTAATCTGGAAATAACCCATTATGAATGCAAACTGAGGTTGCCAAAAACTGAAAGAAACAAAATAAGAAAATTGGGTTGCATTAGGGACCGGCCGAGTCAAAACAAAGCACGGTCGGGCTCAAATAGAGCTGGTCGGGTCGCAACAGCGGTAGCGGGGCAGATCGGTCATTTCGTGAGCCACGGTTGTTTTAAACAAAACCCAACCCTCATTTCCATACACACACGTATTCGAAACTCCCTTTCCTCTCTCTCTAACCTTCCTCTCTCTCTAGATTTTCCCTCTTCTCACATTAGCCAACATCCCTCGCGAATTTTTTCGTAAAACCCTTCTACCTCTCTATATTTTGAACCGAACAAAAATTGATTTGGTTGAGTTTTGGGGTTTTCTTGTTGTTTTCCTTGATTTCTCACATACTTGTTCGGGTTTTACACATCCTCTCTTGTTTTTTCTTCTTCCTCTCTTTATTTTCTCTCCGCTAGGGTTTGGGAATTTTGGGGTTTTCACTCAATCTCACTTATCCATTCACTTTTCTTCATATTTTCTCATTTTCTCTCTATGGCTAGCGGCGAGGTTCTCATCCCTGACCCCGTTATGGATATTAATGTCGTCCTTGGTGAGACATAGAGGCTAAGGACGCTCTCTCTTCTGTTCTTGAGCCTGAGTTGTTGTTTCTTACCGATAGGCCTTTTGATGTGGCCACCTACCAGCCCCGCACATATGCTCCTACCCCTGGCGGTATTTTGAGATTCGAGGGCCTCATCCCAGGAATAGATGAGGATATTCTACTGCAAGAGCCTACTGAGCACTTGTCCGTCGATGCCTCCATGGTAAGCAATCTTTTCCTTTGTTTTGTACATATTTTGAATCTCGTAAGCAAATTATTCTTTAATGCCATGCAAACATTGATAACATTCGCAACCTATAAGTCATAGCCAGGAGGATTGGCAGCTATAGATCCATATCCAGCCCCCCAGCATTGGTATGAGAGGCTTCCCGCTGAGGTCCATACATTGGTCGACGCTACCGGCTTCAAGCCTTTTTGTTCAAGGCTCATACAGATGAGGGCTGAGCCACTGCTCTATCGGGCCCTAGTAGAGAGTGGTGGGACACCACAGACTCATTTCACTTCTCATCGATCGGGGAGCTAACTCTGACGTCGTATGATTTCTCGATGCTCACCAGCCTGCGGGTAGGGATTGGCGGCCCGATCCCGTTCGATCTCGATATGACGTAGTGGAGAGCTGTACAGTGTCAGCTTCTCGGGGTGATCCCAGACACTATCGGCCACGAGATAATGCGATATAGCTAGCTCCTAGATCACTTCACCGACCTTCAACCAGTCACCCCGGAGGAGGTTACTCAGTATGCCTGCGGATTCCTCATGTATCTCCTCGGTATTACTTTGTTTGTGAACAGGAAAAATACTGTGGGGCTATACCTCTTAGGCGCGCTCGTGCATCTACTGCAAGTGGTGGAGTGTGATTGGGGTGGTGCCGGCATGGCCACCTTGTACTGCTATATGAGCTCCGTATCCCACCACAAGACGGATTAGCTTGGCGGCTACTGGAAAGTTTGGGAGGTACACCTTACACTTCATTTTCTGTTTTGCTGTGTATTTATTTCCTGTTTATATCTGCTCATCTGCTTCTATTGTTCCTCAACTTGTTTTCTTTTTGCAGCTGTAGGTCTACACATATTTTATTTCCCTTGCTCTGGTCCTAGTGAGGCCGACTGAGTTGTCAGTACCCCGCTCCTGATACTACAACTCCCGATTTAAGAGGTGCTAGCGCGTAGACAGAGACTTTCCTTACTTTCGCTATTTCTTCGACACCGTCACTGCAGATAGGGTAACAAAACCTGACACTAGTCTTGCTCTTTTACTGTTTTTTACCATTGTTCCCATACTGTTCAACCCCTGATATTTGACACTTGACTTGCATCTTCCACTCACATATTGACTGGCACCCCTGGGCAGGCATTCATCAGGCAACGAGGACAACCCATGTTGCTGCATGGCATGCCTCTACCATGCGGATTTTGTTCAAGGGTCCTTTTGGTAGGGCATATCACCTGGGAGAGAGGTTCATCCATCAGACGCGAGGTATAGCTGATCCTGACATTCCACATCCTCTTTCTGTAGGCATGAGGGTAGTTAATGATCTCCACAACGGGCCCTAGATTGACTTCCTGATGTTGAAGGAGGATGGTGATTAGTACCATGAGCCCGATGACTTCATTACCTTCTTATAGACTTAGGTGATGGCCCCTCTTACTAGGGGTGCGGTCCATGTCCTTCGTGAGGCTACTACTCCTACTGCCGGAGATGTTCCTGCCTCCGTTCCCATTCCCGGGCTTCCTATGATTCCTACCGAGGTTTTATACATGCGACCAGATGGGGTGATTGAGCAGATCTCCCTTGAGAACATTGAGAGAAGGGACCGCAAGTTGGTGCTTGCTCCCGGCATTGAGCAGGTACACACTTCTCTTTATTTCTACTCACTGTACTTCATTCTGCCCACTGTGCTTTATTACTTTTTGCCTACTGTGCTCTATTACTCTCTGCCCACTATGCTCTATAACTTTGTTTCATATTCTCAAATTGTTCCTCTTTTACAGGTGCCTACGGGGTACGTGAATGATCTCCTTTAGACAGTTGATAGATTGCTTCTGATGGTGCGGAAGAGGCAGACTGCTCTAGTCACCCATGGGATCGAGGTACACTTTGGCCATGGTCTAGTATTATTGTCTATTCTGTTAGTCTATTCTGATATCTGATTCATATTTTGATATCTGTTTTATATCTGCACTCTTTCCAGCTTGAGCCAGCACCAGTTGCACCTGCAGGACCTCCTCCAACTAGGACACGGAGACGGGGCCCAGTGAAAGGCAGAGTGAGATATCGCTCACCTTTCGAGAAGTCTTTTGATGAGTACACGACCCCTGAGGATGAGGGGGATGAGATCAACATCCAGTCCAGCAGTCCTAGCGATGACAGCAATGCACCTCCTTCGCAGTCGAGAAGGAAGAGAGTGAGGATGGGTTGCTGATTTTCTTTGCTTTTCTTTTCTCTTGCTTTGTAGTTAAGAATTAGCTTCAGATAGACCCTTTTGTTTTATTTTTGAAGACTTTTCTTTTGTTTTTTGCTGTTTTGTAAAACAATGATCGGGGTTAGACTCGCCAGTTTATGGAAAGAATATTTTTGATGATTTCTCTGCATAACATGTGATGAATGGCACAACCGTTGCATGGTAACTTTGTACAAGACTTTAAAACTGTGAATACTTTGCCCTTGAATTCATTCTTGAATCGAATAACAACCTACAACTGGACAAAATGTAAAATACAACATAATAATAGGAAAATGAAATGAAAACAACCCGAAAATAGTAAAAAACAATTGATACAAACAAAACAAGACTCAAAATACAGCCGTAGTACACCAAAGCAAAAGTCAGCCTTTTCTGCAACTGCTTTAATCTGGGCTAACATTTGGACCCCGGTTGGGTCCAAATAGGCACGACTGAGCTCCAATAAGGCACAACCGGGCCCAAAAATGATGTTAGTGGGTACAGTCCAGCTATCATGCACTGTCTCTTTTCAAACTCTATAAATGGTGCTCCCATACTGTTTTTCTAGCAGAATAGCAAATCTTTGATATTTTCCTCTCAAGATGGAGATTTTGCTCAACAATAAGCTCTGAGACTGGATAGCTACTTTGGATGGCTCGGAAAAGGTAAACTTTCGCGGTTTCGGCCTAAACACTCTTTTTTCTTTGAGCCATACTTCGTTTTGTTTTCTGTTCTGCCATGTCGCTGTTCAATGCTGGAACCCGTTTACACATGTATTTTGCTTCGGATCACAAGAAATATGTCCGACGCTCGAAGAATTTCAAGCATTAATAGAATCCCAGCGTGATGAAAAAATCATGCCTCAGCCCCATTTTAGCTATGCCCAGGCTTTGGGACGGATGTGTGAGCTCACTTTGCACGAGGCTCGATCCTTGGCTCATGATAGGGAATTGGACATCCTAAGTTTGATTCGTTGGTTTTCCTCCATTGGAGATAGAGGCGATCTCCTTTGGCGAGGTTATCGACAACATGCCCTCTACTTATGCTTACTCGCACACTTCCTTCTTGCCCCTAGTTGCGGTGGAACCAACATTAGGTTGATTGAGGTGGCTCAATGCCTGAAAGAGGGCAAGAGTTATATTGGTCTGGCTCTCACCGAGACCCTGATGGGTTTAGATGCTTTTCATTGACGAGAGACCACCCGGTTTGCAGGGAGTCCACTGCTTCTTCAGGTATTGTTTCTTACCCTTTCTTATTTATGGTCCTCATGTCACTCGGCACTCACTCTCTATTTTTATCTCAAAACCCGTTTTCTTACTTTTCTTTCAACGTACATCTCTCTATTCTTTAATCTCTCTTATTTTTTATCCCTTTTCCAGGTATGGCTCATGGATAAGCTCAAAGTGGTGGACCCTTGCCCTGAGTATTTAGCGAGAGCTTACTTTTTCTGCCAAAGGCTAGTGGGCTTCCCTTCAGAGGGATGGGTTGTGATTGGATGCGCAGCAGATCTGCGGCTAACATAACTTGGCGTTGCCCCTGGCTTAACTTGACAAGGATGAGCTACAGCATGTCCCAACAACAGGGTATACAGTTAATTGGCCTTATGTACTGTGTGTTCTATTTTCATTTTTGATTCAAACGCCAATTTGGACATGATCAGACTTGTCCAGAAGAAGGAGTGGAATACCCGACTTCATTTCCTATTTGTGGTTCACACTTGCCTCGGTATCTCACTGCTTAGAGGATGAGAGAACTTCTGGCCCCTGCCCCTAGCTTCAGTTACGTCCTTTTTGGCGAGTGCTTGGCTTGGCTTGAAGATGAGGCAGAAGTTGAGCCAACTTTGGCTATAGAGACTTCCGCAAGTACGAGCAGAGGACGTAGAACCACCTGACTCACCTATGCCCCCTAGTTTATTGCTTTGATCTTTCTTTTCAAGTTTTATGATGTAAAAGCAACTTTGATTTAAATCAGAAACTTGGGGATGTACCTTTGTTGAAATTAATAAAATTAAAGTTGTGAGCACTAAAAATTTTCCT
Organism: Camellia japonica; assembly: GCA_030407325.1. Taxonomy (NCBI): domain Eukaryota; kingdom Viridiplantae; phylum Streptophyta; class Magnoliopsida; order Ericales; family Theaceae; genus Camellia; species Camellia japonica. The sequence continues at coordinate 40,266,128 of JAPPVO010000029.1, forward strand.
TTTTGGTCCCAAAATGGTCTAAGTTGTAAAGGTAAAATTTTGAGAAAAATCAACTTTTATTAAAAATTTTCAAAGCCATTTTCGAGAATGATCACTGCCTGACATTCATGGAATCAGCCCTCAAGATGTACAACCTCAAATTAACAGATCGCAACTGCCCATAACTGCATTCACCATACCGGCCCTTCTGCCAAAAATGAAGTTCACACAACCGAGCTTACTGATACTAGAGAAAGATGGCCTGATCAAATAAACGAAAAGGACAGTTGGGTTGGAAATGGTTGTGGCCGAACTTCAGGATGAAGTTGCCTACGTATCCCAAAGATGGGAATCAGGCCTTACGTAGTTTAATTTTGGTTCACTCGAGTATTAACTCTCTTCTTTTACGCTCTAACTTTTCACAAAGCCGTCTTTTCGGGTTTTCAACCTTGCGAGCTCAAATTTTCTTTGTCTCTAATTTTTCATGCTCTAACTTTTACCTAGGTTACCCTTTCGGGTTTTCGGTCTAGTGAGCCTCTCAAGGATAATATTTCTTCAACTTGTCCATATTGATCAGTTATGAAAACTCCAGGCCATCTAAATCCATGAGAATAATCACCCCTCTTAACCAGATTGACTTGATGATATAAGGACCAGTCCAATTGGGTCTGAACTTGCCCCTAGGGTCATGGATGGGAGCTCGGTTGTCTTTTAGTAGCATATCCCATTCTTTGAGATTCCTGGACTTAACTTTCTTGTTAAAAGCCCTAGCAATTCTACGTCGGTAGCCCTGGATATAATATAATGCCCTTAACCTCGTTTCATCGAACAACATCAATTCCTCGAATCTGCCCTGTTGCCAGTCCGCCTCCGCTATTTGACACTCGGCTATAATCCGCAACAACGATACTTCAATTTCAATTGGCAGAACGACTTCCATCCAATACACCAGAGAATAGGGAGTTGCCCCTGTGGATGTCCAAATCGACGTTCTGTAGCCCTAGAGTGCAAAGGGCAATTTATCCAGCCAGTCATTGTAGGTCTCAACCATCTTCCACAGGATGTTCTTAACGTTCTTGTTGGCAGTCTCAACAGCTCCATTGGTCTGTGGTCTATATGTTGATGACTTGTGAAAAGCCACATTATACTTCTCAAGCAGATCCACCACCTCTCTCTTGAAGTGTGAGCCATTATCTGATATAATCTCGTTCGGAATTCTATACCGGCAGATGATGTTATTTCTGATGAATTTAGCTACATGTGACGCTTTCAACACGGCATTGGACTGAGCTTTCACCCACTTCGTGAAGTAGTCAATCGCTACCAGGATAAACTCGTGTCCATTTGACCCCTTTGGCGAGACTACACCGATAACGTCGATTCCCTAGACTGAGAAAGGCCATGGTGAAGTCATATTGTAAAGGTTAGACGGCAGTGTGTTCATGCTATTGGCATGAATTTGGAATTTGTAGCATCGCCGTACAAAACTAATGCAATCCTCCTCCATGGTTGACCAATAATAACCTTGTCTGAGGATCTTGCGGGCCAGTATCACACCATTCATATGTGCCCCACACTCCCCTCCGTGGATAGCCTCCATGAGACACTTCGATTCCTCTTCCTCCATACACAGCCTATGCATTCCCAGATGACCTCTTTTATACAACTTGCCTCCGTAGATGATAAATTGGACGGCTAGACACCGTATTCCCCGTTTGTCTTTGGTATTTGCCCCTGGTGGATACATCTCCTTTTCCAGAAAGTTCCAAATATCGTAATACCAGGGGTTTTTATCTTGTACTTCATTTATTGCGGCAATGGTCTCATAGGCTAGTGCGTATTTCTGTTCAATAATAATTGGATGCATTTTGACTCCTAGCGGGATGTCTACCATAGAAGATAGAGTTGCCAAAGCATCAGCAAACCTGTTATTCTCTCTCAATAGATGTGTAAAGTTTAACTTTTCAAACCTCGGAATCAGAATATGCAGGGTTTGATGGTAAACTTTCATTTTCTCCTCTTTGACTTTCCAATCTCCGTTCGCTTGAGAAACAACCAAATTCGAATCTCCAATAACATCCAACCTTATTGCCCCCTGTTCTAGGGCAGCTTCCAAACTAGCAATACACGCCTTATATTCTGCTTCATTGTTGGACACTTTGAACCTGAGTTTGAAAGCTAAGGGTATGTGGGAATCATCGGGTGCTATCATCAACACACCTATCCCATAACCGTACTGATTGGACGCTTCGTCAAAATATATTGTCCATGCTCCCTCTTCCACTTGTAGAATGTCTTCATTTGGGAACAAGTACTCCACTGCCTCATCTCCTTCTACTGGGTGGTCTGCCAGGAATTCCGCTACCGCTCTCCTTTTAACTGACTTACGTGTGACATACTTGAGCTCAAATTCAGAGAGCAAAAGCAACCAACGAGCTAGCCTTCTTGTAAGTGTCAGTTTTTCAAAGAGATATTTGATGTGATCTAATCTCGAAACCTTATGGAGTGAGCTAACAAGTAGTGCCTCAACTTTCTAGTAGATCATACCAAGGCTAGGCAAGCTTTCTCAATAGGAGTGTAACGGGTCTCATAATCTAGCATCTTCTTGCTTAAGTAGTAGATGGCCTTCTCCACCTTGGATTCTGACTCCTGAGCTAGCATACACCTCATGGTCGAATTTGTCATTGACAAATACAAAATCAGTGGCTTCCCTAGTTCTGGCAGTGATAACACAAGTAGATTCTGTAGGTACCACTTGACATTTTCAAAAGCAAACTGATAGTGATCGTCCCATTCAAACTTTTTTCCTTTCTTCGAGAGACCAAATAGTGGTTCACAAGTCAAGGTTAATTTTGAAATAAACTGTCTTATGAATTGTACTTTGCCTAGAAAGCTGCGCACCTCATTTTCAGTCATTAGCGGTTGTATTTCTAGGATGGCCTTGATTTTGGACGGATCCACTTCAATTCCTCTCTGGGTGATAAGAAATCCCAGCATTTTCCCTGTCGTTACCCCAAAGGTGCACTTATGCGGGTTCAACCTTAGTCTGTACTCCCTGATCCATTGAAAGAATTTTTCTACTGCGGTGTAGTGGCCTTCTCGCTCTTTGGACTTAACAATCATGTCGTGTAGGATCGTGGTTGCAACCCTCTGAAGGTAGCCCCAGCATTTTTCAGCCCAAAAGGCATGACTCAATAGCAGTAGGTAACCCACGGCGTCGTGAAAGCAATCTTTTCCCTGTCCTCCGGTGCCATCAGAATCTGATTATACCCGAAAAATCCATCCATAAATGAAAGCAATGCATGGCTAGTAGTAAAGTCCACCTACTTATCAATATGCAGCAGTGAAAAGTCGTCCTTTGGGCTAGCCTTATTCAGATCCCTGAAGTCGATGCAAACCTGAATTCTGCCGTCTTTCTACAGAACTGGGACAATATTGGCTAACCACGTCAGGTACTCAGATACAATCAAGAACCCTGCCTTAATCTGTTCAGTGACCTCCTCTTTGATCTTCAAAGCCCAATCTGGATGAACTCTACGTAGCTTCTGCTTAACTGGTTGGTTCCCAAGGTCAAGAGGGATCTGGTGCTGTGCAATTTCAGGGTTGATTCCAGGCATATCTTCGTAGGACCACACGAAAACATCTTTAAAATCTTTTAACAAGGTGATTAAACACTCGCGTTCCTCCGAAGACAACGTGGACCCGATCTGGACCAAGCGTGGATCCTTCTCAGTACCCATATTAATCGCAATGATTTTATCTTTACAGGGCTTAACACGCCTCTTATTCTTTTGGTCAACCAAATTTTTCAAAGCCCGAGGAATTTCTTTCTCTTCGTTTAAGTCAAAATTTTGAAAATCAAGATCAGTAGAACAAACCATAGGCACAGAGAAGTAAGTACAATCCTCAGCATTCCCATTCAAAAAGTCCGGATCTTTGGTTACAATAGACTCAAAAGAAAAGATGAAAGATGACCTAGACAGGACTTTGACATCCAGGTTACCACTCCCGGAAGTACCAGACTCAAAGGAACTAGAATCTGACTCCGACTCCACAGACTCAGTGGAATCAAATTCGGACTCTCTATCCGATTCAGAACTACTGATGGCGCCATTCTCAAACTTCCAAACCAGGTGTGGAGCCTCAGATGCATCCACGATAAGACTAGTAAAATCTGCTGCCGGTGTATCCCCAATCATTGAGATAGTAAAACTATCCCCCAAGTTGACAGGCTCACTCCCAGCATGAGAACTTGTTAGTAGATCAGCCAATGCTTTCCCCAACAGCTCCTCTTCGTCAATATCCAGGCTTGCAGTCCTGCTTTGATCTGTATGAGTGCTCAGGTCCATCTGCTCATCCTCCTCTTCTGGTAACTGGTGCCCGAAGAAGATCTCGAACCCCAGGAACCTGGTCTTCGTTTCCTAGTCAAACCAAGGCTTTGGAAATCCACAAAATGGGAAATCTTCCCATTGGCAGACAAAGCGTCCATTCAGGGTTCCCTGTATTGTCTTGTGGACTAACTCATACTGTCTTCCAGTTCTCTTTGCTCTAATTCTTCCTCTCAACTCATCCTTCTTCCGTTTCCAGTCTTCAGCAGTAGGTTTGTACCCCAACCCAAAGCATGAGGGTTATGACTCATCTCTTTGGCAATTGTACCCCTCTGTCTGCCACTCCTACCCAGTCCTGATCCAGGAATATGCCCTTGTTTGTTCATCATGTAGATGGACTAGGCACTTACGTAGTTTCCATCGTCTTCTACCATGATTGATTAGACCAACCGAGCCTCCGCCAAGGAGAAACCGGAGAAGAATACTTCCTCTTCCCCGTGTATGATTTCCAGCAAGGGCATGGTAGTTCCCTGGGGAGGGTGAATTGCAGAATTGCAACACACAACAGCAATCCTACCGTTGAAGGGGTATTTTACCAGCTGGTGGACCGTTGATGATACAACCTTCATCTAGTGTAGCCAAGGCCTACCCAGGAGTAGATTAAAAGTTGCTAGTACGTCCATGACATGGAATTCCACCTCATGCTCGGACAGGCCAATTAGTATGTGGCTCTTGAACGTTTCCTTAACATCCCGGCTAGTGTTGTCATAAGCTCGGACGGCTTAGGTTGTGGGCATGAAGTCAGCCGGCCTCAAACCTATGGTATAGGTAGTCCGTGCCGGACACACATTAATCGTCGATCCAGTATCTACTGACACCACCGAAATCCACTTATTCTGGCTCTCCAAGGTTACATACAAGGGTCGGTTATGGTTGGCACCCTCTGGTGGCAACTCTTTCTCCGTAGAGGATATCATTGGCGTAATGTCCCCAGAAGTGACCAACGACACCAGTTGGTCAATGGTGGTGTCGATAGGAAACATTATTCTATTCATGGCTTCTAACAATGCCTGTCTATGATCCCGAGAAGCCATTAGCAACCCCCAGATTGATATGTTTGCCTGAATCTTCTTGAACTGTTTCAAGACCAGGTCTTCTTCAACGTCTTTCTCTTTTGCTTTCTCAGCCTCTTTATTGGAGGATTATGGCTGATCTAGAGTTAGGGGTTTGAAATACCAACCACTGCGAGTCTGTGGCTCGACTTTTCGTGCTCCTTTCGGATACGACTAGCCTTATAGTTCGGACTCCCATGGTTCTGAATCTAATTCCACAAGTGCAATGTGAAATAAATAAACACAAATCTGACAATTCTTTTCGAAAATCGATTTTAAATCAAAATGTCAAAAATGGACTGCTTTTTCAGATACAAAGTTGCCACCTAAATATTTTCAGAAAATTTAGGAAACCCATGACTTGTGCCAAAGGCCACAGTCCGTTATCATCAAGATTATCTCGGCTTGGGAACTTAGGTATGAGAGGGAAAAGTCATGAATTGAGCACCCCACTCGCCCGATCAAAGATCGGCCTCTACTAATCACGATGTGATTATTATTTACATTATATGTTTTTGTTCTGATTATTAGCTATTTTACTATGTGACGCACACAAGTATAGACTAATTTGCATAAATTGGAACACTTTGATTTCATGTTTGTTTGAAAATTATTTTTGATATTTGTCACTTGAAAATATGAGTTTATATGTACATTAATCAATTTGTCTCAATTTTAGCAATTAGCCTTCATCCACCGGCATTAAAACAGGTATATCATTTAAAGAAATAGCCTCATGGAAAGCATGCTCGATATGGTAACAATCACACTTATGCGGTATGCTAAAATAATAAGTGCTCATCTAATACTCCAAGGCAAGCCGAATAAAGAAAAATGATTAGAAAATATGTGTGTTCCTAAGCGATACAATGTGATTAATGCAACGCATACATTTATGCAATTTTTATAGGCTCGGCTATGAGCATGATATATGATCCAATTCAGGACATGTGATAAATCACATTTTCAAGCAATGAAATTGAAATTGACATTGGTTAGTATGATGAGCCGAACCCAAATGCATGTGAGACGAGTGTATGCAAACATGAGAATGCTAAGTAAACATGATGCTCTATACTACCATCATAAGCGGAGAAATAAAAGGGAGAAAGAAATGGGGGTTGGAAGATATACACCATTATTATATGTTCGCCCTCATGCAAGAGGGTGCGAATAAATGTCCGAGTGTCTGAATTAAGCTAACTATTACAAATTCGAATAAATGAATTAAAACTAGCTAATTACTAATGTCTAAGTTATCAACTAGCTATCTAAGTCATTACAACCAACATGAACAATCTAACTAACTAGCTGAGTTAACTAATTATGACAATTGCAAATACACAATGCTAACTATAATGATAATTGGATGAATTACAACAATAATGGGAACATTAATTAACAACATTGATCTAAACAAGGATGCACAAGGATTGTATGCATAGCGTCCAGAAATTGCTTTGTCTGCCCAGATTTGCTCTGTTTCACCTTCAGTCATTACCTTCTGTTTTCTGCAAAACACTCTGTTTTCCAAACATTGGGAGCCAGCTGACCCCAAATGAGCTCTGGCCAGACCCAAAAAGTGCCGGCCAACACTAAATTTTATACCAAAAGAGGTTTTGTGCTCTAAGATGAGAATAGTGCAGACAGAGCCTTTTCTAGGCCCAGTTTGTCCTCTCTGCTCTTCTCTATCATGGAAATCCTCAAGAGAAGAACGAAGTCATTTCCAAAACCATCAATGAGCAAGTTGATCGCTTGATGATTTCGGACATGATTTTGGACAAAAATTAATGAATGCAATGAACAATGACCACTCATTCCTCCTATCATGAAGTGAGCTCAAAGATCAAAGAGGGAGGTAGAGACGCTTCAATATTCATCAAAGCATCATGAATTGATGTATGACGACCCTTGACACAATGGACTCAGCATAACGTCCTGCCAAACTTAGGCAATACGACTCATCTTCTTTATGTTGGTTGGTTCATTTTAAGCCCATTTTCTTAGTCTTTTCCATTATTTAATCCATTTGTCCAAAGTAATGATTAAGTCTGCTAAATGAGAAGAATGTCAAGCGAGAGGTACTTCTAAATATAAAGGAGAGACCATGCCTTTGACGATGAACCTCCGTAGAGATTAAGCCATTGAGCATAGGTCTCTAGCTCATATTTTGAATAACCATCGATCGATTGAAATAACTCTCACACAAGAAAAGAAAAGAAGAAAATGGGGAGGTTGCAGACATGATTAAGAGATTAATTCTTAATTAACCATAGAAAAGCTATCAAAGCATGTATAACATAACATAACAAGCTAGATATGAAGACTTACAATGCAACAAGCTAGATATTCAAGCATATACTAATTAAATAAATTACAACAACCCTAAAACAACCCTTAATATGTTAAAAACAGTGACCAAAAATCATGTTAGAGAGCATAAAAAGGTAGGAAAGAATAAGGTAAAGCAAAGCTAGTGAACAAAAAGCAATGAGAGGTGGCTAACCTCTCCATTTTTGAGACCTCAAACCATGTTTTTTAGCCTTTTCCAAGCTCTGAAAATCAGTTTAAAAGGCAAACAAAAGAGTGTAAAAACAAGAGCTTGAACTATGAAATAAGGTGCAAGAGAAGGTGTTAACCTTCTCTACCTTTTGGTAGCTATCCAAACCCAAGTTTAAACACTTGAAATGGACTTAAGATAGCACAAAAACACAAGAAGTAGCTAACAAGAGATAGAAAAAGAAGTAAAAGAGAAGGTGGTAAGGTTATACCTCTCAAAGAAGCAAGCTCTTGTTTATAACACAAACTTGGTTTAAGCACACTCTCAAGCTTGAATTGTGATGCACAAGCCTCAACCAAGGCTCTAAGGTTATGATCTAAGGGGGTATATGGTGTATGGATATTAGTCAAGAGAGATAAGTTTGCTCAAAGGTGACTTGTATAGGAAAAAGAAGCTCTCTCTTATGTGTATAGGCTCTTTTGAAATTGTTCAACCCTCAAAACAAAGATATAACCTCGTTTTTATAGAATTTGAGCAAAATAGGTCGAAAATATCTTCAAAAATGGACAGCTGGCCCTTTTCCGCCCAGAATAGTGTTTCTCATTATTCAGAGCCGGCCGGCTCCCAATATGTTCCCCTGTTCCACTGTTTTAAACTCAATGTAGAGTGACACAATGTTCAAAAAAATGAATTTCTAGGGTAAACACAGTATAAATATGAAAGGTTTGGGATTGGTTTTGGAGCGCGAGCTTACATTCCTTCGTTGAGAACTCGAATCACAATCAACACGACTTCATCATCGAGTGGACAGGACAAAGCGTCCAAGTCTTACAAGTGGTCAAAAATGAGGTGTCTACAGTAGGCAGCCCTCTCTAACAGCAAAGTTATGGTCAGCTCTGCCGATTTCTCCCTCTTTTCCTCTAATGCCTCTTTTGCAATAGCAAGGCCCTTCTCTAATTCTACAATTCGTGTATCTATGTCCTCATTCTCCTTCAAAGTCTAATTACGCAATTCTTCATTATTGGCAAGGGCCTCTTCTAATCTCTCATTGGAAGTGGTACAGGTGTCCTGGACCTCGCCAGTCTTTTTTTGCTCGGTCGCCAAATTAAACTCCAGCATCACTACCTCACGGCGCGCCACCTCTAGCTCAGACTTAGCATTGTTCAGTTTATCATTTACAGTCGCTAACGCCGCAGCCACTTCCATCTGCCCTGCTGTGGCTCTCTCAGCCACGAACCCTTGCACCACTTCTAATACTTCTATGTTTTTAGCCTATTTCGCATACATCAGGCCTCTGGCACAGGCACTTCGTGCCATTTTTCGCCACCGTCCACCTTCTGCCTTCGCTGCCTTTAATTGTTCTTTGAGGGGCTCTACGTCCATCCTTATGTTTACTCTTTTTCCTAAAAGAGCAGCTGCCAACATCAAAGACTCCATCTGTGATGAGTATAAGGCCTTCATCAGCTCAGCCTCCCCAAACCTAGAGACGTCCCTCATGGCAATATCTTTATGGTGCCCAACAAACGCTCTGCCGCTACTCGGGCTGTCAATGTCACCTCTGATAACCACTGCACTCAAGTGACGAACGGCGGTACGCCTGATCCCCATGCTTAGGCTTGCTCCAACATTTCCCCCTTGCGCCAGGGAAGGGCGTCTCCTTTCTACATCCTTCTTTGACAAACCTTCTCATTCGGATAAAAGGGCTCCCATTACTGGCTCAACGCCACCTATTTCTTGCTCTGGGGGGCGATCAACCAGCTGCCCTACACTCTTTCTCCCCAAGTCCACCATTTCCACCACAGGTGGGTTCTCCTCCTCCACTTCCTCAGTCGCCATTCCAGGTGTTGGCACTCTCACCTCTTTCACTGCTGGTTCAGTCTCTCCCTTTCCCCTTTTTGCCTTCCTCTCATCTTTACCCTCCCTTGGCACCTTCTTTTTCTTCAGCACTCGTTCCACTTTCGCTTTGCACCTTTCCTTGATCGGATCCATAGGGGCTTTCAGCGGTACGAACGTTTCCTAGTCCCGTTCTTCTATACCTTTGGGACGTGGCAGGATGAACATCTTTGCAATCGCTTTGGGACAGGTCCCAACTCCTTCTCCTTATACTTTTTTGCTACCGCCAGCACTGCCAATCCTTCGCCTCTTGGGTCTTTCTCGTAGCTTCTACCTCCTCAAGAACAAGATCTCCCTCCACAGGCTCTGGTCTTAATTTCAAGGCAAACAGGGTTGATGGCTTGATCAAGTTGTCCCATCTGACCCCTTCATCTACTTCACTCGCCTTTTCGCCGTTACGTCCAACTTCGGCTCCAATGACTTCCTGGAGGTCTTCCACATCGTCCGAACCCCCCCATCCGCCAATACAAAAAACCATTTTGTTCGTCACCTTTTAACAGATGAGGGCAGCCCTGCCACCAACCCTTTTCCTGCCATTGCTTGCAGGGTCACTCATGTCTCTTATTGCCCCGACGCTTTGTAACATGAGGAAAACTCGTCCACCAACATCATATCCCCCTCGATCGCCTGTGGCTACGAGATTGCGCACGCGAATAGGATCTTCCAGGCGTTCGGCATCAACCGGCCTAGCCTTCAGCCAATTCAACACGTTGATAACTGATCGACAACCTCAACCCACCACGGAGCGCCTCCTCATACAACGTAAACTCCATCGATCTCGCGTCTGACGCCCTCTCTGTCGTCGTTGGCAGTCTTAACCCCACCTCTGCCAGAATCTGATATTTCTTCCATATTTCCTCCAGATCCTCCGTCGTTAAAGTAGACTTGTCTGCTTTCGTATGCCAATGGTTAGGCACCACTTGGCTAATCAGCTTGATAGCAGCAATCATCGTCTGTGGAATAGGCCTACCCAGTCGCCCCGTCCTCCTCTCCACCAACGTCTCTACCCTATACTTCTCCACCAATGCCACTCCGTCATCCTCTCCTAACGCATCAGATGCCATGGTCGACACTTTGTTTTATGCCATCTCCTTCACGTTTCTATATATTGCTTCGGTTGTAGGGGTGAGGAAATTTGCGATGTGAAAGAGGGGAGAATCAAACGAGATGTAGGAGTTGAAGTCTGGAATGTGCCGATTTTTCGTAATCAGGTAAGAAAAGCGCATAAGTTCGAATGCCCAGGGTTTACCTGTGTTCCCAGGATCACGGTTAAAATTCGCCAGTTTGAAAATCCACCAAGTTAAAACCCTCGTCTTTCCAACGCCTTCCTTATACAACCCCTCCACTCCCTGCTACCACTTTAACACCCCTTACCAATGGCCCAGATTGCCCCACGTGTATAGCCACAATCCCTCATCTCTCCCACTAATTCTCTTTCCTCCCCTCCATCTATTCCACTTCACATCATCACGTGTTTTCCAATATCTTGAGCCCCGCGCACATAAATGTCAGACAGTCGGCCTCCACCCCGGTTGGTCGCCTAGCAAATCGGTCGACTCACATTCCTCAATGGTCAACCCTCACGCCAGTCGGTCTACCTCCACATCGGTCGGCTTCCCTTCCTCGAGGATCGCTCACTTCAGCGGTCGGCCACCACACCAGTTGATCACCCTCCTCGTCGGCCGGCTACCTTTCTCAGTGGTAGCCACCACACCGGTCGGTCACCCTTCTCATCGGTCAACTACTTTCCTCAGCAGTCGGCTACCACACCAGTAGGTCGACCACCACACTGGTTAGCTTCCTTCCTCGCCAGTCGGTCACATCCTCGGTCGACCACCAGATCACGCTCTCTCGCCCCCAATCGTCAACTGTCACACCCATCATCCCTCCCCTTTTTCGTCTGTGGTCTTCTCTTTCGCATCTTGGAGGACTACGATCTTCTTTCCTATTCCCTTTCGCTGGACTAAAACTGCACTCGGGAATGAGAACTACTAATACTGATGGGCACCCAAGAGGATCCAACCCACAACTCAGGGCCTAGCTCACGGCTTAGGTATTAAAGCCCAGTAACCTTGAGAAGCCAATGTTGGACTAAGACCAATAACATTCAAACACTTGTCAGGTAGGGAATTAGCCACGTAAACAGACAGAGATCTTACAAAGTTATTGCACCCACACATCAGCCATTTAATGAGGTCCTCATAGCATTAAATGCGGCAACCCCTTCATATCGGAGGATACAGACTCACCATGAACGATGTCAACTAGGCTATAGACTTTCTGGCCAACAAAACAGCTTGGAATGGACAAGGAAATGATGAGCAAAGGATATAAGAAAGCTTTCGAGATACGTTGAGGTTAAGGTTTTTACCCCTTGCTTCTCTCTCTCTCTCTCTCTCTCAAATCAATCTGCCCTAACCTAACTTGATCATCGTAGTGTCCGTTGGGGGACTATCCTCTCCTTTGGACCTTTTTGCAGGCACGCTTTGAAGACACAAGGCTAGTAGACTCGTTAGAAGTGTGGATTGGTCCGACCCATCCTCCATTGAAGTTATTGTATCATCAAAACTAAAATAAAAAGGGAGAGTTACTAGCATTTTTTTTTTAAGTACTTATTCTCCAATTAGTTCATAACATATTTTCATATTCTAATAAATTTTATTATTTAAACATTTGATCCACAAAATTTTAATTATTATATTTAAGGTATTTTATGAATAATTTCACCTTTATAAATATTTTTTGAACGTGTAGTAATTTGGTGATGCAAACATTCATATTTTACAATGTGAATGTTCACATTGACGGTGTAAACATTCATATTGAAGTATGAATATTCACATCACGAAACATTCACATTGTCTATGTGAATATTATTATTAGGGGTAATTTGGTAATTACGACACCCATACTACTTATTGGAATATAAAAAAATAATTTAGACTAAGTAAAACATAAGTGGGCAAAGAGAAATTTATGAATAAATGTTCCACAATTAAAAAAAAAATAAGACTTTTTATTTCTATTTTTATTTTTATTACAGTTCCAAACAATATAGCTTTTGACATTGCTAGTGTTTCATGGTTTGATGTAACTATTATTAATAGTGATTAAAATGGTTTTAAAATTTTGAGATAAATTACACTGAGAGAATTAGAAAACATATAAGTACTTTCATAATCTTTGCATAGATATACTGACATCTTTTTAGTATGTCAAATAAATTAAAATTATTATAAATAGTATAAAAATATAAGAATAAATAAGAAGAAAATACATATATATATATATATATATTTAACTGTAAACATATGATAATTATTTTTTTGCTCATACGATTAATAAATTAAAAATTTTGTTAAACTTATAGGTTATTCTGTATTTTCTTTAAACCTAAATAGTAGTTAGTTGTTGTTTGGTAAACAAAATTTTAGTTGGCTTTTTAGAGTTGACTCTTTTTTAATTTGAAACTAAAAAATTCATTTAGCAAAAAATAAAAAGAAAAACTAAAAAATTTATTTTTAACCTACTTTTCAAAGCAACCATTTGTCTTATTAACTTATTTAGCTTATTTTATCTTTCGTATTTTTTTTAGTTTCAACTGGGATAGCCAAACGAAGCTGTATAATTTACTCAAAATTTTATGTTATGTGCATAGTAAAATGAATAAAATTTGTGTGTTTTATTTTATTTTTTAAAATATTTCAAGGTTAAAAAAAGTCATTATTAATCGAAAAATGTTTGTTGGGCGTGACTTGAATGACTTAAATGTATCAAAATAACGTCATTTTATACCCAAAATAATATCGTTTTGGATATTTTAAGTCATTTGAGTCATGACTTTTCGAATCATTTAACATTAATAATCAAGCCTAATGAGACCGCCCCGTCAAGTCAGGTTAAAACCCGAACCAGAGTTAACCTACTTACCGACAGATTCCGAACCGGACCCATTTTTACATCGATCTTCCCGGGAAGGCACGGACAGAGAGAGAAAGCTATGGCGTCTTCGAGAACTCAATCACCGCCTTATCCAAGTGCTTCTAGGATCGCTGATTCTCAATGTTACCCTCAATACACTGCTTCTCTCAAATGTACTCTCTCTCTCTCTCTCTCGTTCCTTTAAACCCTAATTATGAATGGAATTGATAATCTAGATATCGTTATTATTGTGGTTTTGTTTGTTTGTTTTGTGATTATTTGATGTTGACTATTGTGAGCTATGATTTATGTTTATGCTAAATTTAGGTTTTTTGTGAGTTCAATTGATTGGATTTATAATCGTCAATGGAGTTCGCAACCGTCAATTTCAAGGGCCTATTTGAAGAAAAAAAAATTGATCATGAAAGTTAACAAATTTGTTATAACTTGAAATAAAAAACCAAAAAACTTGAATCTCATTTGTAAATGGCTTGCCGTTTTATACCATAGAGTTCCACTATGAGATACCATGTAAAAGTTCAATGAGGCATCGAAGTTATATTGGACATTGAAACACGCTCTTAGGCTGACTTTATCAGGTGTGTTCAATTTTATTATCAGAGAAGTTTACATGATTATCATTGTCTCAAGTTATGTAAGGTATATCGAGTTTGAGAGTCTGCTTTTTGCTTTGAGGCACAAACCATGAGACTTAGAAAACTGGAATCACTAGACACTTTTGTCTGTTTGGATTGTAAAGAAAACCAGCTTTTTTCACTATTTTATGCAGAGGATGAAACACTATTAACCAAGAAATATGGAAAACTAGCATGTTCAAATAGTATTGCTTGTCTAGAGTATAAACCGACCTGCCTCCTTTATCACCATCTCTTGTAGGCAAAAACCTCAATTGTTTAATTGGTCCATAGTTTTATGATAAGTAACCTGTCATCTCCTTCCTACCTTTTTGTGTCATAGATGTTGTGGTGGAGCCATGGTTTTAAAAAATGGCTGCAACTGTTATGTAACGGTTTCGGTGGTTACTACTATCTGTTACGGCTACTATAGCAGTGTGATAGAAATTCATAGTAGCAACGGTCACCACCATCAACGGCTATTACATTGCTGTTATATCATTGTTATGATTGTTGCACTTCTTTTTTTCAAGATTTTGTATAGAAGGCCATTTTTTATTTTTATTTTTATTTTTTTAAAATTTTTTTTTTTTCTAGCTGTTACAATCACACACACACACAGAACTTATGCAACAATCTTAGATCTACATGTTTTGAATGCCTATCCTTCATGTTGTACAAGAGTTGAGTTGCCATCAAGATTAAATGAGCTCTCTCTTCTCTCTCTCTCTCTCTCTCAAACCTTCATTACTTTTTGTTTATTGACAAGCTTTCATTACTTTCTCACTTGATTCTTTTAATATTAACTTATAGCTATTTGCTATTAGGTTAAATTTATTGTACAAAATTTTGATATCATGTTATAGTTATAGGAGACGTCAAAGAAGGAGGTGTTTGTGGCTTCATGTTCCGGCAAGATTATATCAGTGATGTTATGAATGATGGCACTCCTAACCTCTCTTTTATTATTTCATTCCCTTCCTTTATTCTCGATATAGGAACTGAAGTCTTGAGCGACGATACTGCTAGGTTTCTCTATCCTAATGAGTAGTGTCTTAGGGTGGGGTTAGGCTGCACAGACTGCACTAAAAATCGATCTTGCCTTGTCCCAACTCAAGTCCTATAATATTCTTCAAAAACTGCTTCACCCCAATATGACGCTTAAACCAGTCCAACTAAGGGCACAATAATTGGTTCATGAACCCCTTTGCCATCCTAATAAATCATTTGTGATACGTACAAAATTTGAAGGCTAAATGTAGGAAAATTTAATGTATTATTGATATATTCAATGTTCTTACATGGGCTCTCTTTTATAGAGAGAGAAATGGAATGGAGCAATTAAACTAATGGAGCACTAAACAAGAGCACTAAACATGATGGAGCATTAACCTAAAGCACTAACTATATGATATATTACCACTAAACATGATGGAGCATTAACCTAAAGCACTAACTATATGATATATTACCACTAACCAAAAGCAATCCACTAATCTATCTAAAGCAAATACTACACTAATCTGATTTATATTACTAATGTATACTACATTATATAATATAAATCAATAGCCCCCCTCAAACTCAAGAGGGATTGAAACCAACCAACTTGAGTTTGGAAGGAGTAACAAAACAAGAAAATAAAAATGACAAAAAAAATAAAGTGGATAGGAGACGCTGTATGGTCGTGTCAGACCGTTGTAGAAGACAGTTTATGGGGTCATGTCGGACCGTTGTAGAAGATAGTTTATGGGTCATATCGGACCGATGTAGAAAACAGTTTATGGGTCGTGTCGGACCGTTGTAGAAAACAGTTTACTGGGTCGTGTCGGACCGTTGTAAAAAACAGTTTACTGGGTCGTGTCGGACCGTTGTAGAAAACAGTTTACTGGGTCATGTCGGACCGTTGTAGAAAACAGTTTACTGGGTCATGTCGGACCGATATAGAAAAACAGTTTACTGGGTCATGTCGGACCGTTGTAGAAAACAGTTTACGGGGTCATGTCGGACCGTCGTAGCAGATAACCGAATTCAATGTCGGGACAGTTTACAGAGTCTTGTCGGACCCTTAAAGTCGCGCCCAATCTTATCAAAAGGCGTGCCATCAAAAAGCGTGCCATCAAAAAGGTGTGCCCGACAGCATTAAAAGTCGAGCCATCAAAAGGCGCGCCATCAAAAGGCGTGCCATCAAAAGGTGTGCCCACATCCATCAAAAGTCGAGCCATCAAAAGGCGCGCCGATTTGTCGTCTGGCGATGAGAGGCGCGTAAGGCGCGTGATACGCGTGTCTGCCTTGCCTATTTAAACCAAGGCGAGGCAGCCGCTTATGCAGAACAAAACATCTGCTGAAAACTCTGAAAAACCTCTTCATTTTGCTGAGAGATATACTCTGTAACACTTCTGCCCAGAAAATGGCTTCTTCTTCCCGTTCCGCTACCCAGAACATAGCCTCTTCTTCCCGGGGTCTTACTCTATTTCCCGACCTCAATGAGTGCACAGAGAGATAACCGGGGCAGTTGCCCTGAACCGCAACCAAGTGCCCTTGGACCAAGCCCCCCTGGTTTTGCACCACTGAACTATCCGATGGTGGCAGTTGAGCAGATAATGGCTGCTCAATCTGATATTGAGGCCAATTATTATACATTAAGGTCATGTGTTGAGACCATGACTGCGGTCAACAACCTGTCGCACCGGCTCCAGAGTAGAACAACTGAGGTGCAGCAGGTAAAAGCCCAACTGGCTCTGCTCCAGCGCATGTATACGGATGCCCGAGCAGAGATCTGTGTGCTCAAGGTAGAAAACAAGGAACTGAAGCGGAAGGCCACCGTGATGCTCAGATTTGGAGGGCCGCCATATGTGACAGTTGAGGAGCAACGGGAAGTGAACGTACTCGCGGCATGGGAAACACGGAGGCAGTACCGGCAAGGATGCCCAAGACAAAGGCAAGAAGAAGAGAACGGCTGAAGAGGCGAAAAAGTAAGGCCGGTTGTTTGTGGTGGTTATGGGTTGTGGGTGTTTTGGTTGTTTGTTTTGTTGTTGTTGTTGTTTTTTTTTTTTTTTTTTTTTTTGTGTAAAATGGTGATTGGGTTTGATCCCGGCATGAAGGAATGACAAATTGGTGGAATGAAAACGAATTGGTTTGTGAATGGATATTTGGTTTTGTGTTTGGGTGTTATGACCACCTGCACAATGTTATTATTTTTTATTATTTTTTTTTTTTTTTTTTTTTTCACACTAAATAAATAAATAAAGAAAAATGAAGGAACACGACTGGGGTGCTGTAGTGAAGAAACTGTGGGGTTGTGAAGCAGATCTGAGGCTTTTTGGGTATGAGAGAGAGAGAGAGAGAGAGAGACAGTGTATGTCTGTCATAACCCCTGAGAGAGAGAGCAGTTCATGAAGAATAGAAAGAGAAGCCCCAGCCCATGCCCTTGTACACACAGATTTTTGAGAGAAGTTCACAACCGACAGCTTAATTTTCTTTCTCTCCTCCGACAAAGGGTCGAGGAATCCGGGCAGATGGTGTGAACAGGTTTGAAATTGAATCCATCTCTGGCAGATGCGTGGCTCTGCTTAGGTCCAAACAAAAAGATACTTTGTCAATTATCTATGCTAGAAAGAAGAATGGCTCAAGTCTGGGCTGCTGCTGCCCGGACAATTCGTGCAGAGGGCAGTTTGACTGGTCCCAACTCCTAGAGATGCTCCCTCTTCCAAATGGTTTGACATAACGACCTTTCGGAAAATGCTCACGATGATTTAGAGGGTTTGGATGCAACAGCAGCACATGTTGCAAGTCTGTTATCCACAGAGCCCACTGACATTAAGCTTGCAGTTGGAGGTTTCAGTATGGGTGCAGCAACAGCCCTCTATTCTGCAACTTGCTTTGCTCTTGGGAAGTATGAGAATGGCAGCCCAAAAACGGAGCCAATTTAAGTGTCGCTGTTGGACTAAGTGGCTGGCTTCCATGTGCAAAGAACTTGAGCAGTAAAATTGAAGGGAAATATGAAGCTGCATCCTTGCCTATTATGGTTTGTCATGGTAGAGTGACATTGTTGATAGGATATGAGTCCAAATGGCAGTTTGGGTGATTTCGAAGATAGCTGTAGAGAAGTAAGAGCTAGGAAGAACAAGTACATGTTCTTTGATGGTGATAGTTGCTGTGTGGGATGAGTACATTGAGAAGTTGTAGATCAAGATGGAGGATTGCAGCAGTGAATTTTTGTTACTGATGGTTTCTTGGAGAAAATAGTGGACGACAGGCTACTGATGTAGCTGGAGCAGCATGGATTTGATGCTCACATGTTTGAAATTGGGATCTGAATTGGGTGTTTGGAGAGCGAGAAAGTGAGGAGGAAAAGTTGAGGTCCGGCGACGGCTAAGGCGAGGTTGCCGCCCGCCGGTGAAGCGAAAATATTAGGTTCTAAACCAGCTCTGATACCATGTAGGTAAATTTAATGTATTATTGATATATTCAATGTTCTTACATGGGCTCTCTTTTATAGAGAGAGAAATGGAATGAGCAATCAAACTAATGGAGCACTAAACAAGAGCACTAAACATGATGGAGCATTAACCTAAAGCACTAACTATATGATATATTACCACTAAACATGATGGAGCATTAACCTAAAGCACTAACTATATGATATATTACCACTAACCAAAAGCAATCCACTAATCTATCTAAAGCAAATACTACACTAATCTGATTTATATTACTAATGTATACTACATTATATAATATAAATCAACACTAAACTATTGCATTATATAAGTTGCAATTTAATAAATTAAATTGTGAAGAGATTGGTACTCATAATTGGTATAACTTTTTGAAATCTAGGGATAAATAAAACTTTTGATAATGTTCTACCTAATTTATTTTCAATCTGAAAATGGTTAGAATTTAGGACTAGTCTTACTTTGGAGCCCATCTTGTATAGCCATTCTTGAAATATATTTTTTTCCCTGCTTTTCTCTTGCATATTTGGCTAAATATTAATTTTTGAAGCAAACTTTCCAGGTTTAGAAGAATCTAACTCGGACAAGAGTAAATGTCAAGAACAGTTTGACATTTACAAGGAATGCAAGAAAAAAGAGGTATACAGTTTTCCTCAAAGACTTTCAATGGTTCTTCCTCAACATGTATGCTATGACGTATTTGTTTTGAAGTTGTTAGTATGTCATTATGCATGTTGCATATGTATTATAAATGGGTTTTTTGTATAAACGTGGCAAGAGTTGCTTAAAATACATCATATATATTCTGAGAGTCAAAATATGATCATACAATAGTTGTGCAACTTGCTTCTTGGTATTGACAAGGAGATCCATTTTTTAATTAAATTTTAAATATATCCCTTCTGATAGAAGATGCCCATTACCTAGTCCTTGTCTTATTGTTTATTTTTATTTGACGAGGACAGAAAAGTGCCTTGAATTTAGCTTCCATGATAAAGTGGAACCATGTCCTTCTGAAGTGCAACATTGCAAATTGGACCTGACAGTCGGGTCTTACCAAGATTTAGCCACTGCTTGATTGAAGTGGAACCTCCTGTGACTTTCTGAAAAGTTTTATTGAGAGTGGAAATTGGTTTTTGCAGAATCATTGTTTCAAATTCCCCAAGTCTAAAGCTTTCCATAAACTCTGGTATCATGGTAACCTAACTGGCGACAGCCTCTTTTGATCTGATTTGCAACCTAAGTGGTATCATTTTTTATTTTTTTATGGAGAAAGTGAATAGCATATTAGATTATTGCAAATAGGAGAATTTGAGTTTGTCTTTTCTGATTTTCTGTCGAAATACTTAAAATTTTTTGTTGCAAATACTGAAAAAATAATCTAATGGCATATAAGTAACATGGTTGACAACAGGGAAACTTATTCACCTGATCTGTAAAACAGAAATGGATGGATGATGATATCTTTTTGCATGGGTATTACTAATGCAGCAACTTTCTGCACTGATTCTGTTATGAGTTTTTTTTTTTTGGACAGAGGGAAGCTCGATTGGAGCGCAATAGGAATCGTTCCTTATTCTCATGAAGTTTTTGGACTGTGCCAGTCAATCTTGTGAGTTGAATATTCAAAAAATTCGCTCTTATAGAATTAGATGTACTTCAAATTGAACACAGATTAAGAACCAGGGCTGTTATAACATTGATTTTAATAAATTTCTTTATATTTGTTTGACCAATGTGAAGCATTTTATTTCTGTCACGCTGTAACACAAGGCTCACCTTTGCCCCTCTTATATGGCTACTCTGCCAGTTCATTGTATCAGACTATCAGCTCAATGAATTATGTTTCATATCTATGCTTTTGGGTGTTGGCTTATAGGTAGTGTGTCTCTTTGTCTTGCATGCTGACTCAACTTGCTTGGCTTTATAGATTATGATTCGACACAATATCACTTAATCATCTCTTTTCGTTGTTTTGTTTTGGTTGAGAATGAGATGAAGCAAATTATTGTGTCGAATCAAAGGACATAGAAGCCAACCTCCACTAGAGTTGACTACCTCCCATCGCCACTGCCACCATCAATCAGTGCCACCCTACATGGCCCACAACCACTACTTGTTCACCACTATTGCTTATTGTACTGCCACCATCATTCATTCCCACCATCAGTGGGAGGGAGATGTTTATGGGGGAGAGAGATAGAAGAGGGTTAAATGTGTAATAATTAAGCACCGATCAACAACTTTTAGGTGCTAATGATATGTCTCCACCAAGGATTTAGCTTAAAAGGACTGTGCAACTGAAGGCTCATTTTTGTTTATTTTGTTGTAATTATATTTTGCACAAGTCTCGGGCTTCTTAAATTATTTTGGACTTAATCCATCTTGTTGTAACCAAGCAATGTCTTGGAAAGATGTAGCAGAAAATCAGAAATAAATATTACAAAATCTGAAAAAATACAACAATCATACCAGTGAATAAGATTATATAGTCTACTCCAAAAATTTTAAGTCTAAAATCCAAGTCGTGCTTCTCCAATAGCAATTTAACATAAAAATATTGAATTATTTATTAATGAAAAATATTTTATTTTCCATAAAATTTTGAAACTTTAATATGTTGTAGAAAAATTAATTACGAGTCTAATGGTATAGCCATATTTCAATCAGAATTATAATAGATAATATAGAAACAATTAACGTAGTTTTGAAGTAAAAAACAAACAAATAGTTTCTTAACACAACTGCAGGCAGCAACACCTTTTGCGGCTCAGCTTAGCTCACCTTTTGTGGCGCGGCTTGACTCGGCTCAGTTCAGTGCGCGGCTTGCAGCGTGTCACATTGACATCAGCGTGGGCAATTTTGTCTTTTTCTCCAATGGCTCCAACTCTTACTCAAAATTAGGGATTTGAGTTTTTTTTTCAACCGTAAGTCGAAATTAGGTTCATAATATTTCGTTTCGAAGATCTCAAAATAAGGATTTCAAATATATAATTTTCACAACATGAAAACAAAGCATGCAAAACCAACATGTAGTCAAAGTTATAAAAATTAAATATGAATTTCCATTTTTCTCAAAAGACGACCGTTCGATTTTTTCAAAACATTGCAGATACGCTCTATATTATATGGACTACAACATATAAAACATTTAGGACAATCGGAGATGGTTCAAAAAACATCAATTTTTTTGTACACATCATATCTATACATATATTCATGTAATAATACAAAAACACCCAATAATAGCTCTAATAATATCAATGTAGAAAACATAAGAAATAATAGATACCAGAAATAAACCAATTCGGGCATACTTTTTACGCTTAAACTGAATTCGTGGATCATGTAGGGGAATCATGTGCCTCCATTGATATTTTCAAATAATTCCTAGCAGTGGATAAAACTATTAGGGAATTGCCCACACTATCCACAGTACTGTAAAGACTCTGATCTAAGATTAACAAATAAATTATGATTAGAAATGCCTAATGAGTAATTAAGAAGGAATTATGAGTTAAATGCATGTGTTATATGTCATTTGTGTTTATATCTGTCTGTCATAGAAATATCCGTCCAGGATTCTGCTTTGTTCTGCGAGTTAAAGGCCTTATTGGCCACCAAATATGAAATTGTCTGGATTTATATGTAATTTAGAATTTTTAAGATTTTATAGTAGGTTTAATTGAAATTCAATTCGGAACCAAATAATTAGATTAAATTAAATAAAATTAATTAGGAATAATCAAGTGTGATTAACTTAACTTAATGAAGTCTATATAAGGCTTGAGTCAAGAACATTCCACATACTTCATCCTTATGTGAGCTCAACAAAACGTGAGGAAGAGAGAGAGGAACAAAGGAGAGCTTGAATTCAAGCTTAGGGAAGAGAATTACTTCGTAATTGAAGAGAACTAAAGGAATTTAGAGAATTTAGTTTCAACACTTGCTAAATCAGGGTTTAACGTAGGAATTCAACTCTCAAACCTCGTATTTGAGCTACCTAATGCAAGAATTCTAGAGAATTGGATGAATTAACATAAGAATTAAGTAAAGGAAATAGAGTTGAGCATGATCCATGCATAGCATGCATAATTCATGAAATTTGAGTTGAAATTCCATCTCATGTTTACATGCATGGGCCTAGATTTGCATAATTTTGAAGGTTTAACACGATTCATCTCTCATTATGCCATTTGTACAAGTTTTGTAAGCAAAGACTTCAAGTTCATGAATGCATGTTATATATATAAACTTTTAAGTTTGGTTTTGAACAATTGACTTTCTTTTGGAGCTTTGATTTTGCGAAATAATCTTTAATTCATGATGGTTTACAAATTTACAAGTGTTTTCTAAAGTTTTGGTCCAAAAGAATGTGTTTTAATGCTTGGAATTGAGTTTTGAAGCTTGGAGAGCAATATAAAATTCCAGAATTTACACTTTCCACTCTAGTGGTGAAATCTTCGCTCGAGCGAAGAATGCAAGCTCCCAGAAGGTTTGCAAACATGAGCCTTTGCTCGAGCGACATAACCTGCGCTCGAGCGAAAACCCTTTGTTTTGGACTTTGGCTCGAGCTACCGAGATATATGCTCGAGCGTAAAATGCAAGCTCCCAAAGTTTTGCTAAGCTAGAGGTCTGCTCAAGCAAACAAAATTGCGCTCGAGTGAACTGTCTTATTTTCTGAAATTTGATTAAGTATTTAAAAGTGCATTTTGACATCCTCATTGCATCATAGACATTCATAACCCTCAATTAAGACATAGTAATAAAGATAAGGATTAGAAACACACCAAGATAGAAAATATAATAAGTTAAGAGTTTTCCGAGCGCGTGTTTCAATGTGTTTCCGTTATATTCTTGTGTAGGTCACGTGCCATAGACCGTTTGATCTGTTTGACTCGTCTGTTCTACTATTGAGCTATCTATAAGTAACAACTCTGTAAAGTTATTTTCAATTATATGTATTTTCTAAATGATGTGATACTCTGTTTTCTGAACTATTATTTTTTGTATGAATGAATGATTGTCCAATTTTTCTGAAATATATTTGTGGCATCCTAGTATCATGTGATATCTGCTATATGTTCTGTAAACATACCATATATTTATAGGTCATCTGTACATCTATGAGTCATCTGTATGTGGATCCTTATGAACAATTTGTACGTCTCATGTATTCATGAGCCATCTAATTTCTTAGCGTTAATAGATGTACCACTTATGATTATCTGTGAAATCTGAATATGAATATGAATCTGTTTTTTATCTGAACTCTGATTTCTGAATTTGTTATAGACATCATTCATAAAACCTTTACTCTGTTGTTATTCACTAGGCTACACTCACTCTATTAATTATGTATGTTAGTGATCAGACGCGTGACCAGGCTCAGTGATGATTGCTTGGAGTTCTGTTCTGTCAAGCCACCCATCGTGCCTCACGAGGAGGTTCTTGAAAGTCCTTGTGGTCAAAGTTTTGTGATAAAGTTTTATGTTTTTGTTTTCTTTTGTTTTATCTGTATATTAGGCTAAGTTCCATTTTGGCTTGTCTGTAAAGGCAGTAACGTAAGACTAAAGTATATATGACGTCACATATATATATAAATTAAGTTTAAAATTTTCTATCTCATGTACGTCTGCACAGCTATATAGACATTGTATTTTCGTATATTTGCTTCCGCTAACCCTTTTATTTTGTTAATCTATTCAGAGGCCTTTGGTAATCCTAGGATTACTGACCTATAGGAGCGGGTTTGGATCATGACAAATACAAAGGCTATTATGTGTTTCTATAGAGAGAGAGAGAGAGAGAATAGAAAAGACTACAGGAGATTGATGAGATACGGTTAAAAATTAACTCTCACCATATAATATGTATATAATATGGGAGGGTTGAAACTACCCACAATTTTATCTCCTCAAGAGATAAGATAGTGGGTTAATTACATTTATTCCCAGGATAAGTTAATCCAAGTCCACTTTAACTGGGTCTCTCCTTATGGGTCTTGGGTCATATTACCATGGGTGACCCAATCGGGTATTGGTTCCAAACCCGACCGAATTTCCAACATTGACAACCTAAGAACACCATCCCAAATCATTTTTCCTCACCCAAACAACTCTAGTTTTGACATAGTTGTTGGGCAAGTTCATAAAATTATGAAAATCTTGTCGACAATTTTGGTTTTTGTAGGGTAACATGGATTGCTCAAAATTCCTAGAGGTATTGGAAAACTTAGTACCTTTATGTGATATGTAGCCATTAAGCAAATAACAATAAGAACAAAGATAGCCTAATTTATTACAAAAATCACAACAAAATGTGGGCTTACCATATACCTTGTGGCCAACTTACCCCATTGAATGTTCTGCTTGTTCACATGTTGAGCTTGTCTAGAAGCACCTCTACCCTTCCCATGGTTGTCCTTATACAAATTCAAGCAATGAGGCCTAATATGACCACAATCTCCACAGTGATGACATACATGTATAAATTTCTTCTTTTAAACATTTTCATGAGACAAATTTGAAGTTGAAGAAATTGTACCTTTTGCCTTGACAAAATCCTTTACCTCTTAAGTACTTGCATTGGGAGATGACACTTCTTGGTTGATATTGTTACAGTAGCCAAGTCCATTTTTATCACTTGTTAATTTTTGTGAATTTAGAACAACATCTAAATTTTTTGAACTTGTGTTCCAAAACTTGAGTGTGTTATTGGCACCAATTAATTCAAGTTCCCTCTTGGCACGTTTTTCTTCAAGCTCTTTCACTATTTTGACGCAAACTTCAGCTTCTTCATTAAGAAGATCATTTCTCTTCTTAAGTTTATCATGTGTGCCAAGAACACAACATCTCTCACTTTCACAGGTGGAGAGTTTGTCGATCAAAACGTCATTTTCATTTTTTAGGACATTGATCTTTGCTTGAGCAGCTAAAAGTTCATTTTTCAACTGATCCTTCTCCTTCACACATTTTTCCAAGCTGGTTATGAGTTCTTTCTTTTATTTCATCAACTTATAGCATTGGAGGTACATCTTATGTATTTCTTGAGAATTCCCGTCTTTACTATCAGAAGTGTCTTCATTTTCTGAAGTCGAGTCAAGACTTGCAACCAAAACATTGTGGGTTGCATCTTTATCAAGTTTTAAAGATGATGCACTATGGGCTATGAAAGGACCTTCTCTTCCTTCCTCTTTTTCAGAATTGCTCTCATCATCCTATGTGATTTTGAGAGCTGTCTTTCTATTCTCTTTGAAAGGACATTCGGTTGAAACATGTCCAAACCCATGCCATTCAGAGCATTGAACTTCTTGAAATTTGAAGTTCTTATTGTTGGGTTTAAAAAGATTTTTCTCACAATCACCTCTCTCTCTTGAATTTAAATCCTTGAAATTAGGTTTTTTCATTTTCAAAAATTGTTGAAACATTTTAGTAAACAAAGTCATCATTTCTGATTCAAACTCTTGATCATCTTTGGAAGTTTTAACAAAATTTTTGCCTTGAATTAAATCCATAACCAATAATCACTAAAAGATCACGCTCTTGTAGCTTTGAAAAACAAAAGTGACCCGCTCTGATACCAATTGAAAAATCTAGATTTGTGCAAAAAACTCTTTTAGAAAATCTAGCTTTGTCCTGTGATAAGTGATTATTGATTTAGGTAATCCAATTAAAAATTATGCTATCATGATCAATGTAGAGTAAAGAGAGTAAAATAAATCATCCATGACACAAAGATTTTTTATGTGGAAAAATCACAATTGAAATCCATACCAACTTGTGATAAAAAAATCACGAACCCTTGACCAGACGAATAATCCATTATAAAAGAAAGGTGGTACAGGAGATCTCTTACAGAGGCCAATCCAAGCTTCACGAGTCCACTCCACGACACATGCCTTTGTTTACTCTACAAGTACCTCCACAATCTCCACTTGGTATACGCTTTGTCAAATCACCACGACGCCAATGATTCCAGAATCCACCGAAATCTACAATCTTGATGCAAGAAAGAGTAGTACAAGTGATATCTTACAATGGCCAATCCAAGGTCACACGATTGTTCAATCGACGAGTAGCTCCACCTTCCCCTCTACTGGATATTGCTTTGTTGAATCACTACGACTCCAATGATTCCGAAATCCACTGAAATCTACAATCTTGGAATCCACCAAGAAGGTTCACTTTTTGAAAGGAGTGAAGAACTTGTTACAACTTGATTATTTACTTGAAGCTCCTAGATGCTAATGAATCATCAAGCAAATGAGAGTATTACAAATGTTTCTCACTACAAGATCACTCTCAAACACTCCAGAAAAACTCTCTCAAAAATAATTCTCTCTTATAAAAATAAACTCTCTCAAGATTGGAAACATTCAGAAGAGCTTCGAAGTGAGCACATAGAAAACTATAACAAACACTTCAGCCTGGCTTGCTTTAAATAGGCCAAAGAGAACACCCATCATGAGCATTGTATATATCCTCGTTGGTGCGGGCAAGGTTAATCGTAGGCGCGATAGTGTGTTCGTGAGCTCAGAGCAAAAAGTACTGGGAGTGTGAATTTTTGACTTTTCAAACTGCGAGCTTGTTGCGGGCACCATTCCATAGGTCACAGTCGTGGTGTTCTAGTTTGCGGTGCGATTAAGGAACATCAACATATGCATGCTTAGCAGCTTTTGTTGACATTTTGCGCCATGCTTTTGAGCCCTGTTTTTTCTCCATGATTTAAGGCACGTTTTCTCAGACAAACAGCCTTCTTGTGCCCATGCTTGTCGTGCCAACTTTTGACCATTTTTCCACAAAAAGTTTGATTGAATATATAAAAAAAATATTGCACAATCAATTACCAATATGAGACAAGAAACACATGTTTGATCTTTTAAATTTATGAGCATGCTTCTATCAAACTTTTCCAAAAACACCACTTCAATTGGCTCAAGGTGGATAAGACAAAATCAATAAACAAGGTCATCAAATCATCGAGAACATGTCTTACCAAGATGATGAAAAACAAATGTTGTGAAATATAAAAATCAAAATAACTTGAATCAATAATTAGAAATAAGTTTTGTCAAGAGAGGTATTGCCAAAACACAACTTATTAAATTCATTAGGATAAAAATCTTAACATAACTATCCAAAAAGTCAACTATTCCTAATACATGTTTTCTAAAATTTGAATTAGCATATATTGTCCAAAAATGTAACGCCCCAAATTTCTAGCCCAAATGATAATACAACAATCATGGCTTGTTCAAGGAAAACCGAATATAAATCTCCAAACTTAGATTACATGATACAATAGTTTTTCATGCAACAACACATTAATCCAACAAGAAGTAAATAAACAAATAAATACCCCCAATGGTTTACAAGTTTCCAAGACTTGAGTCTGGTTACACAAAACGGTTATTCAAACCCACACATATACAGCCCTTGGCTTACACACAGAGTCACAGCAAAATGAGAGTCTTGTACTATCAACACACATTTCCTGCCTTTAGTTAGGCAGCATCACCACATCTTTTCCTGCACAAAAATCCCGTAGGGTGAGCATAAAGCCCAGTAGGAAATCCTTAACAAAGTACATACATTTTATATAAGTCTCAAGAGATGAAATCCACATGCCATGCTATGCCCTTTTAAAAGAAGATCACATCTTCATCTTTGAAAACCATCATGCTCAATGATGTCATGCAATTTCAATTCTTCAAAACTTAACAATTCATTTCAAAAGCGGTAAATACAATTTTGGTAATCCCTAGGTCGGTGTCTACAAGTAGACTATACAAGTACTACCAACTTGTCATTTTTACCGGTATTAACCGGAACTCGACACCTATCCGCGCGGGTTTTCGGTCTTTCACCCCGGACTCTCAGGCCAACTTATTCAATATCATCTATATCACCTATCAAGACTTACCAACGTATTTACCCCAAAATCATTCCATGAAAACTTGTTTCTCAACATTCTTTTTTCAATGTAAGTTTTCAAATCAACTTTCAAAGTTTAATGTAATCAAATGAATTGATATGCCAATAACACAAGATGAATATAAATATTTTTATTCCAATTCATCATCCAAGGAATAACATAATTCCCTCTTCTCAAGTATCCTCAACAATTAGTCATTTCAAGACTATTTCAACGTTTTAAATAATAATTTTCAACATGAACAACAATTCTCATATTCTGAAATTCATCATTTATATAAATATAAATAATAATTCTAAAAATTTCATTTTGACACACAAAATAAATATAACAATATCATTCATAAATTCAGTCTCTTTTAAAAAAAAAAATCCCTAAATTCTAGGTTTTCTCACCAAAACTAACAACTCTTTGAAAGAAAACTTTTCAAAATCATTTTCTTCAATCAACGAAAATCAAAATCCATAAGATCATTTTAAAAGAACAAGAGACAAACCCACTTTCAAAATCGCTCAACTTCTTGAATCAACAATCAATTTTCAAAGCTATGAAAGATTATTTCGAAAATCATATAGATCTTGCAAAAACATATATATATATATATATAACTCTAAGAAAATCCCTACCTCAAGTTTTGAAGAAGAAATGATATGAAACCCCCAAAATCAACGGTGTCGAAACTCGATCTTCACCACACACAACGAAACCCTCGAGAAGTTAACCAACTTTGATGAAGAACCTATGGCAGAACTCTAATAGATCTTGAGAAATCAAGATTTTGATCCAATTTGGCGTAGAGAAATGTAGAGAGAAGGGAGAGGAAAGGGTTTTTTTAGAGAGAGAGAGACCTAACAAGAGTGAAATACACTCAGCCTAAAGAGAAGAAAAGACTAAAATTTCAGACTCATCTACCACCGCACGTGCAGCGCTTCTCCTGCACTTGCACTCTCGCACCTGCATTTATTGTAGTAGCCATCAAACTCTCCTCTATTTTCCGCTTGCGCGGCTCAAGCAACTTCGAATGCATTTTGCATTTTTTTTTTTGGCAAGCTAACGGTCAGCTCGACCCCCGTAAGCTGACCGGGTCAAAATCGGGATCGCTACAAAAAACAATAAAAGAAAAAAAAATGTAGAATTGTGCAAGGAGTAAATTTTGACATTTGTAACTTTTTGTTTTTTCTACTTCAAATTAATTTGTAAGAATATTTCAATCTTACCGACACCTCACAATTATATTTTTGATGTTCAAATTGTCAAAAAACTAATAATTGCCCCCCCAAAGATAGCAAAAGTATAGCAGCAAATAAAAACAAAACTGAGCAAACATCACCCCTTAAGGGTTCTAGAAGCCAGGTAAGAGCAAAACTTTCCCAGGTGTGACAATAAACCCTTACAGCTCCAAAACGCGCCAATGCATGCACTACTGCATTGCAACCTTGGCAAACAAAACCAAACTCGCACAACCCAAACAATTTCTTATACTCATACACATCCTCCAGAACTACGACCACTCTACAATCCCCATCTTCCCTTTCATTCAATCCATTAATTATCGATTGCGAGTCACCTTCCACCAAAATGGATTGGTAGCCTATCTTTACCCTCAAACACATAGCCTCCCTAATTGCCATTGCTTCCACCAACAATTCATAATAGGCTTAGGCCGGTCTTGCAACGCCCCAAAATAAATACAATAAACCCATCTCGTAACAATTAATAAATAACAACATAAATGAAATGACAAGCTTTCATTAATCAGAGTTTGATATACAAAAGGTGACATATCCGTCAGACATTCATAAACCTTACATCCGTATATGCCACATAACAAAGAGATGAGGTAAAATTTAAATAGATAATCATATACCTTAATGGCTTACATCTTTCTAAGTCAATACTTGGGTACAACAAAAGTGAGTCTAAGCTCAATACAAATAAAACCCTAGGCTTATATAAAATTAAATACAAATAACAATAGTGAGCCTTCAACTACACGGTCCTCTCAAGCAAATCCTTGGCGGAGGCATATTATCAGCACTTGAAAATGATTTTCCTATATAGGGTGAGCCAATACCCCATAGAAATACTATAACACAATGTATAAATCTTAACAAAGCCATAAGGTGTATGCATATGCAATGCCTGTGCTAAAACATTTTACTTCTTTTTCGAAAACCATGCCATGCCAAGTTTATATCACAATATATGAATTCATTACTTTTACAATAGAAAATCAGGGCAGTGAATTATAATTCTGGGAATCTCAAACAAGTATAGCCTTTCACGGATATTTCATCCCCAAGAAACCGTTAAACGGGACTCATGTAAACGTAGGCTATACAAGCACTATTATTGCCATTTTACGGATATTTCGTCCGTGGGGATTCGGCACCCATGTATACGCGCATTTTTCGGGACTTTCACCCTAGACAGACAGGCCAACTTAATTTGGTGTTACACACTTCCTTCCCAAATTCACCCCTTTATCTCAAAATCACATACATTTTCAATGTATTAAATATACAACAATACTCAATGCAAAATGAATGAGAAATTAGTTTTAGTTCATCTAATCATCATGCAATTTGTACAACAATCGTAGCTATCTTCCATTGATAGCCCAAAATAGATACTTCTAAACAGATAAATAAATTCCATTTAAGATACACTTTTTCAAAATCTCAAATGAGAGTGATAATACATATACAACTCCACCATCATCATTTACATCATTTCAATTTCACAATTTTCAATATCAATTCCATTTCCTTTTCACAATCTCAACATTTACATTTTAGGGCAAAACACCTTTCTCTTTGAAAATCAATTTCAATGCAAGAAATATCTCATTTCAACATAGATCAACCCCAATTTCATCATCACAACCTTTTTCTAAGAAACCATTTGAAAACCCTTCTTTTACATTTTGATTACAAACCCTAGGTTTTATCAAAAACCCCCAAATCCACTATAAATCTTTGAAATAGCAAATAGCAAATAGCTAAGGTAAAACTCATACAAGAATGTGGAGAATCCCTACCTCAAAGCTAGAAAACCAAGGAGAGAGTGGAGAAACCTCAAGGAAGTCAAAATCCACTTTTGTTCAGATCAAAGACAAGCCCTCGGAGTGCTCTACCTTTTTAACAAAGAGAGTAGGGTAGAGAAATCACTAAATCTCGGTGTATTCGTAGAAATAAGATAAGTTTTAGAGAGAGAGAGAGAATCTAGATCTAGGGTTTTTAGAAGGTTTAGAGAGAGAAATGAAAAAATGATGTCAAAAGTGACTTTTATGAACTGATAGACGCACAGATCGCTCGAGCACAAGAAGTGACACTTGAGCGTCCACAAAGAAGTGTCACCGCTCGAGTGCAAGAAGTATTGCTCGAGTGAAGAATACAAACTCTCAGAAGTTTTGCAGACATGTGACTGCCGCTCGAGCTCAAGAATGTCTTCTCGAGCGCAACATCGCTCGAGCACATGAAACGCCGCTTGAGCAAAGAATGCATCCTCCCAGTAGTTTTGCAGACCTGCAAAAGTGCTGAGAGTTGTCAAAGACCGCTCGAACGCAAGAAGCTACGCTTGAGCGTAGAACCAAAATTTTTGGCAACAAAGTTTTGGTAAATAAGCTACCAACTTGTTTCAAACGCAACCAACACATCCCAAAAGCTAAACTCAAGGAGGAAAGGACGAATAAGTCATGAACAACAATACAAAACAATGAAACCCGAAACATCAAATGGGTCGGGTCTAAACTAAAATCGCTATAGGTCTCCAGTCCTAATTAGACTGGACTGTATTTTTGGGCCTTCGTGGGTCCACCACAGAGTCCAAACCAATAATTCTAACGTTCAATATGTAGAATTCGTCGAATAATTCATTCCTGCAAAAAATCTTGTTGATCGGATATCGATAGCTACTCGATCAGATCACAATTTAAGATTATCAAGATACTCTAAATGGGACAGACTGTACGGTCTAGTTAGGTTGCCCAACTGGAGACAATCTAATCCGTTCATAATACATATTTCCAAAATTTTGAATTAACATTTATTGTCAAAAAAAAAAAAAAAAATTGATATGGAATTGTACAAGGAGTAGAATTTGAAATGTGTAATCTTTTTTACATTAAATTAATTAGTATTACGAAATCATTTTTCAAGTACTTAAATTCTAATTAATTCATAATATATTTTTATATTTCAATAAATCATATTAGTTGGATATTTGATTCACCAAATCCTAATTATCATATTTAAGATTTTTTATTGACAATTTTATCTTCACAAATATTTTTTAACAGCAATTTGATGACGTGAACATTCATATTTTACAAGATGAATGTTCACATCATAGAACATTTACAATGTTAATGTGAATATTATTATTATTACAGGTATTTTGATAATTATGTTACACATAAAATTTATTAGAACATAAGAAATAATTTATACTAAGTAGAATATATGTAAGTTAAGAGAGATTCATGTATAAATGTCACTTCGTGGATCGTTGTTGACATCTCATAATTATGTTTTTGACTTTCACACAGTAAAAGAAAAAATTATTGGTTGATCTAGGATTCTTAGTTAATCACAAACCCACATACTTCTTATATTTTCTAATCACCCAACATAAAATTATGAATCACTCCCCTCTATTAATTATAACACACTTAAAACACTATGTAACTGTGTCCCAAAACTAATGAATAACTTGTCCTGTAAAAGCCAATGGTTCGTAATACATGTTTCTTAAATTTAAAATAACATATATTATAAATAAATAAATAAAATGATGTGAAACGGGGGTGGTAGTAAATTTTGAATCGTGTAATTTTTTAGCCAATTATGAACTACCACGTAGGGTTGTAGGATCTCTAACCTAATATGTTGGAGTTGAATTGACCGTGGTTAGTATTTCCCTCCTACCTCTATTAGCGACTCCAGTTGACTAATATGAAGCATCACCAACTTTGCCGATCCCAGCAACTTCGAAGACGAAAGCGGAGTAAAGGAGCCCTCTTGCCTTCTAGGTTCTCTCTCTATCTCTGATGATCCAATACATTTTTTCCTCTGTTTATGTTAGTACATCGTCCCGATCAAATTTGTAAGTACACCTAGAAAAATAAAATAAAATTGTAAGTATACTATGTTTGGATTGCAAAATTGTTAAGGAAAAGGAAAAAGATAAGAAATGAAAATAAATTGGAGGATAAATCTGCTTGCAATTTGAGAATTTTGAGTTCCATTCAAGGCAAATTACTAATATTATTTCCTTGGCAATATTAGTTCTATAATTAATTTCTTAGCAGATAAAATCTGTTTATACATTTGGAAGATTGTTCTTGATTATAATAATGTATGTACATGCCTTTCTAGGTTAGCGTCGCGCCAATGCTTTAGAATTTATAGACATATTAAATGATTATCACCTTTATATTTGTTGTGTTAGATCACCAAAGTGTTCTAAAAATTTATGTAGTCGGTTCCAAAAATTTTTGGGGTTCAAGTCTATAGTGGACTCTTGTTTGCCCATTATATTTTTAGGGGAAATTACAAAATAAACATCAAGATTTGACCTTTGCAATGAATTAAACCCTCTTATTCTAATTTTTTTTGTCAAATTAAACCTTGATCTTTCAATGCAATGTCAATTCAAACCATTTGCTCATTTCTGTTAATTAGAATTAATGGAGAAAGGTTAATATTTTTAATTTATTCTCATAATTTCTATTTTTCCTCTATTCTTTCTCTCTTTATTGTTCTGTCACTCTCCTTCTTTCCCTTTTTGCCCCAAGTTATGACAACAACAATGCCACTCACTGGAACTAGGATTAAATTGAAAAAATATCCAAAAGGAGATTGGTAAAAGGATTAAATTATCCATTCTCTGTTAGTTTGGATTGAAACTATATGAATTAAAAATACAGAGTTTAAATTGACAAAATAAAATGCAGTGCGTAATTTGTTAATGGGTTGAAACCATGGGGATATTTATGTAATTTCTCTTACTATTTTGTACTTTTCGTGTATTTATGGACTCTGTTCAACTTTTTTGTTTGCCTCTCCACATGCGAAATATGTTACACGTGATGGGGAGTGTTGAATAACCTAACATATGTTATTGAGTCTATTTCCTAACCAATTTTAGTAGTTTATAAAATGAGAATCATTGGATGGGCATGCCGATTTTAGGCTAATGTTTAGATGAATTATATGATGCATTGAATATAAAAACAAAACGAAACCTGGGCATAAAAATTGTCAACTATCTATCTATCTATCTATCTATCTATCTATCTAAGAGGGTAATTTATATCTAAGAGGGTAATTTATATCTATCTATCTATCTAAGAGGGTAATTTATATGAAAATTGGGCCAAGATGGGTAATGGGCCGTCATGGGCCACAATACGAAGGGTTGAGTAAAAAGGCTTTGAAGTTAGTCCGGTCCCAGAGCCCCGAAGTTAGTCGAGTCCGGAAGAGACTTGAAGTTAGGCCGGTCTAAAGACGTTTTGGAGTTAGTCCGGTCTCAGAGTTAGCCCGGTCATGGCGTATTGTGGTTAGACCGGTCAGAACCTTACTATTCGGTAGCCCGGTCTAAACACGCCATGGTTTGTACATGAGAAACCGAGATGAGGAATGGTGAAAAGAAGAACCGAACTAAATATAGTTTGGCCTACTCTGCGGCTCAACATAGCCATGATTACATCGGTCCTATTAGAATCCGACCATGGTAGAACCATCTCACTTGGTTTAAGCAATGAGGGTGGTGTTGAAGGATAAGCATTATCTTTCAGGAGTGTGAATCCTAGGAGGATTCTGCATGGAGGAGTAAAAGTCCTACTAGGATTGTGCCACGCAAAACCTATAAAAGCTTACAACATCACCTATGGAGTGGTAACGCAACTTTGATTTCTGAATACACAGAGCTTTTGTCTATTTGTCTATTTTGCTGACTTAGGCATTGGAGAGGTTTCCGGCACACACCCGCCGGCTAGCTCACATTTGTGTTTTCAGGGAATAAAGCAACGACGTACGGAGGAGCGCAGACTTGATCAACAGGATTATACGAGAAGGTTTATTTCTTTCCCGTACACTATCTATACTATATATTAAGTAAAATGAGGTTTTTAACCCCAAAGCCTGTGGGAGCTTCAATATGCCAATTTGAATTTTCTAAATTTTTTATTAAAAAAAAAAAACTCAGCATTTATTGATTTGATCAAAATCTCTTGATCAGCATTTATTAACTTTTTTCAATCCACATATCTTTCCACATGCCTGCATTTATTGATACAATCCCCTAATCAGTATTTAAAATCCCCTCATACAAATAATTATAGATGCAATCCGTGTATAGTTACTGCAGTACAATTTTCAACTTCTTCCATACACTATGGTTAGTGATAAGATTGTTAAATTATTTTTATAAAAATCTTAAAAAACATTATTTATATATTGAAAAAAATCTAAAATAAATATAAATATCTATAATTATCCCATGCAAAGCACGGTGATAGGCTAGTATGTTATATATGGAAAAGGAGGTTTCTAATTCATAAGTCTTGTGAGAGCTCAAATACCTTAATCCTAATTCCTTATTTTTTTGATTAAAAAAAAAAAAAAAAAGTCAACAGTTATTAACTTCTCCTAAGCCTTTTTGATTTCTTTCATATACACTTTTTTCAAGTTCTCCTATACTTATTTAATTATTTTGAAAATAATAATTATCCCTGAATTTATGGATTTCAAATGGAAAGATAACAAAAATATTTCGTAATCTCTCCATTGTAATTTCTCTCATTGATTTTCAAAAGAAAATATTAAAACTTGCTTCCTTTTCTCTCCCTAAAAAAATCAGATAATATTTTTTATGAGAATTGTAGGTATCTATCTATATCTTATATATTATATTATAACATAACCAAAAAAAAAAAAATTAAAAATCAAATATAAAAATAGATAAAATTAATAAATATGATTTTTATTTACTCAGTTAAAATATTTCTTTCTCCTTTTAATATCCAATTTTAAATTTTAAAAATCTTTAAAGTCTATTTAAACAAATCTAATTTGAAAAGATCTCACACCATCATACTTTAAATAAATAAAACTCACATATCAATCACATATATAACTCACATCATAATTTACCTAAATAATAATAATTAAAAATAAATAGAAATCATAGATAAATTAAATTGAAAAAAAAATTAATACAAACCACACAAAAATAAATAAGATAAGAATTTAGATATAGATCACAAAAAGATATGACAATATCTAAATTTGAATTATGATTTAATAATATAATTATCTATTTTTTTTTATGTATATCTATCAAAATTTTAAATCACTTAATGTAACAAATTAATCAATTTTTAAGTCTTATTTAAAGAATAATCTAATTAGTCATCCCAACTCCTAAATTTTACAGGCATTGGCGGAGAAGCTGACGAATTAGGCGGGCGCA
This sequence comes from Camellia japonica, assembly GCA_030407325.1. Lineage (NCBI taxonomy): Eukaryota > Viridiplantae > Streptophyta > Magnoliopsida > Ericales > Theaceae > Camellia > Camellia japonica. Next base: position 40,303,367 of record JAPPVO010000029.1, read on the forward strand.
AGGTCTAAATTGTTGGAAGGTAATATCCTACCACTCTATAAATTTATTTATTTTTTAATTTTATTTTTTTCCCTGTATGATTCTCTTTATCTGTTGTTGGTTTGGTTTTGGTTTTGGTTTTGGTGAGATTTGTTTGTTTGTTTATAGATTTACATGGTGGAGAAGAATTATTGGTGATGATAGTTGCAATTGAAGTATCTATGTCTATTCTGTGCCAATGATTTTGATCAGATTTTGTTTTTTTCAATGAAAACCGTAAAATTGAAGTAAAAAAATGGTTATTGAAATTTTTATTTTTTATTGTTATTTTATTTTATAGAAAATGTGAAAATTTATTGGAAATTCAAGATTGTACTGTAACATTAGATTTTTGTATAACTAGGTAAATTGATATCTTTTAAATATCATTGTGTTTTTTATTTTCATCCTCTTTTTATTCTATTGTACAATTACGGCTATTTATTAGTTTGTTAATAATAATTCAATTAATTGAAAATGAAAGCTTAGAATAACTTTACATATATATTAATTAATTAATATATGATAGCATAATATATTAATTAATTAATTTGTTACTGCTATATTTGTATGTAATAGCATAATATATAGGAATAATCTCCAAATATAATTTCTATTTTTTTATGTGATTAACATAGACCATTTTAAAATAGTATATAGATCTTTTATCCTTAAAAAACCTAATCTATTTTTTTTTAAAGACTTTTTAACTTTTTAAATTGAAAAATCAATTGTTTATGTCCACAAAACAAAATTAATAAACACATATCCAAATGCTACACATTTTTTTTCTTTTTTTAATAGGTAAGATATTTATAAATGAAAAATGTTTGACACCTCAAAAAACTTTCCATAATCCGACTTATAATGATGTGGTCACAAGTGTCAATTTTTATATAAATATGAGAAGAGAATTAATCAAATTATTCATTTCAAACAACTACATACTCGAACTTTCACTATTTCAAAATGTTATTACACTATAATTCTAATTAAGAGAATCTTTAACCCTTAATATTTTTTTTATTGAATTATAATTTGATAAAAATTTAAAAAGATGAAACGTTGGAAATTATTGTTTTTTCATCAAAACTGATGAAAAGAAGAAAAAAAATTGGGATAAGAATTAAAGTTCTTTTAAAAATTGATAAAAATTTAATGAAAAAGTTAAAATAATTCATATCAAATCAAATTTTTTATTCAAATTTAAAATCAAATTAGATAAAAATAAATAAAAATAAAAGAAACTGATGAAAGGTTAGAAGTATTCTGAAACCTTTTTATTCTTAAAGACTAGAAATTCGTGTGTGTATTATATTCATATTGTATTTTTAGTTATGAAATTAAAATCAAAAGAAATGTAACTTAAATTATTGGATTAATAGCAGAAATATCATATCAACTATTGTTAAATAGCACTTCACTTCACAATTAATAATAAAATTGTATATTTGTCTTAATTATAATTTTTAAATTTGTCTATTTTCATAACAACAAGAGATATATCATAACTCATGTAATCTCATTTAATTAGGTTTAATTTTTTTTTATTTATTACAAATTATCAAAATTGCACTAAATAAATTTATATGTATTTTTTTAATTTTTTTAAACCAATAATTTAAAAAGTTATAAACATAAAATTTAACTTATAAATTTCATGTATATCACAAGACAATATATTAAATTATTTCAACATATTTATAATGATTTTTTTTTTAATTTATAAAGTCCGTGCATAGTACGGATTATCACTAATTTACAAAAAAAATGAAAGCAATTTTTGAAATGAATGAATTTAAATATTTTTCATGATACGAAACTAAGATTATCATAAAGAATCTGAAATGTGAAGAAAAGTTTAAATGACTACATTGAGAATTAAAATACGCGAATTAATGTGAATTGTTTGATAAGTGGAATTGATAGAAACAGTATAATTCAAAAACAAAATAAAATTAAAATTAAGACTTAAATAATTACATTAATATGAATCGTTTGATTAGTGAAATTAATTGAAACAGTGTAATTCAAGTAACAAAGAGATATATTACAGTTAAAAATAGAATGAATTGGAAGAAGGGATAAATATAAGTTGGGTTCATGCATAATTTTCATTGAGGACTAGAAAAAAATAGAAACCAAATGTAAAAATTTACACCAATATATGTATATATATATAGGTCCAGCTTGTCTCAAGTTAAGATCAAGACTGGACCCGTCCAGTTCGGTCCATGGGGTCTATTTTTGGGCCCGTTTTGATAATCCGAACCGTTCAATGTGTAGAACTCGTCGAGTACTACATGCTTTTAAAAAATCACGTTGATCGGATATCAATAGCTATGTGATCAAATCAGTTTTGTATAAAAAAAATGGACGGTGAAAAAATTAACGGTTGATAAAAAACTGTTTTGTTCACATAGCTATCGATATCCGATCAACGTGATTTTTTACAGACATATAGTACTCAACGAGTTCTACACATTGAACGGTTTGGATTATCAAAACGGGACCCGTGGTGGGCCCCCACGGGCCCAACAGCACGGTCCAGTCCGATCTTGGACTGGACCAAAGCCACTGCCATATATATATATATATATATATATGTATATCTACAGGATATATCAGTGTACTCCTTCCAAGCATTAACTAGATCTCTAGACCGCTTGGCAATCCTAGCCTGATCATAGCCCTACGGATGAGCCAGTCTATGGTGGCTATATCTCTCTAAGAAGGCAAGTCTATCTAGTTATAGGGTGACACTTTAATAGTCAATCAATTTGTTGTCCCAGTTTGCAGGTGTAGCCTAGAACATGAGAGGGGTTAACAGAAAAACACGAAAGTTTCCCGTTATATTTATTTCAGTTCTGATTCGTAGCTCGAAAGACGTGGCTCGAGAGTGAAACGACGTCGTTTCGATGCTCTTTTTTTTTTTTTTTTTTTCTTTGTTGCAGATCGGAAGCAGCGAAGGAAAGGAGAAGAGAAGAGAAGAGAAGGAAGGAAGGAAGGAAGGAAGGAAGGAGGAGGGGAAGGGAGGGGGAGGAGGGGAAGGGACGGGGAGGAGGAGGAAGGAGGAGGGAGGGGAGGGGGCCATAAAAATCGGTTGGAGGAGGAGGGGAGGCTGGGCAGACGACAGGGGAGGCTGGGCAGACGACGAGGCCGGGGCAGACGAGGCTGGGCAGACGAGGTGACGAGCATCGGCGGGGAGGAGGAGGAGGAGGAGGAGGAGGGAGGGGAGGGGAGGAGGAGGGAGGGGAGGGGGCCATAAATCAGCTGGAGGAGGAGGCGGGGCGAGGCGGTGGCGGTGGTGAGGCGACGAACGACGGAGGAGGAAGCAGAGGCGGAGGCCGGGGCGGGGAGCTGCGACGACGCCGGGGAGGCAGACGACCCACGGCGGCTGGGCGGCGAGGCAGACGACCCTCTCCCTCCCTTCTCTTCTCTCCCTCCCTTCCTCCTCTCCTCTTCCCTCTCCTCTTTCCTCTCCCTCCCTTCCTCCTCTGTTTTTTCGAGCCGTTTTCGAGCTCCTATTTTCGAGCTACGGATCTTTATTCTATTTATTTATATATTTATAGAACTATAACTAAAAGAAAGTGTCCCTTGATGTAAGTTATTTGTTATATATATATTTTTTTTTTCATCGAGTGGTGTTCAATCTACCGAATTTATTAGTACAAGATTGAAAAGAATGCTTTGCATTCCAAGTGAGATGCCGAACAGAAAATGAAGGAGGGTAAGAATTGATAAGGAACCTATAACATAAAATAGTGAATGTAGAAACCTGACAAGAATTCTCAACTTAAGATATTCGAAGGTGCAAAATCAATGTATGCTGGAGCTGCTATGTCTCGGTCTGATCCTCATTGTATTCGTCTCATACTATTGTGCTTGTATTAGGTCTGGATAGAGAACATGTGATATACCTCAAAACAATACATTTTTGTTATCGCAATATATATTGGCAGTCATAGGTCATTTGAGTCTCTTTTTTTTTTTTTTTTGGCCTTAAGAAATAATGAGCAATTTCTAAAATTGGTAAAAGTGTAAACCCAAAAATCCAAAATCAAAAGGGAAATTCATGTAATTTGAAAAGTTTTAATGAAGGTTAATTAATTTGTAATAAAAACTTGATAAATGACTAATTGCCAAAAACATGAGTAAATTAATAATTACAACTCTTTTGATCTATGAAATAAAAAATTGTATACAAAATTTAAGATAGGTTAGGTTTAAGCTTATATTATATAAAATTTTTAGAAGGTTGATTTAATTTAATATATATATATTTTTTTTTTCATTTTATTTATTGTCACGCTCTCTATTTCTCAGGCGAGGAGGCAAAAGTTGCAAAGGAGCTTAAACAATATTGCTATTTCCAACATAATCTATACCCTACAATTGATTGAGACCATTTAGCAACAATCATTGAGTATGTAATGAAATTAGTGATTTTATATGATATATATTTTTTCTATTTATAATTACCATAATTATTTATTGAAATTTATTGACGCTAAATTTTATTTTCAATTGAAGAGAAAATTTTCTTCAGTAAAATATAAAGAAAAATCAAAAACAAAAACTAGAAAGAAAGGAATGAAAAATGAATGCATCCTAATTATTATTAAGAAGTTATTCTTTATTTGATATATGCACCAAGTAACCCACTGGATTTAAATAATCCAACCTAATTGTCATGCAATTTATCTTATGATATTAGGCTATGTTGCATGAACTCTCAAAAATAAATATCCATATGTCGGACACCTAACACTTGGATAAGGGTGTGTGATATGTGTCTAATATTTTTCATTGGATGCTTCTTATATATGTGTATTTAATACTATTATTATTATTATTATATATGTATTGTTGTATAATTGCTATATAATGAGTAAAATTTTTGTTTAACATTAATTGTCACATATAACACCATTTTGTCTCATATAATAGATTAAAAAATATAAATAAGATTTTTGCTAAGTCTGTTTACTTTTAAATTGGAACTTTGATGGATCCAATCTTTAAATATACATCTGCAGATCAAGATATGCCGACATTATATTGACATTTTAAAACATTTAGTGAGAAGTCCTATTTTATAGAATTGTTGGGGGTTAGGTTCTACTTAAAGATATTTTATCCCAAGAAAAATGTTTTGGAGCTCTAATTTTTGAGCTCTAATGCTGTGTTTAGTTGAGGGATTTGGGAAGGAATTTAGAAAGGGAAAGGGAAAAGGTGTGTGAAACTAGGTGAAATGTAGGTATATTTTATTCACATTTCACCTAACTTTTCCCTTTCCCTTTCCAAATCCCTCCTCAAATCCTCTAACCAAACACAGCGTAAAGGTAGCTTTAATGAGTTGGCAGTGTACTCTATCCACAGCGATGTGATGTTTTAGTCTTGATTTATTTTTATTTTATTTTTTTTATTCATTATCATGTCATTAGTACTCTATTAAAACACCAAAATTAGTGGTCTAAATCATTATTGTTTATCTCAATTGTTTTGTTAGTGTTTTTTTTCCTCCAGAAATACCCATACATGCAAATGGGAAAAGCGGGGGAGCTCGAAAGCCCCGGCCCCGAATCCCCCGAAAATGCCAATTTGGGTATAAAAAAAAAATGCAAGGCAAGTGAAAAAAAAAAAAAAAAAACAGTTTACTTAAAATGGAAATTAGGGGGATTCGGGGGAGGGAAATTCGAGCTACCAATCAAAGTTGCATGCAAATAGTGCGCCTAGTTGAAAGAACAATTATTAGGTGCTCTAGGTACATCACGTAATGTCATCCATCAATCAACAAATAACGTGCCTCTATCTCTCAATACAAAATTGTGAGCCCCACTCCTCCCACAAACACAATTCTCCGATGGTACTATCTGACCATGCCTCAAGACCACTAAATAACTTCTCTTAGCTGTAGGCACACTTCAAATGCTGATGTGGCATTTATTTTTATTGTTTCAAAACTTTTAAACTACGTAACTTTCATTTTCATTATACATAACTTTCTCTCTAATCTACGCAACAAGATCTTTGAAACAAGACCAATATTGAATATAAAATTTTGTAAAACTAAAATTTTATTATTTTTAGCTATATGGAATTAAGAATTTCTCAATCTGCAAAATTGATAAATTTATTAGTTTTTCTGAGTTTTAAAACTAGGAATTTTTTTTAAAATTTCACACAGTAATGTTACATACAGTTGCTTTGTCAAAAAATTATTATTATTTTTTATGTAACTTTATATTCAATATTAGTCTTGTTTGATAGATCTCGATGAGTAGATTCTTAAAATATAAATTTTATAAAAAAGCGGATGTGTGATATGAAAATTATAAAATTTTAAAGTTTAAAATACAGCAGCAGAAGAAAGAAAACAAAAACACCACAACGGCAGAACAAAAGAGGGCCTAACAAGCTTTTGCATCGGCACATGTCCGGCTCCTTTCCTTTTTTAATTGATGGCAAAATCTTCTCACAATAAAAACAATTGGAAAAAAGGATTGGGATAAAATGTTTCAGATGAGACTTATCCTAACATAGCCTCACCAAATAGGACTTATAGTTAATCAATCCTTAAAATTATTATAATAAATCAAAAGGTAATTAGGTACTAGTATGAGTCAAATGACTCTTGACTAAAAATTTTGGCTCTAATTTTTAGGGTGCATTGTCTATGATATAAAGTTGTAGGTCCAAGCCAAGATAAACTAAATTTCATTGGATCAATTAATTTTACAAACAAACATTTGGTTTGTCGTGATAAAAACCATGCATTACTCTGGTACCAAATGCCTAATGCTAACCTTAATTTTCAAGTAATTATTCTAAATGCATATAAAAAAAAAATATAACTTAAAATAGTCATCCCCTTACATTTAATCTACGAATAAGTTTTCTATTATATACATTATATACCTTTTTCCTATCAATTAAAATTTAAGAAACAATTGTGATCAGTGGCAGAAGAAAAGAAGGACGAGGGGTCATGCCCCCCACCCCCCCCCAAGTTTTGAGAATTTTTTATTTATGTATTTTATTTATTTTTTGTGTGTGTATTGTTGTCATATACAAAATGCTTTTTTTTTTCTTTAACATTTTTTTGGTTAAGGATTTATTGTATTGTTCACAACAAGTAGTTATTTGATACTTTGATAGCACTATGTGGTATTATTTATATAATAGTTTAAATCAATAGTATAGCGAAAAATCTTATAAATTGGATATAATGAATTCATTATTTTCAAGCAGTTGACAGACTGCTTAGTGTGATTTGTGATTTCTCATGCTTTGAGCATCACGTAGGCAATGCTATATGGTATTCTAAGCTTGTTTAATAATTTTCATTCAAAACACATCATTTATAAGCAATGTCATCTCTTTAATATTTTTCTATCAAATAAAAATTAAATAGGTTTTATAATAATTTGTGCTATAAATGATGTGTTTTTATTTTCTAAAATTAAGAATTTTGATTCATAATTTTTTTTGCTAAAATTACAAACTTACATCACCATCCTGCAACGAGCTATTCTACACTATTATAGAATTTTAATTTGTTCCTATTAATAATGAATATGTAATTTTTTATGCTTAAATTTAGCTCATCAAATTATTATTATTTTAATGTTCATCATGATTTTTTTTTTAAATTAAAAAATTATAATTAATAATACCCCCTCTAACTCAATTTCTTGGCTCCGTCACTGATTGTGATCATAAATAATTTACATATAATGTAATATTTCAAATATATACGTAAAGTAATAAAATAATGAAAAATTTACCCATAAGTCCTAGTTTCTGAAAAGTTGAACCATTTAGTCCTAAAAGTTTTCTTATGCTCCATTTAGTCCCATTTGCACATCAATCTAATGTTTGAAACATTAATATGATGTTCGAAATCTAATGTTCGAAACATTAATCTAATGTTCGAAATCTAATGTTCGAAACATTAATCTGATGTTTGAAACATTGTAATGGGACCTTTCAGTCTATAAGAAAACTTTTAGGACTAAACAGTGTATAAGTTATTAATTTGGGATTTATTGGTGCATCCCCCTAAAATAATTGTCCCTAATTATTTCTTTCAAAAATATTTTCTTATTTCATGCATTGCATGAGTTCATTGCTAGTTTTACATATTGGAAAAAGAATGACAAACAAATTTTAGAAAGCTCTATCATAAAAAAAAACTTTGGAAATTGTGGGATTGAAAATTCCGAAAAATTAAAAATTTTAAAGAAATAGGTGTTAATCTGTATAAATTCACATTATTTTTATTTTATCATTAGATTCTAAAGATTAGGTGTGTACCTAATCTTTTTTTTGCCAAACACATATTTATGTGTACTATTTGGACATTGTTTTAAACTTGCATTGTGTTTCATGATTGTCTCAAAGATCGACAAGTGCATGAATGTCCCCCTAACAATTTGAAGAATGTCCATTTCTAAAAAAATAATGAGGGATGTTCCAATGCATGTCCGATGCGTTGGACCGAAAAGTAACCAATGAATGTGTCCAATATATGTCCAACACACACACAACCTCCAAATGTTTATGTTTTTTAGGTATTTACAATATAGCCCAAGTCAAATGGAGGCACGCAACATTTAATGTTAGGATTAAGGTTGAGCAGTGGATATACTGATCAGCCCAAATTGACCGAACCAAACCGATCCACCACATTTTGGACGAATGCGTAACAACGAGCGGGCGGTTGCGGATCGATTTTTTCCAATCCACTTAGTTTTGGAAGGATGGCGGATTTTAGGTTCCTTTGGCCGCAACCGAACCGCCAAACCACGAGCACCCTTAGTAATTTGTAAGGCTTTGTACTTTTAATTTGTTTAGATATTCTGTTTGTGTTTTCAATTGAAAAAGAGTTTAAATATTCTGTTGAATATATTCTGTTGAAAAAGAGTTTTCAAGTTGAATATATTTTTTGAATTGAAAAAAATAAATGTATTATTTATCTATATTTTTTTGTTTTTAAATCTAACTCTAAAAATAATAAATAAAAAAGATGGTATATGCTGGTTGGTTTTTGTTTTCAAAAAACAAATATAAATATAACAATACATAGGCATACAATCTCTACTATTGCTTTGTTCATAATTTTAGTGGTTTGAATTATTTTTATATTTTAAGAACCACAGATTATAATACATTATGTGGGTGATGCATATTGTGATTGTAATATATGAATAAGGCATGCAGTGATTGTAATATTCTAAAATTTCAAACTTTCTTTCTTTGGATGAAGCTTGCAGTGATTGTAATACTTTTTTAAGTCATTGATTGTATTACCCTTTTTTTATTTTTAGGAAGTGCACAAGTTGAATTATGTTGAAAATTTATAAAATTTTAAACCACTAAACCGATTCGTATCCATCCACTCAATCCACTTCCGCCGGATTGGCGGACAGATGCAGATTGATTTTCTCTAATCCGCCAATCTAGCGCACGGATGACGAATTGGAGGTTTCGTGGCCTCAACCAACTCGCGCCCACCCCTGGTTGGGATGGTCCTGTTCATTTGCATCTAAACTTGGACAAAACCTGAACTTGCTGCTATCTTCAATTTTTATTTTATTAATTTATTTTTCCAAATTCTATATTAATTCCTTGATGAAAATTTTGCAGTTGAATTCTTTCTGCAATGGCATCTAGTACAGTGGTTCAGCAAGGGGTCAATATGTTCAGGAACAGGAGTGTAGAGAAAATTATTCTTGTTGGGGCTTCTGGAGTTGGGAAAACATGGACAACTAAACAGTTATGTAAGCATGCAATTACAGAGGGTTTATTTGAGATTGCTCTCTGGGTATTCTACAGCAGAGAATATCATGGAACAGCTCTTAGTGAGAGTATTGCTCATCAATTGTCTCTTCTACCCATTGTTGACGAGTGGGAAGCTGAGGATAGCAATAAGGGGAAAGGGGAGGAGGAGAACCATGAAGACTTGCAAACGATGATAGCTAAATCCCTTGAGAAGAAGAAGGTTCTTTTAATTTTGGATGATGAGGGAAACAAAATGAAGGAAGGACAGATAATGCCCAAATTGGAAACTCTGCTAAATCTTCCCAATGTAAGTTCATACAAGGTTCTAATCACTAGCACAAATGCTCCCACGGGATCCAAAGATGAGATTCTGGTGCAGCTCTTGTCTATTGAAGAGTCATTGTCCTTATTTCGAGATAGGGTTGGGAGAAGAGTTTATGAAGATCCAGTCATTAAAGATTTAGCTGAAAAATTCATAAAAGAGACCAAATATTTTCCTGCTGCAATTATGTTGATGGCAAAAGCCTACAGTTATTTTGTTCAATGTGATTCCAGAACACAGATGCTTGAGAGTGCTCTGAAATAAGCATCTGAATCTGATCGTAAAAACTATAATTTAGCATGGCTACTACACAGTGGGTATGACATGTTGCCAAGGAGTGTTTTAATTGACTGTTGTAGGCATGGTAGTCACTTCTATCGCGACTGTGGAAGCATTCATTACAATGAGTTGATAGCTTACTAGATATTGGAAAGATACCTTGGGCATGTTGATTGTATGGAGAAGGCATATGAAAAGGGCCATTTTGTTTTCACGGAGCTTGTGGATTGTCAACTCTTGAAAAAACCGGATAGCGGTTACGTTGTCATGGACAGTGACTAAGCAATTATAAATTTGGATGACTTTGACTGTTGTGGATTCGAGGGGACCAACAGTCTTGGCTTGGCTGATCTGCTTGAGGACTGTGAGGGGACAGCCAGTCTTGGCTTGGCTTATTTGTTTGAGGATGGTGAGTGGAAAGGCTTTGGAAGAATCAGTCAAGTAGATGGAATGAAAAAATCAGTTTGTTCAATTGACCTTGCATATATCTGAACTGAATTGTAACGCCCCCAAAAAATATTGACATCTGATATATCTAGATTAACTCATAAGCATAATCTAAATCTCATTACTTCTCATTATTACATACAAGAACATTGAATAATATAGACATTTCAATAGTCAACATTCATACTAAATCACCATTTTTCTATTAATGATATCCAACATGAGATTTCACAAAAGAAAGACCATTTGCATTAATACATTCATCATCCTTAAGATCTGAATTTTTTTAGCATGTGATAATAACAAGTTAAAGCAACAAAATACAAATTAATGCCTTAACGGCTACAAGTTCCAAGGCTTTGCCCGGTTACAACAAAGTGGTTTTCAAACCCATACATAAACAGCCCTTGGCTTGCAAAGAAAAACAAAACAAATAAATAATTGAGCCTTGTGCTCCAAAAGATCCTCCATGTCTTCACTTTGGCGGAGGCACACCACAATAAACTGAAAAATGGTTTCCACTAAGGGATGAGCATAAAGCCCAACAGAGATAATCTAAATAAAGTGCATGCAGTTTAACAATATCATGAGGTGCAATGCATGTGAGATGCCAATGTCAAAAATCATAGGTTTTCTCATTTTGAAACTCTCATGCCATGCACTTGTTCAAAAGCATAACCAATTCAATTATCCATTTCATAGAACAAGGGACGGTGAATACGACACTGGTAATTCCTAGGTTGATGTCTGCAAGTAAGCATAACTAGTACTACCAAAACTGCACTTTACCGGTGACTAACCAGAAGGGAAGTGGTACCTCCTCCGCGCGTGTTTTCGGTCTTTCACCCTGGACACTCAAGCCAACTTAAACAATACAAATTTACACCCCCTATACGGGCTTACCAAACGTATTTACCCCATAACTCAACACATTTCAAATATTCCCACTGAATCAATTTGAAGCAAAACCAATTTCTCAAATCCAATGCGAGAATTTAAATCATCAGATTATGCAATGTTCAAAGCTATGCATGAATTTGAAAATATTTCAATTTACCTATTTCACATGCAACTTCTATAATAGTCAATACAACGCTCCACGGTTGCCCAAACAATTATCTTTATACAAGATATAAATTTTAAGAGATAAATATAACTCAAAATCTCATATTTTCAATCATTTTAACATAGGAGTAACAATCACTTGTTCAATCTCCTATTTGCCAACTCAGTCAAGAATCATAATATTCAAAAAAATAATAATAATTCATCAATCTTCCCTTTTTATTCAAACTCAAGAATTCATCAATAATTTTCATGATGCCAAAAATACCATACGTTTCTTTCAACAATTCTCAATACCTCAACATAATAATATTTTCATCTTTCTCAGAAGTTCAATATTTTCAAAATAACAATTTTCAAAAGAAACCTCAATGGTTTTCAATATTCCCAACAATATTCTCATCAATCTCATCCCTATAAACATCCACTTTCAAATTCTCATTTGTTCAAATAAACATATATTTTTAACTCTTGTAAGCTTTTCACAAACTCATCCCAAAATCTAAATCTTGACATTTAAATTTCTAGGTTCTATTAAAATTTGAGGATTTCTCAAAATAAAATAAAATAAATAAAATACATTTCTCAACATCCATGAGTCATACAAAAACCAAACTCAACTAGCAAGAGATTTTCAAAAAAAAGTTGAGAACTTCCCCCTTTTTATACATTTAATACACCATTAATAAAACTCTAATCTTTTCAAACATCACACTATCAAAATAACACATAATAAAGCTAAAACAAATACACAATGTTTAGAAAATCCCTATCTCAAAAGCTAGAAGAGGAACCAAGCAAAAACCCCAATTTTCAACTTTGTCGGATTTTGATCTCCATCGGTCTAAATGTTGCTCTCACCAAGCTCTTTACTTTGGTCTCAAGAACATGGGTCTAAAACCTAATAGATTTTGGTGGATCATAGATTTTGTGTGATGAATGTTAAGAAAAAAAAAATTTGAGAGAGACAGAGAGCAAGAGAAAGTTGAAGGAGAGGAGAGAGAGTAGGGAGTCTGCTGCTTCAAATGAAATGAAGAAAAGAAATGAAGGACATGGGGGAATGGGGGTAGCCCCACGTGGGCTCTTCTCATCATTAATATTATAATTTTTTTTTTTGGTTCAAATATCTATACACACACATATATATTAATCAGAATTGCTGAATTTGGAGAAATTTTAAAGCCAAATAATTATTTTCTCACCACAAAATATATTTCGTTTGATGGTGCACACCATTAATATTTGTAAGTCTCTTAAGATTATAAAATAAATAATGATAATAATAACAACAATAATACGTGGTTACAAACGAGTCATGATTCAATCAATTATGTTCAAAATGAATGGAGTTTAATAATTAAAATAAATCTCTAACTGAGATTAAAGTATAAATAAATTTTAAAAGACTTAAGGTGGTCCCCACCATTCATATAATTAAATATGAACCAAAAAGATTAAGTATGGGCTAATCAAATAAGTCCCAAAAAATAAATTTATATCTCATTTATTACTCAAGACCCAAAAATTACTATAACTAAAACTAAAAAAATTGCCAAGCGGGCCTTACGAAGTCGAAATCAAGGAGTAATAGAATTTATTTTCACCAATTTAAATAGAATGGTTCACGACACCACAACAATAATAATAAGGGCAAAATTTAATTTGATTCAACTCGTTACACGAATGTTGATCCTTGACCTTCATCTCTTTACAACCTTAAAGAATTGCGCTGGCTCATTCTTAGAGGGTGTTCTTGCTTCAAAACAATAGACAGTCTAAAAAATTTCAAAAATCTCATGGTGCTTAATGTTTCTAGTGCTACATCTTTGACAAAATTTATTAACAAAACCTTTCGACACACTCCAAAACTTCAGATGCTTAATCTTTCACATACCTCTATTAACAGGATACCAAAACTTAAAGATCTTGGACAACTTACTCATCTCTCACCACATGGCTGTAAACTCTTAGATAGACTACCCAAAACTGATTACTAACTAGTCTCCAAACTCTTGATCTTTAAGGTGCTATAAAGTGTAAAGAATTCCATGAGCAGTCACAAAAACTTCCTAGTGGCCTTAAAATTCTTGATATATCACAAACTCCTTTAGAAAAACTACCTTTTGAGATTAATGCTCATCATCTCTTTATAAAACATTGCCTTCGGCTACAAAAACTACCCTGCATTGAAGCACTTAAAGATCTCGAGGTACTTGATCTTTCAGGTACCTCAAGTCTGGTTGAAATTGAAGATCAATTCTTTAGCCATCTGTCTTTTCTTCAAATTCTCAACCTGTCAAAAACTGGAATAAAAACTCTTCCTTCAGTTTCCAAGCTTAAAAACCTGCGTCAGCTATTATTGTCGGGCTGTATTGCTTTGACAGAGATAAAAGATACATCTTTTGAGCAGATGTCTTGCCTTCAAAATCTTGACCTCTTTGACTGTACTAACTTGAAAGCACTTCCACCTCTAGAAACTCTATCAAATCTTAAGGAGCTAAATTTATGTGGTGTCAGTTCTTTGAAGAAAACTGGGGCTGGTTTTTTTGAGCACATGAGCCACCTTCAGATTCTTGACCTCTCTGAAACCCAGATTGGATGGTTACCATCCATGTCAAACCTCAAAAGCCTTCGTCATGTCACGGCCTTGGTTGTTTCCAAGCAATCTGTGCTGCACTTAGACAATCTCAAGTTTCACTTGATGATGCTAAGTCAGCCTAACTCACAAACTTATAGGAAAGAGAAGTTAGAAGAACACAAGAGAGATTGAGAGAATGCCTTGTATTCACTTGGGAGAAACTTTACAACTCTTGGATCATTAATGGAGCAAATGAGCCCTCTCCTATTTATAGGCATCTTAGGCCTTCTCTAGAATATTCCAGGGCATACAAAAAAAGGACTATGGAGAAGCTTCTCATGGAAGCTTTCTTATCCTACAAGAGGCTTCTAAAATCCTCCCTAAAAATATCTATACAAACATCTACCTCATTCTAGAGGCAGGTACAATGATCTTTTACCACCTCTATTTCTCTAGGAGGTTCTAGAAGCTTCTATTGCTTCCATCCTTCTAATATTCACTTGAATATTCTAGAACCTCTTTCTAGATCCTTTCATGTATATTATAGAATTATGTATCATATTCTCATATTTTCTTAAGTCTTCCAGGAGCTTCCAGAATATTCGATTAGCCTTCCTTCCTTGAGACTTCCTTTGGGTAGGCAATTCTGTCTGGGTAAGTTGGCGGGACGTGACAGTCAACTATCTATAAGAGGTTGTGAGGATTTACCAACAGTGCCAAATTTGGAAGTGCTCATGAGCCTTGAGGTTCTTGATCTTTCTGGAACAACAGTCACTCATATACCATCCCTTGAGAATTTTAGCCACCTCAGACAGCTCCTCCTTAGGGGTTGTTCAAACTTGGAAAGGTTTATGCATGGGGAAATGATTGATCTGTTGGGGACCACTGTTAAAGAGCTTCCCTATGGAATCTCAAAGTTAACTCATCTTGAGTGCCTTGATCTACCACACATGGGAAAAAATACAAGGGGTTAAGAGCAGAAATGTGAAGTCCCTGCTAGAAGTGGATGATCCTAATCATTGGAGCATGTCCAGTTTTGACAATCCTCACATTGCTATGAGTGATATTCAAAAAAATCCCTGGAGATAAATCCCTCTTTACTGGAGACATGATTTCATTTATGTGTCTGTCCTACCAAAGGGAAAAATAAGAATGGGGATACATATTCTTATAGAAATGACCATATTTTCGGAGATATCCCTTCCAGATTGCAGAATTTGATCGTTTTAAAGAGCAACGATCGTTGGAGATACATGGATTCGATCTTTTCCCCAGTGGTGTAGGGGATGTGCTCTACAATGCCGACTCTGTGTTTTTTATCAATAACACATTCAACAAATGGTTTTTTGATATTGGTGTTTCCAACCTTCAGGCTATCAAAGGCTGTTGGATTGAGAGATGCGCAAAAATGGAGGGTGTTTTTTAAGCAGGAAAGGAAGATGATATCACTGAACTAGGGTTAGAAATTTTAGGGATTTCAAATGCTAAAAATTTGAGTAATATATACAGTGGGAACCTGCATTGTCGGAGCTTTCAAAAGCTTAAATGTTTATATCTTGACTCTTGTCCTAAGCTTTCAACTGTTTTCTCGTCATCCCAGCTGCCAGAAAACCTCAAAGTTCTTCAAGTCAGATTTTGTGATAAATTGGAGATAGTATTTGAATAATCATCTCCAGAGCCCAAATTGCAAAATCTGGAGACATTATATCTGTGGGAATTACCAGAACTAACGAGCGTTGGATGCAGATTGCCCTCTATACGAACTCTAAAAGTATGGGAGTGTCCAAAACTACAGAAATTAGAAGACACTATCAGATTGGCCGAAAGTTTATAGACTTTATGGATTTCCAATATTGTTGATTTGAAGAACATATACTGTGGAAGCCAGTAACTTGAAACTTTGATTCTTGAGAGTTGCCCCATGCTTGAAACTATTGTCACTTTATTGCAGCAGCCACAAAGTCCAATGACTGTCAAAATCAAGTCAGGCAACAAATTAAAGCCTGTGTTTGGAAGCGACACATTATTAGAAAAACTGTTGTCACAGGATGCCTAAAATTCCCTAGTGTTTTGAATATCAAGATCTCCTCCTGTTAGCTATATCAGAGGAATTGGATATGGAATAAAACATTAGGGATATTGGGCAATTGTAATTGAACAAAATACAAATTCATTGAGATGCTGAACAATTGTCGCCTTCTGCACTCCCAATCTGACTTCAGGTTATTATTTTTAATATTACTCTTCATAATCATTTTGTTTTTCACTTACAAGTACATCCACATCTTGCTGAAAGGTGTTTTTTTTTTTCTTTTTTTTTTTTTTTTGTTTGTTCTTGCCAACCTAAATTCTAATATGAGCTTCTTGATGCCTTTTATTAATCTGGAACAACAAGCTGATCATTTTTCATCACAATCAGAGAATTATATATTTATATTTAGATGCTTTTTTTTTTTTCTTTTTTAAAATCTTCTCTTGGTTTGATTTTATGCTGTAGTTACATATGCCTCTAAATCAAAGATTTGTTTTCTGGATTTGTTGAGACTTCAACTTCCATCTGGAAGAAGGCTGCCAATAAATCATGGATGTAGAGGAAAACAAATGCGTCTTTACGCTCAAAATTATTTGTTTTGGATGTTTTATAAGTGTTGTTCATTTTAGTTCAAGTTTACGATCATGTTTCATTTAAAATCTTTTTTTTTGTGGAAAACCTGTCTTACTGGAAAACATGGCTTTATTCTTGTAACTAAAATAAATGACACTTGTTTTATTTAAATCACATAGTTTTAGGATTAGTTAAAGGTTTTAGGTCTAAAATGATTTTTTGTGGACAATTAACCACTAAAATCATAAAATAGAGAGTGAGTAGAGGCTAATCTTTGGATTGGGCAAAAGGGGATGTGTCCGTGCAAATGGCCTTCCCTTTTTGTACCAAGCTCTCAAACCTAAAATGTTATTGGTTATGATGGATTAGGTCTTAACTTAGTTTTCATTGTTAAAGGTTTTTTAATTTCTCTTTATAAATTAAGTGGCAACTCTATGTCAATAAAGCAAGTCGGTATGAGATGCATGCCTTAGATTCGAAAAAGGCACGGTGCCCATATTCCTGAAATTCACGCCGATGAACTTCTTCGTACGCTCACAATGATTGAGCAGTCCTCTCAGAATAGACACAATATTAACAATAGGGGTTGGCATTACATTCGCTATGGGATTTTGATTCCCATCAACATTCATAACTCTGGTACTAGTTGCAGTAACATCAATAACAGTTGCTATTTCTAAAAAACACAACAAAAATTCAATTATTTTGTTTTTCCAAAAATCAGATTGACACTAGGAAATCTCGAAATACTAAAATTAATTCAAAAATTAATCTCACCACTTACTTTAAAAATCAAACAAAATCAGGAAAATTTCTAGGAAGATTGTAGGGGTCACAAAGGTTCCTTAAAACCTAATTAACCTTAGACAACAAAAGTGCCTTTTTGACAACTTTTCAAGACATTGTTGACTCATTGTCCAATGGGAAATAAATTCAATTCAGAATTAATTTTCCTGGGGATAAACTAGGGTAATAAAACCTCAAGTCCCAAAAACACAATTACAAGCAATAAAATTACTTTTGGAATTACAAGCAATAAAAATTGCTAACAAAAATACAAGCAATAATACCAAAATAGCGTACAAAGCAATCCACAAAACCAAAGGTACGATTTTTTTTTTTCCACGCTTAGGTATCTTTGTTCAAAATTGTTAATAGTCCAAATCTTATTTTTCCTTTTCCATTTGTATAGGTATATCTGTAAAGAAAGTTAGCCAAAAACAAAAACAAAAAAACAAAAAAACAAAAAAAACAAAACAAAATAAGACAAAACAAAACAAATAATATATAGATCAGTAAGAGCCTTATGCAATTAAACTAATTATTTTTCCCAGCTTCTAGCAACCTATGAAATAGCAAAATAAATTAACTATAACATAAATTGCATGACAAAATACTAAAAAAATAAATAAAAGTGAAAACAAACCAATAATTCCAAGTAATTAAATTAATTTTAATTCCCAAGAGTTGTACCAATAAAACTAGAAAGAAATAGGCAAACAAAACTAAAACCAAAACAACTTGTTCTAATTTTATTTTATTTTTTTTTTAAATAAGAAAAATTCAGAGAACAAATAAATTGAAGAACATATATATTTTCCAAAAAAATAAAACTATTATAAGATACTTTATAAAAAGAATCTGTTTTTAGTCTTCTTTTTTGAAACACAAATAATCTGTTTTAAGATTATTGTATAAAATTGGTGTTTAAATAAAAATAAAACAAACTCGGATTTATTAATTGAATTACAAAGTAGTAATAATAGAACTACTAAAACTGGATATTACAACTTGAAGAACAAAGAAATAAAATAAAGCAAATTTTAAAAATAAAATGAACAAAATTATAAAGGAAGCAAACCGAAGTCTGTGTATCACACAGTTTCCTTCAAATAGATTTGTCGCCTCATCGATGGGTGTTGGAAGTACGTCATTGTCTATCTTTTAAGATACGACGAAGGTTGATAGCTACAACAGGGGGCACCTTCTAAGTAGAGCTACGGCGAACAAAACAATAGCCGCACTCTCTCACACTCGGAAGAAATATTGTAAATACAGAATAACAAAAGAATTTGGAATTTCTAGTTAGGAAAACAAGAGAAAGAGGTCTCCATTTATACACATAGGGAGGAAAAGGGAGAAGCCTTCAACCATGAAGGCTAGGCAACAAATGCAAACTCAATTTTTCAAAACTGATGGATTAAACCACCATTCGATATAAAGGTTACAAGGTCCTGTAGCAACCACCAACTGACCTAGGTCAAAAAAAGAGTAAGGTTCGTGGGGGCACCAACCTGGCCCAAGCCCAAACCTTATCCAGTCCAGCAAGCCTCAAGATCCACGGGCCCCGAACCCGGTTTGGGCGATCACACTGTATTTTTTGATAACCAACTTGGACCATAGTCTTGGCCTAAGTCCGTCCTTAAAGCATTTATAACTCCCTTCCTCCAAAAAATTTAGATGCCTCAAAAGGCTCACACCCTTAGGCTAAACTAGGGATTTAAATACCCATTAATGTTTGTTTCTATAATCAATGTGGGATAAATGGTTACACACCTTCCCCAAAACCTCATGAGGACAACTTTATGAGACAATTTCTCATTCAAATCTTAATGGTTTTTTGTCATTCTTTTTGTGGTATAAAGATCTCACTACAAAGAATCTAAACCCACTTAGACCCACCACAACCAATAGTTGGGACCCACTTGAATTTCGCGTTAAATTCATCGAAAAACTATTATTTTCCAACAATTCATTCTTTTTTCTTTTTTTTTTTTATATGCTATTATGCACAAAGACTTTGCCATCAGTACAACTTCTAAGCAATTTCATCCACCTAAACCAGCATATCACTTTTAAGAAATTTCACCCACTGAAACCAAAATATGACAAATTTAAATGTGCGAAGTCAATCTTCTTAGTGGGGGTGACTGCCCCTTCTAATCTGGAACTTGATCTTCAGTCACTTATACCAGGTTGAGTCCACAATAGGGTCACAATTTTGAGCACCCTCAGCCCTCACCCTATTCAAGCATAGATATAGCTAGCTTCTAAAAGAAGAAAAAGAATATTTCTATATTCGTTCAAAATCGTAAAGGCTAAAAACACCATAAAAGCAACAAAAAGCCTGCCTATCCAAGGCTCTAATCAATAATCAAGGGTAGCCACCATCAAGCCCCTTACAGCATGATTTGTTGCTGTTTGCCACAAAATTGGATAACATAGGAGGTTGTTGATGCAGGCGTGTGCATCACTTAGGCATCTAAGAGCTTTGATCCTTGAATCTTGCAGCCGTGTTAGGCACCTTCTTGCTAAGTTGTGCACCTTAGGCAACACCTAAGAACCTTGTTTCATGTCTTGTATAACCTAGGTTGAGGTGTGTCACATCTGGGCTAAGTATTACCCCTCCTAGCCGAGGTCAGAGGGACCTTACCTGTTCGAAACCTATGCTTTGATCCAAGATCCTGCCTTGTCAGAAGTACCCATGCCACCTTACTTTGTTGTATACACTTTGATCTACTCATGTCCGTTTATTCTGACACCTTTTGAGAAGACTTGACCATAGGATGCCACGTGTCCCATTAGTGGGTTTAAGTTAGTCAACTGTTGGGAAACTCATATCTTTTTCTATATCGTTGTCTTGAAGAGTGAGAAGCTCTAGAAAGAAGAAGAAGTTCTTAGAGGAAGCTAGATTTTTAAGCTTGATTCTTAGACTTTGAACCATTTGATTTGTGTTTTGAGGTTAGATTCTTGATCTTTTTTTTTTTTTGTTCTTTATGTTAATCTGATCACATTGCATGGTCTAGCATGATTTATGAGTCATGCATTGATTTAAAGTTTTGTTTTAGAGAGAGAAAGTGATGTTTTTGTGTTCTTGAAGAAAAGCTTTGTTTTGATCTAAAAGTTTGTATCAAGTTCTATGATTTTGTATTTGTTTTCATGAAATCTTCAAATATGAGTACCCATGTCCATATTTTTGAACTTAAATCATGAAATCTCAAGTTTTGAATAAGAAGTTATGATTTTAGCATTTATGTTATTCATGTTCATGTTCTTCAAGGGAAACCTAAATTTTCAAATTTCATTATTCTCTAAGTGCAGTCATCGAGACCTACTCTTGGCTAGCCTTCACACCTAGGCCAAGCATTGCATCTCACCTTGGCCTACCTAGCATGATCACTTGCACCTTGGTATACCTTGCATGCACACCTAGGCTAATCGTAGCACATCTTTGCCGACCACCTTGTAACATCCTAGGCGGGAAGCCTATAACTCGGCCAAGGAGACCACACCTCAGCCATGACCTCCTAAGTTCACCCAGCTAGGCCATTTCTGTCACGACCCAAACCCGCCCCTAGAGGTTCAGAGTCATGACCGGCCAGTAATTCAAGATTACCTATGGCCTCAATGACAATTTCAATCATAATATAATAACGGGGCTTAGCAGAAGCAATAATAAAATATAACAAAGTCCGTTGAGTAGTGCATTCATGCCAAAATCATAAATATTTAAAACTTTAAACTTCATATAATTCATATGTGCTTATATACATACATCAAAAATAGAATTATACAACATTATCCATATCAAGTTCCAAAATAACAAAAACAAACTAAACAAAAGGAAGGGTTTGACCAAGCTTGGCTCCTCTTGAGTCCAAGTATGCCCCATCACGGAGGTACATCAAAGCTGACTTCACAAGGGTAGAGTCCAAGGCTACCTTAAACTTGACGTTTCGCTTGCTCACCTACATATATATTGTCATGACCCGAACTCGACCATAAAGGTTCGAATCATAACCGGCCAGTAATTATGAGATTATCTACGCCTCAACAGAAATCAAAACATATTTAATAATAGAGGGCCAGAAGCGAAAGCAAAATAACAAATTTTGTCCAACGAGCTGTGCTTATGCGATGTGAATAAAAAAACTTTTCACACATATATATAATAACTCACACCCTACAAAACATAGAAGATTATACATGTCCAGGATCAAGCATATATCATCATTATACATCACCGAGGCTTATATACAAATATCGGTCAAAGACACCAAAAGAGAAACAAAAGTTCATAAAAACAAAAGCCTCATACGTGAGACAACCTTGGCTGACTCCAAAATCTTGGTACTCTTTCTCAATTTCACTAAGGTTGGATTGGATATCCCACTGCTCACCTACATACATATAAATACAAAGTGAGCTAACGCCTAGTGAATAATTCCAGAGTAAATGGGTTAAGTGAATGAGTTCTTTTAAACAATAGACGCATTTCTATATCATAATCATTTGGTAACGGAACGACCTTAGGTCTAATACATAGCATAAGCAATTTATGACAAAACAACCTTGGGTCCAACATATGGCGAATGACCTTGGATTCAACTGTAAACAAATGTACAAAGTAGAGTCAATCATATCTTAATAGAACTACCTTAGGTCCAACAATTAACAGAACAACCTCAGGTCCAACAGATAACAAAATGACCTTGGATCCAATCATTTACAATAGTATGATGGCCATTCAATCATTCTATACAAATATTCAGATTTATCAGATGTTTAGAACGACCTTAGGTCCACCTTGTCAGATGTACAAAATGGCCTTGGGCCCATTTTAATTTTACAGAACAACCTTTGGTCCAATTCACTTATACAGAACGACCTTAGGTCCATTATTCACATTTGTATCACATTAATCACATGTATAGATAATACACATATTTATATCAAATTGATCAGATGTACAAATATCGTAACGATCAGACAGATAGAAACTCATTCACCCTTGTAAAATCATAGATTAAAAAATCTTACCACAATAGGACATTCAGAAAATAGAGTATAAACAAAAATATCTTTACTAAGATATTACTCATAATGTTCAGAGTGTTGATCTATCCTCGTGGTTGATCCTACACAATTCATAACACATACACAACTGGGTCACAATACTTATTCAATTCGTTCTCTAATTATTCAATTCTCTTAGGCTTCTTTCTAACTCTTTAATTCATTTAGAATGCTCAATGTATGCCTAAGAGTGCTCAGAAATGCTTGAGAGCAAAAATAGGAACATAATGTAGCTTTTCAAAATATTCTGAAATAGGGCACTTTGCTTGAGCGAACCATTGGTTGCTCAAGCGGACCAATTAGTTTGCAAAAGCGCTGGACAGGCTGAATCTAGACTCGACGTTCGCCCAAGCCAACTTCAAAATCAAAGGAGATCACTCGAGTGGTAACTCGGTCACTCGAGCCAACCATCCAGGTCTACAAAATTATTAGATGTACTCAAACTACGCTCGAGTGGTAATGCAGTTGAATTCTGGAATTTTTAGAACACTACTTGAAGTCCAAAACACACATTCAAGGCCCAAAATTCATGCATGGCTTGTTCAATTGTACAAAAATGCTTCCAAAAACATATATATGAAGCTATGCCCCTCAAAACTCCTATAAATTCATTAAAATTCAAAGTTTGAGTTTCATGCATGTAACTTATCTTTCAAATCTTTCCTCTACAAGCTTCAAATCTTAGAATTGGACTTCAAAACTTGATAATTCTTACATGCATGTGAGATACAACTTCCATTTCATCATGAATTATGAGATTCATGCTCAACAATAAGATTTCATAACAAATTCATGCATGCATGTATGATTCAACACCAATTTTTTCATTCTAACCCAATTCTTGTTCTTAATCAGAAATTCCTTTTGAATTCACAAACTAAATGACTTAGGCTCATAAATTAAAGTTCAATTACTCACCTAGAGCCTTCAATTCTACCAATTCTAGCAAGTTTTTGTGCCTAGCTCCCCAAATCTTCAAGCTTTAAGTTTAATTCTTCAAGAATGAGCCTCCTCTCTCTCTAGAATTACACTTCCCTCTATATATAAGCTTCTTTCAGATTTTGTAAGGTTGGGGAGCTCAATTTTTTTTGAGTCTAAGCACTATCTCAACATTTATATAGTAGGTAATTAACTTAACTAATTAATTAAGGATTAGCCTAATTAATTAAGGCTTATTTTACTTAATTTGATCCGAATTTGTTTTTAATTAAACTTCACATTAGGCTCTAAAAATTATGCCTATCACAATAGATTAACCAATTTCGGTTTTTGATGCCTCTACGGTCCTCAATTTCAGATTATAATAGAAATTGTAACAGATTTTTCTATAATCAATAGATAAGCATCCAAAAATCACATGAACCACATAATAATTAGCATTCAGTTCATATCAAGCACATAAACACATGTATCATTAGTGAATTATAGTATAATACGGAATAGGGTTGCTATATATATAAGGGAGAGGGGTTAGCAGGAGCCCACTGAATAATAACAATATAAAGGGGTTAAATGAATGAAGTCTAGTAAAATTCAAAATATAACTTTCTTTTCACAAAATGATCCATTTCAATGATCAAGGCAATTCTATTAACAATCATATCATTTCACTGCGATAACAATAATCCTTCAAATCGTTATGCGTGGTACATCCAATAGAGTAACAATGAAACGATGTGCCAAAACCAATAGGACCATGAGGGTCAAACCAATGGGACTACAACAGGTTAATCAATAAATCATAATTCAATGTGGACCGTTAAGGTCTAATATTAGAGATCTTTGTGTTTCAATTAATCCAATGGGCCATGGTATTATTTTCCCTAAGCAAATACCTATTAATCCAATGGGTCGTGGTATTGTTCCCCCCAAGCGAGGGCCTCACTAAAGGATGCCATAAATACATTTTAAAAAATGATCTTCATTCATTCATAGAAAATAGCATTTCATAACAACATTCATATAACAATTTTCAAAATACGTTTCGAACATATCTTTATAAAGATATTACTCATAGTGGGTTGCACTGATATTAAGTCTCGGATGTCGACCTACACAACACACATAACAAGCACACATCGAAACACAAGTCCTAATCAAATGTTCTATCTTAATTCAATTCCCTTTTATGTGTTTCTAACCCATTTCCTTATTAATGTTGACTAAACAATGTCTAAGAATGCTTTAAAAAGCACGAGGATGCAAATATGCACATGTGAGTGTGTTTCAAAAATGCTGAAAACAGGGCAGTTCGCTAGAGCCAACTTTTGATCGCTCAAGTGGTTTGCAAAACTCTGCAAAAATTCTAGATGTTAGAAATCTAGGCACGAGCCAACTTTTGGTCGCTCGAGCCAAGTGCAATGCAAAGTTAAGTTCGCTCAAGCGCACACTTGGTCGCTCGAGCCAACTGCAAATGTTTGCAAAAATACTGGGAGCATGCAAAGTGTGCTCGAGCGACAGATTCATTGCTCGAGCAAAGTGAACGAATTCTGGGTTTTCCAGAGTTGAATTTGAAGTTCAAAAGCATGAGTTTCAAATCCAAAACTTGTATGACTTGGTAGAAACATGTAGAAACTCTTCAATAAACATGAATTCATGAAAATCATGGAACCATATTCCCAAATTCCTTTTCAATTCTCCAAACAAAGTTCAAAACTTGATGTTCTTGCCATACTTGTATCAAATTGGTTTTCTTGCTTTTCAAAATATGACTAAATGAGATGAGAAGTGCAAAAACATGAAGAATTCCTCAAGTTGATGTGTAAAAGTTCCATGCATGTTTGAGTTTGTAGAAATTCAAGCTTAAAGATGAAGAATTATGCATGCATGTCCCAATTTGGTTCATATCTTCTATAATCAAGTTGATTCTAGCATTTCTTTAACAATCTCATGCAAATGATCCTATAAACTTTATGATTTCAACTTCTACATGAATTATCTACAAGAATGGAGGTTAAATTCCATACCTAGAGCTTGAATTAAAGGTGTAGTAGCTTAATCTCTTCAAATCCTCTTCAATCTCTCTATAATTCTTCTCTTTCTCTCCCTACAATGTTGCTCTCCCTCCCTCTCTCTAAATTTTCAGCTCAAAGATGAAGAAAATATGAGTTCATTAAGCTTATATTATGTATATATATATAGGTTTGATTAGGTTAAGTTAATCAAATGAGATTAGAGCTAGTTAATTAGGCTTAATTCTAATTAATTCTAATCAATTTTAATTATTTTGATGCGAATCAAATTTTAATCAAACTCGCCATATGATTCTAAATATTCTAATTAGCCTATTGAACTAATCAATTTTGGTTTCTAATTCCGTTAAGGCTTCTAATTTTGAATTCAAAGTCGACAATCAAAATAGATATTTCATAAATAAACAGACAAGCACGAATTAAACATATATTTATGCAATTATGCTCACAAAAATAATATATGAAAATAATAGGCATGTTGGGGTCATCACAGTCTCTCTCCCTTAGAAAGTTTGGTCCTCAAAACTTAAGTTACCTCCATTGGGAAACAACTCTGGATAACGTTGTCTCATTTCATCTTCCTTTTCCCACATAGGTTCCTTTCCGTAGTGTTATTTCCATTCAACTTTCACTATAGGAATGAATTTGTTCCTCAACGGCTTGACTTGTTGATAAATAATCTAAATTGGCTTTTCTTCATATATCATATCATCATGTAGGCAATTTGGTGGTAGTCTATCACATGAAATGGATCCCTAAGATGCCCACAGAGCATTGACACGTGAAACACATTATGCATCTGTTCCATTCCAAGTGGTAAAGCAATACGATATGCAACGGGGCCAAGCCTCTCAAAGATTTGAAATGGTCTGATGTAGCAAGGAGCCAATTTTCATTTTTTACAAAACCTTGTCTGCCCTTTTATCGGTGTCACTTTGATGATTACATAATCTCCCACTTCATACTCTAAATCTCTTCTCTGTTAATCCGCATAACTTTTCTATCGACTTTGAGCAGTCTTAAGCCATTGCTGAATGATTTTTATCTTTTCGGTTGTCTCTTGCATAAATGTAGACCCATATATAGCCCTATCACCAACCTCAGTCCAGCAAACTGGAGACCTACACTTCCTACCATAAACGCTTCATATAGTGCCACACCGATACTAGCTTGGAAACTGTTGTTATAAGCAAACTCAACCAACAGTAAATATGTTTCCCAACTACTTTGAAATTCCAAAACACATATACGAAGCTTATCCTCTAAAGTCTGGATGGTTCTCTCTGTTTGCCTGTCAGTTTGCAGATGAAAAGCAGTGATGAATCTTAATTCTATAGACTATGCCAAAATCTAGAAACAAATTTAGGGTCCCTATCCAAAACTATAGACACTGGAACCCCATGTAGTCAAATGATTTCATCAATATAGAAAGTAGCAAGTCTATAAGCATTAAATGAAGTTTTCACAGCAAGAAAGTGAGCAGACTTTATCAATCTATCTACTGTAACCCAAATAGCATTCATACCCTCAAACGTACAAGGCAGAACAATGATGAAATCCATGGGTATGTGCTCCCATTTCCATTCTAGAATAGGGAGGGATTGAAGTAAGCCTACCGATTTCTGGTGCTTTGCTTTGACTTGTTGGCATTGGAGACATTTGGAGTTAAAGTCAGCAATCTCTCTTTTCATGTTCTGCCACCATATACTTGCTTCAAGTCTTGGTAGATTTTGGTATTCCCAAGATGCATAGAGAACATTGATTGTTGGGCTTCTTCTAAAATTCTTCTTTTCAAGTCCGCATCGTTAGGAACACAAGTTCTTCTCTGAAACTTCAATACCTGATCTTCAATTATGAACCCCAGTCTAGGTCTAGTTTCGAACTCATCACATATCTTCTTAAAGAAGTCATCATTTGCTTGCTTCTATTTGATCTCTTCTAAGATCGTCGGTTGTGCTGATATTGTGGCTAATAAATTATTTTGTTCATAAGGTACCACTTCTATTTCAAGTCTTTCAAATTTTTGCAGGAGCTTTCTCTGATCTGTAAGCAAACAAGCCAGATTCCCTACATTCTTTCTGCTGAGTGCATCAGCTACAGTGTTGGCCTTACTTGGATGATACTGAATTTGCAGTCCATAGTCTTTGATCAATTCAAGCCATCTCCTTTGTCGCATGTTCAACTCTTTCTATGTAAAGAAGTATTTCAAGATTTTGTGATCGTATGCACTTCGCATTTAGCCCCATATAAGTAATGGCGCTAGATTTTCAATGCAAATATGACTGTGACAAGCTCTAAATCATACGTCGGGTAATTCTTCTCATGCGGTCTCAATTGTCGGGAGGCAAAAGCGATTACTTTGCCACTTTGCATTAAGACACAACCCAAACCTTTATAAGATGCATCACTAAAAGTCACAAATCCCTCTGTACCTGATGGTATAATAAGAATTGGAGTTGTGGTTAGTCTTGTCTTCAGTTCCTCAAATGCGGATTCCCTCTAGTCTATCCACTCAAACGGTTCTCCTTTCCGAGTTAATTGGGTCAACAGTACAGCAATTGTTGAAAGTCATTGACAAATCTCCAATAATAACCTGTCAATCCTATAAAACTTTGGACTTCTGTTACGTTAGTCGGAGTAGGCTAATCTACAATTACTTCAATTTTATGTGGGTCAACTAAAATACCATCTTTGTTAATAACATATCCCAAAAATGTAATTTCATCTGACCAGAATTCACACTTTTTAAATTTCCCATACAATTGTTTCTCTCTAAGTGTTTGAAGGATTGTTCTCAAGTATTGTTCATGGTCATCTTTACTTTTTGAATAGATCAGAATATCATCTTAACCTAAGGGCTTCATCAGTAACATTTTGGAATTTCACTGTAGAACAAGTTTCTGAAAACTAACTAAGATGCTTGTAGGGATCCTCATTACTAAGTCCATGGAAGCATTTGAATGATGATGGGCCTAATCTCATAATGGGTTGCATCGATAATCGGTAATTGATTGCAAGATGTTGACACATCGACAATAGGTGTGAAGTGCACTTTTAGTGGTCTAGGTTGATTTTCTAATGCTTTAGCCATTGCTAAAGTCGGTTTAGATTTCCAAAGATTTCTAAGGGTCCACTCTAGATTAGGGTCATACACTAATATTGGATGACAAGAACAACAACCATGAATACAACACACTTTTTTTTTTTTTTAATGTACAAAAACACACATAAACCAGCCAAGTAGGTGGTAGTCTAAAAAAAGAAAAATACAATAAATTAAAATGCGATAAAATAAAAGGGGATATAGGACCTCCCTGAAAAAGAAAATAACTATACATAAAATAAATAAATAAATGAAATAAATGTTAGTAGTCAGAAATTAGTAGTTAGTAGTATTTATTTGTCCTCCAAGTTATATGTCCAGCAGAGGTAATTAATCCATAAGTGTCCAACAAAGGTAAATAGTTCACAAATTATATGTCAACTATGAGTATCTCTTGTAAGTGCACGGTATCAAAATTTTGTTTTTGTTTTTATTATTATTTTTTTTTTCTACAAAAGAAACCAAACTCAAATTTTTATTTATTATTAATTTATTAATTAATTAATTTTAAAGTCACCTACATAAACAATTAAAAACTATATAGAAAGAAAAGCTAGAAATAAGAAAAACTAATTGAAATTTCTAAATTAAACAACTTACCAGTATTCCCCGGCAACGGCGCCAAAATTTGGTAGGGTCGTTTGCACACCAAAATATATTAATTAAAAACTGAGTAATAACTACTACTCCGATGTATAGCGGTTAAGAACGGATGTCGAACCATGAAGATTATGAAAGTTGACTTTAATTTAAAAAAATTTGGCTGGAGGATGGAAGATAATAAAAAGAAAACTTTAGGGCTTAGAATCCACTACTAATCTTATAATTGGGGGTTGTAGGTATTTAGATTGTAGAAAATCATTTAAATGGGTACTACAATGTGTCTTGGTCAGGACACATCACTTAAAAAGATTTGTGTTTTAAAATCAGAAAGTCACGAATCATCTTCGCTTAGCACGGATCGTTACCGCTTAAACTAAAGTTGATGCACGACCTATCTTACTTTGTATGACTTGTTTAACAATTTCATCAAACCAGCATGAAAATCATTTGTATAACATGTATTCATGACCAGTGAACACATAATTTGCATAAAAATCTAAGTTATATAACAATACCCAAATAAATTAAAAGTCTACAAAACAAAATACAAACTACCCCAATCACTTGATTAGAGTTTCATCTTAATCCTAAAATAAGGAAGTTAGTTCAACATAATTGTAGAACTATCACTCTACAAAAGAAACACTCTAGATTCTACCACACACTTTGCCTTTCACTCTTGAGCTCCCAGTTCTCTCCCTTGCCCCGTGCGTCTCTGCCAAGCTCTCAATTTATAGGCAAATTGATGAGCTGCAAGACGAAAAGAAACAAATTGATAAATAAATAAAATAAGAAAAGAAATGAGCTGCAAGAAGAAAAGAAACGAATTGATAAATAAATAAAATAAGAAAAAAGAAAAAGAAAAGGGCGTAATGATGATGTTATGTCATGATGGATGATGGATGTCAGGTGATGATGGATGGTTGAATTAGTGTCGCCAACGACACTAATTATATAAGCAATGATAGAGAGTTCTAAAAGTAGAGTTTTAAAATGAGCTCTACTGATGTGGCAAGTGAAAAAAACAAAAGACAAAAAAACCAACACACACATCACATCATAGTGGGTCTCAACTCATTAGAGTTCTTCTAGAACTCATGTTTTAGAGCTCTAAAACATTATCCAATTATATATCTGCACTGCCAAAGAAAACCTACAAAGCAATAACAATTAATATAGTGTATATATATACATATATAATATTAATAAATAAGAAGGTGGTTGTTAATAGGGCTGTAATCGAGCCGAGTCGAGCCGAGCTTCACCATGTTCGAGCTCGGCTCGTCCTATATGAAGGTGTTCGAGCTCGGCTCGAGTTCGAAACGAGCCTAAACATGTGAGCTCGAGCTCGCTCGCTTAAATTTACAAAGCTCGAGCTCGGCTCGTTATGGCTCGTTAGCCAAGTAAAAACCAAAATAAAATTTTAAAGTATGGCTTAAGCTTAAGCTCGAGCTCACTTACTTGACTCAAGCTAACATTTTTAACAAAACATAACTTGGCTTGAGCTCAACATTAGTTTAGCTGAGCTCGGCTTGAGTTGTAAACAATAATCAACAGAAGCTAGGCTGTTTATATAGAGCAAAGGTCCCTTTTGATTTTGTAAGAAAACCGATGTGGGATAATTCTCAACCATCCCTTGTCCCTTCTGAAGTTGTTCAGTGGTGGTGGTTGCGTGGCTGTCCCACATCGAATCAATAGGCAACTTGAAGGAGGTGAGACCATTATAAATTGTTTTCCAATGCTTTACTGAGCTTACCCTTTGCTGGACAATTTTGTTAAGGCAACTTGGACAATATAATTAATATAATAATATATAAATATTTTATTATTATAAGTAATATAATATAAATATTTTATTATTTTATTATAATATAAAATATATATATAATATATATTTAAAATATAAAAATATAAATTAATATTCATATTTTTGAGCTCGCGAGCCTATTCGAGTCGAGCAATAGTAAGCTCGAGCTCGGCTCGTTTATTAATCGAGCTTGAAATTTAAGCTCGAGCTCGGCTCGTTTATTAATCGAGCCGAGTTCGAACGAGCCTTAACGAGCCGAGCTCGAGTTTGTTCATGAACAACTCGGTTCGTTTGTAGCCCTAGTTGTTAATGATAGTGTTAAGAATGATGATAATGGTGGGATGGATTTTCCACCGAAAGATTTTTTTTTATTTTAATTTATATTATAATATAATATCAAAATATATTATTTATAACAATTTATGTAATGTGTAACAATTAAGCACTGATCAACAACTTTCAGGTGCTGATGATATGCCTCCACCAAAGACTTAGCTTGGGAGCACTGTGGAGCTAAAGGCTCATTTTTGTTTCTTTTGTTGTAATTATATTTTGCACAAGCCTTGGGCTTTTTAATTGTTTTGGACTTAATCCATCTCCTTGTAACCAAGCAATGTCTTGGAAAGATGTAGCCATTACAGCATAAAGTTATCTGTATTATCTTTTATTTCAGTTCACTCATATATGGCATATGCTATAGATTCAGGATCTAGGATTTATGAATGTATACTCGCATATGTTATCTTTTGTACGGTAAATGAATATAAATGAAATGGTAATATTTCGCATGTTTATGTTTTGTATTGGATATTATGAGATGGGTTGTCATTATTATTTTGGACGTTACTCAATATTTAAATAATGCCATAACAGATTTCTATAATTTTTGCAATTTTGTAGAATTTTTTAGAATTACAAGTAATTAATAATTACACAAAAAATCAAAAATAAATATTACAGAATCTGAAAAATACAACAATCATACCAGTGAATAAGATTATATAACAGTAGTCTGCTCTAAAAATTCCAAGTCCAGAATCCAAGTCGTGCTTCCCCAATAGCAACTTAACATAAAAAATATTGAATTATTCATTAATGAAAAATATTTTATTTTCCATAAAATTTTGAAACTTTAACATCTTGTAGAAAAATTAATTACGAGTCCAACAGTATAGCCATGCTTCAATTAAAATTATAACGAATAATATAGAAATAATTAACATAGTTTTGAAGTAAAAAACAAACAAATAGGGTCTTAACACAACTGCAGGTAGCAACACCTTTCACGGCTCTGATCAGCGCGCAGCTCACAACGTGTCACAATGATATCCCTATGCATGTCACACTAACATCAGTGCGGGAAATTTTGTCTTTTTCTCCAATGGCTCCAACTCTCACTCAAAACTAGGGTTTGAGTTTTCTTCTCAACCGTAAGTCAAAATCAGGCTCATAATATTTCGTTTCTAAGGTCTCGAAATAAGGATTTCAAATATATAATTTTCACAATATGAAAACAAAGCATGTAAAACTAGCATGTAGTCAAAGTTACAAAAATTAAATATGAATCTCCATTTTTTTCACAAGCCTACTGTCCGATTTTTTTAGATATGCTCTATATTATATGGACTACAACATATAAAACATTTAGGACGATCAGAGATGGTTCGAAAAATATCAATTTTTTTGTACAAATCATATCAATACATATATTCATGTGTAAATAATACGAAAACACCCAACAATGGCTCTAATACCAAAGTATAAAAAATAAGAAATACTAGATAGCAAAAATAAACCGACTCGGGCATACCTTTTATGCTTAAACCGAATCCATGGATCATGTAGTTGAATAACAAGCCTCCATTGATGTCTACAAATAATTCCTAGCAACGGGATTAAACTATTAGAAAATTACCTACACTATTCATAATATTGTAACGACTTTGATCTAAGATTAACAAATAAATCATGATTAGGAATGCCTAATGAGAAATTAAGAAGGATTTCTAAGTTAAATGCATGTGTTATGTGTCATTTGTGTTTATATCTGTCTGTCATAGAATATCCGTTTAGGATTCTGCTTTGTTCTGCAAATTAAAGGCCTTATTGGTTACCGAATACGAAATTGTCGTTTATATGTAATATAGGATTTTTAGGAATTTATGATAGGTTTAATTAAAATTCAATTCGGAACCAAATAATTAAAATAAATTAAATGAAATTAATTAGGAATAATCAAGTGTAATTAACTTAACTTAATGAAGCCTATATAAGGCTTGAGTCAAGAGCATTCTACATAGTTCATCCTTGTGTGAGCTCAACAAAACATGAGGGCGAGAGAGAGGAACAAAGGAGAGCTTGAATTCAAGCTTAGGAAAGAGAATTAGTTGGTAATTGAAGAGAACTAGAAGGAATTGAGAGAATTTAGCTTCAACACTTGCTAAATCAAGGTTTATGGTAGGAATTCAACTCTCAACCCTTGTATTTGAGCTACCTAATGCAAGAATTCTAGAGAATTGGATGAATTAACATAAGAATTAAGTAAAGGAAATAGAGCTGAGCATGATCCATGCATTGCATGCATAATTCATGAAATTTGAGTTGAAATTCCATCTCATGTTTACATGCATGGGCCTAGACTTGCATAATTTTGAAGGTTTAACATGATTCATCTCTCATTATGCCATTTGTACAAGTTTTATAAGCAAAGACTTCAAGTTCATGAATGCATGTTATATATATAAACTTTCAAGTTTGGTTTTGTACAATTGACTTGCTTTTGGGGCTTTGATTTTGCAAAATAATCTTTAATACATGATGGTTTACAAATTTACAAGTGTTTTTCTAAAGAATTGGCCAAAAAGAATATGTTTTAATGTTTTGGATTTGAGTTTTGAAGCTTGGAGAGCAATCTAGAAATTTCATAATTCGCACTCTCCGCTCAAGCAATGAAATCTCCGCGCGAGCAAAGAATGCAAGCTTTCAGAAGTTTTGCAGACATGAACCTTTGCTCGAGCGACAGAAACCTTCGCTCGAGCAAAAACCCTTTGTTTTGTACTTTGGCTCGAGCGGCCAAGATGTACGTTCGAGTGTAAAATGCAAGCTCCTAGAAGTTTTGTAGACTTGGGGGTCCGCTCGAGCAAACAAAATTGCACTCGAGCGAACTGTCCTATTTTTCATAATTTGATTAGGTGTTTAAAAGTGCATTTTGGCATCCTCATTGCATCTTAGGCATTCCTAAGTCTCAATTAAGACATAATAATGAGGATAAGGATTAGAAACACACCAAGATAGAAAAGAAATAAGTTCAAAGTTTTTCGAGCATGTGTTTCAATGTGTATCCGTTATGTGTTTGTGTAGGTCACGTGCCATACACCATTTGATCTATCTGACTCGTCTATTCTGCTATTGGAGCTATCAGTGAGTAACAACTTTGTAAAGCTATTTTCAGTTATATGTATTTTCTGAATGATGTGATACTCTGTTTTCCGAACTATTATTTTCTATATGAATGAATGATTACCCAATTTTTCTGAAATGTATTCGTGGCATCCTTACCATCATGTGATTTCTGATATCTACTCTGTAAATGTCCCATATATTTATGGGCCATATGTACGTCTCATGAGTCATCTGTATGTGGATCTTTATGAACGTCCCATGTGAACATGGGTCATTTGTACATCTCATGTATTCATGAGCCATCTAATTTGTCAGTGCTAATGGATGTACTACGTATGATTATCTGTGAAATCTAAATATGAATATGAATCTATTTTTGATCTGAACTCTCCTTTACTCTGTTGGTATTCACTAGGCTCCAGCTCACTCTATTAATTATGTATGTTGGTGATCAGGTGCTTAACCAGGCTCGGTGATGATTGCCTGGAGTTCTGTTCTGTCAAGCTAATCACCGTGCCTCACGAGGAGGTTCCTGAAAGTCCTTATGGTTAAAGTTTTGTGATAAAGTCTTATGTTTTTGTTTTCTTTTGTTTTATTTGTATATTGAACTAAGTTCCATTTTGGCTTGTTTGTAAAGGCACGTAAGACTGAAGCATTTATGACGTCACATATATATAAATAAAGTTTTAAATTTTCTCTCCCATGTACGTCTGCACAGCTCTAAGAACATCGTATTTTCGTATATTTGCTTCCGCTAACCCCTTTATTTTGTTAATCTGTTCAGAGGCCTTTGGTAATCCTAAGATTACTGGCCGGTAACGATGCTAAACCTATAGAGATAGGTTTGGGTTGTGACATAGTGGTATCAAAGCACGAGTTATACCACACACACGAGTTCATATGAGCTATAGGATGTCCTAGAAAAGAATTAGGGACATTAGATCTACATGTGTGAGTGTATGTTAATTTCTGTGAACATGTGAACTGAAAACATAAGCATATAAATCTGAAATGAAATGAACTGAAACTGAAAATACTATGAAAATGGCAAGAACCTATTTCCTATGCTTATTATCGTTCTGTTTACTTATAGAAATGGAATGGACAAGAAGTGTGATGTTACTGAGTCCACTGATGCCCGGATGGACCGAATGGGAAGAATGCTTGAAGCCTTAACCGAATCCATGAGGCGACAATAACAACAGAGACAGTAACCTTTGCCCTCTCTGCCCTCACCGGTACAAGTAGAGCCAGTAAATAATGATATAATCAGCTTGACTCAAAAATATAATAAGATGAAGCCACCGACTTTTCTGGGTGGAATTGAGCCATTAAAATCCGAGATGTGGATGTTAGAAACTGAGAAACTGTTTGAAGTCTTTCCATGCACTGAAACTCAAAAAGTATTGTTGGCTACCTATTCTTTGAAGGAAGAAACCGGTCGTTGGTGGATGTTGGTACGTGAAAGCAATGGGGCATTAACATAGAGCCAATTCAAAGAAATGTTTCGTGAAAAGTACTTCCCTCAATGTTTCCAGGATCACAAGGTGTCAGAATTTGAGCAATTAAAGAAAGGTAATATGTCTGTGGCCGAATATGAGACCAAGTTCACAAAATTAGCCCATTTTGCTCCATATATGGTGGACACAGATTACAAGAAGGCCAGGAAGTTTGAAGGAGGTTTGAATTTAGATATGTTTGATTGTGTCGGTGTATTGAAATTGCCCAAGTATGTGGATGTACTTGACAAAGCCTTGATGATTGAAGCCAATTTAGCAGCTATGAAACAGGCCAAAGCTTCGACAAGTGAATGGAAGGGAAAGAGATCCGGATTCAATTTCAAAAAGGGCTGTTCATTTTCAACGAATAAGAGGCAAAGTACGAGATCTACTAGCAGTTCACGTCAAAGTAGTGGATTTGTACCTGGCTGTTCTAAATGTGGGAGAAGACATAAAGGTGTCTATTACCGTGCAACTGGTGCTTGTTTTTGATGTGGTAAAACTGGCCATGTGGTGAAAGATTGTCAATTCATATCTGAAAATGCCAACCGTCCTGTGGTAAGTTCGGCCGAATCCACTTCTGTACTGAGATCAAATGTGAGAACCAATATTGGGAAAGAAACTCTAAGGCAAGGTAGAGTTTTCACACTTGTGCCTGGCAATGTGCAAAACACAGAATCTATGGTGTCAAGTACACTCCCTATTTGTGCTCAGAATGCATATGTTTTGATAGATTCTGGTTCTACACATTCCTTTGTGTCATATGCTTTTTCCCAAAAATTGACTAAACTAGTAGAGCCTATGAATTATGTGTTATCTGTATCTACTCCATCTAGGGATTCTATGCTATGTGCTTATGTGTATCTGGCATACGATGTTATGATTGGTGATATGCTACTATATGTTGACTTGATGCCTGTGGCTATTGATCATTTTGATTGCATATTGGGTATGGATTGGTTGACAATACACCATGCTATGATTAATTGTGTTGCTAAATCTGTTGTATTTCGGCCACTTGGTTTGCCTGAATTTGTGTTTTGTGGAAATGGTGTGGTTCTCTCTCGTATTTGATTTTGCTATAAAAGCCAACAGATTGCATAGAAAGGGGTGTCGGGGTTATTTGTGTTGTGTATTGGCTATGAATACGGATAGTGCTGCTATAGAGAATATCCCGATTGTCAATGAATTTCCTGATGTGTTTCCTAATGAACTACCCGGGGATGTAATTGAGAGAAAATTGAATTCACTATTGATGTAGTACCTAGAAACACAACCAATTTCTAAGACCTCTTAGAGAATGTCAATCTCCAAATTGAAGGAACTGAAAATTCAACTTCAAGAATTGTTAGACAAGAAGTTCATTCGATCGAGCACTTCGCCTTGGGCTGCTCTAGTGTTATTTGTTAAAAAGAAAGACATGACCCTAAGATTGTATATAGACTATCGGGAGTTGAACAAAGTGACTGTGAAAAATAAATACCACTACCCCGAATAGATGATTTGTCTGATCAACTCCAGGGAACCCAAGCGTTTTCAAAAATTGACCTTAGATCCAGGTATCACCAACTAAAAGTTAAAGCAAAAGACATAGAGAAAACCGCTTTCTAGATTAGATGTAGGCACTATGAGTTTATGGTAAAGCCTTTTGGGGTAACTAACGCACCTGTTGCCTTTATGGATCTAATGAATAGGGTTTTCAAACAATTCCTTGATGAATTTGTTATTGTGTTTATTGATGATATTCTGATTTACTCTAAAGCAAGGAAGATCATGAGAACCATTTGAGAATTGTGCTACAAATCTTAAGAGAAAAGAAATTGTATGCTAAATTGTCCAAGTGTGAGTTCTGCATTGATTGTGTGACATTTCTAGGGCATGTAATCACCAAAGATGGCAACTCAATTGACCCACAAAAATAGAAGCTATTATGAATTGGCCAAGGCCTACTACTGTAACAGAAGTTCTGAGTTTTCTGGGGCTTGCCAGTTATTACAGGAGGTTTGTAAAAGTCTTCTCAAAACTTGCCATGCCACTGACTCAGCTAACATAGAAAGGTATGTCTTTTGACTGGAATGATCAGAGGGAATCTACTTTTCAAGAATTGACGACCAGATTAATGATTGCACCGATTCTGACCTTGCCTAATGGTACACATGGGTTTCAGATTTACAGTGATGCTTCATACAAAGGTCTGGGGTGTGTACTCATGCAAAATGGTAAAGTGATTGTATATGCTTCTCAGCAACTCCGACCTTATGAAAAGAACTATCCGACTCACGACCTGGAACTTGTAGCTGTAGTCTTTGCTTTGAAAATCTGGCACCATTATCTGTATGGAACAACTTGTGAGGTATACACCGATTACAAAAGTCTGAAATACTTTTTCACACAAGAGAACTGAACATGAGACAGAGAAGATGGTCAGAATTGATTAAAGACTATGATATGCAGATTTTGTACCATCAAGGGAAAGTTAACATAGTGGCAGATGCTTTGAGCCGAAAATCCATTGGGAATTTGGCATGTTTACTCACCAGTCAGAAAGAGTTATTATGTGACTTAGAAAGAAATGAGATTGAAGTTGTGTTACATGAATAGGGTGGAGTCCTAGCTGCTATCTTTACACAACCAACCATCATCAAAGAAGTAAAAGAAAAGCAACATCAAGGTGAATTTTTGAGAAAGATTTTTGATGAACTTGATTCAAAATCGAGGCCAGGATTTGTATTTGAGAATAATGTGTTAAAAGTTTCATAATAGACTTTGTGTACTAGACTGATTTGAACTAAGAAAACATATCATGACTGAGGCTCACAACTCCAAATTTGCTATGCATCCAAGAAATACAAAGATGTATCATGACTTGAAACAGAATTCTGGTGGCTTGGAATGAAAAAACGTATCATGACTGAGGCTCACAACTCCAAATTTGCTATGCATCCAAGAAATACAAAGATGTATCATGACTTGAAACAGAATTCTGGTGGCTTGGAATGAAAAAGTGTATTGCCGATTTTTTAGCCAAATGTCTGCAGTGCCAACAAGTAAAAGCTAAACATCAACGACCCGCTGGACTATTTCAGCTGCTTCTAATACCGGAATGGAAATGTGAGCATATCACGATAGATTTTATTGTTGGACTGCCTCGCTCCTCTCGAGTTATGGATTTTATCTGGGTCATTGTTGATCGTTTGACTAAGTCTGCTCATTTCTTACCTGTGAAAACTTTTTATAATGTGAATAAATTGGCTAATATTTATGTGAATGAGATTGTGAGATTACACGGGGTGCCAATATCTATTGTGTCTAACAGAGACTCCAAGTTTACTTCAAGATTCTAGCATAGTTTATAACGAGCCTTGGGAATTGAGCTGATGCTTAGCAGCGTATATCATCCACAGACAGATGGCTAATTAGAAAAAACCATTCAAGCACTGGGTAATATGTCACGGATGTGTGTGTTGGATTTCCAAGGAAATTGGGAAACCTACTTGCCTTTGGGCGAATTTGTGTGTAACAACAGTTACCACTCAAGCATTGGAATGGCTCCATATGAATCTATGTACGGAAGAAAGTGCTGATCTCCGATTTGTTGGGCCGAAGTAGGTGATAGATCGTTATTGGGATCGAAACTTGTGCAAGACACAACTGAAAGAGTTAAGTTGATTCAACAACATTTGAAAAATGCACAGAGTCATCAAAAGAGTTATGCAGATGTTCGAAGAAGGGACAGAGAATATGAAGTCGATGATCACGTGTTTATCAAAGTGACTCCAATGAAAGGCCAAACACAGTTTGGAGTTAAAGGCAAGATGGTGCTGCGGTACATTGGGCCGTATGAAATCATTGAGAAAATCAATCCCGTTACATATTAAGTGGCCTTACCTCCGATCATGGAGAATATGCACAATGTCTTTCATGCTTCAATGCTCTGAGACTATTTGAGAGATCTATTACATGTGATTAAACCAACTTATGTGCTTCTAAAAGATGATTTTACTTGAAAAACAGCCAAACCAGATTGTGAATCGTCAAATCAAAAGTCTGAGGAACAAAGAAATTCCATTAGTAAAGGTAGACTGGCAACATCACGGAAAGACATATGCAACCTAGGAAACTGAAGAGGACATGATGAAATGATACCCTGATTTGTTTCCTTTGAACCCAACGTTCTTTCGAAATGAAAGTAATTCAAGTTTGGAGGACCAAACTCTTTAAGAGGGGAAGACTGTAACAACCCTGATCTAAGATTAACTAATAAATCATGATTAAAAGTGCCTAAAGAGTAATTAAGAAGAAATTCTAAGTTAAATGCATGTGTTATGTGTCATTTGTGTTTATATCTGTCTGTCATAGAATATCCGTTCAAGATTCTACTTGGTTTTGCGAATTAAAGGCCTTATCGGCCACCGAATACGAAATTGTCTGGGTTTATGTGTAATTTAGGATTTTTAGGAATTTATTGTAGGTTTAATTGAAATTCAATTCAGAACCAAATAATTAGAATAAATTAAATGAAATTAATTAAGAATAATCGAGTGTAATTAACTTAACTTAATGAAGCCTATCTAAGGCTTGAGTCAAGAGCATTCTACATACTTCATCCTTATGTGAGCTCAACAAAACATGAGGGCGAGAGAGGAACAAAGGAGAGCTTGAATTCAAGCTTAGGGAGAGAATTAGTTGGTAATTGAAGAGAACTAGAAGGAATTGAGAGAATTTAGCTTCAACACTTGCTAAATCAAGGTTTATGGTAGGAATTCAACTCTCAACCCTTGTATTTAAGCTACCTAATGGAAGAATTCTAGAGAATTGGATGAATTAACATAAGAATTAAGTAAAGAAAATAGAGTTGAGCATGATCCATGCATTACATGCATAATTCATGAAATTTGAGTTGAAATTCCATCTCATGTTTACATGCATGGGCCTAGACTTGCATAGTTTTCAAGGTTTAACGTGATTCATCTCTCGTTATGCCATTTGTACAAGTTTTGTAAGCAAAGACTTCAAGTTCATGAATGCATGTTATATATATATACTTTCAAGTTTAGTTTTGAACAATTAACTTGCTTTTGGGGCTTTGATTTTGCGAAAAAATCTTTAATTCATGATGGTTTACAAATTTACAAGTGTTTTCTAAAGTTTTGGCCCAAAAGAAGGTGTTTTAATGCTTTGGAATTCAGTTTTAAAGTTTGGAGAGCAATCTGGAAATTCCAGAATTCGCACTCTCCACTCGAGCAGTGGAATCTTCGCTCGAGCAAAGAATGCAAGCTTCTAGAAGTTTTGCAGACATGAACCTTTGCTCTAGCAACAGAACCTGCGCTCGAGTGAAAACCCTTTGTTTTAGACTTTGGCTCGAGTGACCAAGATGTACACTTAAGCGTAAAATGCAAGCTACCAGAAGTTTTGCAGACTTGGGGGTCCGCTCGAGCGAACTGCCTTATTTTTTGAAATTTGATTAAATTGCCCTATTTTCTGAAATTTGATTAAGTGTTTCAAAGTGCATTTTGACATCCTCATTGCATCCTAGGCATTCCTAAGCCTCAATTAAGACATAATAATGAGGATAAGGATTAGAAACACACCAAGATAGAAAAGAAATAAGTTAAGAGTTTTCCGAGTGTGTGTTTTAATGTGTATCCGTTATGTGCTTGTGTAGGTCACGTGCCATAGACTGTTTGATCTGTCTGACTCGTCTGTTCTAATATTGGAGCTATTTGTAAGTAACAACTATGTAAAGTTATTTTCAGTTATATGTATTTTCTGAATGATGTGATACTCTATTTTCTGAATTATTATTTTCTGTATGAATGAGTGATTATCCAATTTTTCTGAAATGTATTCGTGGCATCCTTACCATTATGTGATATCTGCTATCTGCTCTATAAATGTCCCATATATATATGGGTCATTTGTACGTCTCATGAGCCATCTGTGTGTGGATCCTTATGAACGTCCCATGTAAGTATGGGTCATTTGTACGCCTCATGTATTTTTGAGCCATCTGATTTGTTGGTGCTAATGGATGTACCACGTATGATTATCTGTGAAATCTGAATATGACTATGAATCTGTTTTTGATCTAAACTCTGATTTTTGAATCTGTTATGGACATCATTCATAAAACCTTTACTTTGTTGTAATTCACTGGGCTCTAGCTCACACTATTAATTATGTATATTGGTGATCAGGCGCGTGACCAGGCTTAGTGATGATTGCCTGGAGTTCTGTCCTGTCAAGCCAACCACCATGTCTCACGAGGAAGTTACTGAAAGTCCTTGTCGCCAAAGTCTTATGATGAAGTCTTATGTTTTTGTTTTCTTTTGTTTTATCTGTATATTGGGCTAAGTTCCGTTTCGGCTTGTCTGTAAAGGTAGTGACGTAAGACTGAAGTATATATGACGTCATATATATATAAATAAAGTTTTAAATTTTATGTCCCGTGTACGTCTGCACAGCTCTATGGACATTGTATTTTTGTATATTTGCTTCCGCTAGCCCCTTTATTTTGTTAATCTGTTTAGAGGCCTTTGGTAATCCTAAGATTACTGGACGGTTACGATGCTAAACCTATAGAAGCGGGTTTGGGTCGTGACAAGTACAAATGCTATTATGTGTTTTTATGGAGAGAGAGAGAGAGAGAGAGAGAGAGAGAAGAATAGAGAAGACTACAGTTAAAAATTAACTCTCACAATATAATACGTATATTATATGTTAGTGTTATAACTACCCACAATTCTATCTCCACAAAAGATGAGATAGTGGGTTAATCAGACTTATTCCTAGGATAAGTGAATCCAAGTCCACTTTGACCGGGTCTCTCCTTATGGGTCTTGGGTCAGCCGGCTTACCCCATTGAATGTTCTGCTTGTTCACATGTTGAGGCCTTTGAGCTTGTCTAAAAGCATCTCTACCCTTTCCGTGGTTAGCCTTACAAATTCAAGCAATGAGGCCTAATATGACCACAATCTCCACAATGATGACAAACAGGTATAAATTTCTTCTTCAAAACATTTTCATGAGACAAATTTAAAGTTAAAGAAATTGTACCTTTCGCCTTGACAAAATCCTTTACCTCTTGAGTGCTTGTATTAGGAGACGACACTTCTTGGTTGAGATTGTTGTAGTAGCCAAGTCCACTTTTATCGCTTGCCAATTTTTGTGAATTTCGAACAACATCTAAACTTTTTGAACTTGTGTTCCGCAACTTGAGTGTGGTATTGGCACCAATTAGTTCAAGTTTTCTCTTGGCACATTTTTCTTCAAGCTCTTTCACTGTTTTGACACAAATTTCGGCTTTTTCATTAAGAAGATCATTTCTCTTCTTAAGTTTATCATGTGTGCCAAGAACATAACATCTCTCACTTTCACAAGTGGAGAGTTTGTCAATCAAAACGTCCTTTTCATTTTTTAGGACATTGATCTTTGCTTGAGCCTCTAAAAGTTCATTTTTCAACTGATCCTTCTCCTTCACACATTTTTCCAAGCTAGTTATGAGTTCTTTCTTTTGTTTCATCAACTTATAGCATTGGAGGTACACTTATGTATTTCTTGAGAATTCCCATCTTCACTATCAGAAATGTCTTCATTTTCTGAAGTTGGGTCAAGACTTGCAACCAAAACACTATGGGTTGCATCTTTCTCAAGTTTTAAAGATGATGCACAATGGGCTATGAAAGGACCTTCTCTTCCTTCCTCTTTTTCAGAATTGCTCTCATCATCCCATGTGATTTTAAAAGCTGTCTTTCTATTCTCTTTGGAAGGACATTTGGTTGAAACATGTCCAAACCCATGACATTCAGAGCATTGAACTTCTTGAAATCTGAAGTTCTTATTGTTGGGTTTAAAAGGATTTTGCTCAAAATTACCTCTTTCTTGAATTTAAATCCTTGAAATTAGGTTTTTTTCATTTTCAAAAATTGTTGAAACATTTTAGTAAACAGAGTCATCATTTTCGATTCAAACTCTTGATCATCTTTGGAAGTTATAACAAAATGGTTGCCTTGAATTGAATCCATAACCAATAATCAGTAAAAGATCACGCTCCTATAGCTTTGAAAAACTAACTACAAGTGACCCACTCTGATA
The DNA here is from genome assembly GCA_030407325.1 of Camellia japonica. Lineage (NCBI taxonomy): Eukaryota > Viridiplantae > Streptophyta > Magnoliopsida > Ericales > Theaceae > Camellia > Camellia japonica. Next base: position 40,347,803 of record JAPPVO010000029.1, read on the forward strand.
CCAACTGAAAAATCTAGATTTGTGCAGAAAACTCTTTTAGAAAATCTAGATTTGTCCTGTGATAAGTGATTATTGATTTAGGTAATCCAATTAAAAATTATGCTATCATGATCAATATAGAGTAAAGAGAGTAAAAGAAATCATCCATGACACAAAGATTTTTATACGTAGAAAAATCACAATTGAAATCCATACCAACTTGTGATAAAAAACCACGGACCCTTGACCAGACGAATAATCCGTCATAAAAGAAAGGTAGTAGAAGAGATCTCTTGCAAAGGCCAATCCAAGCTTCACGAGTCCACTCCACGGCACATGTCTTTGCTTACTCTACAGGTACCTCCACAATCTCCACTTGTTATCCGCTTTGTCGAATCACCACGACGCCAATGATTCCAGAATCTACCAAAATCTACAAATCTTGATGCAAGAAAGAGTAGTACTAGTGATATCTTACAATGGCCAATCCAAGCTCACACGATTGTTCAATTGACGAGTAGCTCCACCATCCCCTCTACTAGATATTTGCTTTGTTGAATCACCACCTTGAAGTTAGAAGACCAAGGAGAGTGGAGAAACCTCAAGGAAGCAGAAATCCAATTTTGTTCGGATCAAAGACAAGCCCTTGAAGTGCTCTACCTTTTTAACAAAGAGAGTAGGTAGAGAAATCACTAAATCTAGGTGTATTTGTAGAGAGAATATGAGTTTTAAAGAGAGGGAGTCCAGATCTAGGGTTTTTAGAAAGTTTAGAGAGAGGGAGAGAAATAAAAAAGTGATATAAAAAATGACTTTTACGAACTGATATATGCGCAGACTACTCGAGCGCAAAAAGTGACGCTCGAGCATCCAGACACAAAGAAGTGTCATCGCTCGAGCACAAGAAGTGTCGCTCGAGCGAAGAATACAAACTCTTAAAAGTTTTGCAGACATGTGACTACCGCTCGAGCTCAAGAATGTTTGCTTGAGCGCTAGGAACGCCCCTTGAGCGAAGAATGCATCCTCCCAGTAGTTTTGGACCTGCAAAAGTGCCGGGAGTTGTTAAAGACTGCTCAAGTGCAAGAAGCTACGTTCGAGCGTAGAACCAAAATTTTGGGCAACAAAGTTTTGGTAAATACGCTACCAACTTGTTCTAAACACAACCAACACATCTCAAAAGCCAAACTCAAGGAGAAATTGAGGAATAAGTCATGAACAACAATACAAAACCAAGAAACTCAAGTCCAGAACATCAAATCGATGGGGTCTAAATCAGAATCGCTATAGGTCTCTAGTCCTAATTGGATTGGACCATATTGTTGGGCCTCCATGGGTCCACTGGAGCCCAAATCAATAATTCGAACGTTTAATATGTAAAATTCGTCGAGTAATTCATTCTTGCAGAACATCATATTGATCGGATATCGATAGCTACTTGATCGGATCACAATTTAAGATTATCAAGATACTCGAAATGGGACAGACTGTATGGTCTAGTTAGGTTGCCCAACTAGAGACAATCTAATCCCTTCATAATATATATTTTCAAAAATTTGAATTGACATATATTGTCCACACAAAAAAAAAAAAAAAAAATGGATATGGAATTGTACAAGGAGTAGATTTTGAAATGTGTAATTTTTTTTTTTTTTACATTAAATTAATTAGTATTAAGAAATCATTTTTCAAGTTCTTAAATTCTAATTAATTCATAACATATTTTTATATATCAATAAATCATATTATTTGGATATTTGATTTACCAAATCCTAATTATCATATTTAAGATTTTTTATTAACAATTTTATCTTTACAAATATTTTTTTAACACGCTTAGCAATTTGGTGATATGAACATTCATATTTTACAAGATGAATGTTCACATCATAGAACATTTACAATGTTAATGTAAATATTATTATTACAGGTATTTTGATAATTACGTCACGCATAGGATTTAATAGAACATAAGAAATAATTTATACTAAGTAGAATATATGTAAGTTAAGAGAGATTCACGTATAAATGTCGCTTTTTGAATCGTTGTTAACATCTCATAATTATGTTTTTGACTTTTGCACGGCAAAAGAAAAAATTATTGAGTGATCTAGGATTCCTAGTTAATCACAAACCCACATACTTCTTATATTTCCTTATCACTCAATATAAAATTATGAATTCAACCCCGTTATTAATTATAAGACACTTAAAACACCATATAATTGCGTTCCAAGACTAACGACTAACTTGTCCTGTAATGGTTCGCAATGCATGTTTCCTAAATTTAAAATAACATATATTAAAAAAAATTTAAAAAAAAAAAAAGAAGAATAGAAAAAAGAGAGATGTGAAACTGGGGGAGGAATATTAATCATGGTAATATTAATCATGGTTGAATTGACCATGGTTAGTATTTCCCTTCTACCTCTATTAGGCTCAGTTTGGTTAGAGAGAGAATATAAGAAAGTGAAAGAAAAGAAAAAAAATAAAAAATTAAGTGTTTGTTTAGAAAGAGAGTCCTAGAATGTAATGGAAACTCAAGTTTCCTGTACAACTCAATCTAGCATAGTAGATACTCTATTGATTTCATGCAAATTTCACAGGGAAATTTGAATTTTCCCACAAAACTTAGCCCGTTTATTTTGGTTTCCCTCTTTGCCATCTTCTCTCCATAACTCCCTTATATGCGGATTGATCTGATATATATTTTTATGTTTCCCTCTACAAAATCAACTCACTACGTTGAAGATATTGTATCTCTCATATTTCTCTCTCCCAATATTTCATCATCTCCAGTTGCAAGAACTCAGAGCATTGTTGATTTTTGTTTACAAGATCAACAATTTCAGCTTTTTGATTCACTGTGAGTTATTTCTTTCTTTACTCTATATTGTTGTATTCTTAGTCTTCTTAACAAGATCAATGTCTTATCTTGAATATTTTTAGAAATATGTTTTGTTATTATTTATTTATTTAATTTTTTTGGGTGGTGAAATAGCTATCATAAATTTTGGATTTGTTTTCATTTTTTTTTGAAATGATAAGTGGGGAAGTTTAGGATATTTATGTTAGGCTTTTTCTACTATCTATGTATAGGGTTCGTTGCTATAAATTGATGATGGATTTCAATGAATAATTTTTCTTGGGTTTAGCAATGATGGAATTCTTCTGTTGGTTTGAACTTGGATTTGTTCTATTTATTTGTTTAATTGGATTTGTTCTATAAAATTATTTTTAGCTTTCTGCTTTGGCAATATATATATATATAGGTACCAAATGTTTGAAAAAAATTCCTGAACCAGTATGACATCATGTTCTTATAAGATCAATCTAGGTTGTATGATTTATGTGCTAAATATTTGTCCTGTGTGTACTAATAAAAGGGGCACATGTATCTTCTCATTTTATACCATAAACAGAGGACTTCGAAATTTACATTAGATCTCTGCTTGTTTCCTGTGAAAATCTTTCAAAACAATCCCAACCCAGAATTCCTGCACCTCCCAAACTTCCACGAATCAAACCCCTACATTTTTCCAATGCTTTAATGCTAAATTTTGGTTTTTCTTTGGTTTTGGTGTTATTTTTACCAAAATCAATGGCTTCTTTTAAGCAAGTACCCAAATTATTTATCTTCTTTATCAAACCGAGCCATGGAAACTCTAATTTCTACATGCTTCTAAACTACAATAACCTTCACATAATTGCATGGTTAGTCAAGAATGAAACAACCTTAAAATTTGGAGTAGATACAGGGATTCTTGAGCAGCATGTGATTTTAATCAGTATGAGTAGATGGGAGTATTATGGGAAAGGATAGAGTAGAAAAAAAATGGTTCCTGACAAGTTTACAACATTTGTACACTAAAAGGAATAAAAGAAAATTTGCTCATTTAGGAAACCAGTTATTTTTGAAGAAATAAAAAGAATCTTAGTTGATTGGACTGTTTATAGAGGCAATATTGATTATGGTGTGTAACTGTGGCTTCAGATTTCTCTAATAACGATATAATTGGAAAAGAAGATAATCAGGCACAATATTATTTGTTCTCCCTTTCATTACTTCTATTTTCTTATTTTTATTGCCTTCATTTTAAAGATAAGGTGAACTTAGAGTTACTAATTCTTTCCTCTATCCATCCATTAAGTTTTTAGGAGAGATCTTTGTACACACTACTTAACTTATCATGTAACAGCATCACACTTGATATGTTCTTTAGTAACTCTAAGTTCAAACCAACCCATGGAATTATTTATCTTCACTTTGACTTGTACACTAACAACCACATGTTCTCTACCTTTTGTCGTCTTCCATGGTAATTTTCTAATTTTTCTCTATATTTTTTATTTTATTTTATTATGTAGTCATTAGCTAGCTACTTTGTCCTTTGTTAGTGCTCTCACTATGCTCAATTTGGTTCAATTAATTTACTGTTTCATGTTTAAGTGCTTTTACCAAGTTGGTGTGGAATGTAACAGTTTTTTTGGATTGTGGCTTTATGAAATTTTCTATACCCTTATTTGTTGTGCTAAAAGCTTAAATTTTTAGGACTATTAGCATTAATACGAACACGGAAATTGCTTTCAAGCCACTACTTAATTCATGACCTGTTTGGTAATGTTGTGTGTTTAAGGTTGGTTGGTTGTTCTCAAATTTTGTCTTCCTTAAGTTAGTGATTTTTGTTATTTTTGTCATTCTTTAAAGAAAAAAAGTCACACCCATAATGTGCTTTCTATGAATTTCCTCTATTAAACTTTAAATAAATAACACCTGTTTCTTTTTTCAAGAAGTGTGTATATACAGGCCCTTGAATTATGTAGTCTTTTTCTTTTTCAGGTAAGTTTGAATTATGCAGTCTAAATTGTTCTTGATTATGATAGTGGGTGATCTCATCATGGAACAGACTTATATTAATATCTTGAAATTTTCATTAAACATCTTCAATGTGTTTCTATAAATATATAAATTACCATTTCCATTCTTCTTACATTCATAACATTTCTCCAATATGTCTGTAATGCTTTAATGATTTGGGTTGTTTTCTATTTTCCAATTTTTTTTGCCAATTCCTATTCTAACTAGATATTTACTCTTTTTTTTTTTTTAAATGGATGCATTTTGTAAGTGAGATGTCCTTACATGCTTATCACATGATTTCATGTTTGTAGATGGATACCAATGTCGAATATGATGAAGAACTTACATTTTTAGATGCACAATTTGTTGGCGTCTTAGCATATGTGTATGGTGCATACTACTTAGAGTACGATAAGAGACCACCACGAAATTGTTATCTAACGCAACGTGAATTTGTGAGTGAGGTAACACAGAGTGATGAAGATTGTCACGACTTACTACGAATAAACATAGAGTGTTTTCAAAAATTTGTGTACATCCTTAGGGGTACTGGAAGGCTAAAAGATACTGTGCATTGTAGTGTTGAGGAGCAAGTTGCAATATTCTTGCACATAGTATCACACAATGTCAAGAACCGTCCTGCAAAACGCTACTATAAGCGATCTGGTGAAACTGTGTCCCGATATTTTCATATGGTCTTAGATGCAATAATAAGCATGGAAGATAATTATTTAAAGCAACCTTCAGTTCAAATGGAGACTCCTAAAGAGATACATGACAATCCTAGAATGTGGCCATATTTTAAGGTAAAATCTTACTATATATGTGACACAGTTTAATACCTCTACATGTTTTCTATATAGTCTCATTTGATGTTGCTCCAAGTAGGATTGTGTGGGAGCAATCGATGGTACACACCTTCGTGTGAAAGTTTCTGCTGAACATGTAGCTCGATTTCGTGGGAGAAAACAATGGCCGTCACAAAATGTATTAGCAGCTTGCACATTTGATTTGAGGTTCACCTACGTCTTAGCTGGATGGGAAGGGTCAGCATCTGATTCTAGAATCTTAGGTTGTGCTATTAATAGGGAACATGGAATCACATGTCCTCTAGGTAAATATTTATAACATATAAGTAATAATAATAATTTTTTTTGAACTTATTATTATATTAAGCCAAATGTTATTCTTTTGTAGGAAAATACTATCTTGTTGATGCGGGATTTCCTTTACTAAAGCATTACATTACCCCATTTCGAAGTACAAGATACCATCTAAATGAAATTAGAGGTCGAGTGCCCACCACAGCAAAAGAATTGTTTAACCATAGGCATTCGTCACTACGAAATGCAATTGAGCGAGCTTTTGGGGTATTAAAAAAACGATTTAGAATTTTGGTGGAAGAGCCAATGTTTAGCCATACGACTCAAAGGAAGTTAGTAATTGCTGCTTGTATCATGCACAATCATATTCGAGAAGTGATGCCATATGATCCACTTCTAAATATTGTTGATGGAGAGATTAACAATGAAACTGCTCCTATTCATGATATCGTTGACGTACAATTAACTAGGGCTGAAGATGGAAGAGAAGGAAAGAGAATTCGAACGCAAATAATGAATGAAATGTGGGCTGATTTTGGACGAAGACATCAATAGAATTCTCGAAAACTAATGTTTTGTTATTTGTAGATAAATGTAAATGGTAGTATTTCGTTGTTTTCTATTATTATTGAACAATGGTAGTATTTCGTTGTTGAACTCTAAATATTAATAATGTAAATGCTACTCTTTTTCAATTGTAGTATTCTTAGTTTTTTAATGATTTGATCTTATGTTATTGGTTAAGCATACTTGTGAGTTATTATTATAGGAAATGGAGGCACATGAGTCTCAACAGCCCATAGGAGATGGGAAGAAAAGAGGAAAGAACATAGTTTGGTCTAAAGAGATGGATAACTGTCTTATTTTAGAACTAGTGCATCAAGCTAATGAAGGGTACAAAGTGGATAAGGGCTTTAAAGATCAAGCTTATGTTGTAGCTTGTTCATCTTTAAATTCAAGCTTTAACCTTTCTCTCAGTCGCGAGCATTGTGTTAATCGCTTAAAAACTATCAAGAAAAAATTTAGATTGGTACAGGAAATGTTGAGTAAAAGTGGATTCTCTTGGAATCCAATGACAAAAATGGTTGAATGCAGTGATCAAGTATGGACTACATATGTTGCCGTAAGTATTTTTTTTTTTTTTTATAAAAAAAATATATATGTGCTTAGGAATTGACTATTGGTTATATACACAAAAATTATGGTGGTATATGACTTATGTAGGCAAATCTAGATGCAAAAGGATTACGAGGTAAGAAGATTGAGATGCTTGATGAATTATCAGTTGTGAGTGGCAATGACCAAGCTACTGGTGAATGGGCATGTTCTGCCAAGGATGTAAATGCTAACTATTCAAAGAAACAAATGATAGTGAGGATGAGTATTCACATCTCTTCGATCCCATTGACAACATGGTGGCAAATGACGTGGGTGACATAGAAGGAAATGAATTTGCAACTCAACAAGGCAATACTAGTAGCCAACAACCTACACTTGGCAAGCGCAACCACAGATCTTCAAAGACAGTGACAGAGCAGTCAAAGAAGTCAAAAGGTGCAGAGCTTGTTGCTGAAACAATGGTTGCCGTTGCAACTAACATGGCAAGATTGGCTGATGCATATGAGAAGAGTAAGCCTTGCATAGATTATTTGGAACTTTACAAGGCCGTAATGGATGTTGAAGAGCTTGATATCAATAGCCGAATGACTGCTTTTGAATACTTGAATGGAGATCCTATAAAAGCTAGAGCATTTCTAATATATCCTCAAGATATGCGCTACTTGTTTTTAATTCGACAACTATCACAAGGCGGTCCGGATGGTATTTAGTAATGGCTGGGAGTTGAAGTTGGATAAAGTTTCTAAATTATAGGTTCATGTCTTCGTTGATATTCTTCTTTCTTAGTAATTTGTTTGGTTCTAGTCATTGTCTGTGTTTGGCATTTGTCCTAGGTAGGTGCGAGATTTCAGTTTCTATTATTCTAAGGATGAGCTTGAGCTACATTTTTTAAATTTAGTCATGTTTTTTAATCCTTATTAACTACTACTATAAACTCTTGGGTGTTGGACTTTAGTTCTTTATATGTTTTCCAAAATAATTAGTATTAATATTAGGAAGGTTTATAAGTAAATTCTAGTGGTCACTGTTTTTTTTGATGGCACAAAGATGAACAATCATTTAAAAAAAAAAACTTGTCATTTTGTATTTTGAAGCACATTAATCACAATTTTCAAGAGAGTAGTTCTTGTTACAGGTTATTTTCCAAAATCTCTATTCTTTGGGTCTCAGAAATAATAATTAGCTATTGCATTGATTTTAAATGAATAAAATTTATTTCATTTGTTAATATTTCTGGTTAAAGAAAAAATAAATAAATAATATTGGATGACATGTATGTCAATTGATGCTTGGTGATACTTTTTTTTCAAATTAAGTTGTTATATTGACATATTTTTGTGATTGTATCACCAAGCATCAATTGACATACATGTCATCCAATATTATTTATTTATTTATTCATTTGTTTTTTCTTTAACCAGAAATATTAACAAATGAAATAAATTTTATTCATTTAAAATCAATGCAATAGCTAATTATTATTTCTGAGACCCAAAGAACAGAGATTTTGGAAAATAAACCTGTAACAAGAACTACTCTCTTGAAAATTGTGATTAATGTGCTTCAAAATACAAAATGACAAGTTTTTTTTTTTTTTTAATGATTGTTCATCTTTGTGCCATCAAAAAAAACAGTGACCACCAGAATTTACTTATAAACCTTCCTAATATTAATACTAATTATTTTGGAAAACATATAAAGAACTAAAGTCCAACACCCAAGAGTTTATAGTAGTAGTTAATAAGGATTAAAAAACATGACTAAATTTAAAAAATGTAGCTCAAGCTCATCCTTAGAATAATAGAAACTGAAATCTCGCACCTACCTAGGACAAATGCCAAACACAGACAATGACTAGAACCAAACAAATTACTAAGAAAGAAGAATATCAACGAAGACATGAACCTATAATTTAAAACTTTATCCAACTTCAACTCCCCCATTACTAAATACCATCCGGACCGCCTTGTGATAGTTGTCGAATTAAAAACAAGTAGCGCATATCTTGAGGATATATTAGAAATGCTCTAGCTTTTATAGGATCTAAGTTCAAGTATTCAAAAGCAATCATTCGGCTATTGATATCAAGCTCTTCAACATCCATTACAGCCTTGTAAAGTTCCAAATAATCTATGCAAGGCTTACTCTTCTCATATGCATCAGCCAATCTCGCCATGTTAGTTGCAACGGCAACCATTGTTTCAGCAACAAGCTCTGCACCTTTTGACTTCTTTGACTGCTCTGTCACTGTCTTTGAAGATCTGTGGTTGCGCTTGCCAAGGGTAGGTTGTTGGCTACTAGTATTGCCTTGTTGAGTTGCAAATTCATTTCCTTCTATGTCACCCACGTCGTTTGTCACCATGTTGTCAATGGGATCGAAGAGATGTGAATACTCATCCTCACTATCATTTTTTTCTTTGAATAGTTAGCATTTACATCCTTGCCAGAACATGCCCATTCACCAGTAGCTTGATCATTGCCACACACAATATAATTCATCAAGCATCTCAATCTTCTTACCTCGTAATCCTTTTGTATCTGGATTTGCCTGCAAAAGTCATATACCACCATAATTTTTATGTATATAACCAATAGTCAATTCCTAAGCACATATATATTTTTTTTATAAAAAAAAAAAAAAAAAAAAAATACTTACGGCAACATATGTAGTCCATACTTGATCACTGCATTCAACCATTTTTGTCATTGGATTCCAAGAGAATCCACTTTACTCAACATTTCCTGTACCAATCTAAATTTTTTCTTGATAGTTTTTAAGCGATTAACATAATGCTCGCGACTGAGAGAAAGGTTAAAGCTTGAATTTAAAGATGAACAAGCTGCAACATAAGCTTGATCTTTAAAGCCCTTATCCACTTTGTATCCTTCATTAGCTTGATGCACTAGTTCTAAATAAGACACTTATCCATCTCTTTAGACCAAACTATGTTCTTTCCTCTTTTCTTTCCATCTCCTATGGCTGTTGAGACTCAGTGCCTCCATTTCCTATAATAAAACTCACAAGTATGCTTAACCAATAACATAAGATCAAATCATTAAAAAAACTAAGAAACTACAATTGAAAAAGAGTAGCATTTACATTATTAATATTTAGAGTTCAACAACGAAATACTACCATTGTTCAATAATAATATGAAAAATCTAGAAACCTCCTAGATGTTGATTTGTGATTATGTATCAATTTTAAGCATAATATAACAATCCCAATCAAACAATCAAGACAAAGAGACAACGATTTTACGTGAAAAAACAACAATTGGACACCTCCAATTGTGATAAAAAAAACCACGGGCAACAGCCACAAGAACAATCCACTAAGAAGATTTAAAGGAATTACACAGGTATACTCTCAATTATCTAGCGAATCCACAACGCCTAATTGAACCAACCTCTATGTGCCTCTTCCAACCCCATCTTCACCACGGAATTGTCTTTCTGATGAGCTACTCCAGAATCCACCGAAGCTTCAGGCTCGAATTCTTCAGAATCCACCGAAGAACAACTCTCTCTTTTGTATAAAAAAACAAAAACTTTAATGTACTCTCTTTTAAACCATGAGTTGAATACTCAATAAAAACATCAAAGAAAACTTAACAAAATATCCCCAGATATAAACCTTAAGAACCACAAAGAAGATCTGGAGGAAAAATTAATGAGTAGTCTAGTTTTGGGAGAAAACCAACTACTTATAGAAAATCCAAAGTAATCCTGTTTTTGGAAGAAAACCAACTTCTTAAAGGACTCCAAAATAATCCTAGTTTTGGAAGAAAATCAACTTCTTAGAGAAATCCAAAGTAATCCTAGTTTAACCCAACATGTGAATTTAAAAAATTACAACATTGGGTTTGATCCATGGAATTTGACAACAAAGAGTCTTAACAATCTCCCCCTTTGTCAAATCCTGGACAAAACCATGCTACAATAGTTTTCCTAACAAAAACACTAAAACAATTTTCCAATCAAAACAAGAACAACACCACCAACTAGGAACCAGCACTTATAACCAAATCTCTTTACAAACTTATTTCTCAAGGTCATGATCTGCAAAACAACTATTAGTGCCACAATCTCCAAAACAACTATTAGTCCCACAAGAGTATATGAAAAAGCAATAAACATATGGCTAGATTATCTTGAAGTATGATATGAAAAACATGAATAACATGAATAGATGCAACTTAGAGATTTTAAGAACATGTAGCATGAAAACTAAGACATATGCACCCGACACATGACATGAATACATGAAAAACAAATTTCTCCCCCTGTTTGTCACGAATTGACAAAGGAATCTCAACTAACAAAATCAAGATCAAAACCCACACAAGCAATGACAAAATAACGATTAACATAATATGGTAGAGCAGAAAGAAAACCGACAAACATAATATGGTAGAGCAAGCAAGGAATTCCAGATTTGTACCTTAAAAACACACAAGATTATCCAAGAAACACAATTACTTGAAAACACAATGTGCACAGACTATAGAAGATTCCTCATGAAAGAAAGTGATGCATTATGTGAATAGCATAGATCCCATGATAAAAGTGTGTGTGTGACTCTTGGAGTTCGACAAACACAAGATTCAAAGCCTAGTAGTGATATGAAAGCTAGACCTCCGACTAGAGAATCTAAGCACAATACAGGAAAGTCAAACCACTAGGAATCAAGGGGTATTTGGTGAGTAAAAGCGGAGACTCCCCCTCAATCAATGAATCCTTTATTTCTTTTCTTTTTTTTCACATCTTTTTCTTTTCTTTCTTTTGCACATTGTTTTTTTTTTCTTTCTTTTGCACATCTTTTCTTTCTTTCTTGTCTTTCTTGTGCACATTTTTTTTCTTTCTTTTGCGCACTCATCGGCGGCTGACACGCTCAAGAGTATGGAAACCGAACCAGAGAAGCATGGATATAATAAGGATGGCCTGGTTGGTAACTCTGAGGTAGCCTTTTCCTCATGCCTGGACTACAAAGAACAGAGGGGAAAGCCATGGAGATGCAAAAAGATGGAAGGTGGTTAAGAGACTCAACATCACCCATGATATGCTAGTATAGGTCAATTCCTTTAGAAAAGCAAAAGATATAATGTCAGAAGTTCATAGAAAAAAATAATCACTAAGGCGAAAGGCTTCGATATTTGCTAATCCAAGAGTGTGTACAGAATGAGACATACTAATCAAAGAACACACACTCCAAAATGAGTAATGACCACAGAAAGCACACACATATTAACATGTAATGGATATTCTCATCAATTCCAATATGCACCAAGGACCACTCAAAAATTTCAAGCTTGCAAAATCATACTAAGAAAATCTTTTTGGATTTCTTTAACCAAAGTAAGATAAAAAACAAACATGCACACATTTTTTTCTCATTAAAAAAAACCACACAGAGACCCAAAAAACTAAACAGAGTAAACACATTAACACAAATCAAGTTTTCTCACCCAAATCTTTTTGGTCTTAACAAAATCAAGTCTAGCGGACTTGGTAAGAGTCGTGGCGTTGTAAACACCCTCATGAATCTTGGTATTCCTAGACATGTAAGGTTGTCTCCTAACCCAAAAAGTATTCGAATTTCGACCCTTTTGAGACACTCTCCCATGCAACTTATAACAATAAGGGCGAATATGACCATGCATACCACAATGATGACAAATAAAAACAGGGTGTACCTTCTTTTCTTTTACCTTACCAACTCTAGGAAGTTTGAGAAGTCTATCCTTATGTTGAATCTTTTGTCCTCCTTTTCCTTGAGTTCTTGTATCATGAGATGTGGATGCACTCTATTGTTGCTCTTTCTTACCTCCAAAGCCAATGCCACTCTTGTCAGAACAGATTTGTTGAGACCCAATGATATCCTCCAAAGTCTTTGATCCTTTGTTCCAAAGACCAATGGTAACCATAGCACACTTTAGCTCTTCCTCTTTCTTGATCATTAGTTCTTCCAAAGCAACTTGTGACATCTCGAGAGATTCAATCTTTTCTTTATACATGGCATGGGTTTCCTGTAGCTCATTCCTCTCTGTCTCACAAGTCAACAGTTTTGCACAAAAAACTTGTCGATCATCAGCTATCTTGATGGCATCAATCTTGGCCTCGTAAATCTCCTCCTTAAGTTTGACATTCTCACTTTCACATGCTTTGAGTTTCTTTGTGAGTTTGTCATTCAACTTGAATAAGTTAAGAGACTCCTTATACAATTTTTCATAAGCTTGCTCAAGCTTTTCATGATCACTCTCCGAGGATTCATCATCAGTGGTATTCTCAACTGACATCTTCGGAGACTCTGTTTGTCCTTCAGTTTCAGAAGCCACCATGAAAGCAAGGAATTGCTTATGTCCCTCTTCGCCTTGATCTTTGTTGTCACTGTCATCTAAATCAGATTCTGATTCATCATCCCAAGTGATGGCGAGGGCTTTTTTCTTCCTCAAACGAGTGGGGCATTCTGAAGCAAAGTGGCCAAATCTTTGGCATTCATAGCATTGGACACTTTCAGAGTTCCCTTGTATCTTTCCTTTCTCCTTCTTGGCTATAGGACTAATTTTGAGTTTATCTTTGCCTTTAGATTTATGAGTATGAGTAGATTCCAAAAGATTAGGATTCTTTTCAAAAAGGATTTTTTAAATTGTTTAACAAAAGCAGCCATAATCTTGGAATCTATCTCACCATCCTCATCAGAATCCTCTACCACTTTATGAGCACTGCTAAAAGCAAAATCTTTTTGTTTCTTTTTGAAATTTCTATGTGCCTCATAAGTTTGGAGATTTCCAACCAACTGATCCAGCTTGAGGGTGTCAACATCTTGAGCCTCCTCAATTGCCGTAACTTTTGGTTGGAATCGATCGGCAAGGATCTCAAAATTTTTCCCACAACTTTGGATTCTGGTATTTTTTCACCTAAATTGAAGCTGGAATTAACAATGTCACTCAACTTCGCATAAAATTCATCAAAGGTCTCACTATCTTTCATTGAAAGGCTTTCGAAACTGGATGTGAGCCTTTGAAGTTTTGAGCGTTTAACAGAAGGAGTGCCCTCATGAATAGTTTGTAAAATATCCCAAGCCTCTTTTGCGACTTCACAATTGCAAATCCGACTAAACTCTTCAGGTGTGACAGCGCAAAAGAGAGAATTGATAGCTTTACTATTCCAGCTACTATTTTGGTAATCAGTTGTGTCCCACTTATCAATTGGTTTGGGAAAAGTTACTCCATCAATAGTAATTGTTGGTTCAGTCCACCCATTCATGACGGATTGCCAAACTTTTTCATCAATTGATTTTAAAAAAGATCTCATCTGAGCTTTCCAAAAAGAATAATTGGATCCGTCAAGTAGGGGTGGTCGAATCATAGAATTTCCCTCACGAATTGTATCCATTATCACAAATCAAACAAGATCTCGTTCTAAAAGAATAATAATTTTTTTTAAAAAAAATAGAACGACCTGCTCTGATACCAATTGAAAAATCTAGAAACCTCCTAGATGTTGATTTGTGATTATGTATCAATTTTAAGCATAATATAACAATCCCAATCAAACAATCAAGACAAAGAGACAACGATTTTACGTGAAAAAACCACAATTGGACACCTCCAATTGTGATAAAAAAAACCACGGGCAACAGCCACAAGAACAATCCACTAAGAAGATTTAAAGGAATTACACAGGTATACTCTCAATTATCTAGCGAATCCACAACGCCTAATTGAACCAACCTCTATGTGCCTCTTCCAACCCCATCTTCACCACGGAATTGTCTTTCTGATGAGCTACTCCAGAATCCACCGAAGCTTCAGGCTCGAATTCTTCAGAATCCACCGAAGAACAACTCTCTCTTTTGTATAAAAAAACAAAAACTTTAATGTACTCTCTTTTAAACCATGAGTTGAATACTCAATAAAAACATCAAAGAAAACTTAACAAAATATCCCCAGATATAAACCTTAAGAACCACAAAGAAGATCTGGAGGAAAAATTAATGAGTAGTCTAGTTTTGGGAGAAAACCAACTACTTATAAAAAATCCAAAGTAATCCTGTTTTTGGCAGAAAACCAACTTCTTAAAGGACTCCAAAATAATCCTAGTTTTGGAAGAAAATCAACTTCTTAGAGAAATCCAAAGTAATCCTAGTTTAACCCAACATGTGAATTTAAAAAATTACAACCTTAGGTTTGATCCATGGAATTTGACAACAAAGAGTCTTAACATAATAGAAAACAACGAAATACTACCATTTACATTTATCTACAAATAACAAAACATTAGTTTTCGAGAATTCTATTGATGTCTTCGACCAAAATCAGCCCACATTTCATTCATTATTTGCGTTCGAATTCTCATTCCTTCTCTTCCATCTTCAGCCCTTGTTAATTGTACGTCAACGATATCATGAATAGGAGCAGTTTCATTGTTAATCTCTCCATCAACAATATTTAGGCCTCGTTTGGGGAGTGGCTATTTTAGCCAAAAAGCCAAAAAGTTACTAAAAGTTGCCACATCACCTCTCTACTTTTCTGCACATCTTTTCGTAAAAAGCTAAAAAGTTACTAAAATAGCCTGTTCCCAAACGAGGCCTTAGAAGTGGATCATATGGCATCACTCCTCGAATATGATTGTGCATGATACAAGCAGCAATTACTAACTTCCTTTGAGTCGTATGGCTAAACATTGGCTCTTCCACCAAAATTCTAAATAATTTTTTTAATACCCCAAAAGCTCGCTCAATTGCATTTCGTAGTGACGAATGCCTATGGTTAAACAATTCTTTTGCTGTGGTGGGCACTTGACCTCTAATTTCATTTAGATGGTATCTTGTACTTCGAAATGGGGTAATGTAATGCTTTAGTAAAGGAAATCCCGCATCAACAAGATAGTATTTTCCTACAAAAGAATAACATTTGGCTTAAGAATACATAATAAGTTCAAAAAAAATTATTATTATTACTTATATGTTATAAATATTTACCAAGAGGACATGTGATTCCATGTTCCCTATTAATAGCACAACCTAAGATTCTAGAATCAGATGCTGACCCTTCCCATCCAGCTAAGACGTAGGTGAACCTCAAATCAAATGTGCAAGCTGCTAATACATTTTGTGATGGCCATTGTTTTCTCCCACGAAATCGAGCTACATGTTCAGCAGAAACTTTCACACGAAGGTGTGTACCATCGATTGCTCCCACACAATCCTACTTGGAGCAACATCAAATGAGACTATATAGAAAACATGTAGAGGTATTAAACTGTGTCACTATATAGTAAGATTTTACCTTAAAATATGGCCACATTCTAGGATTGTCATGTATCTTTAGGAGTCTCCATTTGAACTGAAGGTTGCTTTAAATAATTATCTTCCATGCTTATTATTGCATCTAAGACCATTTGAAAATATCGGGACACGGTTTCACCAGATCGCTTATAGTAGCGTTTTGCAGGACGGTTCTTGACATTGTGTGATACTATGTGCAAGAATATTGCAACTTGCTCCTCAACACTACAATGCACAGTATCTTTTAGCCTTCCAGTACCCCTAAGGATGTACACAAATTTTTGAAAACACTCTATGTTCATTCGTAGTAAGTCGTGACAATCTTCATCACTCTGTGTTACCTCACTCACAAATTCACGTTGCGTTAGATAACAATTTCGTGGTGGTCCCTTATCGTACTCTAAGTAGTATGCACCATACGCATATGCTAAGACGCCAACAAATTGTGCATCTAAAAATGT
The DNA here is from genome assembly GCA_030407325.1 of Camellia japonica. Lineage (NCBI taxonomy): Eukaryota > Viridiplantae > Streptophyta > Magnoliopsida > Ericales > Theaceae > Camellia > Camellia japonica. The sequence goes on from JAPPVO010000029.1 coordinate 40,364,612, forward strand.
AAGTTCTTCATCATATTCGACATTGGTATCTATCTACAAACATGAAATCGATGTGATAAGCATGTAAGGACATCTCACTTACAAAATGCATCCATTTAAAAAAAAAAAAAAAAGAGTAAATATCTAGTTAGAATAGGAATTGGCAAAAAAAATTGGAAAATAGAAAACAACCCAAATCATTAAAGCATTACAGACATATTGGAGAAATGTTATCAATGTAAGAAGAATGGAAATGGTAATTTATATATTTATAGAAACACATTGAAGATGTTTAATGAAAATTTCAAGATATTAATATAAGTCTGTTCCATGATGAGATCACCCACTATCATAATCAAGAACAATTTAGACTGCATAATTCAAACTTACCTGAAAAAGAAAAAGACTACATAATTCAAGGGCCTGTATATACACACTTCTTGAAAAAAGAAACAGGTGTTATTTTTAAAGTTTAATAGAGGAAGTTCATAGAAAGCACATTATGGGTGTGACTTTTTTCTTTAAAGAATGACAAAAATAACAAAAATCACTAACTTAAGGAAGACAAAATTTGAGAACAACCAACCAACCTTAAACACACAACATTACCAAACAGGTCATGAATTAAGTAGTGACTTGAAAGCAATTTCCGTGTTCGTATTAATGCTAATAGTCCTAAAAATTTAAGCTTTTAGCACAGCAAATAAGGGTATAGAAAATTTCATAAAGCCACAATCCAAAAAAACCAAACTGTTACATTCCACAAACCAACTTGGTAAAAGCACTTAAACATGAAACAGTAAATTAATTGAACCAAATTGAGCATAGTGAGAGCACTAACAAAGGACAAAGTAGCTAGCTAATGACTACATAATAAAATAAAATAAAAAATATAGAGAAAAATTAGAAAATTACCATGGAAGACGACAAAGGTAGAGAAACATGTGGTTGTTAGTGTACAAGTCAAAGTGAAGATAAATAATTCCATGGGTTGGTTTGAACTTAGAGTTACTAAAGAACATATCAAGTGTGATGCTGTTACATGATAAGTTAAGTAGTGTGTACAAAGATCTTCCTAAAAACTTAATGGATGGATAGAGGAAAGAATTAGTAACTCTAAGTTCACCTTATCTTTAAAACGAAGGCAATAAAAATAAGAAAATAGAAGTAATGAAAGGGAGAACAAATAATATTGTGCCTGATTATCTTCTTTTCCAATTATATCGTTATTAGAGAAATCTGAAGCCACAGTTACACACCATAATCAATATTGCCTCTATAAACAGTCCAATCAACTAAGATTCTTTTTATTTCTTCAAAAATAACTAGTTTCCTAAATGAGCAAATTTTCTTTTATTCCTTTTAGTGTACCAATGTTGTAAACTTGTCAGGAATCATTTTTTTTCTACTCTATCCTTTCCCATAATACTCCCATCTACTCATACTGATTAAAATCACATGCTGCTCAAGAATCCCTGTATCTACTCCAAATTTGAAGGTTGTTTCATTCTTGACTAACCATGCAATTATGTGAAGGTTATTGTAGTTTAGAAGCATGTAGAAATTAGAGTTTCCATGGCTCGGTTTGATAAGAAGATAAATAATTTGGGTACTTGCTTAAAAGAAGCCATTGATTTTGGTAAAAATAACACCAAAACCAAAGAAAAACCAAAATTTAGCATTAAAGCATTGGAAAAATGTAGGGGTTTGATTCGTGGAAGTTTGGGAGGTACAGGAATTCTGGGTTAGGATTGTTTTGAAAGATTTTCACAGGAAACAAGCAGAGATCTAATGTAAATTTCGAAGTCCTCTGTTTATGGTATAAAATGAGAAGATACATGCATGTGCCCCTTTTATTAGTACACACAGGACAAATATTTAGCACATAAATCATACAACCTAGATTGATCTTATAAGAACATGATGTCATACTGGTTCATGAATTTTTTCAAACATTTGGTACCTATATATATATATTGCCAAAGCAGAAAGCTAAAAATAATTTTGTAGAACAAATCCAATTAAACAAATAAATAGAACAAATCCAAGTTCAAACCAACAGAAGAATTCCATCATTGCTAAACCCAAGAAAAATTATTCATTGAAATCCATCATCAATTTATAGCAACGAACCCTATACATAGATAGTAGAAAAAGCCTAACATAAATATCCTTGTAACGCCCTCAAAATAAAACCCATCATATATAAGATTAACATGCATTAATAGAAAACGAAACATTCTATTATCCATCAGAGTATTACTAAATAAAAGCATTACATGTAACATCAAAATAAATGCCCTACGAGCTTACATCTTGCCAAGCCAACACTTGGACACAAAGAAATAAGAGTTCTAACTCAATACAAATAAAGCCCTAGGCTTGAATGTTTACATGTATCAAATAAAAACAAATAAATAAAAAGACGAATCTCCGAGTCCAAATCCTCACAAGCTAAGTCCTTGGAGGTAGTGAACCACCTGAACCTGAAAATGAAGTTCCCATATAGGGTGAGCCACAGCCCAGTATAGAAATACTAAACCAAGCATAAGAATTAACTAAAGCAGTAGCACCCGATACATGGTTAACACAGGATATTCAATTTACAAATTCATGACACGAATGTCTACATTGCCTATGACACATTGTCTATGGTATAATTCACTTTCCATTTATGGCTCAGAAACTGGCCAAATAACTCAACTGGGGTTTCATCTTTTATTAACAATACTTCCAATTCAACAGGAATAACAATTCAAGTTAAACCTAACATAACGAATACACATGTTGGTATTATATCAATCACAATCAATTTCACTTCCATACTTCCCAATTGATACACATTTTGGTGATGTATCATATCAACAATAAATAGAAATATTTCTATTAATCAATAAGCACACATATAAGTGATGCTACTGGAGTCCATCCCCTATCTCCTCCCAACAAGTCCGGTTTAGAGGTCCATCCCCTATCTTCCCCTAAACCGTGGAGTTCATCCCCTATCTCCTCCAAAACCAAATGCATATGCAACATAATCAATACTTGCCATATACAACACATAATTAATACACGAATGTTCTGTATTAACTTAACAGTCAAACAATTGACTCAATTTCAGTTATACCGAAGCCGCGTGCAAGGTCTACAACAATCAATGGCTATTCTCCACCGATAGCCCAAAACAATTATTTCTAAGCAAGAAATAACTATAACAATAAATGTAATTTCAATATTCTCAAAGGTAAGTATTTAAACTACCAAATACATCATTAAACCACTAAATTCCCCAATCTCATGAATTTAACTCAATATCGCAATCTTCCTTTAAATTAATTGTATAAATTAATCTATGACAAAACCCTAAGGTTTCTCCCAAAATTACCAAACTACCCCCACATACCAAAATACCACCACTTAGGATTAAAGCGTATAAATGGAGTAGGAAATCCCTACCTCGAAGAAATAACTCAAAAAGGAGAAGATGAAGATGATGCCCAAAACTTGAAAGTGCTCCAAACCAACAATTGCTCAGATTAAATGAAAGCCCTCACTCTCCTCTATCTTATTTGTAAAGCAACCAGGGTAAAAACACACCCTAACTAGATCAAACCTAGGAGAGAAGGTGAGTTGGGAGAGAGAAAACTCGTAACTAGGGTTTCTGGATCAAAAAGTTGTAAAAAAAACGATTTAAAACTGTCGCTGCGTATTTAAACTGGACAGGCTCGCTCGAGCGAAGACCTGGTCGCTCGAGCGACCAGACACAAGAAATCCTCGCTCGAGCCAGAAAACACTGCTCTCAGGTCTATGTACTGGACGCAAAGCTCGCTCGAGCGAAGGAACCCTGGCTCGAGCGAAGAACAAAACAAGACCTCGCTCGAGCGAAGAAGAGCTCGCTCGAGCGACCAACCCAAAAACTGGACAGCAACTCTTGGTTTCAAACCCAACCAACCTTAACAACCTGCCCAACATATCCTATAACTCAAAATAAGAATTAAAGGACAACAACACAACAAAATGTACGGAATCTACGGAACATAAGTCCGGATACAATAATCAAATGGGAAAAGACCGGGGTCGCTATAACCTCCCCCCCTTAAAAGAATTTCGTCCCCGAAATTAAGCATAAGTTTGTAAAAACAAGTTTTTCTCAATTCCCAATGATTATAAACAATAAACAACAACTTGACCCAATACCGGTCACTTCATCTCTTATCAAGAGGCATCTCACAATATGTATAAATCAACATATATTCAACTTGCATCAATATTATGCATTATTCCTTTCAATGTTAACAATTTCCATATCATATTCAATCATGATATATAAAACATTACAATATCAAATATAATGTTATACTCCACTTCCATAAAAAGGCAAGTTCAAATGTTAACATTAAACCAAAACATTCTCAATGTTTTCCAACTTAAGAATATATAAAATTCTTAAGTTCAACAATATTACAAAATATTACAAATCAATAAACATGTCCGGATATTTCTCACGGACTTCCAACTCACGTTCCCAAGTGGCTTCCTCCACTCCGTGATGCTTCCACAAAACTTTCACCAAAGGGATGGTTTGCCTCGCAAAACTTGATCCCGCCTATCCAAGACCCGAACCGGTCTCTCCTCATACGAGACATCCTCATCAACAACTAAATCAGTCCAATCCAGTACATGTGATGGATCGGCTCATACTTCCGAAGCATACTCACATGAAACACGTCATGAACTCCGGATAACTGCGGTGGCAAAGCTAAACGATAAGCAGCCTCGCCAATCCTCTCAAGGATCTCAAAAGGCCCAATAAACCGAGGGGACAACTTCCCGCTCTTCCCAAACCTCATCAAACCCCGCTAGGTGATATCTTCAAAAAGACATGATCACCCACCTCAAACAAAAGGTCTCCTCCTACGGTCGGCATAAGATTTCTGACGACTCTGTGCTGTAACAAGCCTCTTACGGATAAGCTCAACTTTCTCCGTCGTTTCCCTCACCAACTCCGGACCCAAAGAGGTGCATCACCCACCTCGGCCCAACAAACGGAGATCTACACGGTCGGCCATACAAGGCCTCAAACGGTGCCATACCAATACTAGACTGAAAACTGTTGTTGTAGGCAAACTCCACTAATGGCAAGTGCCTCTCCCACGACCCACTAAAGTCGAGAACACAACCCCGAAGCATATCCTCAAGGATCTGAATAGTACGCTCGGACTGCCCGTCAGTCTGAGGATGATAAGCCGTGCTAAAGGTCAACTTAGTGCCTAAAGCACTCTGCAAACTCTGCCACAACCTGGCAGTAAAACGAGGATCTCTATCTGAGACGATCGTCACTGGGACCCCGTGCAACCTCACTATGTCCCGAATATACAAGTCGGCAAGATGATCTACCGAATCTCTAACACGCATAGGAATGAAGTGCGCTGACTTCGTCAACCGGTCTACAACCACCCAAATAGCATCACTACCCCGTTGAGTCCCCGGGAGACCCACAACGAAGTCCATAGTGACATGCTCCCACTTCCACTCGGCAATAGGCAAGGGTTGCAACAAACCCGCTGGCCTCTGATGCTCGGCCTTCACTTGCTGACAAGTAAGGCACCTAGATACGAAAGCTGCCACATCTCTCTTCATACCCCGCCACCAAAACTGGCGACCCAAATCCGATACATCTTAGTACCTCCCGGATGCACCGCAAGGCGCGAATGATGAAACTCTCGGAGTACCTCCTCTCGGCAAGACTCCGGCACAAACAGACGGTCTCGGTATCTCACACTCAGGTCGGGATACACCGTCAAACCCTTCTCAACCTTCCCATTGGAAATCTTCTCTGGAGAGATTCTACCTCAAGATCACCCCTCTGAGCCTCTAACACTCGAGTCACAAGTGTAGGCTGTGCAACAACAGAAAACAAGGCCGCAGCCTCTACGGATTCGCCCAGATGCAAATCAAACTCCCCAACTGCACCCAACATCTCCCACTCCCGGATGGCTATACTAGCTAAGTCACCAACAGATTTCCTACTAAGGGCATCGGCCACAACATTGGCCTTCCCCGGATGATAGTGCAACTCGAAGTCATAATCCTCAATGAACTCCATCCACCTCCTCTGCCTCAAATTCAAGTCTTTCTGTGTAAACAGATATTTCAGACTCTTATGATCCGAGAATACCTCGAACCTCTCACCATAAAGATAATGCCTCCAAATCTTCAAGGCAAATATCACAGCTGCTAACTCTAAATCATGCGTAGGGTAATTCTTCTCATGAATTTTCAACTGACGTGAGCCATAGGCAACCACTTTCCCCTCTTGCATCAACACACAACCCAGACCCTCTCGTGAGGCATCACAATAGACTGCATAACCCAACCCTCTCTCCGGAATAATCAAGACTGGAGCGGTGGTCAGTCTAACCTTCAACTCCTGAAACGACTTTTCACAAGTCTCACTCCATACAAATTTGACTCCCTTCCGAGTCAATCTAGTCAACGGTGAAGCTAACCTGGAGAAATCTTTCACAAACCGACGGTAATACCCAGCTAATCCCAGAAAACTGCGGATCTCAAACACACTCTTAGGCTGTGCCCAATCTTGCACTGCCTCAGTCTTGGATGTATCAACAGACACCCCTTCCCCAGAAACTACATGGCCTAAGAACTTCACCTCTTCTAGCCAGAACTCACACTTCCCGAACTTAGCATAAAGCTTATGGGCTCTAAGTAACTCTAGCACCACTCTCAAGTGTTCCTCGTGCTCCTCCTCGAAGGTGAATAAATCAAATGTCGTCCACGAAGACGACCACAAAACGATCCAAGAATTCCCGGAAGATCCGGTTCATCAAATCCATAAACACTGCCGGTGCATTGGTGAGCCCAAACGGCATCACCAGAAACTCATATGGCCATACCGCGTACGGAATGCCGTCTTCGGAATATCCTCCTCCCTGACTCTCAACTGATGTAACCCGATCTCAAATCTATCTTAGAGAAACAACGGGAACCCTTCAACTGGTCAAACAAATCATCAATACGGGGCATAGGATACTTATTCTTAACCGTAGCCCGATTCAATTTCCTGTAATCAATACACAATCTCAAAGCACCACCTTTCTTCTTAGCAAAGAGGGCCGGTGCTCCCCACGGCGAAACACTAGGACGGATATAGCCCTTATCTAACAACTCCTGGAGTTGAACCTTCAACTCAACTAACTCGGCTGGGGCAAAACGGTAAGGTGCCATAGAAATCGGCGCCGTGCCGGGCACTAAATCAATAGAGAACTCAATCTCTCGCTGAGGTGGCAAACTAACAAGATCCTCGGGAAAAACGTCCGAATACTCACAAACCACCCTCGGCAACACAATCTGGGTCTCATCACCCTCACTAATCGAAAGACTAGCAAGTAGACCACTAAGCTCACTCCGCCCTCGCGGATCATACCCGGTGGCAAAACACTACCAACCCGGTCCCCCAGAAAACGAAAACACTCCCCGTTCACGGTACAACAAGTGACCCTCTGACGGTAGCAATCAATAACTGCCCGGTATGACGACAACCAGTCCATACCCAAAATAACATCAAAGCCCTTCATGGGCATAACTACAAAAGAAAAGGGATTCTATGATCATCGACCTCTATATCACAACCCCTAACACCTTGTTTCAAAATCAATTCACCCCCAAGAGGTGACACTACACAAATAGGAGATGCTAACTGAGCTAACTCCAACTCCAAAACAGATGCAAATGCAGCAGACACAAAGGAATGAGATGCACCCGTATCAATCAAAACACTAGCAACTGAATTGCAAAACAAGAAGGTACCTCTCACACAGATGGAGCCGGTACTAGATCCTCGCTGCGCGGTAACAGCATACACGCGCCCAGACGACCTCTGATCAACCTGCTCACCCCTCGGAGCATAGACTGCTGCACAGACTGGGACGAAGAAGCCCCCTGATTGGCCCTCGAGGCCTGAACTGACTGAGCAGGCAGCTGACTCTGAGTCTGCCTCGAACCAGATGCACCAGATGTGCCACCCAACTGGGCAAAACCTCTTCATGTGCCCTGGCTGACCGCACTGAACAGAGAGCGGCTGGCCTCTACCCTGACTCTGGCTCTGAGATCGAGCCGAAGAAGATGCTGCTCTCTGAACTCCTCCCCTCTGAGGACAAACTGGAGACTTGTGACCCAGCTGGCCACACTTGAAACAGTGATGTCTCCCTGACTGCCTTTCCCAGAACTAGCACTCGGCACTGGAAAAGTGGATCTAGAAAAACTACTCTGAGGCTGCTGAGGAGTGAAACCTCTCTGCCTCCTGCCATCACTCTGGCCATCCTGACTCCTCTTGGAGCCTTTCTGCCTTCCCCTCTTCCTGCATCATAGTCTCAGTATGGGCTGCTGCATCAACCAACGCCCAAAATCCCTAATCATAGATCGACAACTCTCAATGAGGCCACGCCTCAACTTCTTCTCAAACTCAATGCAACGGCGTTCCTCAGACGCCACCAACTCAGGTGCAAACCTGGACAAACTAGTGAATAGGCCTCAAACTCGGCCACTGATAAACTGTTCTGCTTCAGCTGGCGGAACTGATCTCTCAACTTCTCCTGAACAGCTGGAGACAGGTACTTCTCCTGAAAAGCATCACAAAAGCCTCCAAGTACCTCCAATACGACCTTGGTGAACTTCCACCACTGACCCGCATCCCCTTTCAGCTGGAAAGATGCCAAGGTCACCTTCAACCCCTCGTCTTCGATGCCAAGCATCTCAAACGTTTTCGTTGTCTGTTCGAGCCATTCATCTGCCTTAAGCGGCTCGCTAGGATCACCTAAAAACGTCCGGTTGAGACCGGAAGAACTCCCTCTTCAGAAAAGAAGGCCCTGCATCTGCAGCAACACAACCTGGGCTGGATTCGCAGCCCTCAGAATGTCAACTGACGCCTGAAATGCCCCTGCTATCTCTTGGGCCAAAGCGCCCATAAACTGCTGTCCTACTGGCTCGGCCACATTGGCCTGGCCAACACCCTCCTGAACTGCCGGAATTCCTCCGGTATAGGCACTTCCTGCCTGGCCTGCCTACCACGCCTACCACGACCTCGTCCTCGTCCTGACATCCTAATAAAGGAAACAAAGACGTTAGCACATTAATAATGTGCCAAACTAAACACTCACGTCCTAATGCATTGGACAACAATAAATCACACCACGTAAGCACATAATCACATAAGCACCTACGAATTTCATTCCTGGATAATGATAGTCCCAAAGGCGTTACTAAGTTCCGGTTGGAAGCAGCATTGATCAAGTGCCTTTCCAACAAGACTCAGAACTCAAGGATCCAATCAATATCTAGAAACTACATTCCATACCCACATAATCACATAAACATGTTATCATATAAGCATGTAATCATTACACTAAGTCTCTATCAAACGAGACGAACCCATTGTGATACTAATCACTTCCCACGTACCCAAAGTATTCAAACCCGGTACGCTCTGATACCAAGTTGTAACGCCCTCAAAATAAACCCATTATATAAATTAACATGCATTAATAAAAACGAAACATTTATTATCCATCAGAGTATTATAAATAAAAATACATAACATCAAAATAAATGCCCTACGGGCTTACATCTTGCCAAGCCAACACTTGGACACAATATTCTAACTCAAACAAATAAAGCCCTAGGCTTGAAGTTTACATGTTCAAATAAAACAAATAAATAAAAAACAAGTCTTCAAGTCCAATCCTCACAAGCTAAGTCCTTGGAGGAGTGAACCACCTGAACCTGAAAATGAAGTTCCCATATAGGGTGAGCCCAGTAGAGAAATACTAAACCAAGCATAAGAATTAACTAAAGCAGTAGCATCTGATACATGGTTAACACGGATATCAATTTACAAATTCATGACACGAATGTCTACATTGCCTATGACACATTGTCTATGGAATTACTTTCCATTTATGGCTCAGAACCTGGCCAAATAACTCAACGGGTTTCATCTTTTATTAACAATACTTCCAATTCAACAGGAATAACAATTCAAGTTAAACCTAACATAACGAATACACATGTTGGTATTATATCAATCACAATCAATTCACTTCCATACTTCCCAACTGATACACATTTTGTGATGCAACAATAAATAGAAATATTTCTATTATCAATAAGCAACACATAGTGATGCTACTGGAGTCCATCCCCTATCTCCTCCCATAAATCCGGTTTAGAGGTCCATCCCCTATCTTCCCCTAAACCGTGGAGTTCATCCCCTATCTCCTCCAAAACCAATGCATATGCAATAACACAATTGCCATATACAACACATAATTAATACACAAATGTTCTGTATTAACTCAACAGTCAAACAATTGACTCAATTCAGTTATACCTAAGCCGCATGCAAGGTCTACAACAATCAATGGCTATCCTCCACCGATAGCCCAAAACAGTTATTTCTAAACAAGAAATAATATAACAATGAATGTAAATTTCAATATTCCAAAGGTAATATTTAAACTACCAAATACATCATTAAACCATTAAATTTCCCAATTCATGAATTAAACCAATTCCAATCTTCCTTTAAATTAATTATAAATTAATCTAACAAAACCCTAAGGTTTCTCCCAAAATTACCAAACTACCCCCACATACCAAAATACCACACTTAGGATTAAAGCGTATAAATGGAGTAGGAAATCCCTACCTCGAAGAAATAACTCAAAAAGAGAAGATGAAGATGATGCCCAAACTCCAAAGTGCTCCAAACAACAATTTGCTCAGATTAAATGAAGCCCTCACTCTCCTCTATCTTATTTGTAAAAGAACTAGGGTAAAACACACCCTAACTAGATCAAACCTAGGAGAGAAGGTGTTAGAGAGAAAACTCGTAACTAGGGTTTTGATCAAAAACTGAAAAAAACTTTTAAAAAGCGCTGCGTATTTAATACTGACAGGCTCGCTCGAGCGAAGACCTGGTCGCTCGAGCGACCAGACACAAGAAACCTCGCTCGAGCGAAAAAGCTCGCTCGAGCGAAACAAACACAGCTCGCTCGAGCGAAGAAAGCTCGCTCGAGCCAAAAACACTGCTCTCAGGTCTATGTACTGGACGCAAAGCTCGCTCGAGCGAAGGACCCTGGCTCGAGCGAAGGACAAAACAAGACCTCGCTCGAGCGAAGAAGAGCTCGCTCGAGCGACCAACCCAAAAACTGGCAGCAACTCTTGGTTTCAAACCCAACCAACCTGTAACATAATCTACCCAACATATCCTATAACTCAAAATAAAGGAATTAAAGGACAACAACACCAACAATAATGTGACGGAATCTACGGAACATAAGTCCGGATACAACAATCAAATGGGAAAAGACCGGGGTCGCTATAATCCTAAACTTCACCCACTTATCATTTCAAATAAAAAAATGAAAACAAATCCAAAATTTATGATAGCTATTTCACCACCCAAAAAAATTAAATAAATAAATAATAACAGAAACATATTTCTAAAAATATTCAAGATAAGACATTGATCTTGTTAAGAAGACTAAGAATACAACAATATAGAGTAAAGAAAGAAAATAACTCACAGTGAATCAAAAAGCTGAAATTGTTGATCTGTTGTAAACAAAAATCAACAATGCTCTGAGTTCTTGCAACTGGAGATGATGAAATATTGGGAGAGAGAAATATGAGAGATACTATATCTTCAATGTAGTCAGTTGATTTTGTAGAGGGAAACATAAAAATATATATCAGATCAATCCGCATATAAGGGAGTTATGGAGGGAAGATGGCAAAGAGGGAAACCAAAATAAACGGGCTTAGTTTTGTGGGAAAATTCAAATTTCCCTGTGAAATTTGAATGAAATCAATAGAGTATCTACTATGCTAGATTGAGTTGTACAGAAAACTTGTGTTTCCATTACATTCTAGGACTCTCTTTCTAAACAAACAGGTGGTTTGGGAAGCAACATCCCAAATTTTTTATCTCATAAAAACCACTAAAAGACAAAAGTTTTGCAAAATCAAAAAAAACACATCCAAACAAAATATCACATCCAACCACATAAAAACCCAACTATCTTCCCAAACACTAAAAATTTTTTATCTCATAAAAACCTACATCTACTAAAATCTACATAAAAACTCACTTCCCAAACACCCACTTAATTTTTTATTTTTTTTTCTTTTTCTTTCACTTTCTTATATTCTCTCTCTAACCAAACTGAGCCTTAGCGACTCCAGTTGAGTTTTTCCCTTCTACCTCTATTAGCGACTCCAGTTGACTAATATGAAGCATCACCAACTGTGCCGATCCGAGCAACTTTGAAGACGAAAGAGTAAAGGAGCCCTCTTGCTCTCTAGGTTCTCTCTCTCTCTCTCTCTCTCTCTCTCATGATCCAACACATTTTTTCCCCTGTTTATGTTAGTACATCGTCCCGATCAAACTTGTAAGTACACCTAGAAAAATAAAATAAAATTGCAATTTGACGGTTTTGAGTTCCATTCAAGTCAAATTACTAATATTATTTCCTTGGCAAATATTAGTTCTATAATTAATTTCTTAGCAGATAAATCTGTTTATACATTTGTAAGATTGTTCTTGATTATAATAATGTATGTATAAGCCTTTCTAGGTTGGCGTCGCGCCAATGCTTTGGAATTTATACACATATTAAATGATTATCACCTTTACATTTGTTGTGTTAGATCACCAAGTGTTCTAAAAAAATTTTAGTTGGTTCCAAAAATTTTTAGGGTTCAAGTCTTATAGTATACTCTTGTTTGCCCATTATATTTTCAGGGGAAATTACAAAATAAACATCAAGGTTTGACCTTTGCAATGAATTAAACCCTCTTGTTCTGATTTTTTGTCAAATTAAACCTTGATCTTTCAATGCGATGTCAATTTAAACCATTTGCCCATTTCTGTTAATTAGAATTAATAGAGAAAGGTTAATATTTTTAATTTATTCTCATAATTTCTATTTTTCCTCTTTTCTTTCTCTCTTTATTGTGCTGTCACTCTCCTTCTTCTTTCCCTTTTTGCCCCAAGTTATGACAACAACAATGCCACTCACCGGAACTAGGATTAAATTGAAAAATTATCCAAAAGGAGATTGGTAAAAGGATTAAATTATCCATTCTCTGTTAGTTTGGATTGAAACTATATGAATTAAAAATACTGAGTTTAAACTGACAAAATAAAATGCAGTGTGTAATTTGTTAATGGGTTGAAACCATGGGGATATTTATGTAATTGCTCTTATTATTTTGTACTTTGTGTGTATTTATGAACTCTGTTCAACTTTTTTGTTTGTCTCTCCACATGCAAGATAGGGTCGCACGTGATGGGGAGTGTTAAATAACCTAACATATGTTGTTGGGTCTATTTCCTAACCAATTCTAGTAGTTTATAAAATGAGAATCATTGGATAGGCATGCCGATTTTAGGCTAATGTTTAGATGAATTATATGATGCATTGAATATAAAAACAAAAATGAAACCTGGGCATAAAAATTGTCAACTATTTACAAAAAAATGAAAGCAATTTTTGAAATGAATGAATTTAAATATTTTTCATGATACGAAACTAAGATTATCATAAAGAATCTGAAATGTGAAGAAAAGTTTAAATGACTACATTGAGAATTAAAAGACGTGGATTAATGTGAATTGTTTGATAAGTGGAATTGATAGAAACAGTATAATTCAAAAACAAAATAAAATTTTAATGTGAATTGTTTGATTAGTAAAATTGATTGAAACAGTATAATTCATGTAACAAAGAGATATATTACAGTTAAAAATAGAATCAATTGGAAGAAGGGATATATATAAGTTGGGTTCACGCATAATTTTCATTGAGGACTAGAAAAAAATAGAAACCAAATGTAAAAATTTACACCAATATATGTATCTATATATATTTATATATGTATATCTGAAGGATATCAGTGTGCTCCTTCCAAGCGTTAACTAGATCTCTAGACCGCTTGGCAATCCTAGACTGATCATAGCCTTACAAATGAGCTAGTCTATGGTGGCTATATCTCTCTAAGAAGGCAAGGCAAGTCTATCTAGTTATAGGGTGGCACTTAATAGTCAATCAATTTGTTGTCCCAGTTCGCAGGTGTAGTGTAGAACATGAGAGGGGTTAACAAAAAACACGAAAGTTTCTCGTTATATTTATTTATATAGGTATAGAACTATAACTAAAAGAAAGTGACCGTTGACGTAGGTTATTTGTTGTAGTTTTCTTTCTTTCCTTTTTTTTTTTCTTCTCATCGAGTGGTGTTCAATCTACCAAATTTATTAGTACAAGATTGAAAAGAATGCTTTGCATTCCAAGTGAGATGCCCAAGAGAAAAGGAATGAGGGGAAGAATTGATAAGGAATCTATAACATAAAATAGTGAATGTAAAAACCCGACAAGAATTCTCAACTTGAGATGTTAGAAGGTGCAAAATCAATGTGTGTTGGAGCTGCTATGTCTCGGTTTGATCCTCATTGTACTCGTCTCATGCTATTGTGCTTGTATTAGGTCTAGGTAGAGAACATGTGATATACCTCCAAACAATACATTTTTGTTACCGCAATATATATTGGCAGCCATAGTCATTTGAATCTTTTTTTTTTTTTTTTTTTTTTGGCCTTAAGAAATGATGAGCAATTTCTAAAATTGGTAAAATTGTAAACCCAAAAATCCAAAATCAAAGGGAAATTCATGAAATTTGAAAAGTTTTAATGAAGGTTAATTAATTTGTAATAAAAACTTGATAAATGACTAATTGCCAAAAAATTGTATGCAAAATTTAAGATAGTTTAGGTTTAAGCTTATATAATATAAAATTTTTAGGAGGTTGATTTAATTTAACATTGTTTTTTTTTTATTTTTTAATTTTATTTATTTTTAAAGAGTAATGGATTAAGTGTGCAGGTGTTTCAATATGATCTTATTCAAACTTTATATTATCAACCTAAGAAACACGGACACTTCTAAGAAGGTAACTTATCCGTGTCGGATACCAACACTCTTTGGACACTTTCCCTACACATGTCCGACACTCTTTAAAACGTGTCTTATTTTTTAAAGACCCGGACACTCTTTGAACACTTGGAGGACACACGTGTATCTTTTAAACACACGTGCCTATCGATTAGACACATGTGAAACCAATTGTAAGTTTGAACAAAACAACTTAAAATATAATAATAAAACAAAAATCATATAAATTCATAGGGATTAATGTCATATTTAATTTTTTTATTATCTTTGAATGATATATTCATATATATAACATATAATAAATATATAAAATTATATATTTCATGTGTGTCTCTCGCGTGTCGTGTCCTGAATTTTTTGAAAATTAGCGTGTCGGCTTGTCCGTGTCGTATCACTGTCGTGTCACATGTCCGTGTCCATGCTTCTTAGTTATCAACTTATTAA
Organism: Camellia japonica; assembly: GCA_030407325.1. NCBI lineage: Eukaryota > Viridiplantae > Streptophyta > Magnoliopsida > Ericales > Theaceae > Camellia > Camellia japonica. Next base: position 40,380,061 of record JAPPVO010000029.1, read on the forward strand.
AGATTAATAGTTGACATTATTGTCACGCTCTCTATTTCTTAGGGGAGGGGGCAAAAGTTGCAAAGGAGCTTCAACAATATTGCTATTTCCAACATAATCTATACCCTACAATTGATTGAGACCATTTAGCATACAATCATTGAGTATATAATAAAATTAGTGATTTTAAATGATATATATATATATATTCTATTTATAATTACCGTAATTATTTATTGAAATTTATTGACGCTACATTTTATTTTCAATCGAAAGAGAAAATTTTCTTCATTAAAATATAAAGAAAAATTATAAACAAAAACTAGAAAGAAAGGAATGAAAAATGAATGCATCCTAATTATTATTAAGAAGTTATTCTTAATTTGATATATGCACCAAGTAACCCACTTGATTTAAATAATCCAACCTAATTGTCGTGTGCTTTATCTTATGATATTAGGCTATGTTGCATGGACTCTCAAAAATAAATACCCATATGTCGGACACCCAACACTTGGATAAGGGTGTGGGATATGTGTCCAATATTTTCCATTGGGTGCTTCTTATATATGTGTATTTAACACTATCATTATATATATGTATTGTTGTATAATTGCTATATAATAAGTAAAATTTTTGTTTGACATTAAATGTCACATATAACACCATTTTGTCTCATATAATAAATTAAAAAATATAAATAAAATTTTTGCCAAGTCTGTTTACTTTTAAATTTTAGCTTTGATGGATCCACCTCTAGGTATGCATCTGCACCTGACACCCGTACCTGAATCTATGTAACATAGATATTAGGTTATCGGATCAAGATATGCAGACATTATATTGACATGTTAAAATTAGAGGCATTTAGTGAGAAGTCCTATTTTATAGAATTGTTGGGGGTTAGGTCCTACTTATGATATTTTATTCCAATTACTCTTGTTAGTGTTTTTTTTCCTCCAGAAATACCCATACATGCAAATAGTGCGCCTAGTTGAAAGAAAAATTATTAGGTGCTCTAGGTGCATCAGGTAATGTCATCCATCAATCAACAAACAACATGCCTCTATGCCTCAACACAATTGTGAGCTCCACTCCTCCCACAAACACATCTCTCTGATGGTACCACCTGACCATGCCCCAAGAGCACTAAATAACTTCTCTTTGATAGATCTCGATGAGTAGGTTCTAAAATATAAATTTTATAAAAAAGCGGATGTGTAATATGAAAATTATGAAATTTTAAAGTTTAAAATACATAAAAGATATTTTTCCATATCATCAAGCTTTTGGATCAGCACATGTCCAGCTCCTTTCCCTTTTTAATTGAGGGAAAAATCATCTCACAATAAAAACAATTGGAAAAAAGGACTTCTTGGGATAAAAAATTTCACATGAGACTTATCCTAACATAACCTCACCAAATAGGACTTATAGGTAATTAATCCTTAAAATTATTATAATAAATCAAAAGGTAATTAGGTACTAGTACGAGTCAAATGACTCTTAGACTAAAATTTTTGGCCCTAATTTTTAGGGTGCATTGTCTATGATATAAAGTTGTAGGTCCAAGCCAAGATAAACTAGATTTCATTGGATCAATTAATTTTACAAACAAACATTTGGTTTGTTGTGATAAAAACCATGCATTACTCTGGTACCAAATGCCTAATGCTAAACTTAATTTTCATGTAATTATTCTAAATGCATATAAAAAAAATGTAACTTAAAATAGTCATTCCCTTGCATTTAATCCGCGAATAAGTTTTTTATTATATACATTGTGAGGCCATGAAATATCCCCTCACATGGATGTTGTGGAGATCCAACGAAGAGAAGAGCTTCACCCCTGTAGATCTGCAATGATGAACATAGTCGGTGCCACCCAACCGGGGTTGCCGGCCGGGGACTCTCCGATGATGAAGTCAGTCCCTGTATAAAGGAAGAAATAGTATATGCATTTGAAGGGGTGTGTGTGTGTGTGGTGGAGGGAGAACAGACATACCTTTCACTTGGGATGCCCCTCTCTTTATATAGATGGGGGGTGTGATATTTATTTGGGCTGGACCTTTGTAGGCTTTGTTTGGGTTGGGCCCAATAAGCTAATACCTATAATTTTCTGGCTCCCACAATTGCCCCAAAACTTTCATTGTCTGCGGTAGAAGGAATGAGAGTTTTTTCTTGCCAAGTTATGCTGTTCAAATAGCTGTTAGGTTTTTTTTTTTTTTGATAAAGAACACTTTGGATAAATGAATAAAATATATGAATGAATGTCTGCATGTATGCGTGAATGTATGCTTGAATGTATGCATAAATGTACGTATGTCTTGAATGTATGTATAAATGTACGATGTACGTATAAATGTACGTATGTCGTGAATGTATGTATAAATGTATATGTGTTGATCATAAGATGTGGGGGGTTGAGCTAAAACCCAGAAAGGAATACAAATAAATCATAACGATAGGCCGCGGTATTCTAACCCCCGGGCATTGGTGTAGGCCACGGTATTCTAACCCCCGGGCATGGGCGTAGGCCACGGTATTCTAACCCCCGGGCATGGGTGTAGGCCACGGTATTCTAACCCCCGGGCATGGGCGTAGGCCGCAGTATTCTAACCCTCGGGCATGGGTGCAGTATTTTGTCAAGTGCAAAGATTGCTTCCAAATATGGACTTTTATGTCGAGCTAGAAATATTTCTATAGGCCGAACACGGAAATGATTACCTGAACCAAATAAGATAGATATATCAGTGAAAAAATTGGACCACGGTATTATTACCCCCGGGTAAGGGTGTAGACCAGTGGTATTATAACCCCGGGCAAGGGTGTAGGCCTTTGCTAACAGCGCTCTGTGCCGGGTGCGAAGATTGCGCTGTACTCGGAGACTTTTGCTGATTTTAAGTGGCAACTAAGTGCCAATGTGGCAAGGACTTTGAATAATGTATCCTGTACCGAATAAAGTGGACGTGTTAATCACCAATAATATTGCTCCGCTTATATGGACTTGCCAAGTAGATATTGGGCCAACTATTTAATTGCCGAGTTGCTTGGTTTGCGTTTATTCCGAGGTAGACTTGCCCCATTGCTTTCGAATGACAAGTGTTAGTCGGAAGGAATGTAGATTCCCATTGCCCTATGTTGCAGGGAAGATTCGGCTTTGGTAAAATGACGGTGCGCAAAAATATGTAGACTGCCGCCTGCCGACTACCAAGCGTGTAATGTATTGCCCAGCAGAAGTTTGTAACTCAAGTAAACGTCATTGTAATGTTTGTACCAAGTTAGCCGAGATGATGATCGGTTGATGTGCCCCAATTGGAGAGCGAAAAATTGACTGATGTCCCAATGGGCAAATGTTTTGCCAAATAATGTTTTTAAGTGAATAGAGTTGCCGAATACTGTGGCCAATGTTGCTGCATAAAGTTTGACGATGCATAAAGTTAACGAATAATGTTGCTTAGCCGAATAGAGTTGATGCGCGCGAATAATGATCATAATGTTGAATTTTAATAATGGTCGAATAGTCTTGCCGGGTTAGGTTTGCTATTGGCAGTGGTTGTCAATTTAGTGGAGTTGAGCTTCTTGTCCAATGTATATTTGCCCCATTACTTTTGAATAAGATTTGTTATTCGGAAGGAATAAATTTGACTTGGGCCAAAGTTGCCGAGTAGGCCGATAATGATTTGAAACGCGTTCCGTGCCCCTGATCGGTACCGCGGCGAAATCAGAATAAAGTCGAGACAAAGTAGGATACTTGTGATATCGGAATCAAATCTGCGACTTATTGGTATTTTTATTTATTTATTTATTTATATATATATATATGTATATTTTGCGAGCGAAAATTGCAAATTTTGACTGTACGGATGGACCCGAAATGCGTCAAATAGCTGGAAAGGGCTATTGGATCGCTGTGATCAGTCTCCTGATGGCGTAATTGTAGCCAAAATATATTTAACGGCTTAGATCAACAGGGTGTAATGCGACCGCGGAGCGCATGATTATTTCTTCATAACTTGCTGGATCATCTTCTCCAGTGAATGAATGTATTTTCTGGGCAGACTTTGAATGGCCCGTACGGCTTCGTTTAAGCTCCGATTTTGACGCGGTTTGTTGCGTTGGAATCGTCTCAAGGAGTACTTCACGTTGGTATGGGCAAAACTAGAGTTTGGCAGCTTTGAAAATTTCAGTTGTCAGAAAATGTGAGCCGTATCGCAATTTTCGGCATACTTTCGTTATTTCTTGACTTCGCGGGTTGGTGGGTTTGGACCCTTTGAGCCGATACGAATCTTGTGATATGTTCAGATATGGATTTCGGCAAGCCAAGATGATAGTCCTGAGCTGAGATATTAGTGCCGAATAAGACATGTTGTTGCCGAATATTGTTGTGCAGAATAATTGTAACTTGTCAAAGAATGTGCCGAATAAGTCAATAGGTTTGCCGAAACTCCTTGTTTGTAATATGCCGAGTAAGCCAATAAAATTGCCGAATTGTTCGTTGGGCCGAATCGCAGATAAGCAATACGATATGATGTTTGCCGAATAGTAGCGCCGAGCAATTTTGTACTTCCGAGAAGTGAATCATGAGATTTTTGCTGGAGGTGAATAATTTAATAATTGGTAGTTGTTCCGAGAATGTCCAATGTTGTGGAGTGGACGTATGTGGCCGAGTAGGATTGCCGAGAAAGGTGGAAGATGCTGAGTAGCTGTTATGGCACTGCCGAACAGCTTTGTAGCTTTGCCGAGCGCGCTTCCATAAGTTTCAGTGTTGTCGAGATGCATTTGCAATGGCACCGCCGAACAGCTTTGTAGCTTTGCCGAGCGAGCTTCGTATGGTCGGCTTGTTCTGTCTTTGCCGAGAGCTTGGTTGGCAATGGTTGGAAGGGAAAAAGAGTTAGCTACTTTGTGCAATTTCGGCAAGTTGGTAGCTATTCGGCATGCGCAAGTAACCTATATGCTGCGAGGAGGATGGCTAAGCTTCAACGCACTCATGGCTAAATTTAACGGCATAATTGTGGGTCATGTTGAATTCTTGTTTTTGATTTCCAAGAACACTTCGACAAGATATATAGGCAATTACATATACATATATATATCGAAAAGAAAAGGCAAAGACCCAACCGTGGGTCCACTTTTTCTAGAGAGAGAAAACGGAAGACCAACTTTGGAGTCCATAGAAAGTTTTAGCACAAGTACATATATGCATATATTAAGAATCAACTTTATAAATGAACTCTGTGAGGTAATAAATGAATAAACAATCTTAGGGATGGGTTTGGCCGTGTAACTCTTTTCTAATGCCGAAAAGATGTTCTTACATAGAGAAGTGTGAAACCCATTTTTAGAGAGAACAAATGAAGGTGCAAATGTAAATCCATGAGCTCTGTTTTGTTTTAAAACGAGTATTAAGCATATAGCAAAATGAGTATCAATTACTAGGCCAACACACTAGCCGAATAGTCCAAATATATTAGTAGCTGTAACCTTAACTAAGAACACATCTTACAAGTGGAGTTCCTAATTAGCTTCATATATAGCCGGTCAAAAGATGACCATAAATTACTATAATAACTCATGAAATTTTTCTAGAGAGAGAGAAAGTAAAGACCCAGCCAAGATTTAATGACAATATCTTTTACATACACATATCAATGCAAGTCAATATTAATATCTATGCAAACAGTTGTTATTTTACAACAAATATTATTTTCATGCACATGATCAACAGGTTCTGAACAACATTTGTGCGAGTTCAAGAAGTTGGTATCTATTCGGCATTTACTGGCAAGTTGATGGGCCAAAGGCGACGCCGAATACAGAATATTGCCGAATAATATGAGGCGTATAGATGGCCTCAGTCTGACCAAATTTTATTCTTATATTATTATTATATATATATAAGTACGTATATATATATATTTATATTTTTATTGGCATTAACCTGAGCCGTATAAATTGGCTCGTATTCTCGCAGTCTATGGAATCAAAAAATGTTAAATTACCTATGAGTGCAAAGATTACGCTAACAGCCGGGATGATTATCAAAGCAACATAAAAATATATAAAGCTAATAAAGAAACAATTCCTAAATAAAGAAACAATTACAGGCGTGGATTTGGCAGAGCCACCCTTTGTACAACGCCGAAAGGAAACTCCCATAAACAAAAGTCGGAAACCCAGTTTTAGAGAGAGAAAGTGAAAATGCTCTGTTTTGATTTTGTTCTTGTTGGTTTTAGCAGGCAAAAATTGATATTCAAAAAACAACCCACCAATATACGCTTACTTACATCACAGATAGATATAATAGTATATGTACGGAGATATGCATATTGCGAATCAAGTTGAATCAAAATAAAAATGAGACCCAGCCGTGGGCCGTATTACTTGGGATTGATTTTGCTTTTGTGGAAAGTGTACTAACCTCAAAGCAACCCATATATGTTTACTTACAGCAGTATATTTGTTGTGTTCTTCGTTGATCTCATTCAGTCGTTCCCACAGACGGCGCCAATTGTGAGGCCATGAAATATCCCCTCACATGGATGTTGTGGAGATCCAACGAAGAGAAGAGCTTCACCCCTGTAGATCTGCAATGATGAACATAGTCGGTGCCACCCAACCGGGGTTGCCGGCCGGGGACTCTCCGATGATGAAGTCAGTCCCTGTATAAAGGAAGAAATAGTATATGCATTTGAAGGGGTGTGTGTGTGTGTGGTGGAGGGAGAACAGACATACCTTTCACTTGGGATGCCCCTCTCTTTATATAGATGGGGGGTGTGATATTTATTTGGGCTGGACCTTTGTAGGCTTTGTTTGGGTTGGGCCCAATAAGCTAATACCTATAATTTTCTGGCTCCCACATACATTATATACCTTTTTCCTATCAATTAAAATTTAAGAAACAATTGTGATCATAAATAATTTACATATAATGTAATATTTCAAATATATACATAAAGTAATAAAATAATTGTCCCTAATTATTTCTTTCAAAAATATTTTCTTATTTCATGCATTGCATGAGTTCATTGCTAGTTTTACATATTGGAAAAGAATGACAAACAAATCCTAATATCTATTTTAGAAAGCACTATCATAAAAAACTTTGGAAATTGTGGGATTTCTAAAGATATAGGTGTTAATCTCTATAAATTCACATTATTTTTATTTTATCATTAGATCCCAAAGGTTCGGTGTGTACCCAATCTTTCAACTGACAAACACACATTTATGTGTACTATTTGGGCATTGTTTTAAACTTGCATTGTGTTTCATGATTGTCTCAAAGATGGATAAGTGCCTGAATGTCCCCCTAACAATTTGAAGAATGTCCATTTCTAAAAAAATAATGAGGGATGTTCCAATGCATGTCCGATGTGTTGGACCGAAAAGTATCCAATGAATGTATCCAATATATGTCCAACACACACAGAACCTCCAAATGTTTGTGTTTTTTAGGTATTTACAATACAGCCCAAGTCAAATGGAGGCATGCAACTTTTAATGTTGGGATGGTCCTGTTCATTTGCATCTAAACTTGGTCAAAACCTGAACTTGCTGCTATCTTCAATTTTTATTTTATTAATTTATTTTTCCAAATTCTGTATTAATTCCTTGATGAAATTTTTGTAGTGGAATTCTTTCTGCAATGGCATCTAGTACAGTGGTTCAGCAGGGTGTCGATATGTTCAGGGAAAGGAGTGTAGAGAAAATTATTCTTGTTGGGGTTTCCGGAGTTGGGAAAACATGGACAGCTAAACAGTTAAGTAAGCATGCAATTAAAGAGGGTTTATTTGAGATTGCTCTCTGGGTATTCTGCAATAGAAAATATCATGGGACAGCTCTTAGTGAGAGTATTGCTCGTCAATTGTCTCTCCTACCCATTGCTGACGAGTGGGAAGCTGAGGATAGCAAAAAGGGGGAAAAGGAGGAGGAGAACCATGAAGACTTGCAAACGATGATAGCTAAATCCCTTGAGAAGAAGAAGGTTCTTTTAATTTTGGATGATGAGGGAAACAAAATGAAGGAAGGACAGATAATGCCCGAATTGGAAACTCTGCTGAATCTTCCCAATGTAAGTTCATACAGGGTTCTAATCACTAGCACAAATGCTCCCACGGGATCCAAAGATGAGATTCTGGTGAAGCCCTTGTCTGTGGAAGAGTCATTGTCCTTATTTCGAGATAGGGTTGGGAGAAGAGTTTATGAAGATCTAGTCATTAAAGATTTAGCTGAAAAATTCATAAAAGAGACCAAATATTTTCCTGCTGCAATTATGTTGATGGCAAAAGCCTTCAGTTATTTTGTTCAATGTGATTCCGGAACACAGATGCTTGAGAGTGCTTTGAAAGAAGCATCTGAATCTGATAGTAAAAACTATAATTTAGCATGGCTACTACACAGTGGGTATGACATGTTACCAAGGAGTGTTTTAATTGACTGTTGTCGGCATGGTAGTCGCTTCTTTCGCAACCGTGGAAGCATTCGTTACAGTGAGTTGATAGCTTACTGGATATTGGAAGGATACCTTGGGCATGTTGATTGTATGGAGAAGGCATATGAAAAGGGCCATTCTGTTTTCATGGAGCTTGTGGATTGTCAACTGTTGAAAAAACTGGATAGTGGTTATGTTGTTGTGGGTACTTGTATCAAGCTCAATACGCCGCATCGCCAAAACCCCACCCACGTTGCAGACCAATAAGGCACCACGTCGGGCATGTTGTATGATTATACATGGCGAGCCCCATGGGCCCCATGTGCCACCCACGTGGCAGACCCATAAGGCACCACGTCGGGCATGCCGTATGTTTGATACATGGCGAGCCCTATGGGCGCCATGTGCCAAGGCAACCAAAACTATATGCTTAGCCTAAGCGGGAGCATATGTACAAGCCCGAATATATCTAGATATGAAGAGCCCTGCAACAGGCAGCACCATGGCCCCAGGGCCCATGGTCCTTCATACCTCGCTCCAAGGCCAAACAACAATACAATCAGCCCCCGGCTCACTTGGAGTTGGATTGATAAATACTAGCTCTCCTAAACATTGAAATAAGCCCGCGGCCAATTCTCCTATTTGGTCGCTTAGAAGCGAGCCCCTCTCCTAAACACTAAGGTGGGCCCTAGCCCATTCACCTACTTGGATGCCTGGGTTGGGAGCAGGACCCAGGCACTACTGCTCGGGATCATCAGAGGATACTGGACTGGCGGCTGAGGTCATGGGATCGTCGAGATGGTTGTCTTCTTGCTAAGACAACTCCATCTCGACCAGGCTTGGAGAAGAGGCAACAATGACTTTACATTCATGTCATTCGATGCATATACGAAACGTTACTTTGCCTGCCATGAAACGTTGCTCTCCGCCTGCGGTCAAGCCGCAGACGGCAGAAGGCTTATATCACTTCTGGCAGAATTGAGGAGAACGAGCCACCTGTCCAACAGTTTGCTTGGGCTCCAATACTCCCGTGGCCTATATAACGTATCGTATATGCAGCGAGAAACAACAACGACAATACAACCAAGTCTTACACCTCTCACACCTTCTCATGCTTTACATTAGTGTTCAAGGTCCATCACTGCCAACTTCTCCCTCTCCAAGCTTGCCTTGACCTCCTCCTCTCCACCTCCGGTGATCTCAGGCCATTGAAGTGCCCGCCATCTTCCCGGACTATCTCTAACCATACATCTCACCCACATTATACTCTGCTGGGGAAGAGTGGTGCTCGCTTCACATGGCACCCAAAAAGAACACCGGAACTGGAATAGCGACATCCCAAGGTGGCGGTAGGGAGACCTTGGCGGAGACCTCGGAACACAACTCCGGCGGCTCTCCGGAAGAACAATCCTCCCAACCGATTATAGCAGATCAGCTACGTGTATTGACTGAAAGCATCACCTCTCTTCAACAGAACCAACAACTCTTAATGGACGCCCTGCTGGCCTTACAAAGGGCACCCATGCTCCCATCATCATCCAACCCTCCTACATCATCTCAAAATGGCGCTCCGCCATTGGCCCAGAATGGTTCAAAAGCCAACCTCGCCACACAAAATGATTTGCGAACCCAAGCGGGAGGACAAACAGTCACCCCGCTCCCTCCATTAGCTCCCAGCCAGACACCTTCACATTGGGTCCATTAGTGGAAGCTCCCACCGTAGTGGCTTCGACTGGCTCTCCAGCTCCGGCAAGTCAAAACCCTTCCCAGCCGTTAACATTGGAGGTCGTAAAAGAGCACATACATAGCTTATTCAGACAACAAAGGTCACGTCACTGCCTCTCCAGAGTTGGACCTCCGTCCCCCTTACCCGCAAAGTTTCCTTATCCGGTGGGTATACAGTACCCAATTTTGTTTTCGAACGGAAAAGGAACGCCAGAGAGCATGTTTCGCGCTTTCTTGATGCCCTTGGAGCTCACCGAGAAGATCGAAACCTCCGCATGAGAGAATTCTCCAAATCCCTCACAGATCGGGCATTTTCGTGGTATGCCAACCTTGCTGCTGCTCTATCTCTTCATGGGAAGACTTGGTAAAAAAGTTTTACATCAAGTTCTTCTACGTTGAAGAAAGGTTAACCACCCTTCATCTTATGAGGGAAACACAACGGCTTGGAGAGGACATCCTCACTTATGTCCGCCGTTTCAGGGAAAAAGCAGTAGATATTCAAGACCCGATGGAAGAACACCAACTGGTGTCATTGTGCATTGAAGGAATGCTCACGACTTATAAACTCCAGTTGGTCAACCACCACTTCCCTGACTTTTCCGCTTTATGTGCTGCGGCCCGAAACATAAGTGAAACAGTACGATCAGGGGCACGAATGACAGCACCACAACCCCATTCATGGCGATCAACAGCACCACAACCCCATTCATGGCGGTCAACAGCACCACAACCCCACTCATGGCAACCAATGGTACCTCAACCTTCTTCATGGAGGCCTAACCGACGCAACCACGTTGTATATGCAGCTAAAGGCTCCTCTTGGGGAAGAGAAGACTCGCAGGCAAAAAAGAGAAAGTTCGATCAAATTCCCCCGCCATTACCTATCTCAGTGAACGAGGCACAGGCACTCCTCAACGCCTGGGTAGAAGATGGAAAAGTTCACCTCCCTGAGCCAAGGCAGCCTGTTACCAAAAAGGATCAAGCGCGGGCAGACTATTGCATATACCATCGTTCCATTAAACATCCTACTACGAAATGTTGGGCACTCAGATCTCTAGTTCGAAAAATGATGTCTGACGACGCTTTGGAGCTACCTCGCCAAACAGAAGATGTCTTGAAAGATCCTCTCCCGCGCCACAAGGACAATGGCAAGACGGTCATGATGCTCTCGCATTATGACGAGATGGAAGAGCCAATGGTGTGCGAGCTCTCCGAACTCCCAGCTTCCACTTGCCCAGACTTTGAGACCAGGCGTGTGATAGCGCTTAAAAAATCGACAAAGTTCAAGTGGTTCTTCGACTAATTCGGCCTGTCTGAAGCAACACGCTTTGAAGCCACCAAGGCCTTTTTAAGACTTGCGGAGCAGAATGGCGAAACCTGCATGAGTGTAAGCGGATCAGTAAGGAAAGTATTTCGAGATAACTCCTTGGCGATAACCTTTACCGAGGCCGACAAGCAAGTACTGTTCCCACATAACCGTCCCCTCTACGTCCCAGTATTCATCAATGGGATGGAGTTTCAAAGAGGATTCATGGATGGAGGAGCTTCACTCAATGTGATGCCTTATTCTACTTTCTAGGCAGCCGGGATCCCACAAAAGCACTTAGTCAGACAACCCATCTCCATCACCGGTTTTGGAAGCCAAAAAATTAAAACCATAGGTCATGTCCAGTTAGACTTAGCAGTGGGACCGATTCGCTCTACTACTAAATTCCATGTTATAGAAGCAGAGACGACCTATCAGGCTCTCCTAGGGAGAACTTGGCTTCACAGATATGCTGCGATCCCGTCCACCTACCATCAATGCGTCAAAGCAATCTACAACAATGAGGTAGTAGCCATAGCTGGCTCTCAAAAGCCTTTTCGAGTAGATGAAGCTCACATGGCAGATGCAGTATTTTACAATCATGTCGATGAAGATGAACCTCCCCTGCCGCTTCGAGGAACTCCTATACCTAACTGGGATGACCTCTCTGAAGAAGATTCATCACCACCTCGCAGAAAGACATTCACCAAATCAGAGCCCTCAAAAAAGCTCCCTAAAGTCACCAGGTTTCAAACAAAAGATGGCAGAATGGTATACCGTTTATGACGGTGCGAGGGGTTGGCAAATGTTACCAATGCCGACCCCCAGCCAGACGACGTAGCAATCGCCCGTCGTGAACTAAGTAAAGAAGATCACTGTTGCTACACCTTGTCTGTGCTGGCCCAACGCCGGCCACTGGCGAAGAATAAAAAAAGTAGAGACAAGAAAAGTAGAAGGAGAAAAAAAGCCGTGGCTTTGCCAGCAACAGTTAAACATTTTGACAAATCCTGTTGTCCTGCGGTAGCTCATCTGGACGGGACCGAAGACTCAAAAGTTAAACCCCTCGCCGAGGCTGCCATTTCATCTCCTAACCAAGTCTTCGCCGGGCAAGATGGATTGCAAGAAGTCCGACCGGCTCCGGAGTGTTTACAGGATGGCCCCCGGCCCCAAAAGCAAGAGCTGGAAGAAATCAACATAGCCCTGAAGGAGAACCCAGGCGTCCTATCTTCATTTGCAAAGATCTTCCAGCAGAACAAAGGGGTCCCCTCATCGAATTGATCAGAAAGTATTCGGACGTTTTCGCATGGACATATGAAGAAATGCCAGGATTAGACAAAGATGTTACCATGCACCGTTTGAACGTCATCCCCCTGGCTCGCCCAGTCAAGCAAGGGGTAAGATTTTATAAGCCCGAGGTGGAGCTCAACATCAAGGACGAAGTGGTGAAGCTGCTTGGAGCAGGGTTTATCAAACCCATCCAACATCCCACCTGGCTTTCTAGATCGTCCCGGTTATCAAAAAGAATGGTCAAATTCGAGTGTGCGTCGATTTCAGAGATCTAAACAAGTCTTGCCCCAAAGATGAGTTCCCACTTCCAAACATAGACACCTTAATCGATTCAGCGGGGGCACCATATGTTCTCATTCATGGATGGCTTCAGCGGCTACAACCAGATCAAGATGGCTCCAGAGGATGCCCCAAAGACGGCATTTCGCACTCCTATAGGTAACTTTTTTTATACTGTAATGCCTTTTGGGTTGAAAAACGCGGGAGCAACATACCAGAGAGCTATGACAGCCATTTTTCACGATATGTTGCACAAGTCCTTGGAATGTTACATTGATGATTTGGTAGTGAAATCCAAAGAGGAGACTAGTCATCTCAAAGACCTCCAAAGAGTCTTTGAACGTTGTAAGAAATACAGACTCAGAATGAACCCGCTTAAATGCGCATTCGGAGTCACTGCCGGCAAGTTCCTTGGCTGCATCGTTCATTGCCACGGGATAGACCCCGACCCAGCAAAGGTTGCCGCCATCAAAAATATGCCGCGACCAACCAATCTAGACGAATTGAGAACCTTCCTTGGTCGAGCATCCTACTTGAGACGGTTTATCCCAACTATGGCCGAAATAACACAACCCTTCAATTCATTACTAAAGAAGGATGTCAGGTTCGTTTGGAATGAGGAACACCAACAAGCATTCGAAGGAGTGAAGTCAGCTTTAACATCCCCTCTCTCCATGACTTCTCCTCAGCCGGCAAGGCCCTTACTCCTTTACATAACTTCCACGCCGAAATCAGTCGGAGCTCTGCTCGCCCAGGAAATTGACGGACTTGAACGACCCGTATACTACATAAGCAGAGTCATCCAAGGGGCTGAGATCCGATATTCCCCCATTGAACGGCACTGCCTCGCCCTAGTGTTTGCAGCCAAAAAGCTCCGCCACTACCTTCTTTCTTACCCCATCCATCTCATGACTAGAAGCGATCCTATCCGATTTCTCCTCACTAGACCAGCGCTCTCCGGCAGGCCAGCCCGCTGGCTCCTATCTTTAGCAGAATATGACATTACTTGCAAAGCTCCCAAGGCCATCAAGAGTCAAGCGCTCGCTGACCTCTTGGCTCACTTCCCTAGTGGAAAACATGAGCCGCCCTCGGATGAATTGCCAGGAGATGAGTTTCAAGCAGCTGAAGTAAACACCGAAGGAGAATGGAGTTTGAGCTTCGACAGATCGTCAACCTCTAAAGGGGGAGGAGCCGGAATAGTCCTTATTTCCCCAGATCAAACTGAAGTCAATTTGTCGTACAAACTGGATTTTAAGTGCTCTAACAACGAGGGGGAATACGAAGCCTTGATATTAGGGCTCATGGCAGCACTCCACCTAGGAGTAAGTCTCTTATGTATCAAAGGCGACTCTAATCTATTGGTCAAGCAGACCAATGGAGATTATGCTATCAAAGAGCCCCCTTTAGCCTCATACAGAACCATTGTCCAAAGGTTGACAGACAAATTTGACACAGTAAGGATAGAACATGCTCCTCGCTCCAACAATCGACACCCAGACGCCCTTGCTACCTTGGCTTCTAAGGTAGAATTCGCGGAAGAATCAACTAAGATAGAAGTTCTGAAACGCTCTATGCCGTGCTCGGTAACAACTATCTTTCCTGAAAAAGAACCCGCCGACTGGAGAGCCCCAATCATCGACGAGCTACGTGCCCCCTCAGGTAAACTACCGTTGTGCGAAATCAAACACTTCACGATTTACCAAGGAGTCCTCTACTACAGAGGGCCTGGGGGTCTGTTAGCACGTTGCATCGATCTTACCGAAGCCAAGTCTAAGCTAGAAGGGGTTCACATCCGCTCTTGCGGAACAGGGGACGTAAGCCTCTATAGGAGGCTACAACGACAAGGATATTATTGGCCCACCATGGCCAAGGAAGCAAACGACCTTCAAGGAAAGTGCACCAAATGCCAGGAATTCCCTCCAAAAGCTGAATGCAATTTCGCAGAAATCACCTCCGACTGGCGTCAGGTGTATATAGATTACCTCAAAGAAGCATCATTGCCGCCGGACCGCTCTGCAGCTGCAATAATCAAGAAGCGAGCCTCGAAATTCTTTTTGCAAGAAGGGCAACTTTTCAGGCATGGCTTTGACGGGAAGCCTTTACGCTGCTTATCGGGAGCAGAAATCCATAAAGTTTTAGAACTTGCTCATGGGTCGGAACACCAGGGAGGAGCTAAGCTATTCCAACATCTTTTGCACATAGGTTATTATTGGCCCACCATGGAAGCAGACGCCAAAATGTATGCCAAACGCTGCAAACCTTGTCAACTCCATGGTAACCTCATTCACGCACCAGCCACTGATCTGCATAGTTCAAGCTCACCATGGCCTTTCCATACATGGGCTATGGATCTTGTTGGCCCCATCTCTCCACCGTCAAAGGGACACATATGGATCGTAGCGGCCACGGAGACTTACACTAAGTGGGTAGAAGCCATCCCTCTGAAGAAGGCAACAGGAGCTGCTGTCTCCAATTTCATTCGAGAATTCATCATATGTCGTTTTGGTATTCCTAGAGTAATCCTGTCGGATAATGGGACCCCTTTTGTCAACTGCCAAGTGGGGAAACTCTTAGTCTCCTATGACATCACGCACCATAAATCAACGCCTTACTATCCCCAGGGCAATGGACAAGCTGAAGCAACCAACAAAACACTCCTTAGAATCCTTTCAAGGACTCTCAAGGATTATCAAAGGGACTGGGCACATGTGCTTCCAATGGCGCTCTGGGCATACAGAACTTCCAAAAGAAGACCAACTCAAATGACCCCATTTTCATTGGTATATGGCACGGAAGCCGTCCTTCCAGTGGAAATTGCCATACCCTCAGCTCGCATGGCCCTCCGAAGTGGAACCAACCCGTACTCCAGACCGTCAGAGTTGGAAGTCCTTGATGAAAGAAGGGACAAGGCCCAGACCAATCTTAGAGTTTACCAGAGCCGCATAGCTAGAGCCTATGATACTCTGGTACGTCCAAGACAGTTCCAAGAAGGTGATTTAGTGTTACGGGCTGCACCTCACGTCATGAGGGGAACATCAACCCACAAGTTCACACCCAAGTGGCAAGGTCCTTATGTAGTAAGGGAAGTCAATGAAAATGGGTATTACAGAATTTCTGAGCCTGACTCTCAAACCCTCCTAAGCCCTATCAATGCGAAATGGTTAAAGGCTTACTATCCTTAGAAATTACTCGTTGCTATATGATGTACTACACCAAGATGTATTGTGCCCATTTGGGGCTCCTTCAATGAATATCATCCTTAGTATAACTATAATCACAAATAGTAAAAGATGATGCTCTAATCATAAAGTCAGCTCCATTAAGTAGTTGAAGATTTTCAATTACAAAAAAAGAAATGGAGGCCCAAATCTCCAACATACAAAAAAAATAAAAATAAAAAAAAGAGTTTTAGGCTATAAAACTATCATATGCTACAAAGCTATGATCCAACTAAATCAAGACTCTGGAAGATTGATCTTCTTCTTCTTCACCCACCAATCTTGCTTCAAGAATCGCTTTCTTTTCTTTCAAGCTAGAAGTTGCCAATTCTGCCTCATTCAAAGCTCTCTTGCATTCCTCCTCCACTCGTACAGCAGCAGCCAAAGCCTTATCCACCTCGCCTAGCTCAACCTCAATCATCCTCCTCCTGACTTTGGATTCAACAAGAGATAACCAGTCATCTAACCAACCCACCTCCAATCTGTTAATCCGGCCATCTCGAAATTCGCCCAAAACAGCACGTTGGACCGATACCTCATCAAGAGAAGCTGTCTCCGGGGATAACTTGTACAGCTCCTTAAGGAATTCTCCAAAACCATCCAAAAAATAAGTCCGAAGATAAGAGCTACCCAAGTGCATGAAAGTGGTCGGTTTATAATGAAGAACAAAGAGTAGTCGAGGAATTAACTCTGCTTTTACCCCGGCAAACAACACAGCTGGATCCAGTAGCTTTTCCTTCCCATCAAGCCCTTTAAGAACCACACTGCCACGGGGAAGATGAATGGGAGACAAATCTCCATCAGTAGCATGAATGAGGGAATAATCTCCATCAATAGCTGGTAGCGACGGCTTCTCAAGGCTACTCCTGATATCACTGGCATCTTTCTGAATAAAGCCAAACAATTTGCGCACGAGCACACCGCCTAAGTCTGAACCAGCGGAAACAATAGGCGAGTTGATTCCAACTTTAGAGCCCGAAGGAATGATGGGCACATTACTCTCTAGGCTCGCAGAGGTCGTAGAAGCATGTAAAGAAATGGGCACAGAAGAGCCAATGCCACATGACAAGCTCACGGATGTACTCGCATCTCCAACTCGTGAGCTAAGCACATCGCTATGTGAAAAATTACAACCACCTTCAAACAAGCGAGCAATAGGGACACCACCTCCAATCTTGGCTCGCAAAGGAACCAATGCATCCCTAGAATTCGGAGTATCCAAAGAAGGCCTGCCACTACTCATGTCACATCCAATATCATCTTCAACATCATCCCTCTCCCCATAATCTCAAGACTCTGATTCGAACCCTCTTCATCATCCTCAGAATTTTCTGCATCATCCTCAACACCTAGAGGGACTGAGAGGCCACCATCATGAGACTCGCCCCCACCCGTGGGCAAGACCTTATGCTGCGCTAATCTTATCCGACACACGCCAGCCGACCCCTGCAAACAATACAGGTATTTTAATACAGACGTATTGGAAACTTCGCAAACACACAAATAATTCCAAAATACGAAATATGAGTTTACCTGTGACGAATCAATGGTGTCAGTCGAGCAACCCTTCGCCTGGCGGGCAACCCTAGTTTTCCAATCTTTGGAGGTACTCTCCAGGCACTGGAACAAGAACGGAGGAAGGGAGTGGCCTTTTACGCTTGGCACTAGAAGGACGGTCAGGAGAAACTATTTGGGTTTGCTCCAAAGCAATAGTCACCTTAGATAAGCGAGCCAGTGGACTAAGTTCCCCCCTATCTGCAGCTAACAAGCCCCGCTCTCCGCGAGCCATACATAAATCAGGGTCATCAGATGGAATGAGCTCAACGTGGACAGGATCGAGATCACCACTCAAGAAAGCCCGAAATAATGCAAGATTGCGTCTCCAATACTGCTTCCAACTAGGGGTGGTTCCGCCAATTCTATCCTTACTTGCTAGCACAACTCGCCCCCGACGCCTTAATTCTTCTGAAAGAAAAGAGTATACATATAATTGCATACAGTCGGCCGCCGAAGGTACAGGGGAATGAAGATGCTGAGGAACCCCTTGATCCAAACCAAATTGTCGAGCAACCCTCAAAGGATTATAGGCCACCACACCGTATCTGCCATCCACAAAGTAAGGTAAATGCCCAGAAACCGTGCTAAGAACCATCACTGAGTCTGCATCTCCTAAGTAAGACACGCCCGGCTCGAGAACAAGCTCGCAATCATCTAGGCGATAGGCAATGGTAGAAGATACTCCACAAACCGGCATAACATAAGGACGAGCAACAAACTTGTCCTCGAAATCAAAAATGCTGGCCAAACTTCCCTGTACACATCCCTCAGCCCACCTAGCAGAACGCGGCTCCTTTTTTTCAATGGAAAACACCTTTGGCATAGGGGCCAAACTAGGAAATCTCACATATAAAAACAACTGCAGAAAGGTAGTAGGGAGGAAGCTAGTAACATCATATCGTCCTTTGGAACGATCAACACCCTCCTGATACATATCTAACCTCTTATATAGCCCTCCCAGAAACAAAGGAGCCAACGGAATGGGACGGCCGGAAGCAAGAATCGCAGCAAGAGGAAAAAGCTCATGGCAAATGCCGTCCTGGGGCCTACCCATCAAGACATAACGGGACAGCCAATATGTAATGAAAGCAGCTAAATGCTCAACACTCCCCCATTTGTCTCCTTCCATTCCTGGACCTATGAATCCATCCTCCGCATTTCCTTGCACTTGATGGCTAAGATCTCGAAACCAGTACCGAAGCCATCCCCCGAAAGTGTTTTTTGGTCGTTTCCGTGATCGAGATGTTACTAACACTTTATTTTGATAACGACTCAACAACTTCCCTGCCGGTGCCACGGCCTCCTCCAATCTCCCGACAATAGCCATCTGGCTAAGGGACAAACTTCCCACGCTAGGGTTTGCCGATCCAAGATGCTCCAATCCCGTCAAAACAACTACATCCTCTAGAGTAGGAGTCGTCTCGCCCCATTGTGCAATAAAAGTATGAGAACTCGAACTCCAACGGGACAATGCGAACTCCAACCAAGATGGCTCTCGTCTAATCCGCATACACTGAGAAATAGCAGTAGCAATCTTGGCCCCAGTAAGCACCTCACAATATGAAGGATGACGAAAAATAGCTGCACTCCACACATCGAAGTCATCCTTGGCCCCCGTATAATCCTCAAAAGCCGGGAAGGAATAGGGATAAGTGCCCCTCTCCACATGAAAACGTACAATAGACTCTGGAGGAACAAAAGCTTCAACCCCTTTCTCTGGCTCAACCCCACCAAGAAGAAAATCAGTCGACCCCCCGCCGTTGTCATCAAATAAATCCACCCTCGCCCAAAACAAATCCATGGCACCAAAGAAATGTGCCCTACACCAATATTCCGCTGGAGGGACGATTGGAGGATCCGCGTCCTTCTTGGCCTTAAAAAGATTTTTCTTGGATTTATCCACTTTCGACTTGGAAATACCAGAAGACCCTGCTAGTGATCGTTGGGCGCTGCGACGGGACACAACACTTCCCTCTTTTACTTTAGCCATATCTCAAAGGCTCGCCTTTCCTGCATCAACACAAGATTTGCAAATCAGAAATGTCATTCGTGCATTTTTTCCCAAAAAAAAAAAAAAAAAAAAAAAAAAAAAAAAAAAAAATCATCTCTCCCCTCGCTAAGGCACTATTTTGAGTTAGGCCTTTCCCTTGCAATTCATCTCTCCCTCCCTTCCAGGTATATTTCTATCCCTCGCTAAGCATTTATGTTTCTATACATTACCCATGTTTCTATCCCTTTCCAAAAAAAAAAAAATCATCTCTCCCCTCGCTAAGGCACTATTTTGAGTTAGGCCTTTCCCTCGCAATTCACCTCTCCCTCGCCTTCCAGGTATGTTTCTATCCCTCGCTAAGCATTTATGTTTCTATACATTACCCATGTTTCTATCCCTTTCCAAAAAAAAAAAAAAAAAAAAAAAAAAAAAAAAAAAAAATATCTCCTCCCCTCGCTAAGGCACTATTTTGAGTTAGGCCTTTCCCTCGCAATTCACCTCTCCCTCGCCTTCCAGGTATGTTTCTATCCCTCGGTGAGCATTTATGTTTCTATACATTACCCATGTTTCTATCCCTTTCCAAAAAAAAAAAAAAATCATCTTCCCCTCGCTAAGGCACTATTTTGAGTTAGGTCTTTCCCTCGCAATTCACCTCTCCCTCGCCTTCCAGGTATGTTTCTATCCCTCGGTGAGCATTTATGTTCTATATATTACCCATGTTTCTATCCCTTTCCAAAAAAAAAAAAAAAAAAAAAAAAAAAAAAAAATCATCTTCCCCTCCCTAAGGCACTATTTTCAGTTAGGTCTTTCCTCGCAATTCACCTCTCCCTCGCCTTCCAGGTATGTTTCTATCCCTCGGTGAGCATTTATGTTTCTATACATTACCCATGTTTCTATCCCTTTCCAAAAAAAAAAAAAAATCATCTTCCCCTCGCTAAGGCACTATTTTGAGTTATGTCTTTCCTTCGCAATTCACCTCTCCCTCGCCTTCCAGGTATGTTTCTATCCCTCGCTGAGCATTTATGTTTCCATTACCCATGTTTCTATCCCTTTAAAAAAAAAAAAAAAAAAAAAAAAAAAAATTAAATTGAGTTAGGCCTCTTCCCCCGCTAGGCCTCTACCCCTCGCAGCTCGCTAGGCCTCTATCCCTCGCAGCTCTCCCTTCGCAGTAATCTTTCCTTCCCCTCGCACCCCGTCTCCCTCGGTTCATTTTCTTTCTTTATTCCACCAAATTCTTCCGTTAAAAAAAAAATAATAATAAAAATAAAAAAAAATAAAAAAATTCTGATGATGCAAGTCACCTTCCCCTCGCATATCAAAACCCAAATTTTGGGATAGCCCCTTCCCCCTCGCACAACAAAACCCACATTTTGGGATAGCTCCTTTCTCTCGCATAACCAACTCCATTTACTTCATTATTTTATTTTCATACATAAGTAAATAAATAAATTTGAAAAAAAAAAAAAAAATCGGCATTATTTTGGGATACACCTTCCCCTCGCACAACCTAACCCATCCCTCGCAACTCTCTTCCACCCCTCGCATATTTTGGGATGGCCCCTCTCCCTCGCATAACAAAACTCATATTTTGGGATAGCCTCTTTCCCTCGCATAACCAAACCCATTTGCTTCATTATTTTATCAAAAAAAAAAAAAAATGGGCATTATTTTGGGATACACCTCCCCCTCGCACAACCTAACCCATCCCTCGCAAGTCTCTTCCACCCCTCGCATATTTTGGGATGGCCCCTCTCCCTCGCATAACAAAACTCATATTTTGGGATAGCCTCTTTCCCTCGCATAACCAAACCCATTTGCTTCATTATTTTATTAAAAAAAAAAAAAAAAATGGGCATTATTTTGGGATACACCTCCCCCTCGCACAACCTAACCCATCCCTCGCAAGTCTCTTCCACCCCTCGCGTATTTTGGGATGGCCCCTCTCCCTCGCATAACAAAACTCATATTTTGGGATAGCCTCTTTCCCTCGCATAACCAAACCCATTTGCTTCATTATTTTATCCCAAAAAAAAAAAAAAAAAAAAAAAAACAACATTCCCAAATTGTTATGGGTTTTCATCTTTCCTATTTTTCCTTTATTTACAGCCTTCTATTACCTCATCAATTTATCAAATAAAATAAATAGCCCCTTCATTATTCTATTTATTTATCTTCTTTTTATATTTATCCAAATTCTTTTGAGAGCTTACCTCGGTTCAGCTTTTCGGTTTACAACCTATAAAACAATAAAACCTCATAACTACAATCTTTAAATTTTGCCAGAAAGCTCTCCCATATTTATTCTAACAGTTTTTTTTTCAGCATACATCTCTCCAGTGTTGTTAGTAACGTTCCAACATTTTCGCTCTTTACCTAATTAACATTTTATTATAGACCTCTCTAATTCTTCAAAACACAACCCCTTTTTTATTGATCTGCCTCATGCTCAAAAAATAAAAAAATAAAAAAAAAAAATAAAAAATAAAAAAAAATAAAAAAATTTCGTGGCTGGTTCACCTGCATTTTTCAAACAGCCCTCTTTTTCCAAAATAACACTATATATATTTGTATATGTATATATATATATATCAATATATATCAAATTCAGCTGCGCAACACACATACCTTTCAAGCCCACGGCAGTGCCGATCGCGCTGAGCTCCGCGAGTGCTCGCGGCTCTTCTTCTTCCCCTTCCTGGTTCGCTGCTCCTCTCAGGATTCACCCACAGCAATAACCCTTCGCCACTCAACTTTACCCGACCAAACAGATCGAAACCCAGCCCTTCCTGCCGATGGCTCACGCGCAGGTTCTTCGATCAAAACCCAACCAGAACCCAGCTTTAGCAGCCAAACCAGAATCCGAGCTCAACTTCCGACAGCCCAACCGATCGCCTCATAGCACCCCTGCGGCTCACAAAGCGGCAATTTCCGCGACTCGCAGCATTTTTCTTCTCTCCTTTCTCCCTCCGCCCGACTCACCTCTCTCCCCCTTCGCGACTTCAAAGTTCGATTCCCCAATTTGAACCCAATAATATAAAAATCTAGCCCCTTTCCTATACCCAGAAACCGAACCTCCGTCGCAACCTGGGTTCAACCAATGACAGCGTGCGAGTCGCCTCACCACTGCGCACCATTCCACACCCTTGCGACCCACCAATGACGGCCTACGACAGCCTTCGTCTTGCTATCTTTCCTCTATAGCCAACCAAGCTCACAAACAGGGACAGAAAATATAGAAAACTCAGAACTCAACTCGCAGAGAGAACGAAGCAACCCAGCACTCCACTTGGATTGAGAGACTATGGAACACTTAGACCCAAACCTAAACAGAATGGTACAACAAAACCCTAGAACCACCAAACACGGTTTTTTATTTTTATTTTTTTTGTTGTTCTCTTTTATGATCTAATGGTTTTCTTTGTTGTTCTTTTTTTTATGGTCCATTAGTCTAACAAACCCAACTCTGGGTAACCATGTCCATGAGACCCCCTTCTGTACAACGGGTAAAAGGGGGGCAAACAGGGATCCTGATTCAAAAACAAAAAAAAATATATATATACAAAAAATAATAATAATAATAATATACATATATGTATATATCTAGAGTCTTTATGTCTACAAACCGGCGAGCTCACTATTCCAATGATTCGAACAAGTTCAAGTTATACCCAGAATATACACAATCTTTTGTGTGGCAATAATGCAGCGTTCAAGTAGGACGAGAAGTTCCACACACACACACACACACAAAAAAAAAAAAAAAATGAAAGGGGCTTAAATAAATTTATATACATTCTGAGGTCGTACCTTCCCAAGAAAATCCTTAAACCAATCAAAAATTCTTTTTGCCTGTTACAAATATTAAAAGCACACTGCAACAACCTTAGGCTCTTCAAAAAGCTGCACAAGCTATCACATTATGCTTTGAGCAACTCCAAAATCAGTAGGTCTGCTCTAAACCTATAAATCCAATTGATGAGTTGTCTTCTCCATCGCTCTTTCCCAACAAAAGGCTGCAAAAGTCAATAAATTCACCCCCTCTTTCCCGTCTTTATAAGAGAGCACAAATGCAAGACAACAACACACAAAAACGCGGGCAAATTCATATCTAATTGCTAACACTCTCCTTTCAACCCATTCTCTCTAAATGGCTTCCGGAGGCCACGGGCACCGAGATAACACCGTTTGGCGGCCGGTGAACAAGGCTCCAAACCCACGAGGTCCAAGTTATAGAGCTTCAAGCTCCAGCTCTAGAGCTTCAAGCTCCACTCCTACTCACCACCGCCGCCCGGTGTGTGAATTCTTTCGAAAGATGCTCTCTATGCCTCCATGGCAATTCCAAGATCAGCTATTCGAATCCCCTTGGATCCAACACCCAATATCTGCTCACACAGTCGTAGAAGTGCCAGAAGAATTCCGGGGTAAAATAAGAGGATGGTACAAAGCACTAACCATTCCAGAACTTTACACAATACCACCGTCCCATACTTGGTTTTTGCTAAACCAAGAACTCAACCTCACTCTCCAGGGATCCACCTGCCAGGCAAATCAGGTGTTAGTCCCACATTTCGAGAGGATCCGCATCAACATCCTCTCGCAAAGACCGACAGAGAGAGATCTAGACCACCACATCTCCATCATGTCAGCACCATTAGGAAACCCAAATGAAGATTTGGGACTTGGGTGGGACATAGAGAGTTTTGCAGATCTCAACATGGGAGAAGGGAGCGCTTCCCGCAATGCTCAGCCAAACATCCCCTACAACATTCCGCTTAACATCCTCTTCTTCAACACCGAGGGCGTCGCTCGCCCTAACTTCCTCCAACACTACATGCACCTACATTCTAGCGGACGCTTCCACCTCATCATCATCACAAACACAAAAAAATGGGGAAGCGAGGCTCAGTTCATGAGCCAAATCATGGGCTTTCCTAACACCAAGACCATTGCCCCCCATCCTAGCGGCATGGAAAGGGTGAGGGGCGGAATCTGGTGCCTATGGAACGAAGCTGAAATCTCCTGTGAAGTAGTGGAAATTCCGCGAAATCAAGCCATCGCCCAACAAGCCCACATCTTTATCCGGCCGGCTCGTATCGGATGAAATTTAAAATGTAAACTCTCCATGAGCAATCCAAATGACCCCATTGTATCAAAAGCCTAATTTTAGACAACTCTATCTGAATACCTGTTTGCATGAGTTTATATTTTTCAAAACTTTTTAACATAGCCATGTACAAATACTCTCATTAGCTATAAGAGCATCTGTACAGGGGGGCATTATTGTGGGTACTTGTATCAAGCTCAATACGCCGCATCGCCAAAACCCCACCCACGTGGCAGACCAATAAGGCACCACGTCGGGCATGGTATGATTATACATGGCGAGCCCCATGGGCCCCATGTGCCACCCACGTGGCAGACCCATAAGGCACCACGTCGGGCATGCCGTATGTTTGATACATGGCGAGCCCTATGGGCGCCATGTGCCAAGGCAACCAAAACTATATGCTTAGCCTAAGCGGGAGCATATGTACAAGCCGAATATATCTAGATATGAAGAGCCCTGCAACAGGCAGCACCATGGCCCAGGGCCCATGGTCCTTCATACCTCGCTCCAAGGCCAAACAACAATACAATCAGCCCCCGGCTCACTTGGAGTTGGATTGATAAATACTAGCTCTACTAAACATTGAAATAAGCCCGTGGCCCATTCTCCTATTTGGTCGCTTAGAAGCGAGCCCCTCTCCTAAACACTAAGGTGGGCCCTAGCCCATTCACCTACTTGGATGCCTGGGTTGGGAGCAGGACCCAGGCACTACTGCTCGGGATCATCAGAGGATACTGGACTGGCGGCTGAGGTCATGGGATCGTCGAGATGGTTGTCTTCTTGCTAAGACAACTCCATCTTGACCAGGCTTGGAGAAGAGGCAACAATGACTTTACATTCATGTCATTCGATGCATATACGAAACGTTACTTTCTGCCTGCCATGAAACGTTGCTCTCCGCCTGCGGTCAAGCCGCAGACGGCAGAAGGGCTTATATCACTTCTGGCAGAATTGAGGAGAACGAGCCACCTGTCCAACAGTTTGCTTGGGCTCCAATACTCCCGTGGCCTATATAACGTATCGTATATGCAGCGAGAAACAACAACGACAATACAACCAAGTCTTACACCTCTCACACCTTCTCATGCTTTACATTAGTGTTCAAGGTCCATCACTGCCAACTTCTCCCTCTCCAAGCTTGCCTTGACCTCCTCCTCTCCACCTCCGGTGATCTCAGGCCATTGAAGTGCCCGCCATCTTCCCGGACTATCTCTAACCATACATCTCACCCACAGTTGTCATGGACAGTGACCGAGCAATTGTAAATTTGGATGACTTTGACCACTGTGGATTCGGGGGGACCACCAGTCTTGGCTTGGCTGATCTGCTTGAGGACTGTGAGGGGACAACCAGTCTTGGCTTGGCTTATTTGTTTGAGGATGGTGAGTGGGAAGGCTTTGGGAGAATCAGTCAGGCAGATGGAATGATAAAATCAGTTTGTTCGACTAAAATGGGGCAGAAACTGTCAACGCTTTTCCTTAATGGAAATCGTTGTCTGGAAATCCTTGATAGTTTCTCTGGGTTGGAGGAACTCCAAGTTCTTGCCCTTTTCAACCCGACCGCCAAATCACTGACACAACTCTTGTCTAAAATGCGCCAACTTATTGTGCTTGTTCTCAGAGGTTGTGATTTTTTGGTGGAGATGGACCGCAAGTTTGAACTTACAAGATTGACTGTTCTTGAGATATCTAATGCTGGCTCCTTGAAAACAATTCCAGATGATTTTTTTGCACATATGCTCCAGCTTCAAAGCTTGCATATATCCGAACTGAAGGTTGATCCTTTACCTTCATCTCTTTATAACCTTAAAGAATTACGCCGGCTCATTCTTAGAGGGTGTTCTTGCTTCCAAACAATAGACAGTCTGAAAAATTTCAAAAATCTCATGGTGCTTGATGTTTCTAGTGCTACATCTTTGACAAAATTTATCGACAAAACCTTTCGACACACTCCAAAACTTCAGACCCTTAATCTTTCACATACCTCTATTAATAGGATACCAAAACTTAAAGATCTTGGACAGCTTACTCATCTCTCACTACGTGGCTGTAAACTCTTAGATAGACTGCCCAAAACTGATTTACTAACTAGTCTCCAAACTCTTGATCTTTCAGGTGCTATAAAGTGTAAGGAATTCCATGAGCAGTCACAAAAACTTCCTAGTGGCCTTAAAATTCTTGATATATCACAAACTCCTTTAGAAAAACTATCTTTTGAGATTAATGCTCATCATCTCTTTATAAAACATTGCCTTCGGCTACAAAAACTACCCTGCATTGAAGCACTTAAAGATCTCGAGGTACTTGATCTTTACCTCAAGTCTGGTTGAAATTGAAGATCAATTCTTTAGCCATCTGTCTTTTCTTCAAATTCTCAACCTGTCAAAAACTGGAATAAAAACTCTTCCTTCAGTTTCCAAGCTTAAAAACCTGCGTCAGCTATTATTGTCAGGCTGTATTGCTTTGACAGAGATAAAAGATACATCTTTTGAGCAGATGTCTTGCCTTCAAAATCTTGACCTCTCTGACTGTACTAACTTAAAAGCACTTCCACCTCTAGAAACTCTATCAAATCTAAAGGAGCTAAATTTATGTGGTGTTAGTTGTTTGAAGAAAATTGGGGCTGGTTTTTTGGAGCACATGAGCCACCTTCAGATTCTTGACCTCTCTGAAACCCAGATTGGATGGTTGCCATCCATGTCAAACCTCAAAAGCCTTCGTCAGCTGTCTATAAGAGGTTGTGAGGATTTACCAACAGTGCCAAATTTGGAAGTGCTCATGAGCCTTGAGGTTCTGGATCTTTCTGGAACAGCAGTCACTCATATACCATCCCTTGAGAATTTTAGCAACCTCAGACAGCTCCTCCTTAGGGGTTGTTCAAACTTGGAAGGGTTTATGCATGGGGAAATGATTGATTTGTTGGGGACCACTGTTAAAGAGCTTCCCTATGGAATCTCAAAGTTGACTCATCTTGAGTGCCTTGATCTACCACACACGGAAAAAATACAAGGGGCTGAGAGCAGAAATATGAAGTCCCTGCCAGAAGTGGATGATCCTAATCAGTGGAGCATGTCCAGTTTTGACAATCCTCACATTGCCATGAGTGGTATTCAGTTTCTTCAAATTTTAAAGAAAAATCCCTCTTTACTGGAGACACGATTTCATTTATGTGTCCATCCTACCAAAGGGAAAAATAAGAAGGGGGATACATATTCTTATAGAAATGACCATATTTTCAGAGACATCCTCTTCCGGACTGCAGAATTTGATTGTTTTAAAGAGCAACGATCACTGGAGATACATGGATTCGACCTTTTCCCCAGTGGTGTAGGGGATGTGCTCTGCAATGCTGACTGTGTGTTTTTTATCAATAACACATTCAACAAATGGTTTTCTGATATTGGTGTTTCCAGCCTTCAGGCAATCAAAGGCTGTTGGATTGAGAGATGCACAAAAATGGAGGGTGTTTTTCAAGCAGGAAAGGAAGATATCGCTGAACTGGGGTTAGAAATTTTAGGGATATCAAATGCTAAAAATTTGAGTAGTATATACACTGGGAACTTGCATTGTCGGAGCTTTCAAAAGCTTAAATGTCTATATCTTGACTGTTGTCCTAAGCTTTCAACTGTTTTCTCGTCATCCCAGCTGCCAGAAAACCTCAAAGTTCTTCAAGTCAGATTTTGTGATAAATTGGAGACAGTATTTGAACAATCATCTCCAGAGCCCGAATTGCAAAATCTGGAGATATTATATCTGTGGGAATTACCAGAACTAACGAGCGTTGGATGCAGATTGCCCTCCCTACAAACTCTGAAAGTATGGGCGTGTCCAAAACTGCAGAAATTAGAAGACACTAATCAGATTGGCTGAAAGTATACAGACTTTATGGATTTCCAATGTTGTTGATTTGAAGAACATATACAGTGGAAGCCAGCAACTTGAAACTTTGATTCTTGAGAGTTGCCCCATGCTTGAAACTATTGTCACTTCATTGCAGCAGCCACAAAGTCCCATGACTGTCAAAATCAAGTCTTGCAACAAATTAAAGCCTGTGTCTGGAAGCAACACATTAGCAGAGTCTATAATGCAGTAGCTGCATGCACTGAATCTGCACAAATTGCAAAAATTGGAGGAAATTGGGTTTAGAAAAACTGTTGTCACAGGATGCCTAAATTCCCTAGTGGGTTGAATATCAAGATCTCCTCCTGTTAGCTATATCAGAGGAATTTGACATGGAAGGATATCGGGCAATTGTAATTGAACAAAATACAAATTCATTGAGATGCTGAACAATTGTTGCCTTTTGCACTCCCAATCTGACTTCAGGTTATTATTTTTAATATTACTCTTCATAATCATTTTGTTTCACTTACAAGTGCATCCACATCCTGCTGAAAGGTTTTTTTTTGTTTCTTTTTATTTTTATTTTTGTTTGTTCTTGCAAACCTAAATTCTAGTATGAGCTTCTTGATGCCTTTTATTAATCTGGAACAACAAGCTGATCATTTTTCATCACAATCAGAGACATTATATATATATATATATTTAGATGCCTGTTTTTTTTTTTTTTTTTTTTTTTTAAATCTTTTCTTGGTTTGATTTTATGCTGTAGTTACATATGCCTCTAAATCAAAGGTTTGTTTTCTGGATTTGTTGAGACTTCAGCTTCCATCTGGAAGAAGGCTGCCAATAAATCATGGATGTAGAGGCACAAGAATAATGTCTATGATGTTCATGAATATTTTGGTGGTTGAACTCTTGAATGAAAAATAATGTGGGGCACGAATGGATACCTATGTCAGTGCTGCCTTACGAAAAACTTTATCCAAGTCAGGATGAACATCTAAAACCTTTCTCAACTTCTAGGGCCTAGTACAGTTAGTTGTCTGTCGTCATATACTTCTGAACAGCAGAAACTGTTTTTAATATTCATTTCTCATTTTATTTTTGCAGGGATTGTATATTCATTCTAGCTGCTACTGCACTTCTCAATTGCATTGTATTGAGAAGAAGTTGCTTTCTATTCCTGGGCATTGGTCATCTCAGTTGGAGCATAAATGGGATTTTACTAGACAGGGATTAGGAGGAAGTTTAACTTTGAGGTGAGCATCTTTCTCTCCGGTTGCGTGTGATTCTACATTAGCTGACTGCTATTTTTACATGCCACCTTTGTTTAATATATTTTTTTTCCTACTCTTGTTTCGCTTTGTATTGTCATATTTTGGCTCTTGTTTTATGCCATATATGCATGCACTGTAAGTACATTTCTGAGTAGGTTTGCATTTTTTCTGGAGAAAAAGTAAACATGTTGTACTTGGGCGCCTTGGGTTAATAATTGCTTATTTGCCTTACTTCACCTCAATAAGCAATAGACTAGACCATCCATTTCCTTTCCCACGTCTACATTTTTCTACACCTGCAAGTTTTACCCCATTGAATAAGGGAGATGGAAAATACACCAAAAGAATCTCTCTACACCAACTGTACATGAATTTCTTTCATAAGGTGGAAGGATCTCACTGCATCTGGTGGGTGTAAAAACAAATTGTGCGAGTCTGCTTGGAAGTTCCCTTTGAATAACTGTCATCTGCAGTTGCCTGTTTACATGAATGTCATGTTATCTAGAATTCAGGAATCCTCAGAAAGCAATGCTTGACTGAAGTGTATGCATCCTCTAGAAATTGAATTAGGGGAATATGTTTTTCATTGTATTTGAGAGGACTATATGGTGCTCATAGTGTTAAAATGTGCCAATAATTCAGGATTCCAAGGAATGGCCTTGCAGTTTTCTTTTTCGTATCATTGTGTTGATTGTATCGTTGACTCTATTTTATATACTATCAAACAACATAGACTCCTTATGCCTACTTTTGTTCTATGAGTCTGACAGCTTTGGTGGGGCAAAAGAACTTCAAAAATAGAAATAAGAAAAGTAACCCCAAGGAGTAGACCTAGTGGCAAGGTCTTGGGGGTGTGCTCCCTCGAAGGTTCAAGGATCGAAACCTCTTAGGTGTGAACAATTTCTTGGGGCTATTGGACTGGGGGAAAAACCTTTGAATTAAACGTGGTGCACTTATGGAAAACTCATTGCTAAGGGCCTATGCTCCCTGGGGATTAGTTGGGCTTTGATCCCGACACCCCGGTACCAATAAAATAAATAAATAAATAGGTAAATAAAAAGTAAAATAAAGCAAAGACGTCAATGTTGGTTGTTGGCCTCCCGTTCTTTCAGAAATTCAGGGTCGGCTTGTAGAATGCTCACTCCAATGCGTTATTTCTATGTTGCTAGACTTCCTTAGATTTGTATATTATCTTGATTTTGCATTGGGAAAAATAAAATCGAAAAAGAGTCTTTTTGCATGCTACATTCTTCCTCATTTGTTCCACTCTTTCTTTCTTGCCCTAGTCAGGACTGATTTATGATTTTTCTTATCATTTTAACCCTCTTTCTCTATCAGGTTACCTTTTTCTTTTCATAATAAGCCAAACAATAAAATGCCCATTAAAAAATGGTGTTTTTTATGGCAAAAACAGAAATCAAGAAATAATAAACAGGAAATAAACACACAAGCACACAAATGATTTATGTGGTCCGGCTGTAAGTCTATTTCCATGGGTGAAGTGTGATGAGTGAATTTCACTAGAAATATAAAGATTACAATGAGCCGGCTCTTTGAACTCAACCATCTCTTACATAAGATCTGCAAAAGACCATCAAACCTAAAATCCCAAAATAATCCAATATATACAAGGGTCTGAAAAGAATCAAACCAGGACAAAATATCCCAAATGCAAATAGTGGACCTAGCAATTATTTGGGTCATGTGGTCCCAATGAGTGATGAACATAATCCGTATTGAATTCAAGTCACGCCCATAACAATTTTCTTCAGTTGCATTGATGAATCCAAAAAGTTTCATGAATGCTTCGTATCTCTACGCACACTGCATGCTTATCATCTGAACCATGTCAATGTTGGTATTCCTTCTCATAAATCCAATTCTATGTTACATGTGTAAGAACCAGAATTTCAATTAATTAATTATCTATTTAATTACAATTTAAAATTTATTATTATTTTTTAAGAGGAAAATTATAGTAAATTATAATTTGATCTAATAATTGTAATTTATGTAAATTAATGGAGACACAAAATAAAATAAAATAAATAAAAGAGATTAATTACTTTTGGGAGTCAATTATATGCATATACAAAAGATAGGATAAAACCCTAAGTCCTCATTCTATTATTCTCCATCATTCTGTTATTAAAAAAGCTAGAGTGAGAGACGACTAAGGTTGGTATCAAATACAGAAACATCAGAAGACATAGATGACAAAAATCTCTTCACATTATCTGACTTCTTCCTTGCAGCTTGTTTAGTCAAAGCCTCAAATTGTGCCTCTATGAATGACTTCAGAAGAGGCAAAATGATGACCTGATAAACAAGATTAGGCCATTGCTTATGTTTCACTTCTAGCTCCTGCATAACAAGAAAATCCCATATGGTCATTGTATCAATTCTGCTAGACCCCACATACAGCTGCTCAATTTGTCTCTGCATTAAAATGCCAAAACAAATATGTTTTTGAGCCACAGACTCTCTCCCATTTGAAAGATTATTTGCTATTGCTTGAATCCAAATAATGCTCTGGATTTTTGTAGCTTGTGTAGAGGCAGGCCACAGGCCTCTCTGCAAGTTCAGCCTTGTGTCCAAAGTTGAAATACAATGACACTCAAATCCACCAGGGTCCCAAGTCTCACCGAAGCAAGCAGAGTGGAAATAAGCAAATAAAACTGGCAGAAACTTTTTTATGCCTTCTAGAACAAACAGACAACTGATAGATGTCGACATTAATTGTTTCTTCATCATATTGTGCTACAAAACTCATTGTAACTAGAGAAATTGTTGAATTCAGATCTGTTATAAAATCCATTTTAACCTCCTTGGCTTTATGTCCCATAGCCAACACATCTAGTGAAATCCCTGAAATCTGAATTTTTTCGTTTGCTTTAATTCCCAATTCAATGATGCTTGAACATTTGTCATTTTTCACTGATGAACTGTCAGATTTAGGAATCTTCTATTTAGATACAATCTCTAAATGGAAAAGATAGTGAGTTTTCATATCCAGATATGGAACATCTACTTTTAATTTCCCCAATTGTACCATCACCACCACATTCTTCTCATTCGTATATGACTCATCATCTGAACTGTTGTGGCTGTTGTTGTTAGAAATCCGTCCATCCAAGACTTTTGTCCATCATAAGATTCTTCCTCGTACCCAGCAATGATTCTTTCTGTCATAATCTTCATTGGCTTCAATACATCATCAACTTGGATAATAATTCCCCTGTTTTTAGCTATCACTTTTGAATCATCACTTTTTATAATCACTATCTTCATCATTCCAACTTAAAACACCCTCTTCTAATTCCTTTGCTTCATTGCAATGCATATTTGGATCACATTAAAAATCAAAAACTGTCTTAGAATTAAGTATTTGATTACCAGCACTTCCATCAAAAATCAATTCTTACCATGAGATTTGATCTCAGAATTGGTGCTTCAATTGCTCATCTCTTGTAGTAAAGCTAAACCAATGGTTTGATCCATGGTATAGGGTTGGAACCCTTGCACACCAGCCTTGATTTCATATGTAGGTCCATTAATGAAGCACTTTATTAAGAATTCTTCAGGCACATTCTGGGTTTTGTCAACTATTTCTGGACCGAAGGACTTGAAAGTCCTAGCCCTTTTACTCCTTGACTCATCTAATTCCTACATGATCATTATCACTAACAACTTCATCAGTTTGCTTCACAGAACTTGGATCCCCTACTTGGGTACGACAAGGAAATACGTATTCAAAGAAAGACGCATTTCTTGACTTCATGATGGTATTCTTGTGTATATCTGAAATATCAAACTTATGCACAATAAACCGATATGTACTATTTTGTATATAACCAATGAATATACAATTCATGGATTTTGGGTCTATCCTAACCTGCTTGGGTGTAGGCACCACCATTTTTGCAAGACACCCCACATTCGCAAGAATTTATATGAAGGCTTGTGGCATTTCAATAATTCGGAAGGTACTTTTTAAGAATGTAATTCGTAGAGAGAATTGCTTCCCTCACATGTTCTTTAGCAACCTAGAATTAATCAACATTGCATTTATCATTTTTTTCAACGTTCTATTTTTCCTCTCAGCAATGCCATTTGACTGAGGGGAGTATAGAGTTGTAATTTGGTGGATAATCCCGTATTGAGCACAAATCTTAATAAATGGTGATTCATACTCACCACCACGATCACTTCTCGATGCCTTAATCTTTCGGCTTAGTTGATTCAATAGCCGCATCTTTACTTTTAAGCAAGTACACGACAATATTTAGTGCAATCATCAACAAAAGTAATAAAATACTTATTGCCACCCTGAGTTTGTATGAACTTAAAGTCACACGCATCATTATGTACTAAATCCAAAGGTTTGGAACTTCTTTCAATAGAATGAAACAAACTCTTAGTTAACTTTGCTTCTACACAAGTTTCACACTTGTGATTTGGATTAATCTTGAAAGATGATACGTCATCTAACTTGATTAATCTACGCAAAGATTCGAAATTCACATGACCTAGTCTACCATGCCACAAGTTAGAAGACTCAAGCATGTAAGCAGAAGTATAAGCTTTCTCATTAATCTTAGGAATAATAATCATTACATTTAATTTAAACATACCAACCGACAAATACCCTTTCCCTACATAAACTTTGCTTTTGGTCACATGACCTTATCGGATTCAAAAATCATGCGGAAACCATGCGTACTTAGGAGGGAACCCCAGATCAGGTTCTTGTGAATGTCCGACATAAATAGAAATATGAAATCATTTAGAGTCGGCTATTTTCCTGAAGTCATCTTCAGGACCATCTTACATTTTGCCTCGATATTCGAGGTTGCAAAATTTCCCATAAACAACTTGCCGTTTGTAACTGGCTCGAAGCTTGTGAACATCATCTTCTCAGCACATATGTTGCTAGTGGCACCAGTTTCCACCCACCATTCTTTTGGATTGGATCCCGCCATGTTCACCTCAGTGACAACAACAGAAAGATGCATGTCAGATACTAGGGGTGCTCGCAGTTTGGTTGTGGCCAAGAAACCTCTAATCCGCCATCCGTCAAAAACTAGGTGAATTGATCTGCAACCGTCCGCTAGATTGGCTGATTGAACGGATTGGCGGATGGATACGAATCAATTTGACGTTTACATTTTACAAATTTTCAACATTTTTTCGACTTAAAATTCACTACTTTTTAGGTCTTAGAATGAAAATTTATAATTCAGCATTATTTTTATAATAACAAAAATGAAGTCTTCTTTTTAATGAGCGAAACAAATATAATATAACCTACCAAAGCAACCCGCCATTAGAATAATACAACCTACCTTATATTTTATAGAATAATACAACCTGTTGACATAATCTAGAGTCTAGATTATGAATGTATGTATGTACTGCCAAAAACAAAGAAATAATTCAAGACATTACATGCAAAACCAAAGCAACAAAAGCCAAAGCCCTTAAGAGAAGCTAACAACCTCTAGAGCAACCAAACATACCTGATAGAAGCACCTACTATGAGTGCCATTCTTAATGTCTTACAATCATCGAAAACGATAAATATTTAAAACGTCTTAATACAGTCATCCAAAATAAAATATTACAGCCATCCAAACAAAGCTTAAACCAATAGTAATATTTTAAAAATAACTTAAAAAGACGTAGTAGAGCCATTTGTATTCTTGGGCCAAACCATGAGCCTTGTAAACCTGCATTGTGATGCTCGAAAAATCGGAACATCAAGGAATATATTAATAAATAATTATAGGATTTTTCTATGGTTACAAGTGTATGAAACGTCACTAATGAATTCTTGGTCAATAACTACGTAAGATTCTAGAAAAGATTGGATGAGTCAAAATAGCCTTCCTTCTAAGCCCAATCTCCTTAAATAGCAAAGCTACTTTTTTGATAGATCTTTAACAAGGTATTAACACAAGATTTACATGAGTTGACGGAATGTAAGGATAGGCTATAAAAGATATATGTAGATATATAGGCAAAGTAATAGTTACAAGATCATAGCTTAATTACGATAAGAGTTTTAACACTCACAATCCCAAAACATGATTACAAATTCCTAATTTTCTAGGATAGCCATATGTCTTCAAATGTTTTTGCTTTGCCAATGTCCGTGTGAATTTTATCAACACCTAGCATGAAACACCATGAGCTTGGAATACCCAGTAAACGTACGCACATTTAGTCTCTTTTTCCCAATCCTATACACAAAATGGCATGATCATAATATATAGCGAAAGTAATAATCAAGCAGAGGTTATAATAAATTTCAGTGCTCAAGAATAACGGTTAATCGAGTTAGTTCTAAGCAACTTCCAGCGGAATATCATTCCTACCCAACTACTAACACTGGCTACGGAAAATTTTGATTCCCACTTGGTTAAAACAAACACCAATGCATTGCTTACCGCAATAATTACCAATGATGCCCATGCACCAAGGTTACATACCCCGAGTGGTGACATCACAGTCTACCCTAAGGGAATGGGCTTCCAGGGATATTTTCCTGTGTTAGACTCTCACTGCTACCCTTATACCTCTCAATTCTGTTAAGCAACTAGAATACCTCCCGTGCAACATTAGGATTCAAAAACACACTTGCGCAATACTTAACCCCCAAATAGGGAACACATCCCACCAATCAATACTTGAAATCAACATGTCATTATCTCATAAAATTTTCCTTAGTGATCAAAAACCCAATACCACCTTTATTAAGTTTCCCATTAAATTAGGTGTATTATGTTAAGGTTAGAACAACAATCGAAATAACATTTACTACACAAGTATAGGCATTTTAGAACAAAAATATAAAGAGATACAACCAAAACATACATAGATGTCATTCAAAAACTTGAACAAACAATAAGAGGTACATCCAAACAAATAAGAGCATGAAACTACTAAAATTTACAAATTTTCAGATTTGATTTAATTTAGAGATAACTAACAAAATGGCATTTTTAGATTTTTTCCGAACTTGGCCTCTTTAGGGTTTGTAGAGAATTTTGTCTAGTATCAAAATCAATTTAAGGAAGTGGATGACTTTTTTTAGATTTTTAGTTATTAATGAAATACTCCAGCTCTATCCAGATTCGTCGATCGTTACAAAAATTGGATTATCTCTCAAACCTCACTCTTTTTTGATAAAAAAATTTTTTCTATGAAAGCTAACATTTAAAGGAAGGTTTTGACATAAAAATGAGGTTAAGGAGTTTTTTCTGCATTTTTCTAGAATTTTTGCAAGTGGGCTGTAAGTATCGTTTCTTTGAGCACAAAGCTTGAAATAAGAGAAAAAGTAAGAAAAGAGGGTAACCATGGATAATTTTTCACTTCTATTGTAATGAAAACATGCTAAATAATATATCATGAACTCAGAATTTTATATTCAATGTGTGCCTTTGGAATTCATGTGAGATAGGTGTAGAGAAATATAGTTTTGCATCTATTAAGAGAAAACACAAGTAAAGGTGGAACAAGACTCAATTCTTTTCATTTTTACCACAAGAACACCATTAAAACACTTCTGAAAATAATATTTCAAACCTCTAAGAACATGTATTTGAAAGAGGAAACAGAAGGAAGGGTGGTAATGAGACTTGTTGCCTAAAGACGTGCTAGCTCAAGATTTCTTCTATTTTTCTTTCCTCCATCACCAAAGCTCTCTCTCTCTCTCTCTCTCATCCGAATATAGGAGTGTGTGAGTGTGTTTTTGATGCTCAAAGTATAGAGGGGGTGGGGGTATTTATAGGAAAAATAGTGTGAAAAGTTTATATTGCTCATTGGTTGGAAATGAATTGAATAGTTTGGATTTAGTTATAATTGAATGGAATGGAGGATGATTAAGGTGCCTAATTAGGTGCTAATCATGATCTAGTTATGGATTTTTGTTGGGATTGAATGGAAAGTGCAAACAAAATCTCCATTTTTGGGGATACTAAGGTACTAGGGTTATAATTACATCCTCAAATCATGCAAAGTGTATCAAAAGTACATGCATATATATATATGCACCTAGTATGGCCAGCCACATGGGTGGATTTTTTGAAGATTTTGCTTTCATTATGTGTACTAAAAATCTATATGTTGAAGATATTGGTGTACAATATTGTTTGTTTAAATGGATGATGATGAATATGAGTATATTGTTAAGTTGAAATTATAGAGTTGTTTTGGGATTAAAAATTTTTAAAGTTTGTATTCATGGTATTTTATGAATGGTGATATATTGATGATTAGGTTTTGTTCTTTTTTTTTTTTTTTTTTTTTTTTTTTTTTTTTTTTTTTGTGAAAATGAAAAGATGAAATGTGACTTTTGAACTCCTAACCTTAAAAAGTTTACTCTTGGACAATTTCATGATTTTTTATGTAAATTTTGGAAAATTGTGAATATAATAAACTTACTAATTTAGTGGATTAAATTAGTTTGGTTAAAAGTTTATATCCTTTATGATTAAAAGTGTGTTATTGAGATTATACTATAGCTTTTAATATAGTAGAATGGGAATGGTAATATTCAATAAGTATGAGATTAGGTGAAAATCATATTGGTTATCTTGGTTGAGGTGGAACAAAGTTGATTGAAAGTTTTGTGTGAGTCGAAACAATTAGGAAATTGATTATTAGTTTTACTAATTGGAGCATGCTAATATGTTATTTTTGAACCTCAAATTCATATATGAGATACTTGATTTGTAAATTGAGGGTTTGGTTAAATTGGGAGTTGTTTACCTATAATCTTGCTATTAAATGTATTTTCTGTATATAAAATTACATGTTGGTATTTGTAAGTGAGAAAGCCCCAATTTGTGAAAAAAAAAAAAAAAACCCTAAATGTTAATATTTTGGAAGTTGTTGGATTATTGGGAAAAGATTATGTTTGGTTTTAAAATTATGGATTTGATGGGAAAACTCTTATGAAACTTTTGGAATATCGAGTATTGGTTACTCCTTTAAAATATTGAATTTAATGGAAAGTTGTATAAGTGTTGAAAATTTGTCTTTAAAATGTGAAATATGGATTGTTTCCTAATGTTGGGAATAATGCGGGATGCAAAGTTATGGTTGTATGTTGGATTGTATATCCATGTTGTTATCTTTTAATTAATACATTAGAGATAACTGTTTTGGCTATCAGTGGGGGGATAGTATTGATTGTTGTAAAACTTACATGAGACTCAGGTTGATTGAAACTAATTCACTCATGTATTGCATCTATTCAAGTGTTTTATACTCCTGCATTGAAAAGGTTTATTTTGAGAAAAATTGGTGAATACCGTGGTGAATTGATTAGAGGGTGTGGGTTGTGGTAATTAAGTTGGCATGTATGTCCGTAGTGAAAGTCCAGAAATCTCCGCAGTTAGGTGTTGAGCCTTCTAGTTAATACCGGTAAAAATGGCAATTGGTAGTGCTTGTATAACCTACTTGCAGACACGTACCTAGAGATTCCCAGTGTGTGTATTACTGTCTATTTTTTGCTTTGAAGAAAAGACATGCATATAACTCATATTATAAACTTTGGCATCACATTCATTTTGAAAAAGATGTATTATTAACATTGAAGCATGTTGATTTATTTAAGTTAACTAGTTGTGGTTAATTAATTAAACTCGGATTTAAGGAATTAGGTAATAAAATCACAATGATATGGCATGATATGACTTTATATATATGTATGGTATCACTGTATTGCTGGGTCCGCATGTGTTTTAATGTTATAATATGAGATTGTTTGGTGAGCCAGTGCTTTACTCACTCCTTACCTGTGCATGTGTACAGGGAATGTTTCGGACTTGAGAATCAAACAACAAGTTTTATCTTGACATGGTTATAAAGTGGTGATAAGCCGTAGTGCTTTTTATTTGTTTCTTTGGCTAAGTTTTATACTTTGTAAAGGACAACGCCATCAGATTTATTGTAAGCCTCAATGTATTTATTTTATTTGTATGTAAATGACACTGTTGTGTAATGAGAGGGAACATGTGTATTTATTTATTCATCATTTTATCAAAGGATGAATTGTCATTTGTAAATGGACTTAATTAATGAATATTGGTAATATTATTCGAATAATAAAATACGGGGCGTGATAGTAATTAAATTAATTTTAATTCCCAAGAGTTATACCAAATAAAACTAGAAAGAAATAGGCAAACAAAACTAAAACCAAAACAACTTGTTCTAATTTTTTTGTTTATTTTTTTATAAATAAGAAAAATTTAGAGAACAAGTAAATTGAGGAACATATATAATTTTCCAGAAAAATAAAACTATTATAATATACTTTATAAAAAGAATTTGCTTTTAGTCTTCTTTTTTGAAACACAAATAATTTGTTTTAACATTGTTGTATAAAATTGGTGTTTAACTAAAAATAAAAGAGACTCAGATTTATTAATTGAATTACAAAGTAGTAATAATAGAACTACTAAAACTGGATATTACAACTTGAAGAACAGAGAAATAAAATAAAGCAAATTCTAAAAATAAAATGAACAAAATTATAAATGAAGCAAACCAAAGCCTGTATATCATATAGTTTCCTTCAAACAGATTTGTCGCATCACCGATGGGTGTTAGAAGTACGTTAACGTCTGTCTTTCAAGATACGTTGAGGGTTGATAGCTACAAAAGGGGGCACCTTCTAAGTAGAGCTCCAGCGAACAAAACAATAGCAGTATTCTCTCACACTTGGAAGAAATATTGTAAAGATAGAATAACGAAAGAATTCTGGAATTTCTAGGTAGGTAAACAAGAGAATGAGGTCTCTATTTATACACATGGGAAGGAAATGGGAGGAGCCTTCAACCATGAAGGCTAGGCAACAAATGCAGACTCAATTCTGTGATCAAACCACCATTCAATACAAAGGTTACAAG
This sequence comes from Camellia japonica, assembly GCA_030407325.1. Taxonomy (NCBI): domain Eukaryota; kingdom Viridiplantae; phylum Streptophyta; class Magnoliopsida; order Ericales; family Theaceae; genus Camellia; species Camellia japonica. The sequence goes on from JAPPVO010000029.1 coordinate 40,420,981, forward strand.
GTCCTATAGCAGCCACCAACTGACCTAAGTCAAAAAAAGAGTAAGGTTTGTGGGGACACCAACTTGGCCCAAGCCCAAATCTTATCCAGTCCAGCAAGCCTGAAGATCTACGGGCCCCAGACTCTATTCGAGTGGGCGCGTTGCATTTTTTGATAATCAACTTGGGCCATAGTTTTGGCTTAAGTCCATCCTTGAAGTATCCATAACTCCCTTCCTCTGAAAAATTTAGATGCCTCAAAAGGCTCACACCCTTAGGCTAAACTAGGGATTTAAATATCCATTAATGTTTGTTTCTATAATCAATGTGGGATAGGTTGTTACATACTTTCCCCAAAACCTCGCGAGGATAATTTTATGAGACAATTTCTCATTCAAATCTTAATGATTTTTGTCATTCTTTTTGTGGTATAAAGATCTCACTATAAAGAATCTAAACCCACTTGGACCCACCACGACCGGCGGTTGGGACCCACTTGAATTTCGCATTAAAGTCATTGAAAAATTAATATTTTCCAACAATTCATTCTTTTTTATATGCTATTATGCACAAAGACTTCGCCATCAGTACAACTCCTAAGCAATTTCATCCACCTAAACCAACATATCACTTTTAAGCAATTTTATCCACTGAAACCAAAATATGAAAAATTTAAATGTCCAAAGTCAATCTTCCTAGGACTATCTGCTAACTACTGTAGTTTCAAACACCATTGGTAATGTTTAGTGAGGGTGACTGCCCCTTCTAATCCTGGAACTAGATGTTCAGTCACTTTACACCAGGTTGAGTCCAAAATAGGGTCACAATTTTGAGCACCCTCAGCCCTCACCCTATGCAAGCATAGATATAGCTAGCTTCTAAAAGAAGAAAAAGAATACTTCTATATCAGTTCAAAACGTAAAGGCTAAAAGCACCATTAAAACAACAAAAAGCCTGCCTATCCAAGGCTCTAATCAATAACCAAGGGCAGCCATCATGAAGCCCCCTACAGCAAGATTTGTTGCTGAAATTTTTAGCAATAGAATCTGAGAGCAAAGATATTACAGAAAAACTACAGGAAGAGATACATAAAAAAGCAAAGGAAAATGGAGATTGACAAGCATGAGCAGTCTACAACTACACGAAGGAAATGGGCACATAAATTTCATAAAAGGATCACAACCAAGCATATCCATTCATACGAAATGGAAGCATATACTAAAAAAGAAAGGGGTACTTACATGTAGGTCCTAATAGGTGGACTTATTGTTTAATAGGTTCTATTGAAAAATTTGTCATAAAAAAAGGTCACTAATTGTAAGTTTTAGCAACAATTTATAAAAATCATGACCAAAAAAAGTCACTAATTGTCAATTTTTAGCGACATATATAAAAATTGTCACAAAAAAATTATTTTTAGCGACAATTTTATCAAGACTTATTTTCAATAGGACTTGATGGAAATTAAGTCTAACTATCAGGACCTATTGATAGTTTACCCAAAAACCCCTGCAATTCCACTTCTAACTGAGATGTCTTGTGCCACTACTAGAGTGGTGCCAGTAGACAACAAAATTCACGAAGGAAAGTGAGGTAAGAGGAGCAATTTCAGTTTCAAACACTTCTTCAGCAAAAGAACAAGCAATTAAGAAAATCAATGGAAATGTAAAAGAACTATCAGCAACTCAAATTAAATGGAAGAAAGTAAAAATACATAATATACACCACAAAAATACGTAACGTAATCAAAAAAACATGGGCGGAGCTATGCATGACGTAGTGGGTTCAATTGAATCCACTGAACTTTGATTTTTTTTTTTTTTTAAGAATTATGTTGTATTATTTAAAATTTTGGAGAGGTTTTCATAAATTAACACCATTAAAATTGTTCAAACAAATAGATTATCAACCAAAAAAAAAAAAGTTTAAAAAATAATTAATTCTATATTTATCATATTTTTATACTATTTTTTTGTTTAGCACGCATAGCTATTAATGGTTGAATATGAATATGTATGAGACTTATATGGATACCATTACAACAATTATTGTGTATGTCACACATTAGATATCATGTAAAAATATGGTAAGTGTAATCTTATTGACATAATAAATATCATGATATCATTTTTTTTTTTAATAATGATATAAATAAATAAAAAATCATACATAATTTTTGTATCAAATTATGTAATTTAATATGGATCTTTCACTTAAAAATAAAATACCCATATATTAAATGGGAAATCGTGTTTTTGAGGAAAGTCATGTTTTTGAACTAAAGCATATACAATATTAAATGGAAGTACCAAGTTTGGGAAGTTTAGAATAAGTGCATTTTTTGACTTTTCTTGTATTATGTGTAGAAAAAGTAGAGAGGAGATGTTGATTGATGTGACCCAAAAAGATAAAAATATGAAATAAGTGCACTTATATTGGGATGCCAAACTTGGCAAGTGAAATAACTCACTTTTTCTTTTTTTCCCGATGTGGGATTATATAAAATAAAAGTTAACAATTGTTTGGGGAGAAGTTCATTTCGAATCAAGTAATCTCAGCCATTCAATCTTTAATTAGGTCAATCGACACCGTTCTAACTAATTGTATCTCATAGACATTTTTGAAAACCATCCTATTTTATTATATAGATTTTGTCTTTGTAGTTTTAGTTGAACACATATTAGACTTATATTACAATTCACATTATCAATATACAAATTATCACTTGTCTATTTTTTTTTTACGGCTAAAACTTTGTCTGTTCAAGTACAAATTATCTTATATCATAACTCTCACGTAAAAAATGAATTAGGATTGGCTTGTGTAGGTATAATTGGTCTAGTCATTAACAGTGACTTAGAAATTAGTTGACTTAACATTTACGCCAATTTAATTATAGCCTAATCATTAAATAATTGTATTACTCTATGCCAAACCTAGAATTATGTACATATTTATTTAAAAATTTAAATTGGGTTTAAAGATTTATGTTAAAACTATTAAATGAACAATTAATTATATTTATGTATGAAAAAAGTATATAAGATCAGGATTTTATTCAAGTTTTATGTTCAAATTCAAGGAATAAGAAAATTTTAAATATATATTAGTGCATCTATTAAATCTAAAAACCAACTAACTAATGTAATTTAATTTCTACACAAATAGTGTATTATTATATACATTATGAAATTATTAGGTTTTATTTAATATGCTCATGACAACTTGTTGAACATCAAAAGTTATTTCGTGGATAATTTTTACAAACACATATGGAGTCCTGTTTGCCTCAAAATTGGATAACATAAAAGGTTGTTGATGCAGGCGTGTGCATCACTTAGACATCCGAGATCTTTGATCCTTGAATCTTGCGGCCATGTTAGGCACCTTCTTGCTAAGTTGTGTACCTTAGGCAACACCTAAGAACTTTGTTTCATGTCTTGTATAACCTAGGCTGAGGTGTGTCCCATTTGGGCTAAGTATTACCCCTCCTAGACGAGGTCAGAGAGACCTTACCTATCCGATGCCTATGTTTTGATCCAGGATCCTTGCCTTATCAGAAGTACCCATGCCACCTTACTTTGTTGTATACACTTTGATCTACTTTTGTCCTTTTATTCTGACACCTTTTGAGGAGACTTGGCCAGATGATGCCACGTGTCCCAGTAGTGGGTTTAAGTTAGTCAACTGTTGGGAAACTCATATCTTTTGCCATATCTTTGTCTTGAAGAGTGAGTAACTCTAGGAAGAAAAAAAAGTTCTTGGAGGAAGCTAGATTTTTCAAGCTTGATTCTTAGACTTTGAACCATTTGATTTGTGTTTCAAGGTTAGATTCTTGATCTATTTTTGTTATTCTTTATGTTAATCTGATCACATTGCATGGACTAGCATGATTCATGACCCATGTATTGATTTAAAGTTTTGTTTTAGAGAGAGAAAGTGATGTTCTTGTGTTCTTGAAGAAAACTTTGTTTTGATCTAAAAGTTTGTATCAAGTTCTATGTTTTTGTGTTTGTTTTCATGAAATCTTCAAGTATGGATACCCATGTCCATATTTTTGAACTCAAATAATGAAATCTCAGGTTTTGAATAAGAAGTTATGATTTTAGCATTTATGTTCTTCATGTTCATGTTCTTCAAGGGAAACCCAAATTTTCAGATTTCATTATTCTCTAAGTGTGGTCATTGAGACTTACTCTTGTCTAGCATTCACACCTAGGCCAAGCATTACATCTCACCTTGGCCTACCTAGCATAATCACTTGCACCTTGGTATACCTTGCATGCACACCTAGGCTGACCGCAACACTTCTTTGCTGACCACCTTGTAACATCCCGGGCGGGCAGCCTACAACTCAGCCAAGGAGACCACATCTTGGCCATGACCACCTGAGTTCACCCAGCTAGGCCATTTCTATCAAGACCCAAACCCGCCCCTAAAGGTTCAGATTCATGACCAGCCAGTAATTTGAGATTACCTACAGCCTCAATGACAATTTCAATCATAATATAATAACGGGGCTTAGCGGAAGCAATAACAAAATATAACAAAGTCCATTGAGCAGTGCATTCATGCCAAAATCATAAATATTTAAAACTTTAAACCTCATATAATTCATATGTGCTTATATACGTACATCAAAAATAGACTTATACAACATCCATCCATATCAAGTTCCAAAATAACAAAAACAAACAAAACAAAAAGAAGGGCTTGACCAAGCTTGGCTCCTCTAAAGTCCAAGTATGCTCCATCACGGAGGCACATCAAAGCTAACTTCACAAGGGTAGAGTTCGAGGCTGCCTTAAACTTGACGTTTCGCTTGCTCACCTACATATATATTGTCATGACCCGAACTCGCCCTAAAGGTTAGAATCATAACTGGCCAGTAATTATAAGATTACTTACGGCCTCAGACAGAAATCAAAACATATTTAATAATAGGGGGCTAGAAGTGGAAGCAAAATAACAAATTTTGTCCAACGAGCTGTGCTTATACGGCATGAATAAAAAAAATTTCACATATATATAATAACTCACACCCTACCGAACATAAAAGATTATACATGTCCAGGATCAATGTATCATCATTATACATCACCAAGGCTTATATATAGATATCGGTCAAAGAGACCAAAAGAGAAAACAAAAGTTCATAAAACAAAAGCCTCATACATCAGACAACCTTGGCTGACTCCAAAATCTTGGTACTCTTTCTCAATTTCACTAAGGCTAGGACTGGACATCCTGCTGCTCACCTACATACATATAAATACAAAGTGAGCTAAGGCTCAATGAATAATACCAAAATAAAGGGGTTAAGTGAATGAGTTCTTTTAAACAATAGATACATTTCTATATCATAATCATTTGGTAACGGAACGACCTTAGGTCTAATAAATAGCATAAGCAATTTATGACAAAATGACCTTGGGTCTAACATATGGCGGAATGACCTCGGATCCAACTGTAAACAGATGTACAGAGTAGAGTCAAACATATCTTAACAGAACAACCTTAGGTCCAACAGTTAACGGAACAACCTCAGGTCCAACAAATAACAAAACAACATTGGGTCCAATTATTTACAATAGCATAATGGCCATTCAATCATTCTATACAGATATTCATATTTATCAAATGTTTAGAATGACTTTAGGTCCACTTTGTCAAATATACAAAACGTCCTTGGGCCCTTTTTAATTTTACAGAACAACCTTAGGTCCAATTCACTTATACAGAACGACCTTTGGTCCACTATTCAGTTATACAAAATGACCTTGGGTCCACTATTCACATTCGTATCACATTAATCACATGTATAGCTAATACACATATTTATATCACATTGATCAGATGTACAAATATCGTAACGGTCAAATAGATAAAAACTCATTTACCCTTGTAAAATCATAGATTCAGAAATCTTACCACAGTAGGACATTCGAAGAATAAAGTATAAACAAAAATATCTTTACTAAGATATTACTCATAGTGTTCAGAGTGTTGATCTGTCCTCGTGGTTGATCCTACACAATTCATAACACATACACAATTGGGTCACATTACTTATTCAATCCGTTCTCTAATTATTCAATTCTCTTAGGCTTCTTTCTAACTCTTTAATTCATTTAGAATGCTCAATGTATGCCTAAGAGTGCTCTGAAATGCATGAGAACAAAAATAGGAACAGAATATGGCTTTCCAAAATATTATGAAACAAAGCACTTCGCTCGAGCGAATCATTGGTCGCTCGAGCAGACCATTTGGTATGCAAAAGTGCTGGACAGTATGAATCTACGCTCAACGTTCACCCCGAGCCAACTTCAAAAACAAAAGAGATCACTCAAGTGGTAACTTGATCGCTCGAGCCAACTATCCAAGTCTGCAAAATTACTAGATGTACTCAAACTGCACTTAAGCAGTAATGTAGTCGAATTCTGGAATTTTTAGAACACTGCTTGAAGTCCAAAACACACATTCAAGGCCCAAAATTCATGCATGGCTTGTTTAATTGTACAAAAATGCTTCCAAAAGCATATATATGAAGCTATGTCCAACTCTTAGCTCAAAACTCCCATAAATTCATTAAAATTCAAAGTTTGAGTTTCATGCATGTAATTTATCTTTCAAATCTTTCCTCTACAAGCTTCAAATCTTAGAATTGGACTTCAAAACTTGATAATTCTTACATGCATGTGAGATACAACTTCCATTTCATCATGAATTATGAGATTCATGCATGCATGTATGATTCAACACCAATTTCTTCACTCTAACCCAATTCTTGTTCTTAATCATAAATTCCTTTTGAATTCACAAACTAAATGACTTAGGCTCATAAATTAAAGTCCAATTACTCACCTAGAGCCTTCAATTCTTCCAATTCTAGCAAGTTCTCGTGCCTAGCTCCCCAAATCTTTAAGCTTTAAGTTTAATTCTTCAAGAATGATCCTCTCTCTCTCTCTAGAATTACGCTTCCCTCTTTATATAAGCTTCTTTCAGATTTTGTAAGGTTGGTGAGCTCAATTTTTTTTGAGTCTAAGCACTATCTTAACATTTATATAGTAGGTGATTAACTTAACTAATTAATTAAGGATTAGCCTAATTAATTAAGGCTCATTTTACTTAATTTAATCTAATTAATTTGATCCGAATCAATTTTTGATTAAACTTCATAGTAGGCTCTAAAAATTATGCCTATCACAACGGATTAATCAATTTTAGTTTATGATGCCTTTACGGTCCTCAATTGCAGATTATAACAGAAATTGTAACAGATTTTTCTATAATCAATAGATAGGCATCCAAAAATCACATGAAACACATAATTAGTATTCAATTTCATATCAAGCACATAAACACATGTATCATTAGTGAATTATAGTATAATACAGAACAGGGTTATATATATAAGGGAAGGGGTTAGTTGGAGCCCATTGAGTAATAACAATATAAAGGAGTTAAATGAATGAAGTCCAGTAAGATTCAAAATATAAATTTCTTTTCACAAAATGATCCATTTCAATGATCAAGGAAATTCAATTAACAATCATATCATTTCACTATGATAACAATAATCCTTCAAATCATTATGCGTGATACATCCAATAAAGTAACAATGAAACGATATGCCAAAGCCAACAGGACCACAAGGGTCAAACCAATGGGACTACAACGGGTCAATCAATAAATCCTAATTCAATGTGGACCATTAAGGTCTAACATCAGAGATCTCTGTGTTTCAATTAATCCAATGGGCCATGGTATTATTTCTCCCAAGTAAGGGCTTATTAATCCAATAGGTTGTGGTATTGTTTCCCCCAAGCGAGGGCCTCACCAAAGGATGCCATGAATACATTTTTACAAAGGATGTTCATTCATTCATAGAAAATAGCATTTCATAACAACATTCATATAACAATTTTTAAAATACATTTCGAACATATCTTTATAAAGGTATTACGCACGGTGGGTTGCACTGATATTAAGTCTCGTACATCAACCTACACAACACACATAACAAGCACACATTGAAACACAAGTCCGAATCAAATGTTCTATCTTAATTTAATTCCCTTTTATGTGTTTCTAACCCATTTCCTTATTAATGTTGACTAAACAATGCCTACGAATGCTTTAAAAAGCATGAGGATGCAAATATGCACATGTGAGTGTGTTTCAAAAATGCTGAAAACAGGGCAGTTCGCTCGAGTCAACTTTTGGTCGCCCAAGCAGTCTGCAAAACTCTGCAAAACTTCTAGATGTTCGAAATCTAGGCGCGAGCCAATTTTTGATCGCTCGAGCCAAGTGCAATACAAAGTTGAGTTCGCTCGAGCGCACACTTGGTCGCTCGAGCTAACTGCAAATGTTTGCAAAAATACTAAGAGCATGCAAAGTGTGCTCGAGCGACAGATTCATTGCTCGAGCAAAGTGAACGAATTCTAGGTTTTCCAGAATTGAATTTGAAGTTCAAAAGCATGAGTTTCAAATCCAAAACTTGCTTGACTTGGTAGAAACATATAGAAACTGTTCAATAAACATGAATTCCTGAAAATCATGGAACCATATTCTCAAATTCCTTTTCAATTCTCCAAACAGAGTTCAAAACTTGATGTTCTTGCCATGCATGTATCAAATTGGTTTTCTTGCTTTCCAAAATATGACTAAATGAGATGAGAAGTGCAAAAACATGAAGAATTCATCAAGTTAATGTGTAAAAGCTCCATCCCGGTATGAATTTGTAGAAATTCAAGCTTAAAGATGAAGAATTATGCATGCATGTCCCAATTTGGTTCATATCTTCCATAATCAAGTTGATTCTAGCATTTCTTTAACAATCTCATGCAAATGATCCTATAAACTTTATGATTTCAACTTCTACAAGAATTGAGGTTAAATTCCATACCTAGAGCTTGAATTAAAGGTGTAGTAGCTTAATCTCTTCAAATCCTTTTCAATCTATCTATAATTCTTCTCTTTCTCTCCCTACAATGTTGCTCTCACTCTCTAAATTTTCAGCTCAAAGACGAAGAAAATATGAGTTCATTAAGCTTATATTATGTATATATATAGGTTTGATTAGGTTAAGTTAATCAAATGAGATTAGAGCTAGTTAATTAAGCTTAATTCTAATTAATTCTAATCAATTTTAATTAATTTATTCTAATTATTTTGATTTGTTAATCAAACTCGCCATAAGATTCTAAATATTCTAATTAGCCTATTGAACTAATCAATTTTGGTTTCTGATTCATTTAAGGCTTCCAATTTTGAATTCAAAGTCAACAATCAAGACAGATATTTCACAAATAAATAGATAAGCACGAATTAAACATATATTCATGCACTTATGCTCATAAAAATAATATATAAAAATAACAAGTATGTTAGGGTCATCACAGTCTCTCCCCCTTTAGAAAGTTTGGTCCTCAAAACTTAAGTTACCTCAATTGGGAAACAACTCTAGATAACGTTGTCTCATTTCATCCTCTTTTTCCCACATAGATCCCTTTCCGTTGTGTTCTTTCCATTCAACTTTCACTATAGGAATCGATTTGTTCCTCAACTGCTTGACTTGTTGATCAATAATCTGAATTGGCTTTTCTTCATATATCATATCATCATCTAGGCCATCCGGTGGTAGTCTATCATATGAAATGGATCCCTAAGATACCCACGGAGCATTGACACGTGAAACACGTTATGCATCTTTTCCATTCCCCAGCGGTAAAGCAATACGATATGCAACAGGACCAAGCCTCTCAAGGACCTGAAATGGTCTGATGTAGCGAGGAGCCAATTTCCATTTTTTACCAAACCTCATCTGCCCTTTCATCGGTGTCACTTTGATGAACACATAATCTCCCGCTTCATACTCTAAATCTCTTCTCTGCTAATCCGCATAGCTTTTCTGTGTGCTTTGAGCAGACTTAAGCTGTTATTGAATGATTTTTATCTTTTCGATTGTCTCTTGCATAAGTTTAGACCCATATATACCTCTATCACCAACCTCAATCCAACAAACTGGAGACCTACACTTCCTACCATACAACGCTTTATACAGTGCCATGTCGATACTAGCGTGGAAACTGTTGTTATAAGCAAACTCAACCAACGATTAATATGTTTCCCAACTGCTTTGAAATTCCAAAACACGCATACGAAGCATATCCTCTAAAGTCTGGATGGTTCTCTTTGTTTGCCCGTCAGTTTGCAGATGAAAAGTAATGATGAATCTTAATTCTATAGACTATGCCAAAATCTAGAAACAAATTTAGGATCCCTATCTGAAACTATAGACACTGGAACCCCATGGAATCGAATGATTTCATCAATATAGATAGTAGCAAGTCTATAAGCATTAAATGAAGTTTTCACAGCAAGGAAGTGAGTAGACTTTGTCAATCTATCTACTATAACCCAAATAGCATTCATACCTTTAGACGTGCGAGGCAGAACAATGATGAAATCCATGGTTATGTGCTCCCATTTCCATTCTAGAATAAGGAGGGATTGAAGTAAGCCTGCTGATTTCTGGTGCTTCGCTTTGACTTGTTGGCATTGAAGACATTTGGAATTAAAGTCGGCAATCTCTCTTTTCATGTTCCACCACTGTATATTTGCTTCAAGTTTTGGTACATTTTGGTATTCCCAAGATGCATAGTGAACATTGATTGGTGGGCTTCTTCTAAAATTCTTCTTTTCAAGTCCACATCGTTAGGAGCACAAGTCTTTCTCTGAAACGTCAATACCTGATCTTCAATTGTGAACCCCGGTCTAGGTCTGGTTTCGAACTCATCACATATCTTCTTAAAGAAGTCATCATTTGTTTGCTTTTGTTTGACCACTTCTAAGATCGCCAGCTGTGTCACGACCCAAACCTGCCCCTTTAGGTTTAATGTCATCGGGCAGTAGTCCTCGGATTACCTAAGGCTTTTGACCTGAATAACAAATTATAAGGGGCTAGCGGAAGAAAATGTAGAGACATACATAGTCCATAGAGCTGTAGACATACATGGGACACGTAATTTAAAACTTTGTATATATATATTATAACATCATAAATATCCATCCAACCTTGTCATAATACAAAACAAAACGAAAGGACTTATCACAAAACAACAAAAGTCTCAAGCTTATGACATGGTTTACGAAACTCGATCGTTGTACTTTTTTCGGAACCTCCTCGGGAGGCACAATGGTTGGCCGACAAACAGAGATTCCAGGTCATTAACTCTGGGCCTAGTCACGCACCTGGTCACCTACATACATAATATAAATAGTGATCGAAGCTCATGAATAATAACGGAGTGAAGATTTTAATGAATGATGTCCAGTTTCGTATCATATCAATCAAAGAGATAAGCATAGTTATTAGGCATTCTTGATCATGGTTTAATAGTTAATCACAGGTCGAGGTTGTTACAGTCTTCCCTCCTTAAAGAGTTTGGTCCTCCAAACTTGATTTACCTTCATTTTGGTAGAATACCGGATCCAAAGGAAACAAGTCAGGGTATCTCTTCATCATATCCTCTTCCATCTCCCATGTTGCATATGTCCCTCCGTGGTTTGCTAATCTATCTTCACTAATAGTATTTCTTTGTTCCTCAATCTTTTGATCCGGCGATTCACAATCTGAATTGGCCATTCTTCATAAGTAAAATCATCTTTCAAAGCAAATGGGTCAGTTCAATCATATGAAATGGATCTCTCAAATACTCTCGAAGCATAGATATGTGAAAAACATTATGCATATGCTCTATGACTAGCGGTAAGGCTACCCGATACGTCACCGGGTTGATTTTCTCAAGAATCTCATATGGCCCAACATATCTCGGTGCCAACTGCCTTTCACTCCAAATCGTGTTTGGTCTTTCATTGGAGTCATTTTTGCCAATCTTTGCTGAATCAACTTCACATTTTCAGTTGTTTCTTGCACGAGTTCCGGTCCCAATAAAGGTCTGTCACCTACCTCGGCCCAACAAATCAGAGAGTGGCATTTCCTACCTTACAATGCTTTATAAGGAGCCATACCAATACTCAAATGATAGCTATTGTTATACACAAACTCAGCCAGTGGTAAACAGATTTCCCAATTGCCTTGGAAATCTAGGGCACACATTTTGAGCATATTTTCCAACGTCTATTTCGTTATTTCTAATTGGCTGTCTGTCTGTGGGTGGTAAGCACCATTTAATCTCAATTAATCCCCAAAGCTTGTTGCAAACTCTGCGAGAATCTTGAAATAAACTTGGGATCTCTGTCGGATACTATGGAAACTAAAACTCCATGCAGTTTCACAATCTCATTGACATACAAATTAGCCAACTCATCCGCATTATACAGAGATTTGACAGGCAAAAAGTGGGCATATTTAGTTAAACGATCGACAATGATCCAAATAGAATCCATACCTCGAGAGGAGTGAGGTAGTCCAACAATGAAATCCATCGTGATGTGCTCCCATTTCCATTCCGGTATTGGAAGCAATTGAAGTAGTCCGGCGGGTCGTTGATGTTCAACTTTAACTTGTTGGCACTGCAAATATCTAGCTACAAAGTCAGCAATACACTTTTTCATTCAAAGCCACCAAAAATTTTGTTTCAAAGCCTTGTATATTTTTGTGTTTATCGGGTGCATAGCAAATTTAGAGTGGTGAGCTTCATTCATGATATGTTTCCTCAAGTCGAAACAATCCGGCACACAAAGTCGATTCTGAAATTTCAACACATTATTGCCAAACACAAATTTTGGTCTCGGTTTTGAGTCAATCTCATCAACAATCTTCTTCAAGAACTCGCCTTCAAGTTATTTCTCTCTAATTCTTCAATAATCGCAGGCTGGGCAGAAGTGGCAGCTAGAATCCCGCTCTGTTCACGTAATACAATTTTAATCTCATTTTTGTCCAAGTCACATAACAACTCTTTCTGACCAGTGAGCAAACATGACAAATTCTCGATTAACTTTCGACTTAAAGTATCTGCAACTATATTGGCTTTCCTCGGTTGATACAGAATTTGCAAGTCATAATCCTTAATTAACTCAAGTCATCGTCTTTGTCTCATGTTCAATTCCTTCTGAGTAAAGAAATATTTCAAAATTTTATGGTCAGTATACACCTCACAAGTCACACCGTACAAATAATGTCACCAAATTTTTAGAGCAAACACCACAACTGCTAATTCAAGGTCATGAATTGGATAGTTCTTTTCATACGGTTGGAGTTGCCAAGAAGCATACACAATTACTTTCTCATTCTACATTAACACACTCCCCTAGCCTTTGTAGAAAGCATCACTGTAAATCTGAAACACATCGGTTCCGTTAGGTAATGTCATGATAGGTGCAGTTACTAATCTGGTCTTCAATTCATGGAAGGCTGATTCCCGCTATTTTGTCTAATCAAATGATACATTTTTTCTGAGTTAACTGTGTTAGTGGCATAGCAAGTTTTGAAAAGTCTTTCACAAATCTGCGACAGTAACCTGCAAGCCTTAGAAAGCTTCTAACTTCTGACACATTGGTCAGTTTTGGCCAATCCACAATGGCTTCAATTGTCTGTGGGCCCACTGATATGCCATCCTTGTTGATCACATGTCCTAGAAATGCTACACTGTCAAGCCAAAACTCACATTTGGAAAGTTTTGCATACAACTTCTTCTCTCTCAGAATCTGGAAGGCAGTTCGCAGATGACTTTCATGTTCTTCCTTGCTTTTGGAGTAAATCAGTATATCATCAATAAATAAAATGACAAATTTATCAAGAAATTGTGTGAAAACCTGATTCATTAGATCCATAAATGTTGTAGGTGCATTTGTTACCCCAAATGGCATTACCAAAAATTTGTAGTGCCCGTATCTAGTTCTAAATGCAGTTTTCTCTATGTATTCTGCCTTAACCTTTAACTGGTGATACCCGAATCTAATATTTATTTTCGAGAACACTTGTGCTCCCTGGAGTGGGTCAAAGAGATTATCTATTCGGGGTAGTGGGTACTTGTTCTTGATAGTCACTTTGTTCAATTCCCGATAGTCTATACACAACCTCAAAGATCCATCTTTCTTTTTGACAAACAAAACTAGAGCACCCCATGGTGAAGTGCACGGGCGAATAAACTTCTTGTCTACTAGTTCTTGAATTTGAGTTTTCAATTCTTTCAGTTCAAAAGTCGACATTCTATATGGGGTTTTAGAAATCGGTTGTGTTCCAGGTACAACATCAATAGTAAACTCAATTTCCCTATCAATTAAATCTCTGAGCAATTTATTTGGAAATATATCAGGAAATTCATTTACTACAGAGATGTTCTCTACAGTAGGACTATCAGAAGTCACAGTCAAAACACAACACATATACCATCTACATCCCTTCCTGAGCAGTTTAACAGCTTTCATGACAGAAATCAAGTATGGAAGAGGAACTATCCCATTCCCAATAAACACAAACTCAGGTAATCCAGGTGGACGAAATATAACAGACTTAGTTACACAGTCAATAGTTATACAGTACTTCGTTAACCAGTCCATACCCAGTATGCTATCAAAATGATCAACTCTCAAAGGCAATAAATCAACATACAACGTCACATTACCAATCACAATATCACATGCTGGATAAACATATACACATACCATAGAACCCCCAGATGGCGTTGACACAGACAATAAATAATTCATGGGTTCTAAGGGTTTAGTTAATTTTCGAGAAAAGGCATGCGACATAAATGAGTGGGCAGAACCAGAATCTATGAAGACATACGCATTTTAAGCACAGATGGAAATTATACCTGATACCACAGACTCGGTGTTCTGTACAACCCCTAGCACCAGTGTGAATACTCTCCTTTGTCTCAATGTTTTATTTCCAGTATTACCTCTGGCATTAGTTCTTGCATTTGACCTCGTTACAGAGGCAGATCCAGTTGAACTTGCCGTTGGGCGATTGGCATTTTCGGACCCAAGTGGACAATCCTTCATTATATGGCCAATTTTGCCACACCAATAATAGGCACCAGATGCACGGTAACACACTCCTCTATGCTTTCTTTCACAATCAGGACAGTTTGGAATAGATCCACTACTCTGACTAGTAGACGATCCCTTGTTTTGCTTCTTTGAAAATGACTGACCCTTCTTGAAATTGAATCTGAATATTTTACCTCTCCATTCAGTTGTTGGAGCTTTAGCTTGTTTCTTTGCTGCTAGAGTGGCCTTTTCCATCAATGTTCTATCAAGTACTTCCACATATGTAGGCAATTTCAGGATGCCTACAAAATCAAACACATCCAAATCTAATCCCCCCTCAAATTTTCGAGCCTTCTTATAGTCTGTATCCACCATATGAGGAGCAAATCAAGCTAGTTCCGTGAATTTAGCCTCATACTCTACTACAGACATGTTGCCTTGCTTGAGTTCTTGAAATTCAGAAACCTTTCGGTCCCAAAAGTACTGAGGAAAGTACTTGTCGTAGAAGATCTCATTGAATTGAGTCCAAGTCATGTTCCCATTATTAGTTCGGATTAATAACCACCATCTTCGAGCTCCAATAAAACTTTCTGAGTCTCGGAGCAGGGAAACACTTCGAATAGTTTCTCCATTTCAAGCAACTATGTCTCCACCTTTAAGGGTTCAATACTACCCCAGAAAGTCAGCGGTTTCATCTTCATGAACTTTTGAGTTAAATTTATAATATCATTATTATCTGACTCAACTTGGACCAGAGGAGGCGGAGAAGACAGAAATTGTTGTCTTTGTTACTGTTGTATCATTGCTTCAGTTACGGCTGCAAGCATTTGTTCCATTCGGCTCATCCGAGCCTCAGAAGATTTAGTTGTTCCATCACTTCTTGTATTTTCCATTACTATAGGTAAATAGGACAATAATAAACATAGGCAAAATAATCTCATTCTTTGTATTCTAGTCCAATTCAATTCATTTCATATTGACTCACATATGTTCACATCATTTCATGTTAGTTCGAATATGTTCAAATAGTTTACACACCCACACATGCAAATGGAATGCCCCTAATTCTTTTCTAGGACATCCTATGGCTCATATTGACTCGTGTGTGCAGTATAACTCGTGCTCTGATACCACATTGTCACGACCCAAACCCGCCCCTTTAGGTTTAGCATCGTAACCGACCAGTAATCCTCGAATTACCGAAGGCCTCTAACCTGAATGATAAATTATAAGGGGCTAACGGAAGCAAATGTAGAGACATACATAGTCCATAGAACTGTGCAGACATACACGGGACACAAAATTTAAAAATTTGTATATATGTATATATTTTTTATAACAACATAAACATCCATCCAACCTTGTCATAATACAAAATAGAACAAAAGGACCTGTCACAAAACAATAAAAGTCTCAAGCTTATGACATGGTTTACAAAACTCAACCGTTGAACTCTTTCCGGAACCTCCTCAGGATGCACAATGGTTAGTCGACAAATAGAGATTCCAGGTCATCAACTCTGAGCCTGGTCACCTACATACATAATATAAATAGTGAGCGAAGCTCAGTGAATAATAACAAAGTAAAGATTTTAATGAATGATGTCCAGTTTCTTATCATATCAATTAGAGAGATAAGCACAGTCATACTCATATTCATGTTCAAATCATGTGTGGTATATCCATTAGCATTAACATATCATGTTTGGTCAAGCATATTAAGTTCCATAATGGAACCTTCGGTACCGGGTAAAATATCTCATACATGGGTCACGGTATTGTTTCCCTCAGGCGAGGGCCCGGGCCACGATATTGTTTCCCCTAATCGAGGGCCTCATGACCATAAGCCATAGTATTTTGTCACATGAGCGAGGGCCTCTACTAAGGACACCACAAATACTTTTCAAAGATATGGGCCATCATTCATAGAATTACAAAATAGCCTTTTTGTATCAATCAGAAACAGTTCATATCATATCATAATATTCAGAAAGTATTTCATATCAAACATAGCTTTACTAAGTTATTACTCACAGATTATTGCACAGATAACTTGATAGCAACCAATGGATCAACAGCTTAAGGCGCGTAACCTACACAAACATAACAGATACACATGCTGAAATACACGCTCGAATCGTACTTGACTTATTGTCTCGACCCAAACCCGCCCCTATGGGTTTAGCACCGTAACCGGCCAGTAATCCGAGATTACCGAAAGCCTGCTTAACAGTAATACAGTAAAACAAAGTACAGGGGCATGGCGGAAGCCAATACAGTAATAAAACAATGTCCAATGAGCTGTGACAGTCTGTATGCAAAAAAAATGACTTTTCATACATTTGTACAGGCAGTGACAAAACAGTATGTACATTATATACAGCCATTCAGAGCAGGGACTAAAACCCTATTAACACAGTACAGTACAGTCTATATAGTATTACAAAACGGTGCAGAGACAGATGGGGAAATAAAACACCCATAAGCCATAGCTTGGCAAGCTCAGAACCTCGCAGTGAGGCACAGTGTTTGGCTTGACAAAACTGGAGTTTACCCCGACGTTTCTAGCATTGGTCCGGTGCCTGTACACCTACATATATATATGAGCAGTGAGCTAAAGCCCAATGAATAACACAATGCGTAAAGGGGTTTAGAATGAATGTCCTTACAGTAGTGAAGACAGTTCATTTCAATCAGTATATCAGTTGTTCAGTACAGTAAACAGTCATATGTGGTACATCCATTAGCATAACAGTAAACAGTAGGTCTTAAAAGACCAAACAGTAAGTAATAGCCATCAATCAGTAAACAGTAGTGGTTCCAACGAGGAAACCGACAGAGATCTCTGTAACAGTAACAGTCAGTAACAGTAACAGTCAGTAACAGTAATTGCTAAGGATGCCACAATACAGTTCAGAATATAGGACATACATTCATTCAGTTAACAGTATCAGTTCAGAAAACAGTACAGTTTAGTATTCGGAAGATAATCATTTTCAACATATCTTTACACAATTGTTACTCACTGGGCTTTAGTTCACTGCTCATATATATATGTAGGTGTACAGGCACCGGACCAATGCTAGAAGCGTCGGGGTAAACTCCAGTTTGTCAAGCCAAACACTGTGCCTCACTGCGAGGTTCCGAGCTTGCCAAGCTATGGCTTAGGGGTGTTTTATTTCCCCGTCAGTCTCTGCACCGTTTTGTAATACTGTATAGACTGTACTGTACTGTGTTAATAGGGTTTTAGTCCCTGCTCTGAATGGCTGTATATAATGTACATACTGTTTTGTTACTGCCTGTACAAATGTATGAAAAGTCATTTTTTTTGCATACAGACTGTCACAGCTCATTGGACATTATTTTATTACTATATTGGCTTCCGCCATGCCCCTGTACTCTGTTTTACTGTATTACTGTTAAGCAGGCCTTCGGTAATCTCAGATTACTAGCCGGTTACGGTGCTAAACCCATAGGGGCGGGTTTGGGTCGTGATAGAGTGGTATCAGAGCGATACTTACCACGAGTTATACCGCATACACGTGTCCAAATGAGCTTTAGGATGTCCTAGAAAAGTGATTAGGGCATTTCATGAGCATGAAAAGTGTGTGATTATGACATGACTGAATATATGCTAATGTGTTAAACTGTTTAAGTATGCAACTATTTATGTTTATAATTGCTATCACTGCTTATAGTGAAATGGATAATACAAGAACTGCAAATGAATTTGAATCCTCATCCTCTGAGGCAAGAATGGCAAGACTGGAACGAATGATGGAATTGATAACTGAAAGATTGGATCAACAACAGAACCAACAGCCCCTACCTCCTCCTCTGGTACAGCCGGAACAGAATGTTAATGCTAATGATGGGGACATAATTGCTCTTACCCAGAAGTTCAGCAAACTGAAACCGCCATCCTTTCAGGGAGGCCTTGAACTGTTAAAAGCTGAAGCATGGGTTTTGGAGACTGAAAAACTGTTTGAAGTGTTTCCGTGCTCGGAGGCACATAAGGTACTGTTGGCCACCTTCACTTTGCAAGAAGAGGCTAGAAGGTGGTGGATGCTTACCTGTGATGACAACATTGCTATGACTTGGGCTCAATTCAAAGTAGCCTTCTTTGAAAAGTACTTCCTCAGTGTGTCAGGGATAGGAAGGTGACTGAATTTGAACAACTGAGACAGGGCACAATGTCCGTCGCTGAATACGAAACAAAGTTCACCGGGCTTGCTAGATATTGCACCACACATGGTGGACACTGATTACAAGAAGGCCAGAAGGTTTGAAGGCGGCCTGAATGTTGCAATACTGGACAGAATAAGTGTTCTGAAATTACCGACTTATGTGAATGTTCTTGACCGAGCCTTGATGGCTGAAGCGAACATTGAAGCTATGAACAATCTGAAACGCCGGCATCTGAATGGCGTAGTAAAAGGCAGGGTTTTAAGTTCAAGAAATGCAAGAACAACCCGCTGAACAAAAAGCAAAATACAGGGTCAACGACTACTTCTAGTCAAGGAAGCCGTTCATTTCCGCCCTATTCCGAATGTGTAAGAACCATAAAGGAGTTTGTTATAAAATTTCTGGTGCTTGTTATAGGTGTGGCAAGGTGGGCCACATGGTTAAAGATTGCCCTTCCACTGCTCCGGGCAATAGTAAAGCTGTAGGCAGCGCCGCAGCATCAACTGTTGCACCAAAACTGAACCCAAAGCTACCGGGAAAGAGCCCATGAGGCAGGGCCGATGTTCGCCCTAGTACCGGGAGATGTGCAAAATACTGAGACCGTTGTGTCAGGTATCCTCTCTATTTGTACTCAAAATGCATATGTACTGATTGATTCAGGGTCTACACATTCATAGTATCGCATGCTTTTTCACGGAAATTGAATAGACCCTTAGAACCCATGAATTATCTGTTAGCTGTATCATCACCTATTGGGGGATCCATGACATGCACATATATGTATCCTGCTTGTGAGATTATTGTTGGGGATATGTATCTGTTTATTGATCTACTGCCATTGAACATTGATCATTTTGATGTAATATTAGGGATGGACTGGTTACAAAAATATCATGCTACCATTGACTGTGTGACAAAGCAAGTTGTTTTCCGTCCACCTGGTTTACCCGAATTTGTGTTTAATGGGGTTGGAGTAGTACCTCCTCCGTATTTGATTAGAAAGGGGTGTAAAGGGTATCTGTGTTCTGTATTGACTGTGTCTACTGATGATAATGCTAATGTGAACAGTATTCCCATAGTCAGAGAATTTCCAGATATTTTCCAGATAATCTGCTAGGGGATTTAATTGACAGGGAGATTGAGTTCACCGTTGATGTGATTCCGAAACACAGCCTGTATCGAAAGCTCCTTACCGAATGGCTCCAACTGAATTGAAAGAATTGAAAGTGCAACTGCAAGAACTGTTAGACAAGAAGTTTATCAGGCACTTCACCGTGGGGCGCACCTGTCTTGTTTGTGAAAAAGAAAGATGGCTCACTGAGACTGTGTATTGATTACCGCGAACTGAACAAGGTAACTGTGAAAAATAAATACCCATTGCCTCGTATTGATGACTTATTTGATCAGTTACAGGGTGCTCAAGTGTTTTCTAAGATTGATCTCAGATCTGGATATCACCAACTGAAAGTTAAACCAGAAGACATTGATAAAACTGCTTTTCGAACGAGGTATGGACATTATGAATTTTTAGTTATGCCTTTCGGAGTTACCAATGCACCTGCTGCATTTATGGACCTCATGAACAGGATCTTTAACCCATACCTTGATGACTTTATTATTGTATTCATTGACGACATTCTGATTTATTCTAAGACTAGAAAGAACATGAACATCATCTGAGGACTTGCCCTACGAACCCTAAGAGAACAAAAACTTTTTATGCTAAACTGTCTAAATGTGAAATTTTGGCTTGACCATGTTATGTTTTGGGACATGTTATTAGCAAAGATGGGATTTCAGTTGATCACACAAGAAAATTGAAGCTGTAGTGAACTGGCCTAGACCAACGAATGTGACAGAAAGTCCGAAAGCTTTTTGGGTTTGGCTGGCTATTACAGAAGGTTTGTCAAAGATTTCTCCAAAATTGCCTTACCGTTGACTCAGTTAACTCAGAAGGGGACATCATTTGACTGGACTGAACAGAGGGAATCAGCATTTCAAGAGTTGAAAACTCGACTTGTGACTGCACCCGTTCTTACCCTACCTTCAGGTACGGATGGTTTTACCATTTTTAGTGATGCTTCTCATAAGGGTTTGGGATGTGTTTTAATGCAGAATGGGAGAGTAATTGCTTATGCTTCCCGACAACTGAGACATGAAAAGAACTACCCGACCCATGATCTGGAACTTGCTGCAGTAGTATTTGCACTGAAAATCTGGCGTCACTATCTGTACGGGGCGACGTGAAGTTATACCGACCACAAAGTCTGAAATATTTCTTCACACAGAAAGAACTGAACATGAGACAGCGGAGATGGCTAGAACTGATTAAAGATTATGACCTACAGATTTGTACCACCCGGGAAAAGCCAATACCGTTGCCGATGCACTGAGCCGGAAGTCGATTGCAAATTTAGCTTGTTTGCTCACTGGACAGAAAGAGTTGCTTTGTGACCTTGAAAAATCTGAAATTGAAGTTGTTTTGAGAGAACAAGGTGGAACAATAGCTGCTATTTTGCTCAACCGGCATTTTGAAGAAATTAAAGAGAAACAGCAACAGATGACTTCTTGAGGAAGATCATCGAAGAAAGGGAATCTAAACCGAGACCGGGGTTCAAATTTGAATAATGTACTGAAATTTCAAGAAAGACTGTGTGTACCGAATGACACTGAACTGAAAAGAAGAGTTCTGCAAGAGGACCACAACTCAAAATTTTCTATCCATCCAGGAAACACAAAGATGTATCAAGATTTGAAACTGAATTTCTGGTGGCCGGGAATGAAGAGAAATTGCTTATTTTGTATCAAAATGTCTTCATTGCCAACAAGTTAAAGCTGAACATCAACGACCCGCAGGCTTATTGCAGCCCTTACCGATACCGGAGTGGAAATGGGAACATATTACTATGGATTTTATTGTGGGATTGCCTCGCTCCAGTAAAGGTATGGACTCGATTTGGGTTATTGTTGATAGACTGACTAAATCTGCTCACTTCTTACCTGTTAAGACAATTTATAATGCGGACAAACTGGCTATACTCTATGTTGATGAAATTGTTAGACTGCATGGAGTGCCTGTGTCCATTGTTTCTGACAGGGATTCGAAGTTTACATCAAGATTTTGGCAAAGCCTACAGACTGCATTGGGTACTGAACTGAGACTGAGTAGTGCCTATCATCCTCAGACAGATGGTCAGTCAGAGAGGACCATCCAAACTCTGGAGGATTTGCTGAGAATGTGTGTCCTTGATTTTCAGGGAAACTGGGAAAGCCATTTGCCATTGGCTGAATTCGCCTACAACAACAGTTATCATTCAAGCATTGGTATGGCGCCTTTTGAGGCATTGTATGGCAGAAAATGTAGATCTCCGATTTGCTGGGCAGAAGTCGGAGATGGGCCTTTGCTTGGGCCCGAGATTGTATATGAAACGACTGAGAAAGTAAAATTGATACAACAGAGACTGAAAACCGCACAGAGCCGACAGAAAAGTTATGCAGATGTCAGAAGGCGAGACAAAGAATATGAAGTGGGTGATCACGTGTTTGTGAAAGTGACACCGATGAAAGGCCAGACTCGTTTTGGAGTCAAAGGCAAGTTAGCGCCAAGATATGTCGGACCGTATGAGGTTATTGAGAAAATCAATCCGGTGGCGTATCAAGTTGCGCTTCCTCCTGAAATGGAGCATATGCATAACGTCTTCCACATTTCGATGTTGAGGGACTACCTTCGGGATCCTTTCCATGTGATTGAGCCGATCCGTGTAGTGCTAAGTGATGACTACACTTATGAAGAACGGCCTATCCAGATTGTAAACAGACGGATCAAGAAGTTAAGAAATAAAGAGATCCCGTTAGTGAAAGTTGATTGGCAAAACCATGGTGGTGTGTATGCCACTTGGGAAAGGGAAGATGACATGGCTAAAAGATATCCTGAACTGTTCCCACTGAATCCTGTTTTCTTCCAGAATGAAAGTAATTCGAGTTTGGGGGACCAAACTCTTATAAGGAGGGAGACTGTAACAACCCTCATCACTGATCACCGATTAATACTGATTACCGCTAAACTAAGACCGATTATGACTGATAATTGAATTGATTGAAATATTGAACTGACTGACTGAAATCTAGAACTGATTGATTGACTGTATCTGTCTGAATAGCATTTCTATATGTTTCCTGTTTAGTTATCTGTTCATGTTTTTATGTTTAAACTGTGAATTGAAGGCCTTATCGGCGGCCGAACCGAAAATTGATTAGTGTTTCATGATCAGTAGAATTTATGTGATTTAATGGTGTATTTATCTGAAAAGTCATTTGGTATGATTAAATTAGATTAAAATAAGCTAAACTACATAAGTTAGATTTATCTACAACTTTGCCACTTTGTGGACTTTGCTAGCCTTTTTGTTTAAGCCTTGTATTGCATTTGTTACAACTTTTCATCAGCCACTTTTGAGAGCTAAACCGATCAAGAGAGAGGGAGAGTGAGAGATTGACTTGTTCTTGAGAGTTTGGTTAGAGAATTTGAAGAATTTGTAGAAGATTTGTGCAATTGAGCTTCTAGGCTTGAATCACAAGACATAAGGTAGAACATCCACCTTCTTATAACTTGTATTTAAGATTGTTCTTGCATTGCTCATGTCAATTGGTGAGCTAAGTCAAGATTTGGTCTAATAATGTTGAATTGGAGCTCATCCCATGCATGCATGTTGGTATTGTTGAGTTTTAAGTTGATTTCATGAATAAATGTTGCATGCATGTTCATGTTAATGTTTAGGACCATGATTTCATCTTGTTTTTGAAAGATTTGAACTCATTAGAGCATGTTTTGGAGTCTTGAAATGGTTTAAATCCATGCATGTCATGTTTGTAGCTTGTTTATGAAAATGGGTTTGAAAATGAGTTTAATTGAAACACCCTTGGGCCTTGATTCCTCAAATTGACCTTTGTAACATGTTGTTTTATGAGTTTACTTGTGTTTTCCAAAAATTTGGCCCAAGAGGATCGAATTTAGTGCATTTAAACTTGATTTTTGGCTTGAAGGTGCAATCTGGGTTTTCCAGATTTTGTTTTCCCGCTCGAGCGGGGAAAGTAGCGCTCGAGCGGGGAATTCGGGCATCCAGTACTTTGCACTACATTACAGTCCGCTCGAGCGGGGTATTTGGCGCTCGAGCGGGACCTTGTGCCTTACGCTCGAGCGGCTATCAAGCGCCCAATCGAGCGCGATTTTTGAGCATCCAGTACTTTTTGGTCCGTTCGAGCGGGAAAGTTTACGCTCGAGCGTGGACCTTTATTGCATGTCTGCTCGAGCGGGGAAACCTGCGCTCGAGCGGGACTCTGTTTTTCTGAAAATTCTGAAAATGTTTTCTGAATACATCTTTGCATCCTCATCCCATCCTAGGCATTCTTAGGCCTAGTTTAAGACATCTTAATGAGGAAATAGATGTAGAACACACCGAGGCATTTAGGGATTAAATTATTATTATCCTTCCCAACTGTGTAGCTTAGTGTGTGTTCGTTCTGTACTGTTTAGGGTTGGCATTTCGAGGAGACGCTCTAGCCTACTGTAGCCTAGAACTCTGTGAGTAACAATTGTGTAAAGATATGTTCAAAATGATTATCTTCCGAATACTGAACTGTACTGTTTTCTGAACTGATACTGTTAACTGAATGAATGTATGTCCTATATTCTGAACTGTATTGTGGCATCCTTAGCAATTACTGTTACTGATTGTTACTGTTACAGAGATCTCTGTCGGTTCCCTCGTTGGAACCACTATTGTTTACTGATTGATGGCCATCACTTACTGTTCGGTCTTTTAAGACCTACTGTTTACTGTTATGCTAATGGATGTACCACATATGACTGTTTACTGTACTGAACAACTAATATACTGATTGAAATGAACTGTTTTCACTACTGTAAGGACATTCATTCTAAACCCCTTTACACATTGTGTTATTCACTGGGCTTTAGCTCACTGCTCATATATATATGTAAGTGTACAGGCACCGGACCAATGCTAGAAGCGTCGGGGTAAACTCCAGTTTTGTCAAGCCAAACACTGTGTCTCACTGCGAGGTTCCGAGCCTGCCAAGCTATGGCTTAGGGGTGTTTTATTTCCCCGTCTGTCTCTGCACCGTTTTGTAATACTGTATAGACTATACTGTACTGTGTTAATAGGGTTTTAGTCCCTGCTCTGAATGGCTGTATATAATGTACATACTGTTTTGTCACTGCCTGTACAAATGTATGAAAAGTCATTTTTTTTGCATACAGACTGTCACAGCTCATTGGACATTGTTTTATTACTGTATTGGCTTCCGCCATGCCCCTGTACTCTGTTTTACTGTATTACTGTTAAGCAGGCCTTCGGTAATCTCGGATTACTGGCCAGTTACGGTGCTAAACCCATAGGGGCGGGTTTGGGTCGTGACACTTATTTCATTTCACTCTTCGTGTGTTTTTAAATCTTATCCTCATTATTATGTCTTAATCTTAGCCTATGAATGCCTAGGATGCAATGAGGATGCTAAAATGCACTTAGAAACACTTAGTCAAATATGTTGAAAATAGGGGCTTCACTCAAGTGCAACTTTTTCGCTCGAGCAGATGTCCAAACATGTGAGTGGTGCTCGAGCAGTCTGTAAACTTTGCAAAAGTACTGGTTGCTTGATTTTTCCGCTCAACGCACGCTTGATGGTCACTCGAACATGAAACTGAGGTCTTCGCTTGAGCGCCACTATTGTCGCTCGAGCGGTTTGCAAAAATTGAAAACTTCTGGGAGCATACATTTTACGCTTAAGCCTACTTTTGGTTGCTCGAGCAAGAGTGCAGAACAAAGAGTAGTCGCTTAAGCACAAGTTCTGTAGCTCAAGCAGAGAGACAGAATCTGGAATTTCCAGATTGCTCTACCAAGTTCAAAACTCGAATTCAATACATCAAAACTTATCATTTTGGGCCAAAAACTTAAGAAAACTTGTGTAAACTTGTCAAACATCAAGAATTCAAAATCATTTCGCAAAATCAAGGCCCAAAAGCATGCCAATTGTGTGAAATAAAACTTGAAATGTTGAGAACAAATCATGTATGTAATCTCTTGACTTCAAAGCTTCCAAATCATGATCAAATAACGCAAATTGATAGAAAACATGATGAATTCTCAAAACTATGGTAGACTTGGTGCATGCATGTGAGAATTCTTAACAATTAAACTCAAGATAAAAGAAAATGTACATGCATGCATGATATGCTCTTTCTTCCTTCTTTACTAGCTCAATTCTTGCATTACCCAACTAAATTCTCTTGAATTCATGGTCTAGACATCATAAGTATACAATTCAAGGGTGGAATTCCTACCTCAACCTCTCAATTAAGCTCTAGTTGGTGAATTCACTAAGGTTCCAAGCCAATTCCTTGAATCCTCTAGCAATCCTTGCTTGAACTCAATTCTCTCATCTACTCTCTCTCTCTCTCTCACATTTTGTTTGCTCAAGATGAGGGAATGAGAGTGTGTAGTTGAGTGTCTTGAATCATATAAGCCTCATATAGGCTTGATTAATAAAGCTTAATTATCCTTGTCTTAAACTAACCAAATGAACATTAATCAGTTGAATTTAATTCGTTCCGGATCGAATTTCAATTCAACCTACGTTAAAATTATAAAAATTCCAAATAACACATAAATCAAGTCAATTTCATAATCGGATGCTGATAAAGCCTTCAATTCACAGAACAAAATAAAAAGATAGATACTTCTACAATAAACAACTATTAATGCAAATAATGCGACACACATGCAATTAATTCAGAATTTTGTCTTAATTACTTATTAGGCATTCTTAATCATAGTTTAACAGTTAATCACAAGTTGGGGTTTATTAGGTTTTTATTCTTGGTAATCCCATTTGACAAAAATCCTTTCAGTTGTAATTTTATTCGTTCTTTTATTTAAGCGAGGCTATGAGTTTTAGATACGAATCCAATCCGAATTGTGCATTGCAAAAAAGTTTGTGGTGTTAATTCTTTCATATTTGCCACTTCGCTGACTATGTAAGGAATCAAGCTACCTAGTCAACTCGTAGGGGTCTAGGGGATAGCGCCCCTTGGCGGGTCCGGAGTAGCGCCCATGAGAGGTTGAAGGGCAGTGCCCCGAAGCAAAAAGCAAAATTGTAGTCGAAGTTGTTTGTCCGCTCAAGTGACCATTCCTGCACTCGAGCATAGATCCGCTCGAGCGACAATTCTTGCGCTCGAATCGCGGATCTATTTTCTATAAATATGTGTTTCAGTCCAATTTTAGGGTACGGCTTCTAGATCTTGTTCTTGGGTAGTAGGGTTTTTATCTGGAGCTTCTTTGCTTGATTTCCTTTGATATCTGTGAGAGATTAATCATGAATTAAGTGGATCATATCAAAGCGTTTGTTTGTTTTATTTATTCAATACAAAAAAGAGAGTTGTTCTTCGATGGATTTTGTGGAATTTGGGCCTAAAGCTTTGGTGGATTTTGGAGTGGCTCATCGTCGTGGATTCGACATCAATGTTGTGGATTCAATGTTAGGCAAGACAATTCCGAGGTGAAGACCGTGGTGGAAGAGGCATATAGGGGTTGGTCCAATTCGAGCATGGATTCACTAGGTAATTGAGAGTACACATGTGTAATTTCTTTTGTTTTCTTAGTGGATTGTTTCGTGGCTTTTGCCCATGATTTTTTTTATCACAATTGGAGGTGCTCCAATTGTGATTTTTCCACGTAAAATCATTGTGTCAATTTATCTTTGATTGTTTCATTGAGATTGTAATTTACTAGTTAAAATTGATACATAATCATAAATCAATATCTAGGGGATTTCTAGATTTTTCAAGGTTGTTACAGGCTGTGCTGATATTGCGGCTAATAAATTATATTGTTCATGAGATACCACTTCTATTTCAAGTCTTTCAATTTTTTTGCAGGAGCTTTCTCTGATCTGTAAGCAAACAAGCCAGATTCCCCATATTCTTTCTACTGAGTGCATCAGCTACAGTGTTGGCCTTACCCAGATAATACTGAATTTGCAAGTCATAGTCTTTGATCAATTCAAGCCATCTCCTTTGTCGCATGTTCAACTCTTTCTATCTAAAGAAGTATTTCAAACTTTTGTGATCCGTATGCACTTTGCATTTAGGCCCATATTAGTAATGGCGCCAGATTTTCAATGCGAATACGACTGCGACAAGCTCTAAATCATGCGTCGGGTAATTCTTCTCATGCGATCTCAATTGTCGAGAGACATAAGCAATTACTTTGCCACTCTGCATTAAGACACAACCCAAACTTTTATAAGATGCATCACTAAAAATCACAAATACCTCCGTACCTAATGGTATAGTAAGAATTGGAGATGTGGTTAGTTTTGTCTTCAGTTCCTGAAATGCGGATTCCCTCTAGTCTGTCCACTCAAACCGTTCTCTTTTCCGAGTTAATTGGGTCAACGGTACAACAATTTTTGAAAGTCTTTGACAAATCTCCGATAATAACCTGTTAATCCTACAAAACTTTGGACTTTTGTTACGTTAGTTGGAGTAGGTCAATCTACAATTGCTTCAATTTTATGTGGGTCAACTAAAATACCATCTCTGTTAATAACATATCCCAAAAATGTAATTTCATCTTACCAAAATTCACACTTTTTAAATTTTCCATACAATTGTTTCTCTCTGAGTGTTTGAAGGATTGTCCTCAAGTATTGTTCATGGTCATCTTTACTTTTTGAATAGATCAGAATATTATCAGCAAATACAACAACAAAGTCGTCTATGAAAGGTTTAAAGATTCTATTAATCAAATCTATGAAAGCTGCGGGTGCATTAGTGACTCTAAAAGGCATGGCTAAAAACTCATAATGTCCATACTTGGTTCGGAAGGTAGTCTTCTCAATATCTTCGGCTTTAACCTTCAACTGATGATATGCCGATCTCAAATCAATTTTCGAAAATACTTGAGCCCCCTGCAACTGATCAAACCAATCATCAATACGTGACAGAAGATATTTGTTCTTCACAGTTACCTTATTGAGTTCCTGGTAATCAATACACAATCGGAGGGTACCATCTTTCTTCTTTACAAAAAGGACCAATGCGCCCCACGTTGATGTACTTGGTCGAATGAATCCCTTATCAAGTAATTCCTGCAATTGGATTTTCAATTCTTTCATTTCAGTAATAGACATGTGATGTGGAGTTTTAGATATCGGTTGAGTACTCGATACTACATCAATTACAAACTCAATCTTCCTATTAACCAGTTGTCCTGGTAACTCTTCCAGAAACACATCTGAAAAGTCCCTTCCTACTGGTTCCATGGTTTGATCATTCATTACACTACACAAGTATCCTTGACAACCCTTACTAATCAGCTTACAAGCTTTCATTGCAGATATTAGATATGGTGGAAGAACTACACCCTTACCCTCAAAATAAAATTGAGTAAAAAAATAGAGAATAATATAGGCCTTGTTTGGAAATAAAATTTGGACTAATTTAGCCCATTAAAAAATAAAATAGACTAAAAAGTCAATACGATATAAAAAAAAAATTAAATAACTAATTTCCAAAATGCTCCCCAAAAAAATTACAAATAATTGTATTTTTTAAAAAATAATTACATATTTATAAAAAAAAAAATTTACTTTTAACAATTAAAATTTGTAAAATTTACTATTAATTTGATATTTTTCTTTCCAAACATAAATGTACATTGATTTATTATTGGAGGAATTGCACATCAGCGGAGGAGACAAAATGTATTTACAAAAAAAATAGAAAATTTTATAATTTTAATAATTAATATTTATAATATTTATCAATCTAGAAATGAAAATGCTCCTCTTTGTTGAATTGAAATATGATTTGTCTTTTAATTTTGTAATTCTCTTTTTAGTTTTGATATTAAATTTTAATTTGTAGGTTGGATCCTTTAACCATAATTATAAAAATAAAAATAAAAAACCAAACCAAAACAAAACAAAACAAATTATCGACTTACCGCAATCATACATGTATCATACTTTTTTTGAGTTTTGACGTATTGACATACTCGTACTCATACTCGCACCCGTGCTTCATAGCACTCTACAAAGAAACACTATACATTCTACCACCACACTCTGCCTTCCACTCTTGAGCTCCCAGCTCTCTCCCTTGTCTCTGCAAAGCTCTCAATTTATAGGCAAAATGAGCTGCAAGAAGAAAAGAAACAAATTAATAAATAAATAAAATAAGAAAGGAAAGGAAAAAGTAAAAGGGCCTAATGATGATGTTATGTCATGATGGATGTCGGGTGATAATGGATGGTTGAATTAGTGTCGCCAACGACACTAAGTATATAAGGCAATGATAGAGAGTTTTAAAAGTAGAACTCTAAAATGAGCTCTATTGATGTGGCAGTGAAAAAAAATATATATATATATATATAGGACTTGGGTTTGTTTGCAGTAAACAGAAATCAAGGGATAGATGGGGGTCAGGGTTTGTTTTTACAATAGAGAAATCAAGGAGGATTGAAATTTGAGAGAGGGCTGATGGGATTAGGGACTCTAGATGATTGTTCCTGATGGGGAGAGAGGTAGATAGCCTCCTGCCGTGTATACCAGCTCAATTATTTGTGTTAAATCATTGTTTGGGTTTTGTTAATCTTTGTGCGGGTTAAGTTGGTTGGTGTGTGAGTTCCAAAATTGACCTCAAATGACCGCCCAAAAAAATTACAATGTAAAACCTTGGGCCAACTGTTCTATTAACTAAACTGACCATTACTTACAAGTTTGGTTGGGTCGGGTTGCTCGGTGGGACAGGTACGGCGAATTTTTGAACAACTCTAATTTTGAGTACAATAATGATACATCTCACTAATTTGGGAGCACTAATGGACCACTAATGAGGTGGAAATTTAAAAAAAAAAATAAAAATAAAAAAAACTTAAGGCCAAAACATCACATCAGTCAATGGGACCCACTCTCTAGAGCTTCTTTAGTGCTCCCAATTTAGAGTTCCCAAACATTTTTCTTTTGAGTATTACATCTCTTTCAAAAAATTTCATCATTTCTCCTAGTTAACTTTACATATATTTTAAAAAGTATTTTTTGAATGACAAGTCTTTCAGAGCAATATTTTTCTTGTTTGAACAATACTTCTGAAAATCAAAATTGCATTTAAAATTAAAGGTAAATCACACTAACCCTCCTTCAGTTTTGAAAAAAATGCAATTAGCCCCATTTTTTATATAGTTAACTTTCCTTCTAGTATGGTTAAAGTGATAGAAATTTATTTCAATTGTGCATAGACAATGAAATAGATAAAGATAAATGAATAAAGATTGGGATCCTCTTTCCCCCACCCCTTTTGACCCCCTTTCTTTTTTGATTGGTCACTTTTTCTTTTTCTTTTTTCTTTTTTTCTTCTCCTCCAATCACCACCAGCCACATGTGTGTGGGGGGTGGTGGGGGTTGAAACTTGAGGGGGTCTAAATCACTGCTGAAGATAAATATATGTTTTAGTATAAAAGAGATGATGACATTTTTTTTTTCCATAAGACTAAGGAATTACTGATAAAAAAAAATGATCTAAATGTTATGTGAATTAAAATCTTAAGAAAGATCAGTATAATTATGTAAAAATTTTAGAATTAACTGTATTTTTTTTAAATCTTATAAATGAATGTAATTTACTCTAAATTTAAAGTTAAAAGAAAGGTAAGAAAGAAGAATGGTGTACATTTAGAGGTTGTTTAGAATAATTTAAACTAGCCTGTCACCCGTGCTATGCACGGGATAATTATAGTTATTTATATTTATTTTAGATTTTTTTAATATATAAATTATGTTTTTTAAGATTTTTTATAAAAATAATTTAACAATCTTATCACTAACTATAGTGTATAGAAGAAGTTGAAAAAGATACTGTAGTAACTATACACGGATTGTATCTATAATTATTTGTATGAGGGGATTTTAAATACTGATCAATAAATTTTGACCAAATCAATAAATGCAGGCATGTGAAAAGACATGTGGATTGAAAAAAGTTAATAAATGCTGATCAGGGGATTTT
The DNA here is from genome assembly GCA_030407325.1 of Camellia japonica. Taxonomy (NCBI): domain Eukaryota; kingdom Viridiplantae; phylum Streptophyta; class Magnoliopsida; order Ericales; family Theaceae; genus Camellia; species Camellia japonica. Next base: position 40,453,193 of record JAPPVO010000029.1, read on the forward strand.
GACCAAATCAATAAATGTTGAATTTTTTTTTTTAAATAAAAAATTTAGAAAATTCAGATTGAAATATTAAAACTCCCACGGATCTTGGGGTTAAAAACCCCTTTTGCTTAATATATAACTAGCATATCACCCGTGCTATGCACGGATTATGTTTACAATTATCTATATATGTGAATTGTGATTTTTAAATGTCTTCTTTTTTTCCTTTTTTATATTATATTAAAGTTTAATATTTTGATAATAATCATATGTGCTAGACTTTTCAAGGAATTAAATGTCTTTTTTTATTATTATATTATATTAAAGTTTAATATTTTGATAATAATCATATGTATTGGACTTTTCAAGAAATTTTTTTATCCTTGTTCTTAATACATTAAAGTGTTATTATGAGGGATAATAATTATATGTGTTGGAACTTTTTAAGAAATTCATACGTGTTGGATTTCAAAGAATTTTTTTTATACTTGTTTTTAATGCATTAAAGTGTTATTATGAGGGTAAGACTTAGGAGTTGGGAGAAGTTAATAAATGCTAAGATTTTATTTTTTTTTTAAATCAAAAAATCAGAAATTTTAGATTGGGAGATTGGAGCTCCCACAAAGATTGGGGTTAAAAACCCCCTTTTGCTTAATATATAGTACTAGCATATCACCCGTACTATGCACGGATTGTGTTTATAATTATCTATATATGTGAATTGTGATTTTTAAATGTTTTTTTTTTAAATGTCTTCTTTTTTTCCTTTTTTATTTATATTAAAGTTTAATATTTTGATAATAATCATATGTGTTTGGACTTTTCAAAGAATTAAATGTCTTTTTTTTTTTAATTATATTATATATTAAAGTTTAATATTTTGATAGTAATCATATGTGTTGAACTTTTCAAGAATTTTTTTTTTTTTTATGCTTGTTCTTAATCCGTTAAAGTGTTATTACCTTTTCATATTATATTATATTAAAGTTTAATATTTTGATAGTAATCATATGTATTGGATTTTTCAAGATTTTTTTTTTATGCTTGTTCTTAATGCATTAAAGTGTTGTTATGAGGGATAATAATCATATGTGTTCGGACTTTTCAAGGAATTCATATGTGTTGGATTTCAAAGAATTTTTTTATGCTTGTTCTTAATGCATTAAAGTATTGTTATGAAGGTAAGACTTGGAAGTTGTGAGAAGTTAATAAATGCTAAGATTTTTTTTTTTTAAATCAAAAAATCAGGAAATTTAGATTGGGAGATTGGAACTCCCACAAGACTTGGGGTTAAAAATTCCATTTTACTTAATATATAGTATAGATAGATATAGATAGATAGGTGTATTTTTTAATTTTTTGCTAAAATATATATTAAAAAATAAAAAAAATGATTTGACAATAAAAAAAAATAAAAAGTATACTTCCCAAATACCCTACTCAGCAGACTTGTGCTGTATTACAGTCAAGTGGCTCTTTCTGTTAATAACCGTTTGCTAAGATGCCGACATGAAACTACAAAACACTGATGTGAAAGATAATTGACTAAAATGACATTTTTATGTCCTCACTTTTGCTCTCTATTTTGACCTTCAGCAAAACGAACCATCATGGCAAAAAAGGAACAAACATTTCACAATCTACTTCCCTCCAACCACCACCAACCACTCACCCTTTCCCACTATCCATCCCTTCACCACTTTTTCCCACCCACCTCCATCCCCTTTGCCCTTTCGCTGGCTCTGAGATTTAGCGGTGTAAGGCGAATTTTGAAAATTGGAGCCTCTCTTATATTAAAATTTTTTTTTATGAATAAAACGATAAGTTACAATTTTTTTATTTGCTTGTAATCACAAAAAATTACTTACACATATAATCATTAAAATTAAAACAAATAATTCAATAAAACAAAATTAGGACAAAAAAATTAGGAAAAAATTATTCAATTAAAACTGATAAAGACCTAGGTACAAAAAATTGAGCAAAATTATTTATTCCACTAAAATCTAATAGATAAAGAAGGTAAAAAAAAAAAAAATAGGGCCCATATATTATATGTATTATTTTCTTAAGCCCAAACACTTTTTTTTTTAATATATATTTTATTTTAATAAATATGGGCCAAATTACACTTATAAATAAATATGGGGTAAACCATACATGGACCCAATAAAATATTTTGGAGCTCTTTAAATTGATCCTAAAACCAAAAAAAAAAAATATTGAGCCTATAATATTTTATCAAATTTGGGGGCCCTATTTTGGGGCCAAAATTTTGGGGCCTAAGGCCCAGGCCTTACTGGCCTTAGGCCAGGGCCGGCCCTGCCCCTTCCTACCCCTCATCGCTGCGCGTCAGGATCCTCTGAAGTGTAAATTCTATAGTGATCTCTGAAAGTGGTTCATTCAAGGGCTGATATTAAGCCTCACCAAAACAACGTTGTTTTGGTGAGTAAATTGAAAAAAAAAATTCAAAATTCAAAATTTAAAATTTTTCACTTTTCACTCAGTTTCAAGAGAAGAGATAGAGAGAAAGAGAGAGAGAGAGAGAGAGCTGAGAGAGGAGAGAAGAGGAGAAGCCGCCCCCACCCCGACGCTCTGCCGCCACCGCCGACACCTTCCCTACCATACTCCAACAATTTCACTTTTCTTTTCTTTTCTTTTTTTTCTCTGATTTGTGTTTGTGTTCATACATATGTGAATAAATATATATATCCTATTTAGGAGTTGGGTTTGTGAATATTTCCTTTTATTTTTTTGTATTTATTTTTAATTTCTTTAGATTGTTCGAGCTGGGTTTCTTTGGATTTCTATGGATTTATATATATATATCCTTTTTTATTTCTTTGTGATTTCTTTGAATTTTTTGTGAATGTATCCTATTTAGAAGATAAAACCATCTCCATGCCTTCTCTCTTCAATTTGATGCCCAAGTTACCAAAAGAGAGAGAGACAAGAAGAGTGTTACGACCCCATTCCGCCCCTAGTAGAATGGTGCCGTGATGGCCAGTAATCCGAGATTACCAAAGGCCAACTTACAAAAATTCACACATAATCAGAGTATAGGCATGGGGCTTACATGTGCGGAAGTAATAAATTTAAATCTAAGTAGTCCATAAGAGCTGTGCATAGATCAAATGAAATAACATACATCTCAACATAGTTTTACAACTTGAATACAACTAAAATAAAATACATGTTACATCTTGATCAAAAGGCTTCTCAAGCCGACATATACAAAAGGAATGAATTACAAAGAAAAGAAGTATAATCTTCAAGATGCTACAAAATGTGAATCCAAAAACATCTTGCAAATAATCATCTAGGCATCACCGCCTTCTTGCTTGTCACCTACATATATATAAGGAGAGGGTGAGCTTAGATACTCAGTGAATGATATAAGTAATAAAGATTTGAATGAATGATACTCGAGATCTTTTCCAAAACAATACATATCATAACTTTACAAATCAAAGGGATGAACCAAGTTCATCTATCAAATCTTTCAAAACTTCTTGGATGTTAATAACATCTACATAATACCAAAGGATGACATTCCGGACAACCCATGCGAAAAACCGTCAGTGGCAAAACAATGGTGCAGTTGCATTATAGTCCCTTGGCACTAAGGACTTTCCTAGAATGTCATCAAAACAAATATAATTCTTGATACAAAAACTAGGGATAATCATTCATGCTTGATCAAATACTTTTCCAAAACAAAGCAAAGCTTTATCAAAACTTTATAACATAACTTTATTAAAAATACCACTCACATAACTCTTTAGACGTCGGGGTTAAAGCAAGGGTCCAAGTCCTACAAACACATAATAAAGTCTACTGAATGCACTTCCAGAAGACAAGAAGAGATGCTCAAAGACGGGTATGAAATGCATTCTTAAAACAAGCTTTTCATGAGTGCAATGATCCCGGCATTTCTTTCAAAACTAGGTCAAGTCAAAGCAAAACATGCTGGTGGTTAAAACACTATTTTTCATCTCGGGGGAAACATGCTGGGTACCAACCAGATCTTTGCCGAGGTCCCATACCTCTTGGCCGAGGTGTGGTTACCAAGGCTTCGGCGAACGGCTGCCTGCCGAGTTGCTCATACAAGACAGGCTAATGGCGCAAGTGATCATGCAAGGTAGGCCAAGGTGAGATACGATGCTTGGCCTAAGTGTGAGATCTAGGCAAGAGTGGTCTCGGTGACCACACCTAGGGAAAGGTGAAGGCTGGAAATCTGGGTTTCCTTCCTTGAAGAACATGAAGAACATGAACATGAAGATCATAAAGAACACGAATGCTAAAATCATAACTAGTTACTACAAAATCTGAGATTTCATGCTATGAGTTCAAAAACATGGATCTTGGTACCCATACTTGAAGATCTTAAGAAAACAAACACAAAAATATGGATCTTGATACAAACTTTCGGATCAAAACATGGTTTTATTCCAAGAACACAAGAACATCATTTTCTCTTTCTAAAACAACTTTAAACCAATGCATGGCTCATGAATCATGCTAGATCATGCAATGTGATCGAATAAATATAAAGAATGACAAAAGTAAATCAAGAATCTAACCTCAAAACACGGATCTAACGGTCCAAACTCTAAAGATCAAGCTTGGGATCTAGCTCTCTCACTCTAACTTCCTTTTCTCTTCCTAGAGCTTCTCTCTCTACAATACAAAAGATATGACAAATGATATGTTTTCTCTCTCTGCTGGCTGACTTAACCCTCTGCTGGGACACGTGGCACCACCGGATTGGTTTTTCCCCAAAAAGGTGACTGACTGACAAGACAAGAGCATGACAAAGTGTGTATAACAAGCAAGGTGACAAGGGCACTCTGGTAAGGCGAGAATCTCGGGTTATAACATCGGCTCCGGCAAAAGAGGTCTCAATGATCTCAGCTAGGAAGGATAACACTTGGTTTAGCTGTGCCACACCTCGGCCTAGATGTGCCACACCTCGGTCTAGGTCATTCCATTCCAGGAACAAGATCACTTAGGTGTAAGGATAACATCTCGGCCTAGATAATACACATCTCGGCCTTGGTGATGAACACCTCGGCCTAGATAATGACATCTCGGCCAATATGCCAGGGTGAAGGTGGAGGTCAACCAAAGTGGTTCCAAGATGGTCCTAGGTGTAAGAGGTTCAAAGGTGTGACCTAAGCTTAGATGACCTCGGCTAAACACACACCAAATAAGGAACAAAGCATGCAACAACACTTAGATAAAACAAAACAGGATTTCATGAATGCAACTTGACAAGACAAAATCATATAAATGCATGTGAGCATGACTAAGGCAAAGTGAGGGTTGTTACAAAGAGAGAGAGAGAGAGAGAAGAGAGAAGAAGAAGAAGATAAACTTATAACTTGATGCCTTCTCTCCAATGCCAGCTATAGTATTTTCTTCCTCCAAAACCCACCTCCATGCCTTCTCTCTTCAATTTGATGCCCAATAACTTGCTAGGAAAAAAATACAAATACAAGCACAGATTCACACAGGTGGATTTATCTTCTTGTCACTCTCTCACTCTGTTTTTTCAAAGCCCTAATATTTTTAGTTTCTTCTTCTCTTTGTGTGTGTAATGCTTCACAGGAACAATTCGATATTTTGAATTTTGAATTTTTTTTTTCTTTCAAATTGCTCACCAAAACAACGTCGTTTTGGTGAGGCATAATATCAGCCCTTGGATGAACCACTTTAAAAGATCACTGTAGGATTCACACTCCAGAGGATCTTGACGCCATCGCTGCCTCACCTCTTCTCTACAACCACTATCTTATGTTACTTCTGTCCAATCACCGTCACCCTCACTCCTACTCCCGATGGCCTTTCCATCTTTACTCCACACACATCCACTTGCTACAATTGGGTGTGGACATGAGTTGGTTCAAGTTGAATATATACTATATAATAATACTTAAAGTCATTTCTTACGCATAGCTTAACCTGGGATCAAACCTATACTTTATTCCTAAGGCCATCTAAAAATAAAATAAAAAATCTCAAGTCCATCCATATAGCCCAAATATTGTTTAATATGATTTTTTTTTTCAAATTTTAAAATAAAAAATTATAATTAATATAGAATAATGCTATACAAATAAAAAATTTATACATAATGTTGTGACTCATTGTGAATCTTTCACTTCAGAACAAAATACCGTTAAAAATGTATTTATTTACAATAATGATTTTGTTACATCATTATTGTCAAGTTTTTTGTATGAATTTTATGTAAGAATAGAAATTTTCTAACTATTAATACATCATATATACTTATAAAAAATAATAAAAAAAGTTAAACAACATATAATTATGTATATTTATAAAAGCATATTGTATAATATAATTTGTGAGCAAATCGAGCTAAGCTGAGCTTGAAGTACTCTTTCTATATTATAATTAGGTTTAAAAATTTTGTCCAATCTAATTTATAAATCTAAACCATAATCTCAAACTCTATAAATTGTAAGCAAACTCGAGCGAATTTAGTAGGCCATCCACCTACATCCGCCCTTACCAACAACCCTCTCCTTACCTCTTTGTCTCCATAGTAGCCCTTTAATCCTTCTCTCTATAACCCCATCCTCACACACCAACCCATGGCAATCTTTCTAATCTCTTTGTCCCAACCCCTACCCCCCAACAGACACTTCATCCTCTCTTCTATGCCCCTATGCTTACCTCCAAAATCTTCCCCCCCCTCTCATCCTCTTTTTCCCAACCCCAACCCCTACCCCCAACAGACACTTCATCCTCTCTTCTATGCCCCTATGCTTACCTCCAAAATCTTCCCCCCCCCTCTCATCCTCTTTTTTCCCAACTCAATACAAGAATGCACAATTCCTATACAATTCCTTGTGAGACAGAACAAAATTTCAATCTTTTGTTTGTAAAATTGGGATGAGATGCTTATTGTCGCTGTCCTCCATGTTGTCAAAATGCATTGATTGTATTGAACGTTCAATTTCATTATTTAATATTACATCTTATATTTGGAAAGAGTATACATTAGTGTCGTGTAAATATTTTTCTTCAATTTAACAAATTGTAATTAATAGAAGGATTACATTATAGAAGAGTTGATTATTATAATTAAAAAAATAAAAGATAAAATAATATAAAATACTAAGATAAAAATTATAATTTACCTTTTGAAATTTTAAAAAATAGAGCATATTAAAATTTTCATTAAAAATATAAATTAAACACGAGATAAATGTGATTCATGGTATAACAAAGTGCATAAACTATATTGGGGTATATAATTTTGTTAATGTAGAATTTTACATTTTTATTATATATATATTTTTATATAAAATATATTTTTAAAACTTTTTGGCATGTATCCCAAAAATAAAAATATTTTTTTAATAAACTCCATTCAACATGAAAAAAAGGGAAAATTATTTAGAAGTCCTATTAGGGAGACTTGTGCTACTTTGGTCCACAAAAACTTAAATGTTCCATAAGTCCTATGAAAGTTTTCTTGACATATTTACCCTCCTATGAGAAGTTTCTTGACATATTTACCCTCAATATTAGTTTTAACATATTAATAATAAAACCATATATAGGGAAAATTGATATAAACGTAACGTACCGTGACACCTACATAAACGTATGTGACACCTATACGTAACGTGACTCTACATAACGTAACGTGACACCTATATAAACGTAACGTTACATATCTACAATAAACGTAACGTAACGTGACATATCTAATAAACGTAACGTAACGTGACACCTATATAACGTAACGTAACGTGACACCAATATGAACGTAACGTGACACTACATAAACGTACGTAATGTGACACCTTATATAAACGTAATGTGACTTTACATAACGTAACGTAATGTGTCACGTTACGTTTCGCAAACTTAATAAGTTCATAAAATTAGCTTAATAAAATTTAAAAGAATTAAAAAATAAAATCTAGATATATTCTAGATGAACAGGAAGGAGAGGAGAATAAAGACAAACCAAGAACAAAAATTTAAAAGAATTAAAAAGTAAAATCTAGATATATTCTAGATGAACAGGAAGGAGAGGAGAATAAAGACAAACCAAGAACAAATGCTCCATGTGAATTCTATCAATATCTTCACTGTTCTGGTCAATGATATCAAGCAGGATATCTAACGCATCGTTTTCTTCACTAGTCTTCCGTAATTTCCTCAACTCTAATCGTTCATCGATCAATCGACCAAAAAGCTGAAATATCTTGGCAAGGTGAACTCTCATCCGACCCCCTTATACCCTGTGGATCGATTTTTGCAAGAAGGGAAGTAATCTAGGGAGTGAAAATGGGGGTAAAAAGATTAGGATCTTGTGGAATACATTCTTATGAAAATAGGACTTGAGGCTCTATAAGAAATTACACAGGACTTAGTCTAGCATAAGGTTCTGAAAAAGGACTTATAAATAAGTCTCCCAAAAAAAAAAAAAAAAAAAAAAAAACTGAAAATCCAAGTGGAGAGATATTTGTAGCTCAACTATGCTGCAGACCCCCAGTGGGGGTCGCACCCCTAGTGAAGTGGTGAGCCTCCACTGGCTGAAATTCAAAAAAAATAAAAAAAAAATAAATTTTTTTTTATCCAATCACGACGCGCCACCTCACTGGGGGTCGACCCCAGTGGGGTCCGAAGCATTTTTCATTTGTAGCTTGTATGTGTATGTGTATTCCACACGCACATGTTTATTGTTGAGAGAGAAAGCAAAGCAGAGGACAGAGAGAGAGAACATTTTTTTTTTTTAAAAAAAAAAAAAAACAAAGAGACAGCGAGGAGCTCGAGTTTCTCTTCTTCCCCTATCTATGTAAACTAGAAACCCTAGTTTCTACCGTCTCTATCAAACCCTAATCTACCACTCATTTCTCAATCTTCTCTGCTGCTCTCTCCGATCTCTCCCCACTCTGTTCGATGAACATCTTCGAAATCTCCAACCAGACCTCTAATTCTCGAATTTGAAGACAAAAATATGTATAGAGATCGAGGAGGAGGAGGTGGATCCTCGAAGTCGGAGATCGTCGGTGCTCCGTTGGATCGGAAACGAATCAACGAGGCGTTAGATAAGCAGTTGGAAAAATCTTCGCCGTCGACTTCGAGAGGTTTGAACAACAAGGACAAAGAGAGAATTTCTTTGCCGTCAACTTCTACTGGTGGAAAATTGCAGCAGCTCGATCACCGTGACACTCGATCGTCGTCTACTCTCACTGCCAAGAACAAATGCTCTGATGGTATGCTTCTGTTTTCTTATTATTTTCCTTTTCTTTTTTTTTTTGGATTGATACACTGTTGAATCATGCTTGTTTTGTTAGTTTAATTTCAATGTTTTTTGGTGATACATGGGATCTGGATTCGCGCTTGAGCTGTTGGGCAGCTTGATAGGAGTTATAGGACTGTGGTGATCTATGTTTTGGATGCAAAGTCATTCTCTTTTGTTTGTCTGCATTGGTGGAACTGGTTTTCTTTATTTTTTTGGTTAGGTGAATGGCAAAGGAGAAAACCATAGACAAATTTTAAAAAGGGAAAGACTATGGCACAGGTGTGTACCATATGCACCCTATAATTAAAAAAGAAAATAGCATAATTCCATACTTTCTGAGAATCTGAGTCATAACTTAAAAAAAAAAAAAAAAAAAAATAATAATAATAATATCATAACCAAACATATCATAATAATATCATGACTAAAGAAGAAAACTGGTCATAATTTAAGAAGAAAATGACATAACTAATGGTGCATATGATAAGACGTGTGTATTGTAGAATTCTCCTTTTAAAAAACTTCAAGTTAGTGAAATAGCAAATGGCGTAGGGACTTAAAATATTAATGGGCAAATTATATCGGGTGTCCATTGTGTCATTTTGGTCCTGTCATTTCAATTATCTCCCTTTTGATTCTTAACTTTAAATTTTGTGTCAATTTGATTTAATTGATAATGCCGTTTCAATCATCTCCCTTGTTATTCTTAATTTTAAATTTTGTGTCAATTTGGTTCAATTGATAATGATTTTTGAAAAAAAATTGTCTCTGAGTTAATTGAGGTTAGCTTACTAAGGCCTCGTTTGAGAAGTAATAGTTTTAACCTAAAAGTCAAAAAGTTACTAAAAAAAAATCAAAAAGCTAATAACCTATACTAAAAAGTCAAAAAATTTATTTTCTCTCTACTTTTTGTACATCTTTTCGTAAAAAACTAAAAAGCCATTCCAAACATACAAGTTTTTTTACCCCATATTTTAGCCAAAAAGTCAAAAAGTTACTAAAAGAGCATATTCCCAAACGAGGCCTAAGTTTGCATATAAACTTATGACACATGCAGATTCTGCGCACATTTTTCGTCAAGAGCACTAAAAAAATGCAATTAATTGGACCAAATTGAGATAAAATCATAAATTTAGGGTAAAAATCGAGTCAGTTGAAATTACTAGGACCAAAATGATACAAGAACCAAACTATAAGGACTACTGGTGCAATTTCCAATATTATTTTATGAAATTCCTAGCAAACAAAATATCTATGCATAGTCAATGAAAAAAAAAAGGAGAGTTTTAAGATATTTCTCTTTCGTACCATTTCTCTTACTTTCTCACCATTTTTCATCTTTTTAATCATCCAAACAAATGGTGCGAGATCTCTTTCTTGCCATTTTTTTTCTTCTTTTCTCATCAAACCACTCAATCCAAACAGAGTGTAAAGGTTGTTCCAGAATGATTGTGAACAGTAACTTTGTGAATAGTAGTACTACACTGGAGAAATAAACTCTAATGAATCAATGAAATTATAAATATCTTTGTAGGCTAAAATTACCATATCTGGTTGCATCATAAACGTTATGATTGCTTAATTTGGTTACAAGAGGTAAATAGTAGATTTTGTTATGCAATATAAAATCAATATGAACGGTAAATTGTACCTTTGTGACAAAATATAATTAAATACATTAAAATGTAAATATACCAAATTGGGGTTAGAACATGCACATTTAGCAAAAAGAAAATGCACCAAGCATGCATTTCATGACTCTTCTCTCTGAATTGCTTAAGTGGGATATTATCAAAAGTCAAGCTGTGAGTAGGATCATTAGAGAAATTATGGTTGGATGACATCACCGGCATCTCACTTATATTACAGTACTGTTATACCAAAAGCCATTTTCACTTCATCCAGTATTGCTATTTGTTCCTAGTATTTAGAGAGTAATAACTTATGCAGTACTGATAGAAGCTCTAGTGGTTTTTGGATGCCATTGTGAAACAGTCCTGCCATGGGTCCATGATATGCTTCTGAATGAACTGCGTCCCATTTCTATGCCATAGATAACAAAGTCTATGGACTCTATATGTAATCTTTGTTGATAAACTTTATCCTGTGCTTGTTTTGCTTCCTCTTAGCTGTAATAGCTTTTCTTCATAATTGCTTTTGTGTCAAGTTATGGGCCAAATTCCTCAAGGCTTGTTTTTATCTCTTTGAAATTTTCAGTTATTTACTGTAATTTATTGGGGACAAAATCAAAATGCTTTTTGTTTTGAGGTGTACGAAATACTTTTGAACTTGCATATTCCCTACTTTGTTGAAATTGATATGTTCATGTTTGCTGATATTGCAGAGGAATCTGACACAGACAGTGAAGAGTCTGATGTTAGTGGTTCTGATGGGGACGACACATCTTGGATTTCATGGTTTTGCAATTTGCGGGGAAATGAATTTTTCTGCGAAGTCGATGATGATTACATCCAATGATTTCAATCTTTGTGGGTTAAGCAGTCAAGTTCCATATTATGATTATGCACTGGATCTACTTCTGGATGTTGAGTCCTCTCATGGTAAGTATTCAGTGCATTTAAGTCAATTTACTTTGAATTCCCCAAATAGGTGTATTGCTTACAATGTTCTATCAGTACTGCTTAAGGTGTAGTAACCCTTTGAAGATATGAAAACTGTGTTTCCAGTTCTCTTTTGTTATATATATATTAATATATGTAGATTTAAATCAGTTTTATGCAAATAATTAGAGCTAGCAAATTTAGGGATAATACATGGAGTTATTGTGATCTCTGTCTATTACTACAGCCTAAGAACTGCAATTTTGAAGTGCTGTTATGATTTATATAGTTCCCAAATAGGTGTATTGCTGGTTACAATGTTTTTCACCCAGTCCATTATATAGGTTTTGTGTGATGAAACAACTCTCTCAATTATATGACTGTTAATTCAATTGTTTGTATGCTTCCAGTGTTCAGGGGGTTCATTTTGAGGCTTTTAGTAAGTAAATATATTTTACATGCAAAAACAAATCAACATTAGTCAACCTATAGATTGTAAAAATTAACTATGTTTGGCAGAGTTTTCAAAAGTCTGCCAAACACAAAAGTCTTGCACCGTTGATTGTAAAAATTAACTATGTCTGGCAGAGTTTTCCATCTCCTATCCTCTTGAACAATTAGTAAGGCAAACGCTATACAAGAGAGTACCTGTACATAATTATTTTTCTGGATAATGTGGCAAGACATTTTTAAAATTATGAATCACTTTGATGGGCCTTTTGTTTTCAAGTAAATGGATCAAAATGAGCTACATCATGTTTCTGCTGGTTGATTTTCAGCATTAAATCCAAGTAGATATCTTATCCAAGCTGATCTAAGTTGCCAGTATTTACTTAAAATTCAGACTCTTCATACAGTTTGCCTGTACTTCCATTTACACAATTGATATTACTGTCTGAAGGATTGATATGAGTCTCATCATTCAAATGATTTATTTGCATTTCAAGTAAGTTATTTTTTGTCTAAAAATCCTTCCTTCATCTAGCTGTCCTTTGCACATTGATGGGTTGGTTAATATTGACTACACGTGCATCGGATTTTGCTGGTAAGCATTTTCTTACCATGGTGTGGACATGTACAGGTGATATGTTTACTGAAGAACAGAATGAGTTGGTTGAATCAGCAGCAGAGATGCTGTATGGTATGATACATGTTCGATACATATTAACTACCAAGGGAATGGCAGCAATGGTAAGATCATAAGTTAGTTTATTTACCTTTTCATTTTCATTTATTTTTTTTAACTATCTATTTCATATTTTCTTGCTTAAAATGATGCCCTAATAATATACAGTTAGAGAAGTACAAAAATTATGACTTTGGGAGATGCCCAAGAGTTTACTGCTGTGGTCAACCCTGCCTTCCAGTTGGTCAATCAGACATTCCACGTTCAAGTACTGTAAAAATTTACTGTCCTAAATGCGAAGATATTTACTACCCTCGATCCAAGTACCAAGGCAGTATCCTTAAGTTGCACCAATTTCTTTTTTGTTATGCTTTTGGCTGCTTATATTATGTGTTACAAAAATTGCTTTCATTTAGTATATGTATTCTTCAGCATATCTTATGTTTTCCAATGGCCATGGCTAGAGTCAAAGCGGAAGAGGCTATTAGTTCATTGGACAGTTGTAAGTACAACTCAACAATGCATTACTTCCTTTGGCGATAGCTGCTTCCTTTCGCAATTGTTATTGTGTTCTTATTGTTGAAACCAGAAGGTGATATATGGATAAACCTGGACCATTTTAGTCCTGCATAATATAGGTTGTGTATTGTTTCTGTCCACTTTATTTGTTCATAACTTAGCATGTTGGATAATTAGAGGTCGTGACCTGGAACAATGACGGGTATTATCCACTCCTAGACCTTGCTGTAAACGGAAGCCATGTTCACTGGAAACATCATTTTTTATGTTGGACAATTAGCATTGCATTGCTATTGAACATGTTTGCCACTGATGGCATAAGAAGCACAAACACATGACACGACATGGACGCAGGCACACCAACACAAATTTTTAAAAATATAATGCAAAATATATAATTTTATGTCATATAAAGGGATAAATAATTATTATATGTCATGTATAAATATTTAAGTCAAAGATGATAATTTTAGAAGTCATAAAAGAGGAGAATATGCATAAATTTATATTGTTTTTGTTTTATTATTGGATTATAAGTTATTTTGTTTGAACTTGTCTCTAGTGTTTCATGTGTGTCTAAGTGTAGAAAGTATTTGTCAAGTGTCATGTCATGTCACTGTGTCAGTGTTGGATACAACACTCTACTTTCTAAGAAGTGTCCGTGGTTCTTAGCTGATGCTGATGGCACTATTTTTTCTCTTCTTTGTAGTATGATTCATAGTTTTTATGTTCTGTATGATGTATTTCCTTGACTTCGTCAAGATATTGATGGTGCATACTTTGGAACTACATTTCCTCACCTGTTTTTGATGACATATGGGCATCTGAAACCCCAAAAAGCAACACAGAGCTATGTTCCAAGAGTATTCGGCTTCAAGATTCATAAGCCATGACACAAAGCTCCCCGAAGATCTCAAATTTCTGTCACCGGTGATTCTCGTCTTGTTCCTCTTGATGTACTTAGTAGTGATGCTAACAAGCGAGGTAAAGTGCAGAATTTCCAAAATATGAAAATTTATTAATTGACCAAAAAAAAAAAAAAAAAAAAAAAAATTTCAATATCTGGCCTCTCTGTCGATGAAAACTTTTCTTCTAAATTTATTCATGATATATAACAGGGCGTGTGTAAACTTATTTCTCTTCTTTCAGGGTTGTGAACTGTTGGATCTGCTTTCCCTTGTAGTTTGGTTCATCTTTATTTGATTTTTATGTTAAATTACTTGTTATCATTATCCATTGGATGTAGATTTAGGTTGAGGTAGGGTTGTCTTAATGTAATCATGTGAAGCCATTGGTTTGGAGGTAGAGATTAATGTCATTTATAAAAATGTTATATAAGATTAGAACATATGATCATTTTCATATTGTGGCTATGTAGTTTCATATAATGTAAACTTTACGCTACTTGTTATATCCTTTGACCTCCTCATTTTGTATCCTTGAGCACCAGCCATGCGTTGCAACGGTGTGTAGATTTAGGCCAAGTTTGGCGTGACTTAAATAATACAAAAAGTCAAAAAGTCATTATCCTATTTAAGTCATATCATTTTATTTAAATCACATCACCTCTCTAACACATACATCAAACCCAACCCATATAAGCCAATAAGTCAAAAAGTGCACTTTTTTAGAAACATCTCAAACCAACCCTTAGTTTCTGTTTGTTAGGGATTTGCTCAGATATACCGTATGCATTTTTGAGTCTTCATTGAATACTCAACTTGGGTTCTTGGCTCAAAATTTTGATCTGCAAATTGTGTAAGATTCTGTTTATTTGGGGACTCTGTTGCACATTGTATGCATTTTGAGTCTTTGTTGAGTACTTGGTTGTACCACTTAATCGGGACTCTGTATTTGGTGCTTTAACCAAGAAAAATTGATAACACTGGTGAAATATTGAGAGCACTAGATGAAGATTTTGAGAGTAGGGTGGGCAAAGCCCTATGGTGGGCCTACGGTAGTAAATATATGAACTCTCGTGTTGAAGCCCTGTCTGTCCTGACTTGGAGTTTCGTAGTTTCAAGTCACGTCCAACTCAAATGGTATTAGAATCTCGAGTCTGCCCAACAAATTCATATATTAATAATTATTACAAAATTAAAAATATTGTAATTGAGCTGATACAAAAGGTTAATATTTGGCAATTACATTGGCCCTGTTTGGTAGAGCTGTGGGAAAGTGCTTATAGCCTATGCCTAAACAGCTTATAGCTTATAATTATGAACATAAGCTGATTTCTGACTTACAAATTAAGCATCTCTTGCCCCACTCAAAGAATAAGTTGATTTCTGACTTTCAAAAAGCTATAAGTTAAACCAAACACATTAAAATAACTTAAATTAAGCTGAAAGCTGAAATAAGCAGTTTTTAAATTGCATCAAAAAGGGCTATTGTAGGTATGAACTTAAGTCATCGTTTGGTAATAGACTTTTTTGGTTGACTATTTTAACTTGGGATTAAAAGTCTGTTAGATTTGACTTTTTTATTTTTTTTGATTTGTAAGAGAAAAAGTAAAATAATTATGATTTGAATGTCATATTTTGTCTTATTGACTTATTTAATTTATTTTGTCTTTTGTGCCTTTTTAACTAAAAAGTTGAAACCAAACAAACAGAAGTATGTTTTTTTCATCCCAAGTGCATCTTTTATTTAAAAAAATACCATGTAAATTATACATTGTATATGTATACTAGACTTTCAATCATAGGCCTTATTTTGGTGGGTTGAGTGCTCAACCATATTTGAGGCGAGATGGGGATTTTTGAAAGAACATCTGGAATGTATACTTGAGAGAAACTGCCTATGAGAGCTAACAATTCCCTGCAACTGTATTTTAATTTAATATTTTTCAAAATAGTGGACTCAATCATCTTTTTTGAAAAAAAAAAGAACAAATAAAAATTGAATAAGTACTACACTAACAAGGAGGCAAAGCCAGCCCTGCGTGAGTCTTTTTTGATAAGATTAACCCTAAAATCTTTCTTTGTAGCATTTGAAAAAAAAAATAAAATAAAATAAATTATTAGAATCTCATAATGTTCTATAATTTATTTGATTTGGTATTAGGAAAAAATTTATGATTAAATTTACCAATTTTTCATTTAGGTTGTATACAATTATTCAAAAGTGAACATAATGTAATAAAAGCGCCGGCATGAATCAATTTAAAATGTTAAAATGCTTAATTGAACGGAAATTTAGTTTACAAACATAATTGATTAAAAAAAATTGGCATAATTTACTCTATTTATATTGGAAATGGAAATTTTGTTATCACTCTTCCAACGAGTCATTCTCGTCATTCAGTACCTTTGTTTTTTTTTTTTTTTTTTGATCAGAAGAGGAATATCATTAAAGTAGCCAAACGACACTTACAAGGAGAGAATCCATCCCAAAAAAAAAAACACTTACACCATCAAAGGAAAGATGAGAAACAAAGAAAACATAGGAGTAAAACTATGAAGAAAACCCAGCTGCACGACAAATGCTTGTGTTCGTACTGCAAGTAGAGGCCAACAAATGGCCGTAGAGCATGTCGAGAATAGATCATAGAATACAACCACAAAGTGTGTAAGCATCATCAAGCACTCATGGATTCCATAGGCAAAACCAAACCAAAAAACAAAACGAAAAGACCAAAACTCAACCTCAAACCAATGGGTTAGCACACTTTCACCATGGGCTTGTACATAAGCTCCTATAAGCCAAAACCGAGGAGGTCGGTGTGTGGAGGCAGCAGATCCGGCGAGAAGTGGCAGAGTTGGAGTCGATGTGGTGTTGGCGACGCCAGCGTGAAGCACAGAGGAGGTAGACGGCGGGGCTAGGAAGGGCTACGGCTGGAGTGAGGCAGAGTGAAGGAAGAGTGGAGAAAGACAAACTATACACCCACCAAAAGGGGAAACACACCTCACAAGGAGGGAGAAGATGGAAAGCAAAGCTTCCAAAGCTTATTGACCAGAAAATGGCAGAGGAAAACGGAAGAGAAAGGAGGTAGAGAGGAGGAGAGAGGCGGCCAGAGGCCGGAGCCCCCCTCTCCCACCCCCCAACGGCGCTCAAAAAGGAAACCCTAGAAGAAGAAAAGGGTAGAGAGAGAACCTCTCTAAAGTAGAGAGAGGGTATTTGTTGCCTATTACATTGCTTCGTTTTCGTCATTCAGTACCTTAAAAACTTGGTTTGTTCTATTATTTTTTTTAACAGAAAAAAAAAAAAAAAAAAAAACAAACAACACAATAATTTTGTTTTGATATTAGAAAGAAATTAATCAAATTATTGTCATACTGATCTCTCTTATAATTGTCAATGACAATTTTGAACTTTGAATTATTATGGTATTAAATTTTATCATTCAAAATTGGAAAAGAAAAATTAGTTGCAAGACAAGATGATCATACTTTCCTAAAATCTTACAAGCGAGTTAATGTTGTGATAGAAGCATTCTTCACAATCCAACCACATTCCTGCAAGACCTAAAAAGAGTACAATCATATGCAATCACGTCTATTTCAAGCCAATTAAATCCGAGAATGGCAAATTTTCTTCCCAACGAATTTATGTTGCATACTATCAAACAATTCCAACTGACTACCCCTATGACCATACGCGCGGAAGAAAAATACAAACTCAAAATCATCAAAAACAAGTTCTTGCATTAGTAGCCCTAACCCACACCTACCTCTCCATCCTTTCTTCCTCCCCTGCCACAGAGTCATCCTACTTTCATTTTGTTCTTTTGGAAAATGCACAATCAAAACAACATAGGGAAATGAAGGGAAGGGAATAGAGAGAGAAGAGAGAGAGGGGACAGTAGAAAGATGATGCTTAGGATTTAGGAAAGCACCTTTTCACCTATTTATAGGAAGATATCAAAAAGGGTCCGAATGGTCTCCATTATCAGTCTATCTCTTGGAACAACAGAGTGGTAAATAATATATATAATTGTAACTTGTCAAAAGCTCTATTAATACTTGTATATAATCGTCCAGTTGTCATTAAGGAGCTTGTAGACTTTTTGTAACAAGGAAGGAAATTTTTTAGACGTATTAATTTTGTAAATTTTAACAAAGTAGATATACATTAAATTTAGGATAAACTTTTTGAATTAAGATAACTTTTTGATTTTTTGTTTGTTTCTTAAGATGTATTTTATAAATTGGCATTCAAACCAATGAATGAATCGATGTAAATTCTCACCATCTCTTCGTTGCCTAATTTCTCTAACTTCTCTTTAACTCCATAAAATAGTAGAATCAAAATAGTAGAACATTATATTGTTTTGATGTTCATATTGATCTAAATTGTCTATTTTAGATTCCAACAATGATAAAGAGCTCTAGTGATATGACAAAAAAAAAAAAAAATACACACACATCACATCACATGTGAGACCCACTCCTTACCACATAACTAAAGCTCTCTTTAGAGTTTCAAAATTAAAACTCTCAATCTTTATTATTTAAATTCCATAAATTTAACTTCGGATTCTAAATAATTTTGATTTATTTTTAAAAAACCGAGAGCACATAATATTGGTAATATTATTTAAACTACAACACATACTATTTATCTTTGCAAACTCTTTAGTGATATGCAAACTATGATCATGTTTATTATTAATATTATTTTTTGTATTTTCAAAGCATATTATATCTTCAGGATTAATTGTCATTACAAATTGTTATTGGTACCTAAAACCCTCATAATGTATTTATCTGGTGCCTAAAACCTCTTTATGATCTTAAAGACTTAAAAATCCCTAATTATGGCCAATAGTCAAAAATCTTAATGAGTATATAGACTTTGCCAAACACTAAGTATATAAATTTTACAACAATTATAAATGAAACAAATAATTATGAAAATATAAAATACAAAAGATACATAATTAAAAACTAAACTTGACTAATAATATTTTTTTTATTTTAAACACTTTTAATCATTAAAACACCGTAAACACTTGTATATATTAAAATTAATACATAGATAAAAATACTTTCATAGCTTAATCTTGCTTTCAAAAGCTCTTCACCAAACTCTAAGACCAATTACAAAATAAAAAAAGAAAGGAGCTTTCTACTATTTTATGGAGTCAAGAGAAATTAGATAACGAAGAGATGGTGAAAATTTACATATTCATTCATTGACTTGAATGTCAATTTATAGAATATATCTTAAGAAACAAATAAAAATAAAAAATTTATCCTAATCCAAAAGTCTGTCCCATATTTAATTCATATCTACTTTATTGAAATTTACAAAACTAATACGTCCAAAAACTTTCACTCCTTGTTGCAAAAGTCTAACAGTTTAGATCTGAAACAGTTCGGTCCAGTTTGGCCCATTGGGCCCACTTTTGGGCCTCTTTTCGATAATCAAACTGTTCATATTTTAAGGTTTGTTGAATATATTATTCTTATAAAAAATCACGTCAATCGGATAACAAATACTATGTATTCAGATCACTTTTGTCTGAAAAAAAATGAATGATTAAAAAATTAACGGTTCAAAAAAAAACTGATCCAAACACATAATATCCGTTATCCGATTGACGTGATTTTTTACAAAGACAATATACTCAACAAATTCTAAAATATGAACGGTTCAAAGGCCCAATAGACTTAGACTAGACCCTCCAGTCCAAACACCCTCCAGTCCAAACACCATCTGGACTGGAGGCAAACCCCAGCCTAAAAGAAATAAGTTTATTACCTTTTAAGTTCCCGTTTGAAGTTCAAAAATTTCAGCGGTTCTAAAGAATAAAAATGATTTTTACCACAAGGTTCCCAATGATGTCATTAATCCTGCAATAATGATACGATAATTAAATTATGATATCGAATTTTAAATACCATATGGTAACGTCACTAATGCATTGACACAAGACATGAAAGACGATATCCATTGAACCAATGCAATAGCTATGTATAGTATGGTATTAAAATTTTGACATCCGAAATTAGTCGTATAACATTATTAAGGAAACAGAATGACCCTACTGGATAGGAAAGTAGGTAACCAGATCAGATTATTTGGCCCTCTTGGAAGCCCACATGACCTTGCTCTGCATGTCAAACTCACAACATTCACCAACAAAGGGTGAAAGACTTGACAAGTAATAGTGAAGCAAGACTACACGATGCTCCAAAAGTATCAAATAATTTTTGCTTCAACGTGCTCCAAAACCAAAAGTGGAACACTTTGTGGCAAGATGCAAACAAGCTAGCTCATTGGCTAATTAACTTATCAAAAACGCCTTACACCCCCAGTGGAGGTGACCCCCACCACCCCCACTGTTTTTTGATTGGCTCAAAAAAAATTTTTTTTTCAGCACCCCCACCTCCACGTGGGGGTTATGAGAGCAAGATTAAAAAAAAAAAAATTTGAGCCAATCAAAAAACAGTGGGGGTGGTAGGGGTCACTCCACTAAGGGTCTAAGGCATTTTTGTTAACTTATTTGGATCATATCACCTCTCTATACTTTTTTACACGTTTTTTGATAATAAGCCAATAAGCTAAAAAAAAAAAAAAGGCACTTCCCAAAATAGGATAAAAAAAGTGTTACTCTAAGGACCTATCTGGTACATTTTTTTTTAATGTTCTTATGTTTAATTTTCAATTTTAAAAATAAAACTAAGAACATGTTTGGCAGGCTCTGTATTTTTTGAAAATTATATTAAAAACAAGGCCCTGAAATTAAAAATACAGCAAAAAATGTTTTCACTAGTTTTGGTAACAAGTTAAATCATGCAGATGAACAAGAAAGAAATCCCATCCCAATTTTGAACTTTCTGACCCAAAAAAATAACTTTCTTAGCAACAAAAGAACAAGAGAAGCATAACACAACAAAATGACCCTAAATGATTTGTAAAATAACAAGAAAGTTCACCACCACAAGGAAATTTTGTTTTAATAGTTCAAGGTGCATACCCAGACATCAAAATTGACTTAAAAAAAATCTCACTCAATCTAAAGCATTTTCCGTCAAGGGTTATACCATTCACGTATCAAGTTCACATCTAGCTCTCAGTCTGCTCCCTCAACCTTCTGATAGTACTCCTAACAGTAACAGCACTTGCAGTGCTGTCATTTGTCAAAGAAACAACATTAGATTATCTCAATACATTATAGCAAATGTAGAGAAATATGTGTGTGTATATGTATACATATTACAATGCATAATTAATCTTAACATATGTAGATAATGCATCACAAGTACGTCCACAGAATCATTACTTCAATGTGTAAGCACCGCCTGCTTTCACTTTGCCACAGTCCTTGCATCCCCAAATTCCCACTGCTTTCCTTTTCACAGCATACTGTAACAACAAACCTTTAGTTTATATAAAGGCATGCAAATGGACAGCCTCAATAAAACCACCAAACCTTTGTTTATGAGGATCACATGCAACAGACAGGACCCAGACAAACTATGGTGACAAACAAACGGGAAGGATTTGGAAAATCACCTTGCCGCAAAACTCACAAAAGTATTTGCTGTGCTGACTGACTTCCATCTTCTTAATCTGCTTCCGAAGACTAGCCCCATAACGTGTACCTGAAATGTTGCCACTTGTCAGTATGGCAGCCTTTTCTTAACCATATTTTCTTTTATCATGTTTGATTTTAATGAAATGCAAAAAATTTAAACAGAAAAAAAAAAAAAAAATTCAAACTACAAACAAAACAAAACAAAAACCTCCATGGTAAGCACATACCATACTTCCCAACAATACCCGCCTTCTTGGTTCTTTTGGTCTGCATAGATTGAAGAAGTCATAGTGAAACTACTGCTATGAACCATGGTAACACCAACCATAATGAAACATTTAAGGTTTTAAAAAATAACCAATGCAATAACAAATAGACAATGCATTTAGCACCAACTCAAGACAGCATTATGAACAAAGTTCTATGGAAACAACAATAAGAAATTTGTATTCTTACTTTCAAGGGTAAGACTAAAAGTACAAGAATACAGAAAGCACCATAAATGAATGACATTTCTCCTTGAAGCAAACATAATATTCTTTGAATTTAGGAAAGGAAGAACATCGAAAATCACAATAAGCAACATTGGAAGAGTAAGCAAAACAGATCATCTTATGAAAACAAAGAACTCCATAATAATGGCTGCTTTGTCCATATAGGTTTCTTACAAAAACAGCATAAGTGATTATCAAATGTTATTTGTTTGTTTCTTTTCATTATAAAAGGAAAAAAAAAAAAAAAAAGAGAGAGACAAGGATGACATGGAAATAGACCCTTTTGCAATCCAATAACAGGCCTATCCAAGTTCCAACAAATCCAACATACCTAAATTGACCCGGAACAATTAACATTTCAGCAACTATCTACCACAATTCACCTACACTGGTTCTACTACACTCCATGGGCTACCATCACTATTTATTTTGAAAAATTGTTACACCAGCTTGTTCTCCACTACTTAATCACTACATTTTTGTAAACCAAAATTTTACACCATCTTATCATCCATATCCATAACCATACTAGTATCACTTCTTCCATAAATATGAAGCATTAAACCCATCAACTATGAAGCCTTTTATGTGTGCTCTGTATATGCTGTGTGGTATTCTACTTGTACTCAAAACCCTTCACACAGCATCACTCTCAAAAGTTCTCTCTGCTCAATCTAAAGAGATGAATTCAACAAATAACAATCAGTTTTCATAATTGAATTCAAATTGATCCCATTAATTTATTTTTAAAACAAAATCAATTGAGGAAACAATATATAAACAAATCTCTAACATTTCCACAAATTCATCAAATTACATGCATAAAATCACCTGTTTTCACAGATCTGTTCATAAAAAACCGAACTTTAAGATACTCAGAATCGAGAGAGAGAGAGAGAGAGAGAGAGAGAGAGAGAGAGAGAGAGAGAAGAGAGTACCATTTTGGAGAAATTGGTGGATTTAGAAGAGAGACGAATGAAGAAGCAAAAACCCTAGATTTCAGTCTGAGAGCGACCTAAACAAAGAGGGTGGCATTATATATGCTCTGCTAAAATGCTTCAGGCTTCATATGGGTTCTTAATGGGCCTGTATACTAGACTTGGCCCACAGCCCATCTGGGTTTTTAGCAGGCTTTATGGGCATTATATTGAATGAAATGAAGCTGCTTGAGAGCCCAAAGCAAACAAAATTTCTAATTGTTTAGTAAAAAACACTATTGATTTAAAAAAATTTGGACATCATCTAGAATTAAGAATAGAATGGTTAGAACCACACAAGAATTTTACTGAATGAAAGACATATACATAAGATAAAAAAATGAATTTCACATGTAGGCTCTATATACATGAGTCTCATCATTTTATCTTATATATGTGTCTTTATTATAAAATTTCTTTCTAATTAAATTTCTCTTATTACAAACAAAACTTTTGTGTCTAAGATTTGATTTAGGGATGGTAGGTAAGAAGATTGTAACTTTTATGATTTCAATTATTATTTTTACTATTTTAGGATTAATTATTACTCTATTTCTGAATCATGATTTCAATTATTATTTTTACTATTTTAGGATTAATTATGACACTATTTCTGAATCATATAGACTTGACCTCTACAAATAAAATCATGGCCGGCCTTGGGGCATAGGCCACAAGGTCATGGCCTAGGCCCCCTCAAAATAGAGTAAAAAAAGGGGCCCCTCCTGT
This sequence comes from Camellia japonica, assembly GCA_030407325.1. Classification (NCBI taxonomy): domain Eukaryota; kingdom Viridiplantae; phylum Streptophyta; class Magnoliopsida; order Ericales; family Theaceae; genus Camellia; species Camellia japonica. Next base: position 40,477,355 of record JAPPVO010000029.1, read on the forward strand.
TATAATTTAGTGTAATATATTAGGTATGTTTTAAATCTAAAAAAATTAAAAAATGCCCAAACTAACTTAAAATAAATTGACCGATTAAAAAATTGAAAGGCCATTCAAAAAAATTAACATTGTTATCCATTGAAAATAGACCCAAAAAAGGGTCTCTCTTATTATAATTTAGTCTAATATATTAAGTATATTTTAAGTCCAAAAAAAAAATTTAAGGAAGGCTCAAATTAACTTAAAATAAATTAATCCATTAAAAAATTGAAAGGCTCATTTAAAATAATTAGCATTATTATTCATTGAAAATGATTTTGTAAAAAAATTAGATTATGCAAGTATGATTGATTTAATTGCTTCTAAAAATACAAAAAGAATGAGGATCAAGCGATACTTATTAGTTATTGTAATGTAATCCTAAGCATTTTTTGTGATTTTGACACAAATCTTTTGTCCTTCACTTTCAATCTTTTTTTTCATTCAATGAAAAAAAATGTGAAGAGCCCCAAAAATTTATTAGTTGATTATCGACTTTAGACCCCAAAAATCTCAGGGCCGGGCCTGCATAAAATAGGTCCAAGTTGTCACTATAACATAAATAGAAGCTAATTGTTCACCAACAAAATGATCCTGCAGTTATGGGATAACTTGATCTGCCCTGATAATGATAAAGGGTCAAAAAAAGCACCCAAAAAATAATAATAAATTAGAAAATGACAGGTCTCATAGTGCCCAATGAAGTCTCTTTCCCTTTTTTTTCTTTTTTTTTTTTTTTTTTTGGCATTGAAATAGTCAGACATGTGAGAGAAGCAAATCAACATCTTGTAAGCTCATTTGACCCCTTTTTCATGTTCCTTCAAATTATGCTGGTATGAAGTCCTCAAAATCATGGAGAACCTTTCTAATTTGAACAACTTTTACTCATTTATATGTAATTGTTATTTATTTTTTTTTTTTACAACTTTCCCAAATTACCAAATTTAAAATTTTACTCTTTTTATTAGGGGAAAAAAAAAAAACTCTCTCGAATTGGCATCCAATTAAAGGTTGATTTTAGTTGACACATCTTATATCCACTTTAGAAATCTATGGATGCTTGATCAATTTAATTACTTGTATGGATATTCTAATAAATTTAATAAGATGAAGAATTCGAATTGTTAAAAAATTATTTTTTTCTAAATGCAAAAATTGATGTTTTTATTTATTTTAATTGAAAATAAATAGGCTTTTGTGTTTTGACTTATTTAGCCAAAATAAAAAAATTACATATTATTATTCTTCTTTTTTGTTAATTAACATTATTTTGCGACTAATGTGTTTTATATGCATTAATACAGATGGAAATAAAACACTTTGCACAAGAAATGTGTCTGATATCATTTTTTTCATTTATTTTTTTGTTTAACTATTATATTAGTCTATACAAGACACAAGAAAGCAAAAAAATTAATATAACTTTAAAAAAAAAATCACTAAAATAAAATAATTAATATATATATATATAACTATTTTAGTTGGATGCCAAACACTACTTGTTCTCAGTGTTTAACTCAAACCAACATGTGAAGTAACTTTTGTAATGCAAGTTTGTCGTAATATATCAAGAAAGTTCCTAACTTGACATTTAAATAGAGAGCAAGAACTACAACTTAGATTTTCCTCAAATTAAAAAATAAATAAATAAATAAATAAATAAAAATTAGAGAAAATTTAAATGGGTGATTTTTTAATATTTTTTGTCAAAAATTTTGAGAAAAAAGTTCATCCATACCTCTCTTGTGTATATCTATAATTGGAACAATCTATCTCGTGGATCCCATAAAAAATACAAAACAAATTATAAACTTAAATTATTTATTTTAAAAATAAAATACGATTTATTTTTTTTATTTACAGTTATCTAATAAAATTAATTTTTTTTTATACAAATAACATTTATATTAAAACTTACAAAATAAATAATTAAATTATCAATATGAATCTGAATTGTGACTCACAAAAATATATATATATATATATATAAATATGAAGGGAAAAAGTGTTGGTGGGCAGCTCATTACCTACCTTCTTCACTGTACTAATCTTGGTAAACTAATTTTCTTGGAACTCAAAAATCAGGTAGCATGAGAAGGTTCTGTAGTTTATAGCTGCAGTACCAAACAAAAATAGAATTTACAGAGGGGAAGCCAAAGAAAGAGAAAATTTTCAATGTAAGGACTCTCTGTCTGAGAGAATCCAACCATTTGAACAAATTCAGGGAGAAGCAAAGACTTGGTAAAATAAGGTTTTTTTATTTTAATCATTGTTTGCTCATTTTTATCTTCATCTCTGTGTTTTTCATTGAATTCTCATCTCTCTCTCTCATGATTTGCTGGTTTTTTTTCTCACCTGGGTCATTGAATCCCTCCTTGGTTTTCCATTTGTTTATGCTTTTTTCCTCTTAAATTCTCACAGTTTCCTTTGAATTCTTAGTCAATTCCCACCTGGGTTTTCATTGTTTGTCTCTTCTTCTATCCAAATCCAAACTTTCATTTCGCTTTCTGTCTTATTCATCAGTTCGTCAATTTATACTTCCTTCGATTACCATCCAAGTTTTTTCACAACACTTTCTCTGTTTTATAGCTTTCTTTTTCTTGGCAAATCTGTCTCTCTCACATAAACTCTAATACTTGTCCTTGTTCAATTCAACAAATAAATGCCAACAATTGTCCTTGATCTTCCTTACAGGACTTGAATACCAATCCACACTTAACCATGAAATTTGCTACTTTATTCTGAACAAAAATGAATTGTTTCTATTACTTCAAGGATAGAACTAGAATTAGGGAACAAAGATCAGCCCCAATATTCAAAAACTGGAGCAAATCCAAATCCGATTCATCGGCAGCTGATAGGGTTAGTAAGACTTCATGTTCTGCAAATTCACCCTCTAGAATCCCAAAATTGTATGAAGAGAAGGCTCAGAACTTGATAGCCTTTTCGTTCTCGGAGCTCAGGCAGGCCACTAATGGTTTCAATAGGCTGCTTAAGATTGGGGAAGGCGGGTTTGGAAGCGTGTTCAAAGGCTCAATCAAGGCTGCTGATGGAAAGGGTGATCCAATTGTCGTTGCCATTAAAATGCTCGACAGAAATGGCTTTCAGGTATATTTTGATTTTCAGAATAATCCTAAATAAAGATTTGCCTGTAATGTAACTAAGATTGTTGTTGGAAGCATGATCGTTAGAATTCAAGTCAACCAAAACGATTTGGTTCATGCCATTGAATCTTAAACTGGGAGAATCGTATGATTCAATTGCAAATCACTATGATTCATTGCCATTCACTACCCTCCACTACGATTCACCGTGATTTAGTTATGTATGGAGTCATATATATACACACACATATAATTTAGTTATATTAATATTTATTTCATCTTAAACACTATGTGTATGTTTTTAAATATGTATATGTTATGCTAATTAAAATGAATTTTGTGATTCACGATTTGATAACAATGATTGGAAGGTGCATTAGATATAACGTGTTGGGTGATTTTCAGTGAAGTCTAAGATTGCTAATGTTTGCATGCCCTCCAGAATTATATTGAATGGATTTTAGGTGGAAAATGTTGTGTTTATTTGATATATTAAAATTTAAATCCATCTTTATTACCTTGTATCTCTACATGTGTGACTATTGTTACTTAGACTGACTGCATTATCACATGCATCAGCATTGCCTCGGTTTTCATGTGCTGTCAAAGAAGGAAACTCCTAATTCACTGTATTGAATTTCTGTATATGGTCTGATGGAAGTCCTTTCATGGCATAAATTTTGTGCTGTGATTGATACCTCACTAATTAAACAAATTATACTCGGGTTGCATCAATATCCTAGGTTGGTTCCATTTGGGAACTTTTGTAATCCAATGGTGTACATGTTTTGAATATGTTTTCCTTCCCAAGAAAAAAAATAATAATAGAAACTACTTGCACCATTTTATCTATTTTTGTATCGATGGGACTGCATATTCATGGCTCTTGCCTTCTGCATGAATTGCAACATTAGATTGATGTTTTGGATAGTCTTTACCATGCGATTGTATCTTTTGGACATCATTCTGTTCTGCAACTCCTTGTTGGAGCTGGAATCTGCTTGCACCTCATTCATAAACTAACATTGAGGGGTTTTCCAGTTTGATTGTATGCTGTGCATTAGAAGAGAGTACCGTGCCTATACTTCGTTGGTATAAATTCCATTTTCATATAAGAGATTTATTAAAAAGACCCAGAGTGAAGAAGTCCCTATATCATTTTAATTGGCTGTTTTGCTTACATGTTATTTTTCAGGAACTGCTGGTAGTGTCATCTACCTTTGAGTGTAGGTAATTGATTATTTTTTTGTTTTTAAGATCAAATCATCTAATTTAGCACATTGAACAGAATTGAGATTAAAGGACTTCCCAGTTCATTTTTTTTTTTTTTAAATTCCTTTCGTAAGTAAATCACAGAGTGAAGAATTGGATAGCAAAGGGGTTATCCATTTTCATTTTCTTTATTCAACCCCCTTTGCCATTTATTTGTTAACAAACTTATGTATTTAGGATTTTTGGATGGTCCATAGGTATTGAATTAGTCCAATGTGTTTGTGCACATGGAAGTAGCATGGAATGCCTTGGATGGTTCAAATATGTGAGCAGAAATCATGAGCTTTCAAATTTATTGATGCGTATGCACCTAGACCTCAATGCAGCCTACTTATGTTTGAGTTCATGGTTTTTATCTATGTCACCAGTTCGGCAAACGATAGCGGGAGTGATAGCGTCAGTCAGAACACTTTCAGATTGTCTATATATTAATTTATATATAATATTTAATTTGTTTATTATTGATAATTCTATATGTGTTTTGTTATTTTTTTTCCTACTTGTGTACAAGGGTGCAAGGCGTGTTACATCATTGTTTGATTCAAGGAGAATCTATGATCTTTCAGTAATGAATTTGTGAACAGAAATAATTAATACACGGGATTCTTCCCGAATTATCGCCTAATCCATGAGTTATTGTCTTGGAGCGTGGTCTAGGATAACAGATAAGGTGACTTGTGTATGTATATGTCCAAGCAATTTCCTGTTTGCTTTAATGTAATTATACAAGCGGTCTGTTTTTCCTAAAAATTGATTTCTCTCTTAGAATTCCTTGTTTTTCATGTAGGGTCATAAGCAATGGATAGCAGAAGTACAATTTCTCGGTGTTGTGGACCACCCAAATCTCGTCAAACTTATTGGATACTGTGCTGGTGATGGAGAAAGAGGGATCCAACGGCTACTTGTATATGAGTTTATGCCGAACAAAAGCTTGGAAGATCATCTTTTCAATAGGGCTTTCCCAGCTCTTACTTGGAAAACTAGATTACAGATAATACTTGGAGCTGCTCAAGGATTGGCTTATTTGCATGAAGAATTAGAAGTCCAGGTTTCACTAAAAAACTTTGTCAATTATATGTTTAATTTCGCGGCCTTTTTTTTTTTTGGTAAAAGCAAAGTGTAGGAATCCTCTCAACCTAAGAGGCCTTTTTTTTTTTTTTTGCCATATATATATTTTCTTCTTGTTGCTTTTTATTCATTAAGCTGATTATCATATAAATAAATTGGAATTTTTGTTCAATGGAAAAACCAAGAATTTTAGCGATACCAAACTAATTTGTAATTGATAAAATTTAGATTTCTCTCATATCTTAAAAATGGGAAAGGTCCTAAAACCAATTACTTAGAAATACTCTTGTTGGACATGAATGAAAACTTGCTAAAGTTAGAATATCATTGAAAGCAACGTCTGCATCATGGTCTGTGTTGCTTAAATGCTCATGATACTTTCTTTTTTTTCTTTTTTTCCCCTTTTATCTTATATTTATTTTGCTGCTGTCACTATCATCATGGTAATGATTATTTAAAAATTTAGCATGCTTGTTCTTAAAAAATTAAATATGTTCCTATTCATTGTTGTTAATCTATCGTTATCTATGCCAATGATGAAGGTGATATATCGAGATTTTAAATCATCAAATGTGCTGTTGGATGAGCATTTCAAACCAAAGCTTTCAGATTTTGGACTTGCCCGGGAGGGGCCGACAGATGGGCATACTCATGTTTCAACAGCTGTAAGTACACATGTTATGTCGATTGCATAAGTTGGTTGTATGAGGATGAACTACGCTGTGATTCATACTACATACTATATTAACTTAATCTTTTTGAGGTGGGAACTAGTGATATTCTCCTGAAATTTTTAAAATTCAGAAAAATGGCTGGGAAGATTGGGAAATTCAAGATTGGGTTTCAGCAAGATGGAAGTCTAATGGTGATAGTGATGATGATTAAATTCATAATTATAAATAAATAAATATTTTTTATGGAAGTCTATGATCATAATGACGAATGACTAAAAATATCGAGTATTATAGAAGTGAAATCTGACAATAATATGGTTATGGTCAAATGTCGCTTCCATGACACTGTTCACACAACTTTATATGCAATGGCAGAGCTAGAAATTTAATTTAGAGGGAGCATCAATTAATTACAACCCCGGAATTTTTCTATATGTAATCAACAACAATAAAATAATAATCTTTTGAGCTAATATTAAGCATGAAAACTTAAATATTCATTACAAAGAGAGAGAGCTTATTCAAAGTTGGTGAATGAAAGATGAAAATAAGGAGTTTTGACCTATAAAAAGAACCGAGTCAAGTCAAGTAGTTGGCCGTTTAAGTTTGGTTTGAAAATTTAACAAGTTTCAAAATGTGTAACTTTGAGCAAATCTCAAACGAGTTTTAATCCAGCCATTGAATTCAAGTAGCCTAGTTTTTTTATACTACATATCATGGAGTGAAGTCATGTAATACGTTGTTCAAGTTTGACTTGAAAACTTAATGAGTTCTAAAATGTGTTCAAATTTGACTTGTTTACACAATAAGCCGATATCAAACGAGGCATTAACAAGTCGAACTTTAGTAGTTTTGTTTGTTTTACAGCCCTAGTGAGATGCAGAGAGTAAGGGGGAGATGTGACTTTTTTTTAACAAAGATAGCTGCTGTATAGATTAGTGGAGGGAGCAGACGGGGCACATCTTGTATTTGCATATGTACATTATTAAAAAAAAATTATAAATTAAAAAATAAATCGGCCTGCCTATATGTATGTGTGATCTGTGCAGTAAATGATCCTGAGAAACTTGCTTTTTGTGACTAGGTTGTGGGGACATTTGGATATGCTGCTCCAGACTACATCCAAACAGGACATCTAACAACTAAAAGTGACGTATGGAGTTTTGGTGTGGCATTGTATGAGATCCTCACCGGTAGGCGGTCACTGGAAAGAAACCTACCCAAGACAGAGCAGAAACTTTTGGAGTGGATCAAGAATTTCCCTGCTGATAGCAAAAAATTTGGCATGGTAATAGACCCAAGACTCGAAAATCAGTATTCTCTGAATGCAGCTCGAAAAATTGCCAAGTTAGCAGACAGTTGTTTGTTGAAGAATCCAAAAGATCGGCCAATGATGAGTCAGGTAGTGGAAACTTTGAAGCAGATAATTCGATTCTCAGATGAAGAAAGCCCCGTCTGATAAGAATTTTGAGTGCAATGAAGATGAGACTGTTGGCTCGGACAATAAGCCGAGTCAATTGGGACCTTCTGAATCTGTGAAAAGACGGTTGGCACAGTTGGCTAAACTGAGAGAGCTCTTTGGGGGAGTCATTGGAAGAAGAATTATGATCGTGCCGAGAGCCAAAGTGCCTTAGAAAATGTTTTGCCGCGGTAGAATGGTTTCTTTTGAGAGACATTGATAAAAGAAATAGAGCAGACATTAAACTGGATTTAAACCAGTTGAGGTGTAGGCAAATTTTTCTTTTTTTCTTATTGTTTTGAAGTTAGTGGTGAGGGTAGATTGATGTTTATGCCATTTTAGACTGTCAAAATAAGAACTTAGAGCCTTTTTTTTCATGTAGATGTGGTGTCCTTGTGAAAGAACCTTGTTGTAAACTGTGTTGCTCTTGGAGTATTTACAGAAAGGAAAAAACATATAGAAAATTATAATTCAGTGTAATTTTAAAAAAGTAATTATAAATACATTGAAAAACTTATATTTTTAATTATTAAAATTGATAAAATTTACTATTAATTTGTAATTATTTTTTTACAATTACACTGATATATAATTTCTTTAAAAATATATATTATTGACATAATTGGTTTTTCTTGAATGGAATTCCTAAAATTAATTTTTAATGATTTGTATTCAGTGGAATGAAATAAATGGAATAGAATGTTCATTTCTTATGTTGTGCTTGAATCATAAATTTGAATTAAAATTTGCACAGAGAGAGAGAAATATAAAAAAATTAAAAAAAATAGTTAATATTTTGTTCATATTATTCTCACCTTTTTCTTTTTTTCCTTCCAAATTCCTACCTAAATTCATGATCTAAATACAACCTAAAGATCAAGGGAAAATTACACATAAATGGGGTTTTGGAAAAATATTTACAGATTAGTGAAAATGTTTATGAATTTAATTATCAATATTTATAAACTTTACCATTAGCTTGATTTTTATTTTTATTTTTTGAAAAAAATACGCTCAGGTGTAATTCTCCCAAAGATCAAAATGCTTAATCAAGTTTTGTATATAAGTTCAAAATTTTATTATGCTATGAGATTGCTTAGAATGGTTTAAATAAATGCACTTTTTAACTTGTCGCGCCCCGTATTTATGAGGTCCGGCCCACGTGAGCAAACCACCCAATGATAGACAATAACTAACAACACTTATGCAGATGTACATAATATAGACACACAGCACATGTGTTATTCCAATTTTACACATTCTTAGATATAACATCTAAGTCGAATGGATACTCTGTAACTAAAACATACAAAGACATTATAATCAAATTAAGATGCCCAAAGGCTTACATCATATACAAGGGGTGTAACCCTTACAAAAATAGCACATGGCCAACAAATACATAAATAGCCCTTGGCGGACAAATAAAGGAACCACCCTACATGGTTCAAAATACAACTTCAACGTCTTAGTCCACATCCGCATAAGCATACCTGAAAAATATTCTCAGCCATGTAGGGTTAGCATAAAACTCAATAGGAAATATCTCAAAAACTAAATATGCTCCACCAATGTAAATGATCATAAATGCAATACATACATATATAATATGCTCAATGCATTCTCAAATCCACTTATTTTTTCAATAAAAACCATTTATTCCCAATTTTCAATACCTTTCGTTTATTCAAAACGTTTTCCGAATTCAATACATTAGTTTGATATAAAATCATTTTCCACAAGTCAATCCAGGAATCTCAATACCAACTAGCAATTTCATTGTCAATTCCAATACCAATACATCGTTAACCAACAGCAAATACATTGCTAAAACCATTTTAAAAATCATTTCTTTCCAAAACCAAAATGATAAAAAATAAAATGGGTAAATCTCCAAAACCAATACAACCTTTCACTGAAATTTTGTTCGCGGGAAACCGTCAAACGGGACCCATGTAAACATAGGCTATACGAGCTCTACCATTGCCATTTTATAGAGATTTCGTCCACGGGAACCGGCACTCATGTATACGCGCGTTTTTCAGGACTTTCACCCTGGACACACAAGCCAACTTAATTCAATGGAGTCAATCCTCTTTCTTCTCCCAAATATGAAGTACATCTTCTTTCTTCTCCCAAACATCATACATTTACAATGTATTAAAACATAACCATATTCAATGACAATAGGTAAGAGATTAGTTTCCTTTTCCCAGATTTACCATTTTATTTACCCTTTCTAAGTAGCACAATACATATGATCCAAAATATGATTTTCAAAATGAAACAAATGCTCTTAAAACATAACACAATAATTTCCAGAATCTATTTCCAAAACATACAGTTTAAATTCTTAAAATCCATTGCATGCTCCATGATCTATATGATTTATAAACAGTCCAGTTTGCCTAATCCACATGCAATTTCTACAACAATCATAACTATCTTCCACCGATAACCCAAAACAAATATCTTTAAACAGATAAATAAATTCCATTAAAGATACACTTTTTCAAAATCTCAAATGGGAGTAATAATACCTATCAAACTCCACCATCATCATTAATCATCATTTCAATTTCACATTTCTTAACATTTATTCCATTTCCTTTTTACAATCTCAACACTTACATTTTAGGGCATAATCCATTTCCTCTTTGAAAATCCATTTCAATGCAAGAAATAGCTCATTTCAACATATATCAACTCCAATTTCATAATCACAACCTTTTTCAAGAAAACCTTTGAAAACCCCTCATTTACATTTTGATTTAATAATCAAACAATTCCCCCAAAAATCAACATTTTAGGGTTTCTTCAAATTAGGGCTTTTTACTTTTAAAAACTCATATGCATTTTTGTAAGTGGAAAATAAACTTTTGTAGCTAAACCATAGCTCAACAATCCCATTTGGAACAAACCCTCACTTACAAAACAAATTTTCGAAAATCAATCCAAGAACAATGGAATCTATATATTTAAAATACACTACAAATACACTACCGAACTCATATTGAGTTTAAAAAATAGATCCTACCTCTTGAAGCAAAAAGGAAACAAGTCGGAAAAATCACCGGCAACGAAACGATGATCCGTTGAAATTAAATGGAAGCCCTCGTCGTGCTCTACGTTTTGATATATGGAACTAGCGGTCAAAGATGTATAAAAATAGATGAAATCAAGCCTAAAAAGCTTGAGAAATAAAAAATGGCGGAAGGAGAGAGAAAGGTAAGTAAAAAGTGAAGGGGTTTGATCCAAAAAGTGACTTTTAAAGATTCGATTCTGCATTGTACGCTCGAGCGTTGAAAGTTGTTCTCGAGCGCACTATGCTCACGATACAGATTTGTGAATTTAAACAGGTATATATCTCTCGTTCAGACTCCGTTTAGGGTCGTTCTTGTGCCCAAATTGAAGCCCCGGAAGTAAGCTTTCCAATGGTTCTAACCTCACATCAAAATTCAAAGTGTGGAGAGAGAAAATGATAAAAGATTGAAGACTACTCAATAACAACTATTCTAATTTGGAGTTTTTGATTCAATCTCACCCAACTACTATGGCAACACCTCAACCAAAGCTCAAATATCGACTAAGAAGGTTCAAAATCAAGATAATCAAAGAGTCAAATATAATTTCATTATAACAGGAAGTACAGAGTGCTACAACTTCCCCACCTTAGGAAATTTTATCCCCGAAATTGAAGTAATGCCAAAACCAAAAACCACGCAACGATAACAAGGGATACAACACCAACCCACGTTTAGATCCATCATGGGATAAGTTCCCAGATTCTAGGTTCAACACCTCGGGGCCCCAAAGACACCCAAACAACCAAACACCAAAGAACAAACACGGATGTCTTTTCGACCCACATGACTCGTAGTGGTCTATGAGACAAGAAACAACAACCACCCTAACAACAACGGTAACCACTCGGACTCAAAGACGTCAACCACGCCTGAATCACCTACAACATCAAAATCACCACCGAGTGCTCAAACGCTCGGACATGGAGAATAAGAGGACTCCTCACACACTAGACTTTTGACCAACTCTCGGAATGAGAACACAAGGTAAAATACGGCTAAAGATTAAAGAGTACGACATAACAAGCCTCAGACAAATTCTAAACCCCCGTAAAGTAAACACATAACACATAACTAGCAACTCAAGCTAGATCACAACACACTTCACAACACAAGGTACCACATCCAAATTAAAGAAAATTCCTTATACTCTTCCCATTTGTCCCAAAACACTTTGCTTTTTCCAAAAGGCGCCCAACCGCACCATCACAATCCAAATACATTTTCAACCGTCCACAACAAAACTCAAAGATTTTCCAAACTGTTTTTCTAAAAATCATAGATTTATAACACAAAACCATTTTCATTTTGTTTCTGATTTGTTGGATTCAGCTTTTTATTAAACTAAAGACTTACATTTTAATTCAAAACCATTTTAATTCAAGAAAAGCATCCAAGGCCACAACACCAAAAGAGAATTTTTTTTTTTTTTTTCTTCTTTCAAAATCATTCATTAGCATTCCATTAGTGAACCACAACACGGTTATCCAACAAAACCCATCACACCTACGGTGATGCCACTATACCAAAACTAAATTTCCACGATGAGAATCCCGAGAAATTTTCAAAATGCCAGCAATGCAATAACACAAGAAACAGAAATTTTAATGGCGCAAAAGCACAGTAAAATCATAACCGCAAACCAGTTACCTCAAACTCAAAATAACTTCCTAATTGTCCATATGGAATTTACATGCCACACTAAGATATCGATCAATTATACAATCCTTCAATTCCATCCTATTCCTAAGGTGACTATATGTCAACCAATCTATTATTCAACACTACTATCCCACACTAGTTTTCAAATGCCGACATACCATTTAACTCCACTTATCTCAACACCACACCAACACATATTACCTAACCAAATCAACTCCGAGATGGAGCTCCTCACACAATCTTACATTCTCATTGAATCACATCGGATTTCTCAAGTTAACCCATATTACTTCAAATCTTAACCCATCCCCTGCACTTATGCTTACATGGCAATACTTCCTCGCACCACACTTGAGTTCGAGCTGAACTCCCAAAGATCATAATATACACTCACCCTAAGACCAATGAAGTAAATAACAAACTTACACAACTCACTACCTGCTCCACATAACCTTACCATACCACTAGAAGTTTCATCCTCAAACTAAAACCTCAACAGAAAATCACCCCAACAGTAAGGGATCCTACATGAGGTTCATAAACAACCTCCACTTATGACGAAAGTAATTTAACTTAGCACACATTAAACCACACAACAATACAATAAGCATAATATTACCACATGAAGGCAACCTCCTAGGATAGTCTCATAACCAATCCCTTTCTACATATCTCTTAACAACATACTCCTACATACCGCCAATCCCAAATAAAAAAAAAATCTATAATTAAAGCAATTTCCATAAAACAAAACTAACCACTCTCAGTAGGCTAGAAATAATTGCCCCATAAAATAAACTCAAGTCACCCTTATGCCAACTACTCTTACTAACTATAACACCAACACTACCAACCCTCAAAAGACTTGATAAGGAATTCTTAAAGATGTTATAAGGACATCAATCCGTCGAGCCCACTTCTTGGTATAAACAACAACATTTTACCTTTCATTGACCAAAGACTCGCACTTTATTCGCCTAACTACTCTTCTCACTTGGCACAAAAACAACATTACTCCAACAATAAACATCCCCATAATGGGTTCCAAATACCCACAAACCACTCGAGCGACTAAAACACCACACTTCCAGAAATTACAAATAGAGGTTAACCGCTCAAGCGCAAGAAGTACAACTGTAGACCGCCTGGAACACGATCTGCACGCGAGGGCGCGAATTGTAGTTCTAGCTACTACAGTTCGGACTCCTATCACGGTTCTGAATCTAATCTCACAAAGTGCAATGTAAGACTGATAAATCACCAAAGAGTCCAAATCCGGAAAATTGTTTTGGAAAATATATTTTAATCAAGAAGTGCCAAACATGGACTGCTTTGCCAGATTTAAGAGTCGCCACCTAAATATTTTGTTTTGAGAAATTTAGAAAACCCTGACTCGTGCCTAAGGCCACGTGTCCGTCATCACCAAAGTTGCCTCGGCTCGGGAACTTGGGTACGAGGGGGGAATATCATGAAATGAGCACCCCGCTCGCCCGATCAAAGGATCGGCCTTTACTAAACATGATATGTTGTTTTTGAAAACACATGTGTTCTTATTCTGATTATTAGCAAACCTTACTATGTGATGCGCACAGCATGCAAGTATAGACTCAATCACGCGGATTGAAACAAAACAACTCATGTTTGTTTTTCGAAAATGGTTTGAAGTTGCTACTCACAAGTAGGCTAAGTCGCGGATTTGCCACCCTCAAGTGGGCTTAGAAAAACATGATTTTGCCATTTCAAGTGGGCTTAAAAACTCACAATCATCGAGTTGTTCCAATTCAAGCAATCAAACCTTCACCCACAAGCATTCATGCAGTTAAACACTTAAGCAGTTAGCCTCATGGCAAACATGCTATCATGGTAGCACTCACACACATGCAAGGATGCTAAAGCGTAAACACTCACAGTGTACTCCGAGCCAAAACAGAAGCTAGTTAGAAATCATGCATGATCCTAACTATGTCAAGAATGCCTAATGCAACACATGCAAAGTGCAACTAAGTAGGCTCGGCTATTCTAAGATGGCATATGAATGCAACTAGATAACATGTATTCAAATTGGTATTGAAATACAATGCAGTTTGTATGATGCGCCGAGCCCAATGCATGCAAGACAGATGAATGGATGCAAACATGCAAGCATAAGGTATGCTAATCGAAATATGCCCTAATCTAACCATTGAAAAGCTGGTAAGTAAAAGGGAGAAAGAAATGGGGTTGGAAGACATGCATCACACAAACGCACACTTATTACAACATTTGCCCTCTCGACGGAGGGTCCAAATGAATCAACTAACTAGCTACGCTAAGCTAATTAATTATAAACCAAATTGAAACTAGCTATACTAAGCTAATCAGAATATTACAACACAGATTAAACTAATTAATTACAAAACAAGTAATTAACTACAACTAGCTAGTGAAGCGGTAAAAATGGCCTCACGGGCGAAGGAGGCATGCATGCTCGGTCGCGTCCTCCCAGAAATCCACCACCTTGCCTCAAGATGCCTCTGTTTGCACACTTTCTTTACTTCTGAAAATTATGAACCCCCTTAGGAACATGCTGAAGGATGGTCGGCCAAGAGGGATGGCCATCGGCCAAAGTTGATTGCCATCGGCCAAAATTGACAGCCGATCGGCAGTTTTTATGGCCGGTCGGCCACTGTTTCCTGCAATTTCTCCTTTTTGCTGCAACAGAGCACAAACAGAGGCATGGCAGTATATTTGCAAGAAAATGTATGCACAACCACCCTCCCTATCATTTCTTAAGCTCAAGGGGGGTGTAGTGCTCGGCTCTCGAGCCATCAATCACGCATCTCAATGCATGATGGCCAAAGAGGCTGAGTTGCACAAATCAATGTCAATGAATGCACGCAAATAACACATAAGACTCGATGAACCTCCACCTTATCATACATGATCAAAAATGTCGGTGACCTAAGGAATAGGACACGTTTCATCACTTTGAGTATGAAACGTGCGACATTCCTCGTGTTTGGATTGACGCCCAACCCAAACACAATGCAACGCACATAACATGCTAACACAATGCAATGCAACAACATGCAAACACAATGCAATGCAACAACATGCAGACAACAATGCAATGCGACAACATGCAAACAATAATGCAATGCGATAACATGCAAACAACATAAACATGGCAAGGGCTATGTAATGCAATACTCAATGAACCAAACCATCCTCAAAGAAGCCTCATGCATGCCAAGACAATGGCCAAAACATGCTGAAAATGAAGTCCAAAAGCAAATACATGCATGCATACACGTTGGTTCACAAACAAGGCATGAAGACATAACTCTCAAACATATTGAAGAAGTGGAAAATGTGAGAGTGGGGCAATGAAATATGCTCTGAAATCATGTAAGGAATGATGTCAAATCATGTACATAACACAAGCATATCATCCTAAGAGGCTCAAAGCTTAAAGCTAGCAAATGGACTTGCACCAAGGCCATATCAAGCAAGCCCCAAAGGGCCAAGATGACTTGAAACAGTCCTAAGGCAGGTCAAAACAAGGCTAAAACATGCATGGAATGAAGCCAAAACAAGCTAGCATGGTAAGCCAAAACACCAAGCATGCAAGGCCAATGAGCATGGTTATACTACAAGTGTAAGAAGCAAATGAGGGATGCTCTAACCAACCAAAAACAAAGTTATATCATGGCAAAATAAGACCCAAAACACATTGAAATGGTAGCCCAAAAGCTTAGGCAAGATGGCATACACATTAGCTCATGTTTAAGGTATAAAGCACCAACCCTCCAAAGCATTGAAAGAGTGAAAGATGTGAGAGTATGACCACACTGCACACACTGAAATCACATACCAAATGATGCTAAATCATGCAAATAGCCCAAGCAATGTATGCTAGTGACTTGGAAACTCAAAGCTAGTGAACAAGATTGCACTAAGGCTATACAAAGCAAGGCATGCATGACTAAAATAACTTCAAACAGAGCTTAACCATGGAAAAACATGAGTAAAAGCTTCCTGGAGTGGAGCCAAAAGCATGCTAGAATGATGGTCCAAAGCATGATGCATGTTAAGGCTATAAGGAGGATTGCACTACAAGGGTATGAAGCATACAAGAGGCAATCAAACCAAGCCAAAACAGAGTTAAGACATGCTAAAATAACACAAAAACATGCTGAGATAGGACCAAAACATGCTAGAGAGACATGCTACTTTGCAAGGCCACCAGTAGGATTACACTACAAGTACTAGAAGTATGCAAGAGGTGACCAAGACAGCCAAAAACAGCGTCAAGACAGGTCTAAAAGGTCACAAAAAAATGCTTAAACAAAGCCTCAAGAAGATAGAACAACATGCTCTTTTGATGAGCCATCAACACAAGCCAACAAGAGTGGAAGAGGGGGACAACCCCCACCTATTTGGGGCCTCAAAACACACTTTCTACCACTGAAAATCCACTAGATTTCAGTGGCTAAAAGGCCAAGAAAAGGTGATCTTGAAGGCCTAAAAGAAAGGAACAAAACAAAGCCAAACAAGGCACAAAAGGGGGTAGACCACCCCCAACACCAAAGGTGCCTCAAACAAACATTTTTAATACTTAAAAAAGAAGCTTTTTACAGTTGAAAGTTAAGTAAAAAGAAGCATGCAAATAGGGCCAAATAAGCTATGAAAACAAAGCTTTAAAGAGGTAAGAGACTCACCCTTGAAGAACCACTTTAGAACAACAACTTCAGAGGCAAAAACCAAGCTTAAACCACTCAAATGCAACCTCCAAGAACCTCAGCTCAGTAGTGAAGGTGTTTCACTAGGTGTTTGTGTGCAAAAGTGTGAAGAAATGACACTTTTAAGTACAAATATAGAGAGAGAGATAATGTTTTGTATCTCAAATTTTTAGAACCTCTGGAATGGGAGAGGGACCTCCCTTCTTATAGAAAATCAAGTCTCAAGCTTGTTGAACAAGCTAGGAGCTTGTTAAAATCCCTCCATACATGCGTATAGAGGATACACCAAGTGATCAACAACTGGCACCAGCTGGAAGAAAAATATCTGCAAAAGTAGAAAAAGGGGCCTCGGCCAAAAAAAATGGCCAACCGGCCATCAAAGGTGCCGACCGGCCACCACTTATAGTCGATGGAAAGAAGGAAAGGCCAATAGGCATGAGGCCTGGCCGATGGGTTATAAGGCTGGCCAACAAGCCACCCCCTTCCTTTAGAAACAAAGCCACAAGCTCTTAGTCCACAACCAAGCATAAAACAGACAAGTTGAGAGGCTCCAAGGCAAGGCGTGCAGCCGAGACTTTCAGAAACTCAAAACGAACACGAGCATGGATGATCATCGAGTGTTCAAACGATGACGTCCAAGTCTTGAGAACGGTCAAAAATGGGGTGTCTACAACCGCTCAAGTGCAAGAAGTACCGCTCAAGCGCGACACCACTTAAGCACAAAAAACACCGCTCGAGCTAAGAATACACCCTCCTAGTATCTTTGCAGACCTGCCAAAGTACTAAGAGCTCTCAAAGACCGCTCAAGTGTTGAGGCCAAAATCTGGACAAATTTTCTATTAAAAAACAAACCCCCGACCTGTTCCAAATGCAACCACAATACTCAAACAACTCGAATCAACAAGGAATAAGATAAACAAGGATATGAACTACCATTAAAGACAAGAAAAGCTGAATCTCAAAACATTAAATAGGTCGGGTCCAAACCAAAATCATCATATCTTCGACATAAACCAATCCAACAACATCAACCAAACTGAATATATTGACTGGTAAACTCCACCCTCACAACAACAAAGTCCCAATGACCCTCAAAGTACTCATCTTCCACAACCAACTCTACCGTCCATCAATTCTAAATAAATTTCAACCAAACACATTATTTAACATAGCACACAAACCCTAATCAAAATAAGGCTCTCCGACCCTCACATTCACAAGTCAAAACGCAATAGTTCTTACATGTTCAAATAAAGATTTCCTAATTCCACAACAACTCACATCTCAGCCAACCACACTCTACAATACTAACCTCCAAGTTACCAACACCATAGTGAGAACTATACACCAACACTACCCACATCTACAAGAGCAATCCTAACTCTTTGTGTTCTAAAAACTCTAACACTACCAACACCTTTTCAACAGGTTACAAGACTTAAAACAATTCACTCAATTGGAAAACACACCCCACGCCTCTGACCACTCCAAGTCATAACTAATTCCAACACATCTTAGTCCACGGACTAACAACCCACACCAAACCTACATGACGTCACTTAAATGAGTATAACAACTCCATCTAACCACCAAGCACAAAGGACTCAAACACCACTGTCCCTCAAAGACATACTAACTGTCACTAAAGACAAACCAACACTAACTCACAACTTATACTAATACACAACATATCACCAGTATAGCACTCACCAAGGTGCCCACTTCGAGTCCACTAATCAATCCAAAATGTTTCTATAAGAAGGGAAACACCCAACTTAGGATACGTAATACTGGCACATTTTCCCAAAATAATAACAGAACACAATCACATAACAATTACTCAAACAACCCCATTGAGACTCCAATTAATTTACATACCATCTACCACATAACACGTAACCGTGCTAAGTCTACAAAGATAATCATTCGTTCCAGTACTTGCTTAGATTTCCCATTGGAAACAACGTTGATCAAGTGCGTTTCCAATAAGACGCTCAAGTTAGTCAACTAGACACTGAATAATATCCATGAGTCTCAACACCATGCCAACATAAAATACAACACATAAGCATGTAATTATTTAGCACACAACATACAAATATCCTCACCGAGCATGATAAACCCATTATGGCTAACCACTTCCCGCGAGACCAAGGATTTCAAACCCAGTCAGCTCTGATACCAAGTTATCACTCCCCGAATTTACGAGGTCCAGTCCACATGAGTAAACCACCCAACGATAGACAATAACTAACAATACTCATGCAAATGTATATAATATAGACACACAGTACATGTGTTATTCCAATTTTATACATTCTTAGATACAACATCTAAGTCGAATGGATACTCTATAACTAAAACATACAAAGATGTTATAATCAAATTAAGATGCCCAAAGGCTTACATCATATACAAAGAGTGTAACCCTTACAAGAATAACACACAGCTAACAAATACATAAATGGCCGTTGGCTGACAAATAAAGGAACCACCCTGTATGGTTCCAAACACAACTTCAATGTCTCAGTCCACATCCACATAAGCATACCTGAAAAATATTTTCAGCCATGTAGGGTGAACATAAAGCCCGATAGGAAATATTTCAAAAACTAAATATGTTCCACCAGTGTAAATGATCATGAATGCAACACATACATATATAATATGCTCAATGCATTCTCAAATCCACTTGCTTTCTCAATAAAAACCATTTCTTCCCAATTTTCAAAACGTCTCGTTTATTCAAAACGTTTTCCGAATTCAATACATTAGTTTGATATAAAATCCATTTCCACAAGTCAATCCAGGTATCTCAATACCAACTAGTAATTTCATTGCCAATTCCAATACGAATACATCGTTAACCAACAACAAATACATTGCTAAAACCGTTTTAAAAATCATTTCTTTCCAAGGCCAAAATGATAAAAAATAAAATGGGTAAATCTCCAAAACCAATACAACCTTTCACGAAAATTTCGCCCATGAGAAACCGTCAAGCAGGACCCATGTAAACGTAGGCTATACAAGTAGAGATGGCAATCAGAATTCGGCCCGACGGGGACTTGATCCCCCGATCCCGAATTGAACGGTTATTCCTTGAAAAATACCCCCGACGGGCCGGGGATGGTATTAAAATTTAAATCCTCGATGATATTCGGGCCGGGGACAGGGATACATGTTTCAGCCCCAAACCCGGCCCCGATCCCCGGCCCGGTTGCCCCCCAATGTGAATTTATTATTTTGCCCCTGCTTATATATAACACATGTGTGTGTGTAGGGTTTTGGCTGACCACTCACACACAACACACACAGACAGAGCCACTCTGTTCTTTCTCTCTCTCTCTCTCTCTCTCTCTCTCTCTCTCTAGGGTTTCGCTTTCCTCTCTCTCTCTTTCACACTTCGACGGCGCCGATCCTCCGTCCATCTTCCCTCAAGAGCACCGGCAAGGCGGCGTAGATCGCCGGAACCACCTTCATCATCCTCGTCGTCCCCTTCATTATCGAGATGGACCGCGAGCAGCAACTCAACAATCTAGAGTTGTAGCAAGCCAACCTCATCGACACCACTTCCCTCGGCATCGTCGTCACCACCCCACAGAAGTGAGGTAACTTTGACTGATTGTTGAAGCTTCCTATTTGGAGCTTAAAGTTAGGGTTTTTCTTGATTTCTATGAGATAAAGTGAATTTTTTTTTTTTTTTTTTTTGCAGATCTGTTTTTCAATCCTCTGTTCTTCAATTTCAGATCTACGTTTCAGCCCTCTGCTCTTCAACGTCGTCTTCATCACCTCTGCATTTTAGCCCTCTCCTCTTCAATTTCAGATTATTATTATTATTTTTATTTTTTAGTTGATGATTGTTGTTGTTGATGATTGTTGATGATGAAATCAGAATTTTTTTTTTCTTTTGTTCTTGTGTTGTGTTGAACAAAATTCAAAAAAAAAAAAAAAGGTCGGGGATATTTCGGGGTTGGGGAAACCCGATCCCCGATTAGGGGCGGGGGTGCGGGGGGCAATGGTCTCCCCGCCGGGGATCGGGAACGGGGACGGGGAGTGTAGTCCCCGGCCCCGCCCCGTTGCCATTCCTATATACAAGCTCTACCATTGCCATTTTATAGAGATTTCGTCCGCAGGAACCGGCACTCATGTATACGCGCATTTTTCGGAACTTTTACCCTAGACACATAGGCCAACTTAATTCAATGGAGTCCATCTCCTTTCTTCTCCCAAACATGGAGTACATCCCCTTTCTTCTCCAAAATATCATACATTTACAATATATTAAAACATAACACTGCAGGAAAAAGCACATTCAGCGACCAAATTTGCCAACTAAAAAAAATTTGGTCGCTGAAAGTATAGCTTTCAGCGACCAAAACAGCATTAGTAGCCAAAAGTCTACAATTGGTGACTAAAAATAAGTTTGGTTGCTGATTATATAGGTTTTAGTGACTAAAAAATTTTTAATAGCCCAAAGTAAAACTTTTTGGCAACTAAAAAAATTTAGTAGCCAAAAGTCTACAATTGGCGACTAAAAATAAGTTTGGTCGCTGATTATATGGGTTTTACCGACTAAAAAATATTAGTAGCCAAAAGTAAAGCTTTTTGGTGACTGAAAAAAATTTTGTAGCCAAAAGTCTACAATTGGCGACAAAAAAATAAGTTTAGTCGCCAAAAGTGGTCATTTTTAGCGACTAAAATTATTTTGGCCGCTAAAAGTTAATATTTTATTTTTATTTTGCTACTAAATAGTTTATTTTACATAAATTATGTAATAAAATAATTATGTTTATACATATACTTTTATATTAATATGGGTGTATGTACTATATAAATAATATATATTACATATACAATCATGTGGTGCTATAGAGGTGTAGTAGGAAGAGTGTGGTGCATAAGGTTTATGGTGTGGGAGGTTAGCAGTTCGAGTCTCCGCAAGAATGGATCAAATTGTTCTACAATGATTTTTTTTTTTTTTTTTTTCACGTTTGAAGCTTTTGGCAACTAAAGGTGTTGGTCAGCGATTCCTTGACTATTGGCAACTAAAACATTGGTCGGTAAATGTATAATTTTAAAGAAATATAATTGACTATTGGTGATCAAAATTTTGGTCGCTAAAGACTTACTTTTGCTGACCAAAGGTTTTTTGGTTTGCAAAACCCTCCAAGACCTTTCCCGACAGGGTTTTAGCGACAAACGTAGCTACCAAAATTTTTGGTCGCAGAATGTCATTGGCGACCAAAAAACAGACAATTGGTGACCAATATTTTAGTCGCTAAAAGTGACTTTTTTTGTAGTGTAACCATATTCAATGACAACGGGTAAGAGATTAGCTTCATTTTCTCAGATTTACCATTTTATTTACCCTTTCCAAATAGCATAATACATGTGATCCAAAATATGATTTTCAAAATGAAACGGTTATCCCAGATAGGCAACCCAAGAAGGGGGTGAATTGGGTTATTAAAAATTTCACAATATTAAAATTAACACAATATTCAAAATTTTAATAAATAACAAAAAAACAGAATAATAATTATCAATATAAAAGTAAGAGAGATAGGGAGAGAAAATCAAACACTGCGATTTATAGTGGTTCGGCACGCCAAGCCTACGTTCACTCCTCAAGGAACCTCCTCGAGAATTTCTTTACTATCAATTGAATAAATATACCACCAAGCTTGTGGATTTGGCACAGGACTTACTCTTATCTATTGAGTCTCACTCAACAATAAAAGCCTTACCCTTACAAAATCTCTCACAAAAAAAAAGGAATAAGAATAAGTGGTACTTAAACCCACTTTTGCAATAATTCTCTCACAAAGAGTAGCTATGAAAGTGTAAGAACAAAAGCTAGACTTAGATCTGAAAGTGAAAGAGCAGAATACAATTTGGAGCTCACAGGAAATTTTCTCTTCAAGTTCTTGATTTTTCTCCACACACAACACTTCTATTTATACACAAAAATATACCCGTTGGACGCTCCTTGCTAACGTCATAGATGACAGCTATTTGTTTCAACTTGTCATCATGAGGCATCCTTTGTTTCAACTTGTCATCATGAGGCATCTTTTCTTTTTGATAAACAAAGTGGCCGAATTTGAACAAAACTCACAAACATGTGGGTTTTGACTAATATATATAGTATATATATATATATAATCCTACAAAGTCCACATTATAAAAATGTAACTTTAACATTCAAATACAAACTTCAACATGTGAATTAAAATTCAATATGTTGCAATTTTGCAACCATTTTTTGTGTTTTATATCATGTATGATTTTTTTCACATGCTAGTAATTAATGTTTCCACACACTAATATATATGATTGCTTCCGTGATGTATGCCATTATATGCATTTATATGTTCTGATCAAATATTTGCATACACAGAAAAATCTTTTTAAATAATATTTATGATGGATCTGAAAATATATGCCCTCTTTAAAATATTGTATATGTTGTAGAGATTTTAAACTAAATATATTCTACCACTCCATATTAATTTTGTCAAAACAAGACAACCCATCAATATCAAATTTGTCAAAATAATACAACCAATCAATCATTTTTGTCCAAATAATATAATTAATCAATTTTTAATTTGGTCAAAAAGTGAATAGTGATCATCCTCAATTTTCAAAAAGTAAATAGTAAAGTTTTCAAAAAATATATTTTTATTTAACTAATATTTAACAAATATATATATATATATATATTTAAAAAGATAATATTTGGGTCATATACATATGTATATTAAAAAAAATCCAAATTGTTACAAATAATATTTTAGACATCATCAAAAAAAATATTTTTATTTAACAAATATATATATTTTTAAAAAGATAATATTTGGGTCAAATACATACGTATATTAAAAAAATCCAAATTGTTATAAATAATATTTTAGACATCATCAAAATTAAATAATATGATTAACAATCTCCCCCTTTTTGATGATGGCAATATTTGTATGGATTTGACACAAATAAAATTGACAAAATATTTGATAACCCTACAACATATAATTTTGATAACCCTGCAACATATAATTTTCAAAATTATATTTTTTCCCCCCTTTGACATCATCAAAATAAAGATGAAGATAAAAAACAAACACATTTGATACAATAATCTGAGTGGCCAAAAAATAAAATAATGGGCCGTCTGTCTTGTCGGAATCATTGTGGGAATTTTGAAGCATCTTGAGCGCAGGAAATATTGACAAACAAAAGATTTGAGCAGATATAGCAGATATGCATCGAGTAATGGATCAATGAAGTGTATAAAAAGAGCCACAGATCAAAGGCAAAGATACGAAATCATCAAGTGTTTGAGAGAAAAATTTGTTTTAGCTTCTTTTGTAATCATGTCATTCCTTACCTTGTCTATCAATGAGTCGGATCTGCATGAGGTGCCTGTAATGCAAGCAAATGAGAGAGTACCAGTGACGCAGGCACATGCTATGCCTGTAAATGAGGGTTCTAGTGTTATTGGTAATCGAAATGATTTCGATGCTATTAATAACACTATGGCTCTTAGTACACAGGCCATGACTGCAGTTTCCAATATGGCGAGACGATTACAAGCAAGAGTACAAGAAAATCAGCAATGGAGAGATGAGGTGTGCTTGTTAAAACAACAAGTAGTTAATATGTGTAAGGAGAAGAAAGAGTTAAAAAGGAAAAATGCACAGTTGGAGAATGCAGTGCATTATTATACAATAGTAATAATGCCAAGACTCGCAGAAATCGAAAATAGAGAGAGGCATGTAAAAGAGGCTCATGAAAAATTGTTGAGAGAAGTGAAAAAGAAAAAATATGTAAAGCCTTCTGAAAATTTACATGTAATCAAGTAATATTTTCTTTTTCTGAAATAAAATTTCGAGCATTTCTTCCTTATTTAAATTTTTTTTTTATTTTTTTTTTAATTCTGTCTTTGCACAAAAAAAATTTGTTTGTTGGTGCAAATAAGGAGTATGGCAGATAAGGAGTAAAAAAAAATATATGTATATATACTCCCCCTAAAATTATGCACAGAATATACACGCGCCCTCTTTTTTTTATATATACATATATATTTTTATAATGATTGTTAAACTAAAAATATATGAGTCTCCCCCTGAATTAATGAACTAAAAATTACATAATTGTGAAGAAACAAATTACTAATCTATAATACCAAGGGCCATTAAGATCCGGCCATAAACAATTACACCAAGTGCATTAGCATAAAATGAGAAAATAAAAATAAAAACAATTTCTTCAGACAAAGTAGAAGCAACCATTATTAAATCCAAGAAAATTTGAAGCACATACAACAAGTAAAAAAATATAACACAGTACAACAAGAATTTTAACATGTTGATCGGTGATGACCTTGATGATTGGAAGAAATAAAGAAGATTGGGTAGATCGGTGACGAATTTGTGTAGATCGGCAATGGATCTTGATGGATCAGTCACGGATCTTGATGGATCGGTAAAGATGGTGATGCAGATTTCGGGTAGAGAAGTGATGGAGTTTGGAAGATTGGTGAGAGATTTGGGTGGATAGTGATAGTGATGAAAGTGATGGATGATTTTGTGGATGGTGGATGGTGGAGTTGGTTGTAGGCTATGGTGACGGTGGAGATGGAGTCGGCTGAGGGTATGAGGAAGAAGGGGAGAGCGAGATAGCAAGAGAAAGAGAAAAAGAGAGAGTAAAGGAGAGAGCGGATGAGAGATAAAGATGGAGCGGTGAGAGAGAGAAAATATATGTATATAATTTTATTTATAATTATTTTTAGAAATATTTTATTTAATTATTTATTATTATTAAATTATTATAATTATTATTTTTAATATAAACACTATATTGGAGTATTCATCATACCAAGTTCAGTTCTAATATAACAAAATTGTTCTTCATTTAGAGGCTTGGTAAATATGTCAGCTAATTGACGATTTGTAGGCACAAATTCAAGTTCAATGTCACCTTTAAGTACATGATCTCTTAGAAAATGATGCCTTATTTCAATGTGTTCAGTGCGTGAGTGCTGAATAGGATTTTTTGAAAGGTTAATGGCACTTGTATTGTCACATTTTATAGGAATATGATCATAGTGAAATCCAAAATCTTGAAGTTGTTGTTTCATCCAAAGCAATTGTGCACAACACCCAGCGGCGGCAATGTATTCTGCTTCAGCAGTTGACAGAGCCATTGAGTTTTTTTTTGCAAAACCAAAAAGTGAGTAAGTGTCCAAGAAATGACAAGTACCATTAGTGCTTTTTCGGTCAAGTCTACATCCCGCAAAGTCGGCATCTGAGTAACCAAAAAGTTCAAAGGTGGTTCCCTTAAGATACCATAATCCCAAATTCGGAGTGCCGACAAGATATCTGAAAATGCGTTTGACTGCGGTGATGTGTGACTCTTTCGGTGCGGATTGAAAACGTGCACACATACAAACACTAAACATTATGTCGGGCCTACTTGCAGTAAGATAGAGTAAAGAACCAATCATACATCGATATTTCTTTTCATCTACAGGTTTACCTTGCTCATTTTTGTCGATTTTTATCGATGTGCTCATTGGAGTTGCTGCAGGCTTTGATGATTCCATTTCAAATCTTTTGAGTAGATCTTTGATATATTTCGTTTGATTTAAATGGATTCCATCATTAGTTTGTTTAATTTGCAGACCAAGGAAGTAATTTAATTCCCCCATCATACTCATTTCAAACTCACCCTGCATGTCTTTAGCAAACTCTTTGCACAAATTTTCATTAGTAGCACCAAAAATGATATCATCAACATAAATTTGAACAATTAGCATATCTTCTTTTTTGATTTTTTATAAAAAGTGTTGTATCAATTTTTCCTCTACAAAAGCCTTTGTCAAGTAGAAAATTACTCAATCTTTCATACCATGCTCTAGGTGCTTGTTTCAAGCCATATAAAGCTTTTGAAAGTTTGAAAACATGATCCGGGTATTTATGATTTTCAAAACCGGGAGGTTATTCAACATAGACTTCCTCCGAAATATACCCATTTAAAAAAGAACTTTTAACATCCATTTGATATAATTTAAAATCTTTAAAACACGCAAAAGCAAGTAACATTCTAATAGCTTCAAGTCTAGCAACTGGTTGCAAAAGTTTCATCAAAATCAATTCCCTCTTCTTGATTATAGCCTTGAACTACTAATCTAACTTTATTTCTAGTAACAACTCCAGATTCGTCCATTTCATTTCGAAAAACCCATTTTGTGCCAATAACAGGATGATCCTTAGGTCGAGGGGTTAAAAACCAAACTTCATTTCTCTCAAATTGATTTAATTCTTCTTGCATTGCTAAAATCCAGTTTTCATCATTTTCAGCTTCTAAAAATGATTTTGGTTCAATTTGTGAAACAAACGCTAAGTTACCACAAATATTTCTAACATAGGAACGAGTTTGTCACAACCCAAACCCGCCCCTAGAAGTTTGGCATCATGACCGGCCAGTAATCCTAGATTACCACAGGCCTTCCTGTACAAAACATAAATAATCGGGGCTCGCGGAAGCGAATACAAAATACTAATAGTCCAAAGAGCTGTGCATTTATATGAACATACATTTACATGCCAAAAATGTTAATTTACCCACTAACTTTACATAACATGTAACAAACGTCCATATACAAAACATGTATCAAAAGATCATATACAGCGCGGGCAAAAGTCACAGATATAACATGACAAAACTCACAAAACGGCCTTCCAGGCCTAGCCCCAGCTCGGAGGCACACAAAATATCAGGTAGGCTTCAAAACGGCGGCTCGACTCAGACTCCGCCTAGGCTTGGCTCCCAGACTGCTCACCTATAAGTACATATATACGGGGGTGAGCTAAAGCCCAGCAAGTAACATTAAAGTAAAGGGTTAGTGAACGAATTCCGCATATCATATATCCGTAAAACAAATCATCATAAACATAATCATCTCATAGAACATACGTAATGGCATACTCCACAGAACATAACGTATACTGAACATTTTCCAACTAGAGTAATCAGTTCCGGATACTGATTAAACACATACTGCCACAATGAAGTGGATAGCGAGATCTCGTAAACTGGTCCACGTAGGACAAATTGGTCCACTTAGGACTATCTATGGATGCCATACTAGATTCGCAAATAGGACATTCGTTCACAGATTCAAATTCACATTTAGAAGCATAACTTAACGTATCACATTTGAAACATACTTTATAAGAACATAACTTTACAGAAATGTTACTTACAGAGGGTTTCCGAAACCGGTCGTACGGTCTTCGTGTCTTGACCTGTCAAATACCGTCATTATACCACAAGTCTTCAATACATATAGCCATTGCATCAAGTTCATGTCATTCTATTCTTATTCTACCTTAATACATGTCATCATTAAATCACATAGTGCATACATTTTATTCTTTCTTTATGTTAATTCACGTCATACTAGTCTTACTCTACATAATTCATCTCATAAAATCAAGTATTCATGCCATGTTATTCTTTACTTGATTACATGCTAATGGGGTGCTAAATGGATGCAAATGACAGGTTAAATTCAAGTATAAGAAGGTCCAAGAGTTAGAAAACATCAAAAAGGAAAAAGGGGGAGAACACTGTTGGGCCGCTCGAGCGGGGGCCTAGGCCGCTCGAGCGGTGGCTTGGGCGCTCGTGCGATGGCCAAGGCCGCACGAGCGGAGCAACTGCAGTATGCAAAATGGGTTGGGCCGCTCGAGCGGTGGCCCAGGCCGCTCGAGCGGTCTGAGTAAAGTCCAGTCCGAAAATCTGTTAAACAAATGGGTCTCTTCCTTTGCCAAAACAACTTCAAAACTTACAAAACCAAGGCCAAAACACTTGAGTTACAACATGATTTAGGCATTAAATCTCTTAAAATAAAACCCACATGGATCCTTTAAAAGATCAAACCTTGAATGAGATGGAAAACCACAAGATGCACATAAAAGCTTCCTTTGTAAAATTCATGGAGTTCCCCTTCCAAAATGAAAATCATGCAAGAAAACCATGATTTTAACCATAAATTTCATAAACCATGCACATCAACTCAAATTCATGGAGATTATTCTCAATTAAAGAACTAAATGGAAAGTAAAGACATATGGAACAAAAATTCATGAACTCATGTTAAGAATCTTGAATTTACATGCTAGAGGCCAAGAATTGAACAACTTAATTCATGAAAAATCTTACCTTAGATGGTTAAGTAATTTGATCCCCTTTTCTTTCCTCTTCTTCCCCTTCTCTCACGAATTCACTCTCTCCCTCTTTCTCAGATATTTTCCTCTTTCGTTTGAGTCAAACAAGAGTCAACAAGTCCTTATACTTATCTTTAATCATAAAAATAGAATTGGGCCAAAACATTGAGCCAAACGGAGCTTAGCGAATCAGACGAAATTCAGTCCCAAATTAAATTGTCCAAATAGTTTCAAAAATTCCCGGTAACACATAGGCGTGCTCAATTTCGTTTTCCGAACCCGTTACGGTCGTCAATTTCAGTCCGAAGTTGGAGTTCCAACAATATATATATATATATATTTTTTTTCTAAGTCAAACAGAAAATTCCCAATTAATTCATCTTAATGCGTAATTAATTACCGATAATTGTGGCGTACATTTCGAGGTCATTACAGAGTTTTTATACATTCCGCCGCATCACCTATGATGAGGTCTTTGGGGTGGCTATGAGTATACTTCCATTCTTTTGGTAGATTTGCGTCATTTTCTGGAAGAACATATATTTCTTGAAGTTTCTCCATTGTCATTTCTTCTTCATGTTCGCGTAATGGATTTTCTTCATTTTCCTTTTGTAAATGCTCTCCATGCTTGGTTGATTTTCTACAATATCATTACTTACAAGATTCTTGAAAATAATGTCGTTAGATTCATCAAAAACAACATGCACAGATTCTTCAACAAGTAGAGTTCTTTTATTGAATACTCTATAAGCTTTATTGGAGATAAAATAACTAAGAAATATAGCTTCATCCGATTTAGCATCAAATTTTCCTAAGTTATCTTTATTGTTATTTAATACAAAGCATTTACAACCAAAAGCACGCAAGTGACTAATATTAGGTTTTCTACCTTTCCAAAGTTCATAAGGGGTTTTCTTAAGAATAGGTCTAATCATGGCACGGTTTATAACATAGCATGCAGTGTTAACAACTTCCGCCCAAAAATATTTAGGCAAATTATTTTCACAAAGCATAGTACGGGCCATTTCTTCAAGAGTTCTATTTTTTCTTTCAACTACTCCATTTTGTTGAGGAGTCCTAGGGGCTGAGAAATTATGATCTATTCCTAAGTCATCACAAAACAGAATAAAATCATCATTTTCAAATTCTCTACTATGGTCACTTCTAATACTACAAATATTAAGATTTTTCTCATTTTGAATTCTTTTACAAAGTTTTGAGAAATTATAAAAATCTTCATTTTTGTGTGCTAAAAATAATATCCATGTATATCTAGTATAATCATCAACACAAACAAGGGCATAAGATTTTCCTCCTAAACTTAATGTTCTACATGGTCCGAATAGATCAATATACAAGAGTTGAAGCGGTCTAGTAGTTGAAACGATATTTTTGGATTTAAAAGAAATTCTAGTTTGTTTTCCAAATTGACATGCATCACAAAGTTTACCTTTTTCAAAAACAATTTTTGGTAAACCAATGACTAACTCATTTTTTGAAAGTTTGGAAATTAAATCAAAATGTGCATGTCCTAATCTTCTATGCCAAAGCCAACCATTATCATTTATAGCAGATAAACATTTAATATTAGAATGAGAAGACAACTCATGCAAATCAAAGACATATACATTCTCATGTCTATAACCTACAAATAAAGTTTTGTTTTCAAGGGTGTTTTCAATAGTGCAATGAGTTTTCTCAAAAATAACTCTATAACCTTTATCACATAATTGACTAATGCTAAGCAAGTTATATTTGAAACCTTCAACAAATAAAACATTCTCAATAATAGGAGAGGGATTTTTACCAATACTTCCTATACCAATGATTTTACCCTTGCTATTGTTGCCAAAAGTCACATATCCGCCATCCTTTGGTTGAAGTGTGGCGAACATAGCTTTATTTCCAGTCATATGCCTCGAGCATACACTGTCGAGATACCATCTATCGTTACTGGATTTTGTCTTGAAACATACCTACAAAAATTTGATTTTTCTATTGGTACCCATTTTTTCTTGGGTCCATAAAAGTTAGAATTTGATACTCTTGAAATGTCTTAGGGACCCATATCTTTTTTTATTTTAGCAAAATGATTTCTTTTAACAGGACATGAAAGTGAAATATAACCTTTTGTACCACAAAATGACATGTGAGATGACAGTGATTAGAAGATGCATACACAAAGTTATTTTTGACAGTTTTTACTTTTGAAAAAGGTTTATATCCAATTCTGGCTCTACCAAAAGTACGGTTTTGATTTTTAAGAATTTTATCTAAAGTCTCTCTACCTTGAGTGAATTTTGAAAGAGTAGTTTTCAAGTCTTCAATATTTTCTTTCAAAATAATTTGCTCCTTTTTTAAAGACTCGTTTTCTTTTTGCAATACAACTAAATGTTTTTCAGAAATTGAAGACTCTTTTCGAGTTAAAATCTCATTTTCCTTTTTCATGGCTTCATTTTCTAAAACATTTATCTTGGAAGTCAATGATTCATTTTCTTTTGATAAACTTGAAATTACTTTCTTTTGACAATTATTTTTCAAACTAAGTTTTTTAAATTCAGCATGTAATTCATCAAAAGCTAATTATAATTCATCAAATGTAAATGATTCGTCATTTACCTTATTTTCGTTTCCAAGTGCCATTAAGCATAGGTTAGCAATCTCATTTTTGCAAACTTCGGTTTCTGTGTCACTTTCATCACTATCTTCTCCCCATGCTGCAACCATAGCTTTCTTCTTGGCCTTCTTAAATTTTTTCTTAAGTTCTGGACATTCTGATTTGTAGTGTCCAGGTTTGTTACATTCGTAGCAAGTTACTTCAGATTTTTTGTGATTTTCTCCTCTTTGAAAATCCCTGTTGTTGAAGTCTTTTCTGAAAAAATTTCGTACACCTTGTTTCTTTCTCACAAACCTATGGAACTTTCTAGTGATGAATGCCATTTCCTCATCCTCATCTGAATCATCTTCCTTATCCTCTTGATGTTTCGAGGTGGATTTGAAGGCTATTCATTTCTTCTTCTTGTTGTCCTCCTCTTCCTTTCCTTCTTGCATTATGAGCTCATGAGTTAAGAGAGATCCCATTAACTCATTTAGACTTAGCTTTGATAAATCCTTGACTTCGGTAATGGCAATGACTTTTGTCTCTCAACTTTTTGGTAATGACCTAAACACTTTTCTTACAATTTCAGCATTAGTATATATTTTGCCAAGAGAAGTTAAACCATTAATAATATCAGTAAAACGAGTAAACATTTGAGGAATAGTTTCATCAGGTTTCATTTTAAAGAGTTCATAATTATGGACTAGCAAACTGACTCTAGATTCTTTAACTTGTTCGGTTCCCTCATGAGTTACTATAAGTTTGTCCCAAATTTATTTCTTTTGCTTTGACATATGGAAATTCTGTTGAACTCATTGGCATCTAAGGCGCAGTACAACATGTTTGTAGCTTTGACATTAATTTGAGCCATTCTAGAATCTGATTCATCCCACTCATCTTCAGGTTTTGGTACCCTAAGTCCATCTACAGTTTTGGTAGGAATTTTTGGACCATTGCAAATAATTTTCCAACATTCATAATCATTAGATTGAATATGTATGGTCATCCTAGTTTTCCAATTGCTAAAATTTGTGCCGCTAAATAGAGGTGGCCTATTAGATGCTTGTCCCTCGGGTAAGGAATAACTAGGGGTTGCTATGATCTACTCTAAGACGGTTAAGTCACAGAAACTAGAGTCTAGGCTCTGATACCAATTGTTATCCCAGATAGGCAACCCAAGAGGGGAGGTGAATTGGGTTATTAAAAATTTCATAATATTAAAATTAACACAATATTCAGAATTTTAATAAATAAAAAAAAACAGAATAATAATTATCAATATAAAAGTAAGAGAGATAGAGAGAGAAAATCAAACACTGTGATTTATAGTGGTTCGGCACGCCAGGCCTACGTCTACTCCCCAAGGAACCTCCTTGAGAATTCTTTACTGTCAATTGAATAAATACACCACCAAGCTTGTGGATTTGGCACAGGACTTACTCTTATCTATTGAGTCTCACTCAACAATAAAAGCCTTACCCTTACAAAATCTCTCACAAAAATAAGGAATAAGAATAAGTGGTACTTAAACCCACTTTTACAATAATTCTCTCACAAAGAGTAGATATGAAAGTGTAAGAATAAAAGCTAGACTTAGATCTGAAAGTGAAAGAGCAAATACAATTTGGAGCTCACAGAAAATTTTCTCTTCAAGTTCTTGATTTTTCTCCATACACACAACACTTCTATTTATACACAAAAATATACCCGTTGGACGCTCCTTGCTGACGTCATGAATGACAGCTATTTGTTTCAACTTGTCATCATGAGGCATCCTTTGTTTCAACTTGTCATCATGAGGCATCTTTTCTTTTTGACAAACAAAGTGGCCGAATTTGAACAAAACTCACAAACATGTGGGTTTTGACTAATATATATAGTATATATATATATATATAATCCTACAAAGTCCACATTATAAAGATGTAACTTTAACATTCAAATACAAACTTCAACATGTGAATTAAAATTCAATATGTTGTAATTTTGCAACCATTTTTTTGTGTATTATATCATGTATGATTTTTTTCACATGCTAGTAATTAATGTTTCCACACACTAATATATATGATTGCTTCCGTGATGTATACTATTATATGCATTTATATGTTCTGATCAAATATTTGCATACACAGAAAAATCTTTTTAAATAATATTTATGATGGATCTGAAAATATATACCCTCTTTAAAATATTGTATATGTTGTAGAGATTTTAAACTAAATATATTCTACCACTCCATATTAATTTTGTCAAAACAAGATAACCCATCAATATCAAATTTGTCAAAATAATACAACCAATCAATCATTTTTGTCAAAAATATAATTAATCAATTTTTAATTTGGTCAAAAAGTGAATAGTGATCATCCTCAATTTTCAAAAAGTAAATAGTAAAGTTTTCAAAAAAATATTTTTATTTAACTAATATTTAACAAATAATATTATATATATATTTAAAAGATAATATTTTGGGTCAAATACATATGTGTATTAAAAAATCTAAATTGTTACAAATAATATTTTAGACATCATCAAAAAAATTTTTATTTAACAAATATATATATATATATATATTTTAAAAAGATAATATTTTGAGTCAATACATATGTATATTAAAAAATCCAAATTTTTACAAATGATATTTTAGACATCATCAAAATTAAATAATATGATTAACAAAAACAAATACTCTGAAAACATAACACAAGAATTTCCAAAATCTCTTTCCAAAATATACAGTTTAAATTCTTAAAATCCATTGCATGCTCCATAATCTGCATGATTTATAAACAATCCAGTTTGCCTAGTCCATATGCAATTTCTACAACAATCATAACTATCTTCCACCGATAACCCAAAACAAATATCTCTAAACAGATAAAAAAATTCCATTAAGGATACACTTTTTCCAAAATCTCAAATGGAAGTGATAATACATATCAAACTTCACCATCATCATTAATCATCATTTCAATTTCACATTTCTTAACATATATTCCATTTCCTTTTTACAATCTCAACACTTACATTTTAGGGCATAATCCCTTTCCTCTTTGAAAATCCATTTCAATTCAAGAAATAGCTCATTTCAACATATATCAACTCAAATTTCATAATCACAGCATTTTTCAAGAAAACCTTTGAAAACCCCTCATTTACATTTTGATTTAATAATTAAACAATTTCTCCAAAAGATCAATATTTTAGGGTTTCTCTAAATTAGGGTTTTTTAATTTTAAAAACTCATATACATTTTTGTAAGTGGAAAATAAACTTTTATAGCTAAACCATAGCTCAACAATCCCATTTGAAACAAACCCTCACTTACAAAACAAATTTCCAAAAATCAATCCAAGAACAATGGAGTCTATATATTTAAAATACACTACAAATACACTACCGAACTCATATTGAGTATAAGAAATAGATCCTACCTATTGAAGCAAGAAGGAAAGAAATTCGAAAAATCACCGGCAACGAAACGACGATCCGTTGAAATTAAATGGAAGCTCTTGTTGTGCCCTACGTTTTAGTATATGGAACTAGGGGTCAAAAATGTATAGAAATATATGAAATCAAGCCTAAAAAGCTTGAGAAATCAAAAATGGCGGAAGGAGAGAGAAAGGGGAGTAAAAAGTGAAGGCATTTGATCCAAAAAGTGACTTTTAAAGATCTGATTCTACGTTGTACGCTCGAGCGTTGAAATTTGCGCTTGAGCGCACCATACTCATAGCATAGATTTGCAAATTTTCCCAAATTGAAGCCCTGCAAGTAAGCTTTCCAATGGCTCTAGCGTCACATCAAGATTCGAAGTGTGAAGAGAGAAAATGATAAAAGAGTGAAGACTACTCAATAACAACTATTCTAATTTGGAGTTTTTGATTCAATCTCACCCAATTACTATGGCAACACCTCAACCAAGGCTCAAATATCGACTAAAAAGGTTCCAAATCAAGATAATCAAAGAGTTTATAACAAGAAGTACAGAGTGCTACATAACTTTTTACGAAAGATGTGTAGAAAAGTAGAGAGGTGATGTGACCCAAAAAAATAAAAGGATAAATTATGCAAATGGTTCCTGTAGTTTACACAATGTGTCAATTTGGTCCCTATTATTTCAATTTGCTCGATTTTGCCTCTTAATTTAATGGATTGTGTCAATTTAGTCCAATAAATAACGGTTGTTAAGTTTGGTGGACGAAAAGTCTACACAATATGTCAATTTGGTCCCTATTGTTTTAATTTGCTCAATACAATGTGTCAATTTGGTCCCTATTATTTTAATTTGCTCGATTTTGATACGGACCAAATTGACACATTATGTAAACTAAAGGGACAAATTAATGCATAGTTTGACTTTATGTCCACCAAACTTAACTACTGTTATTTGTTGGACTAAAATGACACAATCCGTTAAATTAAGGGAAAAAATCGAGCAAATTGAAACAATATGAACCAAATTGATACGTCGTATAAATTACAGGGACTATTTGTATAATTTTTCCAAAATAAAAAGATAAAGTGTACTTATATAGTACACCCCAAACAAAGAAAAGCATAAAAACATGTAACGACCTCAAAATCCGTATCCGAAATTATTTTTATGCCCTTGTGGGTTAACGCATTTTAATTAATTGACATCTGTTTGAATTGACGCATTATCTATTGAGTTACGGTTTTAGAATTGAAATTACCGACCTTTACGGGTTCAGAAATCGAAATTGAGTATTTGGGTATGTTAATGGGAATTTTTAGAACTATTTGGGAAAATTAATTGGAAATCTAATTTGTCTGATTTGTTAATGCACGTTTGGGTGGTTAACTTTATACTGCAAATTGAAGGTCTTAGAGGCTTCAAAAACCAGAACAGAAAACATATTTATGATCAGCACAATTTTTAGAATCATCTGAAAAGTTTAATTGGAATTTGATTTCGTACGATTCGTAAGGCCACGTTTGGCGCTCCCTTGTGTTAAGCTTGTGTGTGTGATATATTTATATATATATATATATATATAGATATGCCATATGAGTTGTGAACTCATCTTTTGAAGTCAAAAACAAAATATCTGAGGGAGAGAGAACCGAGAGAAAGGGCGGCCAAAGGAGAGAGGAAGCTTCTCCAAGAGAGAGAGAGAGAGAGAGCTCACCATTGTTGGGAGCTTGAAGATAGCTTGAAGAGATTGAAGAGGGAAGAAGGAGATCAACCATGGAAGCTTGGGGAAATTAAAGGGAACTATGAGAAAGACAAAGAGGGAACTATGAGAAAGACAAAGAGTGAACTAAGGTATGATAAAGAGTGAACTAAGGTATGATAATTTATCTTGAATCCTTAAGTTTAAAGCATCAATTTCATGAAATCATGATAATAAGGGAAGATTTGAACCCATTTGAGTTAGGGTTCTATGTATATATTTGATTGAACCTTGATTTCCTAAGAGTTGCTTGATTGAAGAGTTAAAGTCATTATATTTGTTTATTTTGAGGTTGATTATGGGAAGTTGAGCTCCAATCTTGAAGTTTTGCATGATTAGCTATATATGAATGAAGATATATGTAAATAAGAAAGATGTGAGCTTTGAACCCCAAACTATAGCTATTTTATGCTCTTGTGTTCTTGTGCTTGGGAATTGAATAATATTTTGAGGTTATGATGTTTAATGGAAATTAATAATGTGGAATTTAGCATGTATTAATGGGTTTTGGGCTTTGATTTGCATGAATTTGAGGTTTAACTTTGAAAATGAGAATATCCAAATCAAAAAGCCATTTTCGGACTGAAAATTGCCCAGAGCCACACGTGCGGCGAGTCTTCCCGCACGTGCGGCAGTCCTGTCCCAAAACCAAAGTTGAATATGCTAAAAAGGCACGTCGTCCCGCACGTGCGGGAGACAGTTATGTTCTTTGAATCAGCATATCTTTTGCCTCCAGACTCCGTTTTGAGTGATTCTTGAGCCTAAAATCAAGCCCCGGAAGTCTAGTTTCCAATGGTGGGGGTCTCACTCCCAAATTCTAAATATAGAAATAATTATGCCCAAATTAGTGACGACTGTTCACTTTCTATCAATCAATTTTGTACCATTTCTTCACCTAAACCATTTCTCATCGATTCCTCCTGTTTTCTAAGTCATGGATTATAACTTATTAAGAAATAATGAGTTTGGTACCACCATGGCTAATTGATTGAATGATCAAAGAGAATAAGTAAAGGATTAATTATAATCTCATATTATGTGTTGTACACTGTACTTGTAGGTCGAGACGATGACATCGTCCCATTACTACCGGGAGCGGATCATTGTGAGTAATAGTAGTGTAACGATATGTTTCACTTACTACCTGTGATTATGATTTATGTATTGTTATTTGTGAATGGCCTATTCCACTAATATTGTGTTTTGATTAAATCAATGGATATGATTGAATAATAGCATTGGTATGGACCTAAGGCCGTTCTGTCCCTATTAATAGAAGTGGGCCTGAGGCCATTATGATGTGAATTGTTCTGTCCCTATTAATAGTACTGTAGTGATACATGTGCCTTCTATTAATAGTTGTTATTAATGTTCTGTTACACGCAAGACAACTATGTCAACTTGTAATAAACCATGGGGAAATTTATGTGTACTAATGTGAAATGGTATTCTTATGAATCTGGGATTATTCTGTTTTGCTAATACTGGGCCTACGGTCATTCTGTATAATCTGTTAGGCCAGAGGTCGCTCTGTATAATCTGTTAGGCCAGAGGTCGTTCTGTATAATCTGTTAGGCCAGAGGCCGTTCTGTATAATCTGTTAGGCCAGATGCCGTTCTGTATAATCTGTCAAGCCAGAGGTCGCTCTGTATAGTCTGTTGGGCCTGAGGCCGCTCTGTATAATGTATTGGGCCTATGGCCGTTGTATATTCTGCATGGGCTTGAGGCCAGTCTGTATTGCATATGGGCTTGAAGCTAGTCTGTATTATATGTGAGCCTGAGACCGTATTGAAATATAGTTATGGGTAAGACCTGTATATGGTTGGTATCTGTCTATTTATTTTATCAAAGGTTTTGTTTATTCAATTAACCTCCTTACATTGCTATTATTCACTGAGCTTGCTCATTCCGTTTTATATATATTTCTGTAGGTGAGCTATTGGGGATTGACACTAGACTTGTACTGAGGTTCGCCTGTCTGCCAAGTCACCTAGGGTATGTCTCCACGTGGAGGCATTAATTAGTGTTGGGAGTCACATAAATTATTAAGTCTTATGTAAGTGTGTGTGAGATCTATATAAATTCTGTGATTGTATATGTAACTCTGAGAATGTATTTAAATGCTTAAATGTAATTAAGTCATCATGTATGCACAATCTCAATGGATGTTG
The DNA here is from genome assembly GCA_030407325.1 of Camellia japonica. Classification (NCBI taxonomy): domain Eukaryota; kingdom Viridiplantae; phylum Streptophyta; class Magnoliopsida; order Ericales; family Theaceae; genus Camellia; species Camellia japonica. The sequence continues at coordinate 40,516,632 of JAPPVO010000029.1, forward strand.
TCTTTTATTGATATTGCTTCCGCTTAAGGCCCCGTATGTGGTTAAATATTATTCTAAAATTCTGTTTTGAGGCCTATGTACAGGCCGGTCATGGACCAAACTTTTAGGGGCGGGTTTGGGACGTGACAAAACATGAATTTATTTTTAGAATTTTTACAAAGAAAAGTTATCAGGTTACCAGTTTATTCACTGTAATTGCATGTATAAGTAAGGTTGCAAATAAACAGAATCGTTTGTGAACAGGTTCGAATTCGGCTTAGTAAGAACTCGTTCAAACTCGGTTCGTTAAATTTTTTTTGCGTTTGAGCTGGAACTCGTTAAATTTTTAATAAACAAGCCCAAACATTTTAATACTCAACTCGTTAACTGATTCATTTAAAATAAGATAAATATTTATATATTTAAAAAAGGATTAATTACACTAATAGTCCCTATAATTTGGGACTTGTGTCACTTTGGTCACTGACTTTTCAATTGTGACACATTTGACCCTGACTTTTGAATTTTGTTCAAAATAAGGACAATTGAAAATATCATTAGATTTTTCAAGGGTAAAATCGTCAATTTGATAAAATATAAACTAATTTGACAAAAATAAATATCAAAAAAATATTTTTAATTTTTTTAAATATTTTTTATCCACCAATGATAAAATTATGTAAAATTAATAAAAATTACATGATTAATTTTTTAAAATTAATTTTACATGATCATCATCCAAACACATAATAAAAATTAATTTGGTAAAAAAAATAAATAAATGTCTAAAAGATTTATCAATTTTACATAATTTTATTTTTAGTAGGTAGAAATAATTTTTAAAAATTCAAAAATATTTGTTTGACATTTATTTTTGTCAAATTAATTTATATTTTATCAAATTGACAATTTTACCCTTGAAAAATCTAATTATATATTCAGTTGTCCTTATTTGGAACAAGATTCAAAATTCAAAGTCAAATGTGTCACAATTGAAAAGTCAGGGACCAAAGTGACACAAGCCCCAAACTATAGGGACTATTTGTGTAATTTGCCCTTCAAAAAATATAAATGTAAATAATAGTTAATCATAGATAGTACATTTATATAATAGTGGTAGTACATATAATTATTTTGATAAAATATTATTTTTTTAAGAATGTTTATATATATTATATATATAATTGTATAATCAAAGTTCTAATTGTAACTTTAATTTCATATATAAGTATGAATTTATAAATTTTTTAGCTCGTTAAAACTCGTAAACAAGCTCGAGCTTGAGTCAAGCCTGAGCTTGAGTCAAGCCTAAGCCAACTCGGCTCGAGCTCAGTTTGTTAAATTTTTATTGAACTCGAACTCAAGTTCGTTAAAATATTAATAATCAAGCCCAGACATACTAAAACTGAACTCGGCTTGGTTCGGCTTGGCTCGTTTACAGTTAGGGCTGCAAATGAATAGAGTCGTTCATGAACAAATTCGAGCTCAGCTCATTAAGAGCTCGTTCGAACTTGGTTCGTTAAATTTTTTTTGTGTTCGAGTTCGAGCTCGAACTCGTTAAATTTTTAATAAATAAGTCCAAACATTCTAAAACTCAACTCGTTAGCTGACTTGTTTAATATTTATTATTTATATATTAAATAATGTAAAAATATGTATAAAAAATAAGATAAATATGTTATTTACATATTTAAAAAAATATAAATGTAAATAATAGTTAACTATATATGGTACATTTATATAATAGTAGTAGTAAATATTATTATTCTGATAAAATATTGACATTTTTTTAGAATATTTATTTTTTAGAATATTTATATATATTGTATATATAATTGCATAATAAAAGTTTTAATTGTAATTTTAGTATCATACGCAAGTATAAATTTATAAATTTTTTTGCTCGTTAAGGCTCGTGAACAGGTTCGAATTCGAGTCAGTCTAAGCCAACTCGACTCGAGGTCAGTTCATTAAATTTTTATTGAATTCGAGTTCGAGCTCGAGCTCAAATTCGTTCAAATCTTAGGGTTGGTTTGGGGTGTTCTAAAAAAGTGCACTTTTTGTCTTTTTACGAAAAGATGTGCAGAAAAGTAGAGAGGTGATGTAATGAAAAAAAGATAAAAAGATGAATTATATAGTGCATGCCAAACCAACCCTTAATAAATAAGTTTAAACATACTACAACTCAATTCGACTCATTTGCAATCTTATATATAAAGTAGTAAGTGTTTTAGTTAAATTATAAAAAATTAAAAAAACTCCAAAATTTGACATGTAAACTTTTGATTAATTTTTAATTTAAACATCGATCTATTTTCATCATTAAATAAAATGACCAAAAAAATTAATCATTAAATTTAATAAAAAAAATATTTTTTTAAATATTTAGTTACATTAAATTTATTGAAAAATACTATTTTCTATCCATTTTACTTTAAAAAATTAAATTAATAACATTCAAATATTATTTTATTACTAGAGTTTAACTCTGACTTTTTTTCTTAATTTCCCCTAAACTAATATTATATTATTGTAGACTTGCTTATGTACAATGCCATATTAAAAAAAGCATATGGACTTATTTTAGTCAATGTCATTGTTTATTTGTTTTGTTGTATTTGGAAATCACAAATGAAGATCATTCATGAAATTTTTTTTTTATAAAAATGATCATAAAAAATTTTTGACTCTTGAATTACCTTGATTAATGTATATTGTTTTATTTTAAGTGTAATCTAAAATCATAAATCTTTCATGATCATTTTCATAAAAAAAAATTCATGATACCTAATATTGCTCTTACAAAAACAACCTTCATGTTTACATCCGATACACTCATCTTATAAACATCCCACAAAAAAAACAAAAAAATAATAATAACAATAATTATTATTTTCTAATGACTCTCTCTCTCTCTCATCCCCACCGTTGCTTTACAGAACCAACCACAACCTCTTTGATTTTACAGAAAGAGGACATGAAAAATTGAGCAAAGATTTTCTTGTCTTGGTTTGGCTCGGCATGGCGCTGACAGGCCTGGCTGCTTAAGGCCGTGTTTGGTTGTACATTTTTAGTGGTGGGTATTTTTGTTTTTTGGTTTTTTTTAAGCGACTGCAACTGTGCCAGTCCTTACATCATTGTTGGGGGAAGAAGAAGGTTTGTTGTGGTTGGTGGGGTCAGAAGTAGTAGTAGAAGTAGTTGATTGTCTGAGGGCTTTTTTGGAAGAAGAAGAAGAAAGCTTCCAAGTCCTCTTCTTTTCTTTGGCCTCATCTTTCTCTATCTGTTCTTGCCTGCACTCTTGGCTACAAAATGGTGTATTTCCTCTGCAAAAACACATACAAAAATATTTTTAATTCCCAAAATACACTTCAGAATCCACTATATTTATTCTAACTTTGTAAAACCAAACACATCAACAATAATTGAATCAAAATACTATAAAAAAAACTAACAAATTTTATAATATTTTTTAGAATTTTCAGTTTCAAAATCTTTCTCAGATTTCTCTAATTTTCTATGTCAATCATAAACCCTTTTACTTAACAAATGGTAAAAACAAATCAAAAGATTAAAAACTCGTGATTTATTTTGTTATAAAACTTAAATCTTGACTTTTTTTGATACGATTTTTCCAATTTTAAATTCTGAATTGATTAAGAAAAAATTATTAGTTCTTGTAAGTATACTCTAATCTAATCTAATTTTTTTAACAAAATTTCGATTTAATGCATAATTAACATAATTTTTTGTTACTAAAGATTGGGATTAATTAGAGAAATTGTATTAGAAGTAAAGCTAACCTGTACATGAAGATGTCACTGTTATGACCCAATTGCTTTCTGCAAAGAAAACAAGCTTCAAGAAAATGGGATTCATTGTTGTACTCTTCCCACCCGGCGTATGATAACACGGCCGATCTCATCGTCCTCTGTGCATATTGAGTAACTGCCAACTATATTGCAGTGGGTTGCTAAGATGAGCCTGGTGTGTAGATGAATGAATGAGAGAGAGATGTGATTGTAAGAAAGGGCCTAAGAAGTGCACAAGTTTTATAGGTACATTCAGAGGCAGACCAATGGACAAGAGATAGAGGAAAGTTTAAAATCACGTAGTCTATGGATCAGAGGACACAGGTGGTCTACACCAATTAGATCATTTTAAAGGTTTGACTTTAGAAAAGTCATTGATTTCATTGGTTGGGAGGCTAGAGACCACCTATCTTTAAAGGTCGATGGACTAGTTGAAATTTGGCGGAGGGGCTATTTTTAGAAGAAATAAAAGCGGAGGTGGTTTTAAGAAATCTAGGGGTGGAAATGAGAATCTGGTGGCTTCAAGTTCATGCATCTATTTGGCACCAAAAGTTAATCTACTTTTTGCTATTTGGTCCCCTATGTTAAGTTTATTATTTGTGTGTGAATTTTTACATTCTTTTAGTTTGGCTAGACATTATTGAAAGATTAGCAATGAGGGCGCACACGATCTATGTACAAAATATATGTAATTTAGCAATGGAGATATGGTGAGGAAAAATTTCATGATCTAGGTGTTATCCAAAGCAGAAGAAAAAATCAAAAACCCAAAGACCTCCAAAGACTTGACGCCATCTTATAAATAGGTTAAAAAAAATATATCAAAAGAGTTGATTAAGGAAGGGTGACAAGAACAATCACAAGATAACCGGTCAGAGGATGAAAACATGTTTATTAAAACCAAACCACTCGATGTCTAACAACACAGATGAATGGCTAGATTTCTACCTAAGAAGACACTTTTAGTATTATAAAAAGAAGTCGAAACAGTACATCAAATACACAATAATAGAACCCTAGGGATTGGTTGAACGGTGAAAACTTGAGAATAAAATCTAAGGTTTCAAGTTCGAGTCACTCGAAGGGGCCACTAGAGGCTTATCTGGTCATTAACTTTAGGTTTAGAACTCTCAGATTAGTTGAGGTGTATGCAAATTGGCCCGATCACCTAGTTGTCAATTTTTTAAAAACAAAAGTACACACCAATAGCCAATCATTTTCTTCTATACTGTTTTTTCTTTCTGATCAAACACTAAATTTATCGTCAGAGAACTCCTTTAACCAACAATTAGGTCGAGAAAGCCTCTAATGGTCTTGTTTACTATGCAATAATATAAAAAATACTATCCACTTCAATAATTTGACAAATTTCATATCAGAAAATAAAATAAAAGAGTATAAATTTTGTTAATTTATATTATATTATTTGACATTTTTGTAGATTCTCTTCACTTGCACAATTATGAGAAGGAAGGAAGCCATTGGGATTTATGGTAATAATCTAATTTTGGTTTTTATTTGTTTGTAGAAAATTCTCATTCAAGTTGGTGGGATAATAATATTGGTTGGTCTCTTATCTTGTCATGTACAATATATACTTATATTGAATAAGTTTTTTTGGAATCAAATATGGTGAATGAATTTGGTAATTGTTAAACTAAAAAAAATTTAAAAAAAATTGTTATTGCAAAAGTTAATTATTTTAATTTTAGCTCAAGACAAATAAATTTTTATTTTTTGACTTATTTAGAAAAGAGTTTTACTAATAACAGCTCTAAAGGTTTCTAAGAAGCACAAATAATTTATAATCTCAATATAATTTTTATATATCCCAAAATATTTGCACACATTTCAATATATTTTTATACATTATTTACATATTTTTTCAATACTAACAACAATCCTAAAACTATTTTTAATAATTCCCAAAACTTATTTAACTCATGCCAAATGAAATCTAAATTGCATGTATGACAAACTCTTTTGTTTGCTTATATATAAACGACCATGCTACGTGGCTCGAAACGTGGCTCGAAACGCGGCTCGACACCAAACGACGTCGTTTTGGTGTCGAATTTTTTTTTTTTTTTTTTTTCCCTTTCTTTCTTTCCTGGTTTTGTTGCAGAACGAAGAAGAAGAAAAAGAAGGGAGAAGAAGAGAAGGGAGGAGGAGGAGGAGGAGGAGGAGGGAGGAGGGGAGGAGGGGGCCATAAAAACCGGTTGGAGGAGGAGGGGAGGCTGGGCAGACGACGGTGGTGCTGCTGCGACGTCGGCGGGACTGGGCAGACGACCGGGGCTGGGCGAGGCGACGGTCTGCTGCGACGATCGGCGACGACCCACGGCGACGAGCCCTCTCCTCTCTCTTCTCCTTCTCTCCTCCTCTTCTCTCTCTTTCTCCCATCTTTTTCCATTTTCGAGCCGTTTCGAGCTCGAAACTTTCGAGCTACGAGGCATTTTTGTATAATAAAATACATGAATTAAGAACATAGTAATTAAAAAATTAACTAATTTGTCCCAAATTGTACCAATAATATTCACACAAAAAAAATACAAAGCCAAAGTTGAGAACTGGCTCTACTTGCTTAATGCAAAAAAAAATTTGGGGCAAAAAAAATATTTCTTGCAACTTTCGAGACCTAACCATAAAAAATTTCATGCTAAGGGTAAACTATTGTAATTTCAAGTTGCCAGCGAAGGGCAAATTCGTAACATCACAAACAATTTCACGACATCTCTAGAGTTTCCTGTTTTCACTGGGACCCACTTTGTCGTTTTCTGTCATCCCCACCTAGGAGTTGAGTCGACGTAGGACCCACCACCTCCATAAAAAACACACACGCGGGACCTCGTGGGACCCCACCTTCAATGTCAGTACATGCTGCTCGTCATTCGATGTCTTTGTCTCCTCTGCCCATAACGTAACCCTCCCCTGCCCGTGAATCTCGGGCAGAATCCACAATGGACGTGTTAAAATTGGGATACTTACGTGTAGGTCTTATTAACTAGACTTATTTACCTACAGGTCCTAACTAATAAATTTAACACTATAAAAATAAGAGATTGATAAATTTATCACTATAAATTTATTCATAAAAATAAAGACTGATAAATTTATCTTTATCATTTAATAAATTTATCAAATAGGACTTAATGGGTAATAAGTCTCCAAAGTAGGACCTATTGGGTAATAAGTCTCTAAAGTAGGACCTATTGGTAGTTTACCTTAAAATTGTGTGTTAAAGTGTGTTATATGACAAAAAATATTAAAGTGAAACTTAAAAATATGTGTTAAGAGTTTGTTAATTTAATGAGTAAATAATGAATGAATGGTGGTACAATGAATTTGTTAAGGTGTGTGTTAAATATATATATATATATAATAAATAAAATAAATAAATAATTTAGTTTAATCAAAAATTTCAAGCTCAAAATTAAATTTTAAGTCCAAAAAAAAAAATCCCAACAGATTTAAAAAAAAAAAAAAAAAAAATTTGCCGTTGTTCGATCAACCGGTAAAACAAAAAACGTTCCTTCGCTAGCTAAAACACTAACTGCATATGACAAATATATTAACACACACCACTAACACACCTACTAACAGCTCCATTGTGAGAGCAAAAACAGAAAATGACTTGCTAAAAAATAACAACTGACACTAAAACACCTACTAGCAGCTCTACTATGGATGTTCTTAGGGCTGGTTTAGCATGTTTGAAAAAAGTTAAAAAATTAAAAAGTCACTATCCTATTTAAGTCACATCATCTTATTTAAGTCACATCACCTCTCTAACATATCACTTCAAATTCAATCCAAACCGAATTCATATTTTATAAAAAGTAAAAAAATACACTTATTTAAATTATTTCAAATAATCCCTTAATACGCTTCCCAACGTTAAATATTTTTTGGGCAGTTAACACGTGCGTCCTCGTCAGAAGAACAGCGAAGCACCTAATAATCACGTATGGGGTTACGTGGCATCTAATCAATATAAATCGAACGGTCTTTTTCTCGTTCTACGTTCTCGGAGATGTATCGATTTACGAGGAGTCGACCAAATGGACGGTGGAGATCGTGTAACGTGGGACAGCATCAATTATTGCTGAATCCCACTTGTTTCTCCTCACACGTGGGATTGTTTTGGACTTGAGTTGTTTATAAGGACCTTGGTTTTAAATTTGACAATCAGCCTCGGTTTAGGATGTGAGTTGCCTTTTTAATTTTTTGAGTTTTTGATTATTTTAGTCTGGAGTTAAAAAGTTTAGTTTGGAAAGGATTTTTTTAACTTTTTTAACTTTTTAGTGAGATGTCTTTCTGTTAAATTATCAAATTATCCCTGATAGGTTTACATGTCAACTCATTACATTGTTGGTCTCCACGTGAGATTGTTTGGACCGATTTTATTTTATTTTTTTTATTTTTTTTTTTTGGGGTTGGATTTGCCGTATTTTGATGTTTTTTTGTTTTTTAAATTTATGTTTTTGTCATTTTTCTTTTTTTATTCATTAATTAGTTTTTGTTCTTTAATTTTTTATTGGTATACAAATTCTTTTTTTAATTTTTCAAAAAAGAGTTTTCATGTGTTTTATTTTATTTGTAAATTAGTGGCGAATGATAATTTATGTTTTTATTTTTTTTTTTTAAATGTTTTTGAATGAGGCGTATTTTTGTCGTAATTTTTTTAATTTATGTTTTTTTGTCATTTTTTTATTTGTACACATTAATTTGTTTTATATTTCAAAATTAATGGGTTTTCATGTGTTTATTTATTTGTAAATTACGTGACAATGTTAATTTCTGTTTCTTTAGTTTTTTTTTTTCTTTTTTTTTGGAGAGGCGTATTTTTGTCGTTCTTTTTTTTTTAATTTACGTTTTTGTAATTTTTTTTTTTTGTATACATTAATTTGGTTTATATTTGACAAATGGTTTTCGGTGTTTTATTTTTTTGTAAATTACGTGGCAAATGCTAATTTCTGTTGTTATGTTTTTATTTTGTTTTTGTTTTGGATGAGCGTATTTTGGGTCGTTCTTTTTTTTTAATTTACGTTTTTTGTCATTTTATTTTTTTTGTGTACATTAATTGTGTTTATATTTCAAAAATGGGGTTTCATGTGTTTTATGTATTTGTAAATTACATAAAATGCTAATTTCCGTTTTTTTGTTTTATTATTTTTTTTTTTGGACGAGCCGTATTTTTGTCGTTCCTTTTTTTTAAAATTTATGGTTTTGTCAAATTTATTTTTTTTTGTATACATTAATTTGTATTATATTTCAAAAATGAGGTTTCATGTGTTTATGTATTTGTAAATTACGTGGCCAATGCTCATTTCTAGTTTTTTTAAAAATTTATTTTTTATTTTTTGGATGAGCCGTATTTTGTCGTTCTTTTTTAAATTTATGGTTTTGTCAATTTTTTTTTGTATACATTAATTTTGTATTTATATTTCAAAATGGGGGTTTCATGTGTTTTATGTGTTTGTAAATACGTGGCAAATGCTCATTTTTGTTTTTAAAATTTATTTTTTATTTTTTTGGATAAGCCGTATTTTGTCTTTTTTTAAAAAAATTTACGGTTTTGTCAGAAAAAAATTGTATACATTAATTTGGTAAATGTTCTTTTTTTTTTACGTGGCAAATGTAAAAAAAGATTTTTGGTAAATTTTTTTTGGTGAATTAATTTTTTTGGTAAATTAATTTGTCCCGTAAATTTTTTTTGGTACATTAATTTGGTAAATTTTTTTTGTATACATTAATTTTTAACTTTATTTTTTACGTGGCTCAGTTACATTTTGTATACATGACGTGGCAAAATGTTCTCTTTTTTTTTCCGAGAACGGGATAGTGTGAACAAAGACCCAGCGTAATTTGGTAATTTCACGCCTCCTTGTATGTAAGATACAATCCTGAAGCCTTTTTGTCCTGTAGTGGCTAATTTAGCCAATTTCGTCCTGTAGTGACTAATTTAGCCCGCAACTCCCTTGCCAAACGGACCAAGTAATTTTTAAGGATGATTTCTAAAAGTAATTTATTGAGTTATTTTTAAGGTTAGATTATTGTCAAATAGTATTTTAATATATTTTATAAAATTAATTTCACTGTTTTCCCTAACTATTGTGGCGTTATTCTATTTGATTCATTAGTTTTACTTATTCAGTTTTAAATTTTTTTAATTTTAATTAGGAAAATATATGAGATCTAAAAAATATATATATAATTTGATTCATAATGATGTGATATGATAAATGTCAATTTTTAATTTATTATACATGATATAATAAAGTCCAATTTCTTTGTTACATTATTGTGAGTGAATTTGTAAATATAAAATTATGAATATATAGCATTTCTTTTTAACTAATGTGATCCAATTGGAGATGTAGTCTAATTTGAGAGGCAAAAAAAATTATTTTAAAATTTGAATAATTTATACCCTACAATAAAACACTTTTATTTTTTTTTATTCACTATTTTGAAATAGGATGAAGGGAAGAATATGTACGTTTGGTGGTAAGGTATTGTCCAATAAAATGTGAGTAAAAATTTGAATATTTGGTTGTATATTTAAGCCCATCCCAATAGTAAGATTACTATTTTGCTCATTAAATTAGATTTCCACCATTATTGATTTGGATGGATTATGTCCAATTAGATCATGTGAATTGAAATATTAAAAAATTTAAGAATTCAATAGATGAAACTAATAATTTAAAGATGAAACATAAAATATATATATATATATATATATAGTTTAATGGATAAAAGTAAAATTAACCCTATTCATAAATTTACATACAATTTTACATTTTTAATAAATTGTTTTCATATATTTATATATGCATGAATATTTTTTCTAATTGAATGGTCATTAGTATTTTCTAATTTTTAATTTGTTCTTATGTCTCTTGTTATATTGACAAATGTTCACAAATACTTCTAGACATGATTTAGACCCCGTTTGGCATATGGATTGAGATTAAATTAATCAATAAAAAGATAAAATACACTAATTTAGTTAATAAGATAAAATCTCACATTTAAACCATAATCATTTTACTTTTTCTCTCATAACTATCAAATCAAATACAAAAAAATTAAAAATTTATCCCAAACAGGACCTTAGTGTGTGTGGTGAGATAAAACTATTTTAAAAATAATAATAAAAAAATGATTATGTTATGATACACACCTTTTTAATCATATGTAATTGATATTTATATGATTGATTACCATAAATGTCATAATAATAGGTCATGACAAAGAATCACAAAAGTTATAATAAGGGTATATGGTACATAGAATTTTCCTAATAAAAAGTAGTTTTAAATTTTGTAAACAAAATACTTTGAAATTGATAAAAATATATCTGGTATATACATATATATATTTTTGTTCAGTGCGCAAGTCTCTTTTAATTTAAATATGTGTTGAAAGCTAAAAATTTCTTAATTATCAATCTTATTTCAAAAAAGGATTCACAAGTTGGAGTTATATTTATTTATTTTAATTTTGAGTTTTAATCAGCTTGTTTGGTTCCAGTTTTCAAAAAACAGTTTTCAGAAAATTCTACTTTTTTATTTTTCGTGCTTTAATGTTTTCAATGAATTTTTTTAATATTTTAAGCAATTTTTTAAAAAATTTTAGACACATCTAACATAAACACACTTAAAAAGTATAATATTTTTGAATTTTTTTTAAAAATACACTAAATACCAAAAAATACAAAAAATATATGAAATTTTAATACATTTTCATATTTTTGTGTATTTATTAATTTTTTAAAATATTTTTTCACAAATATTTTATTATTTAGATACATCTAAGTAAAGTGCATCTAAAAAAATAAAAAAAAAAATACTTAAAATTTAAAAAATATTCACTAAAAACAAAAAAAACACGAAAAACAAAAAACTCAGTTTTCAAAAAATTAAATTTAGAAAACTGAAACCAAACACACTGAATAATTTTGGAAAATTATTATAAAAAAAAAAACCATAGAGATTGACCCTTGTAATAAAATAAAACTTGAATTTTTTTTAATTAAATTCTAATCTTTTGATTTATTTTTAATTTAAATTATCAATCTATTTCCGTTAAGTCATTAAATTCAATATAAGTGTACGTAAAATGTCTTAAATATAATTTTTTATTAAATTTAATAGCTAAAATATTTTTTTTTTCAATTAGTTTACTTAACAAAAATAGGTAAATAGTTTAAATTGAAAATAAATAAAAAAATTTAGAATTTAAATTGAGAAAATTAAAAATCAAGATTTATTTTGTTATAAGGATCAAATTTTAAGATTTTTTTTTTTTGGTTGTAAATTCTCCTAATAATTTTTTAAAAAATAATATATAAGTCTATTTTCTAGACCCACTTTATAAATCTAACGATATATAAATGAGATGATTAATTAATACTTAATGAAGAAACGAGAGAAAAAGAATTACTTTAGATGTTCCAAGGAAATGTCACATAGATTTGAAAAACATGTATAATTTTTAGGCTTAGCATCACCTAACTAATTTTCAGAGTAAGAAGTTTGGTGGATGTGAGAGGATTTCAAGTTAAAAGTTACAGTGTAATTGAGTTTTGGATGTGTTTTGTGACTCGGATATAGTTATTTTTAATTTGTTTTTTTTATTTTTTTTATTATTTACTTTTTTTTTTTTAGGTACATCGGAATAGGAAAGGAACAAACAGAAACTAGGCCCTAGCTCCCTCCTCGGAGAGGTGGACAATGTCCGCAACTAACAGACGACAAATTTCCTGAGGAGGATCAGAAACTATTAGCAATTCAGCTGGTTGGCTTTCCCCAAACTTTGCCATTGCATCTGCACATATGTTGGCGTCCCTCTTGATATGTTGAATTGAGCAATCACAACCTGTCAAGATGATGCGAGCATCTTCCACAATGCCTCTGAAGGGGCATCTTTCGCCCGGTTCTTCACTCAAAAGATGAACCACTTGCTCCGCATCAGTTTCAATGATAACTTGATTGAAGCCTCGTTGAAGGATAATTGTAAGCCCTTTATAGACAGCCCACAATTCCGCTTCCAAACTGGTGCATATCTCGAGTCTACCATAATAACCACTAATCCATGATCCGCGTTCATCCCGAAAAAGCCCACCAAAACCACCCCCTCCTCCACTCCGGCGAGTGCTACCATCCGTATTTAGCTTGATTTTCCTGCATTAGGACAAGACCACACAGTTAGGCTCTTAAGATTAAGTGGTTTTGTAATGTCTAATTTGAAGGCTTGGTCTATTGCCTTAGCAAAATTGGTTATACTATTCACACATTCAAAAAGAGAAGTACTTTTGTGATCAAAGACCCATTTGTTCCGATTTTTCCAAATGCTCCAAGTTGTAACAAGAAACAAAAGTTGGATTTTGTTTTTCCCTTTTATGTTCCGAGAGAACCAATCTTTCCAAGACAAGTGGAGCATATTTGTGTACCAATCTTGTCCAAAACTGCACACCAAACCTGCATAGCTTTGGAACAAGATCTTAATAAATGTTCAATGTTCTCCACACACCCACAGAACGGGCAGCTCGGGTCGTTAGTCAGACCTCTCAGATTTCTCATGTGGTTAGTGAGAATCTTTTCATGAAGGATAAGCCAAACAAAACTTTTAAGCTTCTGAGGAACCTTAAGCTTCCAAACCCAACTCCAATCCCCCTCCAGGTTTAGGTGCTCAACAATCAAAGCATATGCACTAGATGTAGAAAATTCTCCATCTAGGGATTTAATCCATCTGGGATAATCCTCTACATTTGTAGTGCGGGGGGGTTGGATTTTCAAAATATCAGTGACCAAATGCAAGGGAAAAAGAGAGTGCAACAAATTTACATTCCATTCACCAAAGTCATCCATAAGAGAATCCACAGTGATGAGGTCAGGAGAAATATTTTGGATATTGGGAATACACAAATCCTTATCCAAAACTCCCTCACCACACCACCAGTCTTGCCAAACCCGCACTATGGATCCACTCCCAAGCTTCCATCTCACCTCTTTCACCAGGAGATCCCTGGTATTTAGAATGCCTTTCCACACATGAGATATGCTCTTTCCTTTCCTTCTGTTAAGGAAGGAATGTTGCCCCAAGTATTTATTCTTGAGAACTTCCACCCATAAGCAATTTTCCCCTTTTAACATTTTCCAACCCAACTTGGATAGAAGGGCTAGATTCTGATCCCTGGCCTTCCTAATTCCAAGGCCACCATCTTTTTTCAACTTACACACTTGATATCAAGTACTCCAATGAAAATTTTTAAAATTTCATCAAAATATTGATCGACCGAGCAAATGTCAAGTTGATCGATCGGTCAATATAAATTTTTCACAAAATTTTTTCTTGAGGTGGTCATTCGGAGGGACATCCGGGGGACATCCGATGGTAAAAATCAAACGGCTTGGATTTGATAAAAGGTACATTGATTCTCAGTTTGATGAAAGAAAAATGAAATCTTAGATTTAATACTTATTCGATGAAACTGTTAGAACAAGAAAATGAGTGATTTTTTACCAAATTTAAATTTAATGATAAATTTAAGTAATCATTGGAGATGGTCTAATTTGTACGAAAGGGAAAAAAATTGTTTGATACATGTAGAAAGTAGTCTAAAATTTAAAAGAGAAATTGTAATATGAAATATGTTTTGTAGCTCGAAAATGGAGGGCTCGAATTGTCACGACTCGCTCCCCGTACTCAAGGGTTAAGTATCGTGATGGTCAGTAACTGAGGATACTTCCGGCCAATTCTTAAACAAATCAATAAACGCAAGCGAAAGTAATATTTAAGTAAGGGTACCAAAATAATCATTGGAGCTTCTATTTTTATTGCAAAATTATATTGACCAAAAGGCCGATATTTACATATAACAATATCATAAAAGTGCTGTGTGTGTCTATTCTGCAGTTCCGCATCTAAGGCTTTCCAAAAGCTATTTCTGAATTGCAATATTTCCTAAAAATTGGTAAACAGCTATAAACACATGGCAGAGTGAGAAATATTATACCAAGAGTATACGGGACACGAAATAACCATGGATAGTTAGTTAGGCCAAAACATTTACATAACTCAGTTTGATAAATAAATCATTTAAGTAGCAGAACTGAAATACAGAAATTATGTACATAAATAACCATAACCATAACCATGGTACAGAACAGAACAGAACAGAACAGAGGTCACAGGTGTGACAGTCAGAACAGAGGTACGGATTCAAGAAGTAGCTCGTACGGATTCTAGAGGTGGCTCCCATAATAGTGTAGCACTTAGTTCCACACAGCACTTTGCTCCGCACAAAACAGATGTACGGATTCAAGAGGTGGCTCGTATGGATTCTAGAGGTGGCTCCCACAATAGTGTAGCACTTAGCTCCGCACAGT
Source organism: Camellia japonica (assembly GCA_030407325.1). Lineage (NCBI taxonomy): Eukaryota > Viridiplantae > Streptophyta > Magnoliopsida > Ericales > Theaceae > Camellia > Camellia japonica. The sequence goes on from JAPPVO010000029.1 coordinate 40,531,816, forward strand.
ACTTTGCTCTGCACAGAACAGAGGTCAATGGATCCATGACAAACAGAGGGCCACAAAGTGGTCAAATAGAGGCCAATGGTTATTTAAGTCCCCCAATGCGTGAGACTCCCGTGGCGGTACTTACAAAACATAATTATATATAAGGTCATAGCCAAATATTCTTTAAAAATAAAACAAACATATCAATGGGTTTCCTTTTAAACAAATAGGGTTTAGAAATAAAACCATGTAACTGAAACCATTATAAAACATAACTTTTATTAATATACTAATAAAACATAACTTGTGTAAAACTGATTTTGGTAAGTCAAAATATACGTAAAATATATTATGGTAACTCAAAATATAATATAACCTACTTTAACTTTAATACCTCATTCTTTTTTTCCACTATCACAAATCCTCTCTACTTCCATTATTTTTTCTTCCTTCTTTTCTTTTCTTTCTTTATCTCTCTCCTTTCTTTCTTCTTTCCTTCCTTCTTTCTTTCCTTTCTTCTTTCTTTTCTTCTCCAGCCCACTGATCACCTCCTTAAATAGGGAGGTAAATGCCTCGTCCGGCCAACACGTGGCCAACTCCAAGATTCACTCATTAACTAACTAAGATTTATACTTATCGTAATAGGTATTTAACTAAGATTTATACTTATCGTAATAGATATTTAAAATAATTACATTTTGACCCAATATTTTAATATAATTATATAAATAAATTAATTCATAATTAAATTATACTTTATCTTATACTAACAAAAAATTAATTATTTATTTTACTACCACAGTCATTACTATTATTATTATTTATATTTTGACCGCTAAACTTTTAATAATTATATTGTTTTACAAAATTACATATAATAATGTATAATAAATTATATATTTTCCCAACTGAGATTAAATAATATTAGTATAAATTCTACAGAATAATTAAAAATCTGGGTTGTTACAATCTTCCCTCCTTTTAAAATTTCGTCCTCGAAATTTGTCATATGTAAGCTATCCGCTACGCACTCTGATAAATATATATTAGATGATTAATCTGATAGAAAATATTATCTCAAAAAAAAAAAACTTTACCAAAAAATAACTCACTGTCTAGTTGTCAAAAATTATTTTGGGCCAAAATAAGAAATAAGGAGCGACTTTAAAAACTTCACTCATTTTGTTTTCGATAAAAATAAATAAAAATGAGAACACAATGACAGAATTATATGCAAGAATTGAAAAATTTGAGATGAACTTTTCATTGATGGGAAATAGTTTCAAAATTCGTATCTTTATAATTTGAACCCACTTTTTAAAAAACATCAAAATGATTTTGTGTTTTTGAATACTGAACTGAAAATTATATGTATTTAATTATATTATAATTTTGGTGGGTGCTTAAGCCCGACATCCTTCTTTTCTTATCCTTCTTTTACTATAACAAATATAAATTATATCTAATATCCTTCACAAATTAGGCACATTAAAAAAAAATTATTATATATATATAATCATATAAAATTATAATATAATTAAATCGACGAACAAAATATAATAATTCGGTACTAATTACCCGCTATCCTACTTTTTAAATGCGCGTGTGTCCTATGCTCCAATGATGATTTTTTTTTAATTTTTTTTATAAACCATTACTCTGATACCACTTGTCACGACCCGCTCCCCGTACCCAAGGGTTAAGCATCGTGATGGCCAGTAACTGAGGTTACTTCCGGCCAATTCTTAAACAAATCAATAAATGCAAGCGAAAGTAATATTTAAGTAAGGGTATCAAAATAATCATTGGAGTTTCAATTTTTATTACAAAATTATATTGATCAAAAGGCCGATATTTACATATAACAATATCATAAAAGTGTTGTGTGTGTCTATTCTGCAGCTCCGCATCTAAGGCTTTCCAAAAGTTATTTTTGAATTGCTATGTTTCCTGAAAATTGGTAAACAGCTATAAGCACATGACAAAGTGAGAAATATTATACCAAGAGTATAAGGGACACGAAATAACCATGGATAGTTAGTTAGGCCAAAACATTTACATAACTCAGTTTGGTAAATAAATCATTTAAGTAGCAAAACTGAAATACAGAAATTATGTACATAAATAATCATAACCACGGTACAGAACAGAACAGAACAGAACAGAGGTCACAGGTGTGACAGTCAGAACAGAGGTACGGATTCAAGAGATGGCTCATACGGATTCTAGAGGTGGCTTCCACAATAGTGTAGCACTTAGTTCCACACAGCACTTTACTCTGCACAGAACAGAGGTACGGATTCAAGAGGTGGCTCGTACGGATTCTAGAGGTGGCTCCCACAATAGTGTAGCACTTAACTCCGCACAGCACTTTGCTCCGCACAGAACAGAGGTTAATGGATCCATGACAAATAGAGGGCCACAAAATGGTCAAACAGAGGCCAATAGTTATTTAAGTCTCCCAAGGCGTGGGACTCCCGTGGTGGTACTTACAAAACATAATTGTATATAAGGTCATAGCCAAATATTCTTTAAAAGTAAAACAAACATATCCATGGATTTTCTTTTAAACAAATAGGGTTTAAAAATAAAACCACATAGCTGAAACCTTTATAAAACATAACTTTTATTAATATACTAATAAAACATAACTTGTGTAAAACAAATTTTGGTAAGTCAAAACATACGTAAAATATATTATGGTAACTCAAGGTATAATATAACTCAACTTAATTTTAATACCTCACTATTTCTTTCCACTATCACAAACCCTCTCTGCTTCCATTATTTTTTCTCCCTTTCTTTTCTTTCTTTCTCTCTTCTTTCTTTCTTCTTTCCTTCCTTTCTTTCTTTCTTTTCTTCTCCAGGCCACTGATCACCTCCTTAAATAGGGAGGTAAATGCCTCGTCCAGCCAACACGTGGCCAACTCCAAGATTCACTCATTAACTCACTAAGATTTATACTTATCGTAATAGATATTTAAAATAATTACGTTTTGGCCCAATATTTTAATATAATTATATAAATTAATTAATTCCTAATTAGATTATACTCTATCTTATACTAATAGAAAATTAATTATTTATTTTACTACCACAGCCATTATTATTAGTATTACTTATATTTTGACCCCTAAACTTTTAATAATTATATTGTTTTACCAAATTACACATAATAATATATAATAAATTATATATTTTCCGAACTGAGATTAAATAATATTAGTATATAATCTACAGAATAATTAAAAATCTAGATTGTTACACGAATAGCCCGATTACCAGCCCAACAGATTTTCTCCCTCCTCTTTATCCCTGTCATTTTGCAAAATCCTCTCATTCTCTCCTCTCTATCTCTCTCTCAAGCCTACCCAAAGTCTCCGGCGACTCCTCTTATACGCTAACGATGCCGGAAACTCCTCTCATGCACCGGAAACAAGTAGCTTCGTCTCTCTCTGGTTAGTTGCTCCTCATTACAAACTAGAACAAAAACATTGAATCAATCCAAAATCTCACTTTCTTTACCCTACATTCATCAATTTCACCTACACTTTTTGACCATTACTGACTCAAGAAATTTCTTTCAAATGTCAAATCTTCAACCTCAAACCTTCTATTGAATCACCAAATACATAGTGATGATGCCCTAATTTGCCCCAATTGTTCTGAAACACTAATCTCCAATTTATTTTTTAGATGTCTTCAACAAGCAAAAAAGAAACAGACCCAAACGGTTGAAACACCAAGTGAGAAGTTAAAGACCCAACAAACTCAAGCTTTCTGAACATTACAAGCATATCACCACAAACCTAGGGAAAAAAAAGAAAAAAAATGTCAAAATAGAAAATATTTTCTCAGTGGGTATCTAAGAAAACAAAAGTTTCACATAACCTTAAATACCCAAAACCATCACACACCCAGAAGAAAAAATATGCAAATTTTTTGAAGGGACTTGTGGGTAATCTTCACCAACCAAAAAAAGGGGAGACCCAAAAGGCTAAAACACTGACCCACGCATATACAATGATAGAAGGGTTAGGTTATGGGGCAGCCATTAAAGACACAGGAAAGTAAAGAAACAGAGGAGAGAGTGGTGAAGAATATAGTTTTTAGAGTGAAAAAGTGGATTTGCTTTAATTTTGCGGTGTGTTTGATAGTTTTTAGAGAGAGAAAGTAGGAGGAAGAAAAAGAAGAAGCTGATTTCTTTCTTTTCTATGGAGATTCAACACTGTGAATTCGTACTGTGAATTTGGGGCTTGAATTTTAGAGAGAGAAAGTGGGTTTGCTTTAAATTTGCTCTTTTCTCTCTCTCTAAAAACTACCAAACCCACTCCGATGGCTTCCGACGACGTCCCCTCTTCCTCTTCCTCCTATGTTTCTCTTTCTTCTCTCTTTCTCTCAGCGTCCTCTCTTTCTCTCCTCTGTTCCCTCTCTCTCTTTTTCTTCTTCTTCTCTCTTCCTCATCTCTTTCTCTCGTCTGTTCTCAAACTAGTTTCAGAGAGAAAGAGAGAGGGAAGAAAAAAGAAAAGGGAAAAAAAAAAAAAGGTGTCAAAACAACGTCATTTTGGCACATTCAAGCCATTGGAGCAGCCCATTTTCGAGCTACCCAGCAAGCTTGTTGTAATATATACTCTTTTAAAAAGATTGCATCATATGTACTTTTAGTTTTATTATTTTATTTTATAGTTATGATTAGTTTTTTTAATTATGCCATTATTTTAGTTATGACTCATAAATTCTTTAGTTATTTTTCATGTTGTGTTTATTTATGATTTTTTTTCTTTTTTTTAGTCATATCATTTCTTTTAGTTATAAAGTGCATATGGTATCGTAGTGTTTCCCAAGTAAAAAATCACTAAAGTTAAAAAGCTAACAAATAAAAAAAAAAAGTCAAATATTCTTTTTCATTAACTTATTTTTTACATATCTTTTCGTAAAAAATCAAAAAATAATTATTCCATACATATTAATTTTTTTCATCTTATATTTTAATCAAAAAACTAAAAAATTACTAAAAAAATATTCCCAAACAAGACCTACAATTTAGTCAATATTATATGCATAACTAAACCAACACATGACAATATAAATTTAGTTTAAAAAAAAGAAAAATAAAGGATAAAGAAATTATTTGGCAAATTTTCAAATATTCGATTAATACTTCGCGGTGGGAAGCATTAAAGTGAAATGGAATTTTTTGAGACATCATCCAACTTTGTTAATTTCATGATTGTTTTGAGAGAAGTTTTTTTATTGATAGACCTTATGCAAATTGTTCAAATAAATAAATGCCATACACTCCAAAATACAGAAACAGGATTTTTAACTGAAAGGGGTCAAAATATATCATCTCTTTCAAATTCTTTTGATATATATTCTTTTACTCTCTTTCTACTAAAAAAAGAGGAAAAAATATCAGATATTTCTTTGTTTGTTCATTATGTCTCCAGTACAACTACTCTATATAGTATCTTGTATACTACTTAGTGTTTTTACTTCATGAGCTATTCTTATGCTTCCTTATTCCACCCCAACCCCGAAAAAATATTGAGTGTAACAATGATATCATCCTATATGGTGTCACCGGTCAATAAAAAACTGCAAATGTAATTAAGTGGTCAACCCTGGTCTCCCACTAACCCAACAATGTTGTGGTCTCTACCGCAAATCAACAATGCTCATCAGATGGTGATACTGCCACGTGGTATCACCGTTACATCCAATATTTACTCACCCTGAAAAAAAAAAAAAAAAGAAAAAAAAAAAAGGTGCTAACCTAGCTCATTGTGGGAGCACATCAAATCAAAATTGTGACCCAACTGCAGTGGTTGGTGATGACAAAGTTGGCATGATACTATTTCATATTTGTTTGAGGTTTAGTGATTCTACTTGCAAGATCTAAGTTGCTCTTGAACTTGTAGATTCATCTCTGTAAAACTTTAGTTGTTGGTCAGGTTGTTAGATATATCAATCCATGAGTTCTGATTAAGTTGTTTGAGGCCATAAAATGACCCTTTTCAACAATATCAGCTGCCTAATGCTTATGTTTGTAAACTTCATGTTGATCTGCCCGCCCCCCAACCCCAATGTTCTCTTTTCATTTTCCCTTTTTCCTTATTGATAGCCCAATACGCAGCAATGGCATAGTTCGAATGATTTGTATTTATGATAACCATGTGATTACTATAAATAATTCATTGCATTGCACAATTTAAACATGAAAGTCTGTCTACAGGGGGTATAACTTCTGGATGGTTTTGTCTTGAATCAACACTCCTTGCTTTTGCAATCAGTGGAACAGCATTCTCATTTTACCTAAACCGGACAACAAAGAACGCTAGAAGAATGTTCCATGCTAGCCTTCTGTATCTTCCCGTATTCATGTCTGGGATGTTGTTACATCGGCTTCCTGATAACCAGCAGTTACTCGGGGAAGAAAATTCAGAGGGCATTACCGAACAATTGTCTTCCTCAGAAACTCTGGTACAAGAGATTGAAATTGCCAACTGTGAAAAAAAGGCAAAACGTTCAGGTGTACGTGCTCAAGCACAGCCGCCGGTAGCATACGCTTCTATTGCGCCGTTTCCGTCCTTGCCAGCTCCTACATATGCTATGCCTTGATATAGTTTCCAGATTTTCCTCAATAATGATGGAAAAGCCATTTTGTATGTTCACTATGTTTGAAAATGCCATTTGCTGCATTTACATGTTTTTTCACCTGATCTGGGGTCAAATAAGTGGTGTTTAATTTGTTGATTTTGTTCGCTTTCAAGTTGTATCAGTTGTATGGAACCAGTTCAATTGAGTTATATAGTGAGAAGATACTGCATTTGACCATTTCAACATAGTGAAATGGTGTTTGAAAATTACTAATGCTGTGTTTGATGGGGGGATTTGAAGAGGGATTTAGAAAAAGAAAGAGAAAAATTAGGTAAAATGTGAATAAAATATACCTACATTTCACCTAGTTTCACACACTTTTTCCTTTTTCCTTTCCATTTCTAAATCACTCCCTAAATCCCTAACCAAACAGGCCTCTCAAGCCTAATTTTTTTGTAACCCATATATTGTAGTTTGCAATATACAATGATGCTCGACCCACTCAATCGTAATGCTGCTGCAACTAAACCCATCCAGCCCTTGTCAACTCCACTGCAGCCTCCCTCCGTCCACTATTTCTAATGTGAACCCACGTCAGTCTCTTCGAAAACTCTAAACTCTCAATGCTCCCAGACAATAAAAGAAAGCAATAAGGGATTTGTTTTGTCTGGTTTAAGTTTTGACATAAGAATGGAAAAGAGGAAACAAATATAAAAAGTAAATAAAATATTGGGAATGGAGGTATTTTTGTCCAAATTTTCATTTCTGTGAAAATTAGTTTTTGGATAATTGTATTTACAGTACAAAAGGGTCTACTTACATCATTTTTCTTATTACACCTCTTACAAAAAAAAATTGAAATTTTGATTTTTTTCCCCTCCTTACACTCGCAGTAACACCAAATCTATCATCATCTTTTTCAAACACAAACTCAAACCCTACCACCACCCTTAACCTCTAGTGATGTCAAGGCCTCCACTTTACACGAAACTTTCCTTTCTCACCGATAACCCCATACTTAGCCCTTATTTCTTAATGGCAAACCACTCTATACTGCAACCTATCGCCTCAATCTCTTCTCTTACCAGCAAACAATCTCTTCCCTTACCACCATCTTTGATACTATCATTCATGCATTTCTTTTTGAGTTAATTACTTAAAAATCCTATTTACAGATGTTATGATAACTCAGGTCTTATTTAAGATTTTTTGAACCCCTATTTAGTAAAACTGAGAATATTATTAATTTTTTTTAATTTTTAAAACTAAGAACATTATCAATTTTGCATAATAATGTTTCAGATAATTATTTCACTAACTGATGAAAAAAACAGAGTACGAGATTAAACGTTTTTACCCTTCTACTTATTAATTTGATTCAACTATCCAATAAAACCAAGAATATTAACAGTTTTTTCCAATTTTAAAACTGAGAACATTATTAGTTTTTTTATTTTTAATTTTTTTTTTCAATTTTGCACATTAATGTTCCATCATCATGCTCCTTTATAGATACAAAATTTTCAGTTGTGCGTAAAAAAAATTCATTTTTTTTATTTTTTAAAAAAACATTATTATTATTATTATTATTGCACATATTTTTTTTTAGTTTTGGTCAATTTAAAAGTTGATATTTTAAAATTTTAAAAAATAAATGTTAAATCAACATGTTCCTTATAGATAATCATAAATAATGAACAATCATTATTTGAAGGGCAACTTCAACTATTAAAAATTTAATGGGACTTGAAAGTTTAAAATATATTAGTTAGGACTTCATAAATTGAGACTTGTGTGTTTTTTTTTTTTTTTTTTTTTTTTTGGGTTGATATTTCCACATTTTTTTGGAAACAATTATGAGGCAAAACTTCAAAAACCACACATAATGGGGGAAATTCTATTATAAAAAATAAGAGGGGGGGCTAATATAAAATAACCCCAAAAGACGCCCCCATTTTCATCCTCCTCCCTCTGTTCCTCCCGAGAGAGAGAGAGAGAGAGAGAGAGAGAGAGAGATGGCGGTGAGACAGAGAGCAGTGGCAACACTGCCAACTCTCATGAGAGCCCTAAGAAAAGGGACTACAATACAAACCCAAATCCGAAGTTACCGAACCAACAACCTTTGCCCTCACTCAGGCGCGCTTTCTCTCTCTACGATCAGATCAATCTCATCGACAACGTCCCCGAAGACCAATTACGCTTCCAAGGGTATTTTCCATTTCAATCTCCTCCTTATAAAATTCTCAATTTTTTGCCTCTAATTCTTCTCATTCTTTGCCTATTGCTATTTACACTGCCTTTTACCTTCAAATTGTGTGCTTTCTATACATTGTTCATAGCTCATATGTAACTAGCTTGTTTTATTTGTGAATATATGTATAGATATGTTTGTTTAATAATGTAGAGCAATGGGCTGCTCTAGGAATTTTGTCCAATTGGGTAATTTTTTTTTCTCACAAGTTGAATAACATCAAACCAACCTCTACTCAAATGTAATTATTTATTTAAAAAATAAAATGATTAATTTCAACTCAATTTAATTCCCCACAATTCCAAAAACTCTAAACCTTAATTTGTAATTTATTTACTAGATTAATTCAAAAGTAGTAAATAAAAAGATTAAATTGACCTCAAACGACAAACAAAAGACTAGATTGAGCCCAATATGCTATTTTACGTACTTCGATCAGCCTGATGGTCACATTAGAAATCTCACCCAAAATTTGTAAATTCATTCTCTTTACGCTGTGTTTGGTTGGGGGATTTGGGAAGTGATTTGGAAAGAGAAAGGGAAAAGGCGTGTGAAACTAGGTCAAATGTAGGTATATTTTATTCACATTTCACCTACTTTTTTTAGTTCTTTTGTTTTCTTTTTTTAATGTAATGGAGTCTGCTGATCCCATAGTGTTACTCCTATTGACAACACTGATGTATACTATATTTGTGCTTTTTTATATGATGATATTGATCAACCTACTTTTCTGAATATTTTTCACTAGTGCATACTGTGAAGAATTAAGATGATAGTTGTTCTAATGTTACTTAGGCTCAATTTGGTGTGTGCACTGTATTCACAGCTGCATTCCGATCAACTACGTGTTATTAGTGCTTGCAAAAATATGATATAATTAGAATTAGTGTTTTTTGGATGGTATAAATTAATAGGGTGGTTTATTTTATGCTGTAATTTTTCTGTTTGAAATTTTTTTGTTAGGTATACTGATTAGGGGTTCACGGTGAATGGGGTTGCCTATGAAGGTAGTGTGCTTTGCGTGGGGAACTTGATAACGTCTTGGAGTCCCAAAAAATTCTCGAAGATCACTGCAGATAGGTACATGTGTATAAATTTTTTTCTCTTTCTATTTGTTACCTTTTTGAGGTAGAAATGTGTTTAGGACATTGGTTGGATTGGTGGCTATGATAACTTCAGATACTGCATGCCCGCACTTGATATTCTATTTGATTTCTTGAACATGGTACTTTGGGAATAAAATGATCGGAAATCTTCCATAGTTTCTGGTTGGAACTGTCTGGTTCTTTTTCTATGTTTCTTTTACATCTTCCAACAGGGTACATGCTGGAGTCATGTATGAGGCATGTGCAGTAGTCGTAGTTACATTTGGCAATGTCAATCCTAGTAAAAAGTTGAAGAATGATTTTAGTTTTGCAAACATGTCATCTGTTATGAAAACATTTGCTCACAGCACAATTTGTGCCTTCTCACCATTTTTCAGGCTGCCACCAAATGTTGCTATGAAAATTCTAAGAAAAAACTGAAACCTGAGCCATGGAAACACCTCTGGTGGTTATGCTAGATTCAAGTAAAGACAAATTTATACCACTTTTCTTTTGATAATGTGAAAAAATGCTGTTAGGATTGTGCCATGCATGGGCAGGTATGTTGTGATGGGCTCACTTTACAGAAAAATATTGAAAGTCATAGTTAAATGATATGTTGTCTTCACTGGTGTGAAGCTTCATTCCAGAAATGTGTTTAGGACAATAGTGTGAAGCACTATTATCATTCCTTTTGGAATGAAGATTCATGAAATGACTATCAAAAGGGGGGGAAAAATTAACGAATAAGAAAAGCTTCAGGAAATATATGAAAATTTCAATTTAATGATAAAAAATACAGCAAAAAGGAAATTTTGATATGAGTTGTTATATGAAAACAAAATTTGTACACAATTGTTTACATGCAAAAATCTAGAATAGAAGCAGCAGCAGATCAAAATACCTGATTTGAGACCGGAAGTAATTTAAAGCCGTGAATTTTAGGTACTACCTCAAAACAATGCTTTAAACCTGACCTTTTGAGAAACCATGCCAGTAGTGAACGACGTATTGAAGTTGGCAGAGTAATGATTCTTGTTTATTCTATCGCAGTCCATAGATTTGTTATCAAAATCTTTCTTGCTGATCATCCACAAGTCAAACTTGAGTTTAGTCAGCACTGCTGAAAGAACTAATTTTACCCATCACGCTTGTCATCATTAGTGTTTAAGGACATATTTCTAGTGATAAATAGATTAGCAGATTGATAATATTTTAACAAAGAGTTTTTTTTTTTTTTTTTTGTGTGTGGAAGTTCTATCTCTCTCTCTCTCTCTCTCACACACACATTTTGGGGTTAAAACACCAATTAATACTGTGGTTACAAACTCTACAAAGTCCAGGTTCGCAATGTATTGATTTTATGTAACATTTCCAGTGTACCAAGACAGACTGTCCATGTGCGTGTGTGATTTGACCAACACACCAGACTTGACTAAGCCTGATTTACAGATGTTTAAATATTTTTTCACTATGTACAACATTTTTTATGATGTTTCTGAATGCTCAGCTGCATCTTTTGAGTTGATAGCATTTAAAGTTTTCCTCTTCACAAACTTCTTGTTTGCAAAGGAAGAACCATATCCTTATGTTACCTTATTTTTTGAAAAATGTTTTCTGGAATAATTAAAAGTTCTATTTTTTGGTTTTCATTTCTATTTGTATCTGACATATCATTATCTATATGATATGATGCAGCTTATCTATGTTCCAAATTGTGCGGCCTATGCCAGGTGAGATTCAAATCATACCTAGTTATTGAAGAAAGTGATGTGAAACCTATGAAGCACGGATACTTCAAATAGGGTAACGTATGTGTATCGTATCTGTATCGGATATCGATACTCCTTGGATACTCGCAAATACGTATCAGATATTTATTAAAAGTATCGGATACTTCTTAATTATTTTTTCATTAATTTTAGAGTATCGGATACTTAATTTTGAAATATCGGATACTCCAAGTCATGTTTACTTGTTTTATGAAATTAGAATTGTAGCATTTCTTGCATAGTAATATAATATAATATAATTGTAAGTATAAATATAAGAATATTTTTCTAATACTTTGTTAAGTTCTTCGATAAGAAAAGCATAGTGAGTTAAATAATAGAATTTATCAAATTGATGTATCCTAATTATTTCATACATGTCCCCTATAACTACATAGAAAGTAAGAATTAACAAGAGAATATAACAATGATAAAATTAAATATCAATAAATAAATAAGTAAGTAAACTTGAATACAATATTTTTCATTAGTGTCAAAAGAAAAAGCATTGAGACAAGTTGTGAATTGTTCTATTATTGTAATATAAATATATTAAACTTGATATTGAAATGAAATATTTGCAAGACCTATTAAAAATTTTAAAAGTAAACAAGCTACTAGCTTAAATTGATACAAAATTTTTAAAAGTTAGTATTTTACATTATAAAATTACATTATGGTTTCTCAACGTTCTTTAGCTTATGTGTAACTTACTATTAATAATTTTAAAATATATATTTTTCACAAACGTATCGTAACCGTACCGGTATCTTTTTTTTATAGGTTTTGTCGTATCGTCGTATTTGTATCATGTCGTATCCGTATCTCGTATCAGTATCTATGCTTCCTAATTCTTTTATAATAATACAATTTCAAAAACTTAATTGATGTATAGAGATTATCACATTGTTTTTTTATTATTTAATATTTTTTGTCTCGTTTTTATTTATTTTTATTTGTTTTAATTTGAAACTTATAATATTCATATTGTTAATTATATAATGATGTAATATATTCATGTGCTCTTAAGAAATATCATAATTTTGTTGATTTTTTTTTCTAAAAAGTGTTAATTATAATTGATATTAATAAAATATGTCACTACAATTATGTTAAAGACAAAGAAAAGTATTAAGAAAATAATGTGTGATTCAAATTCATTTTATATATGAATCTCACTATATAAGAGTTAAATCTTGATCACATATTATTTTTCTTTAATATTTTTGTGTCTGAATTATTGGTTTAACTATAACTATAAGGAGCAGTTGAAAGATATTGTGTTAAAAAAAAAATCAAGAGATTTATTTCAAAGGGCAACAAAGAAATTTTGAAGGGATTAAACTAAATTTACTTAAAATTTAGGGATAATAAACTAAGTATATTGTAAGGATTAGGTTTTTCTCATATTTACATCTTAACATGAGAGAACTTGAGGGGATCATGGAGCTCATCACATATCTCATTTCGATGATCATATTTATTCACCTTTTTAAGACTTGTTAAAGAAATATTTATGTAAAAAATTAAAATAATCGGATGGTTATTTTTTAAATTATATTTGTGGTCTCTTTTTTGAAAACAAATATGATTCAAACATGTACTAATATCCAATCATCTTGATTTTTTACGTGGATATTCTACTCAACGAGTCTAAAAAAATGAAAGATTCAGATCATCGAAATCAGCTTTAAAATAGGCCTACCAAACATAAACACTCACATTTTGTGATTCCATATCCCTTAAACTATGTGACTAGGGATGGCAACGGATAGGATATGGGTCGGGTCTTACCCCATTCTCACTCGCAAATATAACGCCCATGTCCGACCCCACGCAATCTTCAACATAACAAGAAATATAACAATAATATTAAAATTTAATAATTAAAACTAGAAAATACTATTTATAATTAAAAAAATATATTATATATTGTTCATATATTAAAATTTTATTATATATATAACATAATAAAAACTCTAGATATTATATATATATATATATATATTCTATAAAAAGTAATATATATACATATTATATATAATATTATTATTTACTTATTACTATATTTGCAGGTCGGGTAAGGTTTGAGTAAAAAAAATACCCTCACCCCGCCCGACCCGAATCTAATCGGGGTTTTTGAAAAAAAAAAATTTCAAATCCAACCCTACCCTGTATAACCACCCCCAAACCCATCTCATTAGGGTTGAGGGGAGTCGGGAACTCACCGGATCGGAATATTTTTTCGTCCCTATGTGTGACTAAAGTAGTGTTATTAATAAGAGGTTGGTAAGGTAACTGAATAAAGTGGTGTTACTAATAAGAAAGGTAAAATAGGAAAAGGAAGAAAAAAAATATAAAGTTTAATTTCATAAAAGTTAATATAAGTATTATTCGCTAAAATTTGTTACTTCCATCATAAACTCTGATAATTCGGTTTAATAGTTGATTAACGAATTGTATCCTTCGGTTTTTTTTTTTTTATTATTATTATTATTTTTTATTTATGGGACCATTTCTTATATGATTAGAAATTTCAAGAAAAAAATGTTTAATTTGTCAAACATTAGTAAAAAAAAAAAAAAATTATATTTTTAATAAATCACGAAAGGTCTTCGTAATTTACTTGACAAAATTAGTCAAACATCATTCTTTAACTTTGGGTGATAAGAGATGTCCAATATATATGTACATTTTTATTAATTAAGGTCTCTCGATAAAATTTCTCTGTAATCATACTAGAAAAATCAGATAAATTTCTCTGTAAAAATTAAAATTTCTCTATATCGGGGTAAAATTTCTCTGTATCGAATTTTTTTTGTGAAAATATTAAGAAACCCCAACTACTATAAAAATATTATATATCTTTTATCTTATAAAATCTTAATATGAAAAACCTTAAAAAAAATTCCCAATTTACTCGTATTCCAAAATAGTGTGATAAAATTCTGTGGTCAAGTGACATGAAAATTAATTTTTTTTTTAAATGTCACAAAATACTATTGGTCAAAAGTGACAAAAATATGGAAACTCGTTCGCATTTCATGCCCGAAGTGCCCAACTACTCATCTCAAAATTAAAATGGTATATTAGGCCTATTTCGAAACTTATATCTTTCTCTTTTGTTTGAGGAAATCGAAACTTATCTCAATGAAATTGACCTCAATGTATTGATTTTGAACTCCCCAACGGAAGACAAAAGGCCTCAAGGTTGTGCCAAGTTGATCATCATTCTACTCTATTACCTAAAAATACAATGCTTAATGTCTTCAGCATATTGTCTTTGCACTGGTCTCATTTTACACCAAGCAGAACTTCCACCACATGAACTCTGTAAAAGATGAAAGAATTGCCTCATCATGACCCTCAGGTAGCGTTTGGTTCGCTGGAATGAAGTGGAATGAAATAATCATTCCATCAAAATATTCATTTCTATGTTTGGTTAGACTAAAAAAAACAATGCCAAAATGCATTATAAATAGAATCATCTTATACCATTTTAAGGGAATGGTCATTTCATAAGAAAGCCTAAGATATCACCATTCCATACTCTCTTATTCCAATGAACCAAATAGAGCATCAGCGACTCGATTAGTTCAGAATGTCGAATCTCAAAACCACTATCATTGACCCTAATGTTTAGAACCCCATTTTCTCTTCTTTCATTTTCAACATCTAAAAAGAGCATAAAAAATGGAATGAATCAGAGGCAGACAAATTCAAGTTTACAGGATTCATCAAAGGAATACATTTATTGTGGGCCTCAATTGCTTGACTTGCCACAATGAAACCACCCATCAAAGAGAAGACTGGCATTGGGGACAAAGACACAAAAGAGGTTCCCATTTTCAAGAGATTCTACTTAAAAACTTTCCTGAGAAAGAAAATCTATTCAAAGACAGGTATATCATTCCCACATTCCAAACAGCAAAAACAGAAAACAAAGTAAACTAAAAGCAATTTCTGTCATGAGACAGACTTTTTCAAGTGTTGATGAGGTATGTCAAAAGAAGAAAAAAAAAGTGAGATGATTATTGAATCAAGGGACATAGGGAGAGACTAGAAACACTAGCCTGTGAGAGCAGAGTTAAGGGCACTATGCACTTCCACTCCGATCTGGGCTTCTGCTTTCTCCAAATCAGTTGCGGCTGAGTTCAGTTTCTGGGTGAATTCTGCAAGACCCGTTTGGACCAGGCTTGAGTCAATTTGTTCAATTGGCACAGCCTCGATGGCAATTACATCTGCATAAGAGTTTGCATGGATGAACGCAAACCCACTGCTAACAAAATACTTCTTTACTTCATTTCCTTCGTGCACTGACATAATTCCGGGTTTCAGCTCCGCGATTGTTGCTACGTGTCCGGGAAGAACACCCATCTGTCCTGTTGAAGCTGGAATTATGACCATGTCAACCTGCAATCAAGACCTCACCACATCTAAGAGTAGAATAGATGACAACCGTACAATCATTTTCTAATTCCTTTCATCTAGGAGATGAAGAGTCTAGATTAGCTGGATTTTTAAAAAAAACACGGAGCTCGTCCAAAATTTGAAGGGATTCTGAACTCAAAAAAAATCAGGCTTGTCTCTAATTTGACCTTTTCTTTGAATTCTACTGCGCAAAAATGTCATTTTTGGACAAGCTCAAAATCTTGTCCAAAAAATTACACTTCACCCTTAATTTGACCTCTTCTTTGACCCAAAAACAATAAATAAATAAAATGAAGGGGGGAATATCTCATAGAAAAACCATAACCTCAAAAGCTATGCACCAAAACAACATTTCTATT
Organism: Camellia japonica; assembly: GCA_030407325.1. NCBI lineage: Eukaryota > Viridiplantae > Streptophyta > Magnoliopsida > Ericales > Theaceae > Camellia > Camellia japonica. Next base: position 40,548,293 of record JAPPVO010000029.1, read on the forward strand.
GACCTTCAAATTCAACCATATACTTCTAGTGAACTCTACAGAAGAAATTAAACCCCAGCCACCAAGCTAAACACGAGACCTTGTACTCACAGTGCAGCCAGTGTTAACTCACCTTAAACATGCTTAGTCACTAGAAAAATCTCACAAAGAAGACCCTTGTTGATTTCCTAGTCCATTATTTGACCCCTGGCTATGCAACCTTCCCTCTCTTCAAGATTTACCTGATAAGAAGTCATACATCAAGTTCCTCCTCTCTCCAAAAGAAGACCACAACCAAGTCAGCACCAGTCGTTGAAGCCCAGCCTTCTATTAATAGACCCAGTTTACACAAACCATGACTCAATATTCTTCAAACTCAAAAGGACAGATATCAAGAGGAAATGGTATAAGGCAATGGGCTGGCAAAGGAGAGAACCATGAACATCTCAACTCTTACTAGTAGACCGATTGACCAAACTGTGGCAACACAAAATCCCAATTACCTAGTTTGTCCCCCCACAACGCACCTAAGGAAATCACCAAAACTATAATTAACAACCTCAATTTGTCGATCATTTTGGGAAAAGCAAAAAAAAAATAAAAATTTAAATTTCTTCCAAACAATTTTTAGCATCTTTCAAAAATAACAAACAAATTAATCCCCTATCGACACAATGGAAACCCATGCAATTAAAAACACCTCTAAACACAAGGGATAAAGGGAGTAATCTTGGCAATCTTATCCGCCACAACTAAAATAGAATGAAGTCATCAAGTTGTATTGGGCAAAGCAAGAACCAGAACCAAATCTATGCTAAGGTCTTTCCACAGTGTGTGTTGAACAAGCAAAAATGTGTAAAAACCAGTGTTCTTCTCTAGCCTTAGCCAAGTGATAATTGCGACACTAAGAGACAATCCTAGCAAAGTCCCTTTTCAAGAACAGCAAACAAAACTGACTCTCAACAAGGGTGATGGCTTTGTCTTTACCAAACGCTCCGTTTGTTTCGACAGAAAACATTTTTCAATGGAAAACATTTTTCCAGAAAACTTTTTCCAGAAAATGCTTTCTACACATATGTACAAATCTCCCTAATGTCCCTAAAAGTCGACAAATTCATGTAAAAAGACAGGAAAAGTCTCAATTAGCAAACAAACAAACAAAGGAGACTTGTTACAATTCACACATGAACAACCTACCTGCATGTGAATTGTGAAGCATCTGATTTTTACAAGGATAAAGTGAGTCATCTATAAAATCCTATCCACCACAAATTATTTTTATCATGTGTAGCACCAATCTATCAAGAATTTACTCCTCCACCACAATTGTGAGAATTTTCATAATATGCGGGAAACCTTTTCTTAGAAGATTGAACATCATATCTTCAAATCATTGATCATTATTTTCATTTCTTTGGTCTTTAATTGCATTCTTTAGACCTTCAATACCTTGTTGAAGATTTTTATCCTCTCACCATGGGCTTGATCGTCCCATCACATTTCACGTTAGTTTCTATGTTAAAGAAGACTTTTGTAAAGCAAACTAAGACAATCTTTATTTGCTCTGATACCAAAATTGATTTAACTTGGTCAGACTCTTACAACTACAATAAAAGATGGACCCAAATCATACTCAGATCAGATCAAGGCTAAAATATGCAATAACCAGATTTTCGGAATGGATTCTGAAAGATCCCGCAAGCAGACTCGAAATCTACAAGCTTTTGGGCTTGAACATAGTTGTCAAATCGGGATTCGTATCGTGAATCGAAATGGTCTTATATCGAATCGCGAATCGAATCGAATCGTGAATCGTAAAAATTCGGTCACTTTTTCTAAATTACTTAAAAACATATATCTACACATTTAGATGTTAAATATATCTTATGAATATAAAATATTTAGACTTAAATCAATAAAAATGTTATTTTGAATAATAATCACGTAGTTTAATAGGTAAGAAGTTAACAAAGGTTCCTATGTAAGATCACCATATTACCTTTTTTCTTTTTTAGATATTTCTTATCAACCATTCTTAATAAAGATGTAATATCACCATCTTGCCTTTTTTCTTTTTTAGATATTTCTTATCAGCCATTCTTAATAAAGATAGTAACCAAATAGACAAACTATTAATTTTCAAAGTAACAATAATTAACAACAATGTTGATATTTGGACAATAAGCATATATACTTTTCTAAGTAACAGTGAGCAAATAATAAGAAGGAATTATTTAGAATCTTTTATTTTAAAGCCTAAAACATTTTAAAAAGTATAATTGACCTCACACATGTAATATTCAATTTAATAAAATAGTAATAGATAATTCATAATGTAACTTTAATCTTAAGCATCTTTAGAAGATATATTATGATTTTTTAAAAGGAAAAAAAATGAGAAGAAAGGTTAAAAATATGTTGGGTCTGATTGAATCTAATTGAATCCTATTAAAAACTCCATGATCACTAAAATAACAATAAATCATGTATATATGTTGGTTATTTTGGTATTAAACGCTATTAAAAGTTGTATTATGTCGTTTTCACTAAAAAGATGGAGAAAAAAAGAGTCGAAAATATGTCGTACACAATAATTTCAAAAATTGCATGAATCGTAAAAAGTGAATCGAATCGTGAATCGATTGTGAATCGTGCGATTCACTAGAGATTCACTTCCAAAATAAATTCACCCATAAATTCGTATCGATTTTGCAAAAATTGCGAATCGAATCGTGAATCGAATCGCGAATCGTAAGATTCTGATAACAGAGGGCTTGAAACCAAATCCTAAGAACTAGCAAAGTAAGGCTACAATACCAAAATCCAAAATTTCAATTTTTAGCTTTGGGGCTGGAAACCAAACTCTAAGAAGTAGCAAATTAAATCTGCAACAAAATACCAAAATCTAGATATTCAATTTCTCAAAAAATTCCTATAAAAGTGTGATTACAGGCCTATATATAAGTAGCTAAGGACGTTACTAATGAAGTATCTTGAAATAGAAAAAATTCAAAAATAATAAGAAGATGACAAATGGCAAACATGCAGCCACTTGAAACAAACTAGTGACACATGGCTTTCATGCAACAATCAAATGATATGCGACACATGACTTTAGACACAACCTATGAATAGGTGTCCTACGTGCAATGATGCAATCACTACATCAAGAAGTAGGTGACAAACTGCTTACAAGCAACCCCTCGATGATAAGATGCTCACAAATAACTTACAAGCACCCTCCTCCCAAGGATGTTACCATAAAACTAAAAAACTAACAAATATGCCTAATTATACAACTTATTAGTTAATAAAAAAATATAAAAAAAAAGAAAAGAAAAGAAAAAGAAACCAGCACATTGAGATCATTTTTCTTTCCTTTTTAGAAAGTAGAGTAGATCACTTCTCCCACCAAAAATCACTTAAGACTATCTCTAATATAACCCTTACTAAGTAATGCCTACCAATAGCTGCAAATTTAATTCAATATGTTCCCTAGGATCTCTGTTATCAGAATCTTACGATTCGTGATTCGATTCACGATTCGATTCGCAATTTTTGCAAAATCGATACAAATCTAAGGGTGAATCTATTTTGGAAGTGAATCTCTAGTGAATCGCATGATTCACAATCGATTCACGATTTGATTCACTTTTTACGATTCATGCAATTTTTAAAATTATTGTGTCCGACATATTTTCGACTCTATTTTTCCTCCATCTTTTTAGTAAAAATGATATAATACAACTTCTAATAGCGTTTAATACCAAAATAACCAGCATATATACATGAGTTGTTATTTTAGTGATCAATAAGTTTTTAATAGGATCCAATTAAATTTAGTCAGACCCAACATATCTTTAACCTTTCTTCTCATTTTTTTTTCCTTTAAAAAATCGTAATATATCTTCTAAAGATGTTTAAGATTAAATTACACTATAAATTATCTATTGCTATTTTATTAAATTAAATATTACATGTATGAGGTCAGTTATACTTTTTAAAATATTTTAGGCTTTAAAAAAAAAAGATTCTAAATGATTCTTTCTTATTATTTGCTCACTGTTACATAGAAAAGTATGTATGCTTATTGTCCAAATATCAATATCGTTGTTTATTATTGTTACTTTAGAAATTGATAATTTGTCTATTTGGTTATTATTTTTATTAAGAATGGTTGATAAGAAATATCTAAAAAAGAAAAAAAATGTAAAATGGTGATCTTACATAGGAACGTTTGTTAACTTCTTACTTATTAAACTACGTGATTATCATTCAAAATAATATTTTTGTTGATTTAAGTCTAAATATTTTATATTCATAACATATATTTAACATCTAAATGTGCAAATATATGTTTTCAAATAATTTAGAAGTGACCAAATCTTTACGATTCACGATTCGATACGAGACCATTTCGATTCACGATACGAATCCCGATTTGACAACTATGCCTAGGATTCATACGATAATACAAGATATAGCAATCCCGGTTTTTCCCCTGATATTTACTCTATTCCGGACTCGAGTTCCGTAGTTGTATGTTGTTGTCTTATCCTTATTTCCATCCTTAAATTCTTTGTATTTGAGTTTTGGGATGTGTTAGACAGGGTTGTAACAGGTTGGTTGTGAAGTGAAACAAATAGTTGTTGCCCAGAAATTGGCTTCTTCGCTCGAGCGAGCCTTTCTGCGCTCGAGCGAGGCCTGGGTTTTTGCTTCTTCGCTCGAGCGAGCTTTCTTGCGCTCGAGCAAGAATTGAGAGTCTTCAGGTTCCTTTTCAGACGCAGCTTCTACTCGAGCGAGCTTTCTTACGCTCGAGTGAGCCTGGTCTGGTGTGTCTCTTCGCTAGAGCGAGAACTCTTGCGCTCGAGCATGCGTCTGCGTCTCTTTTAGACCTGAAGGTTGGTAATCTTCGCTCGAGCGAGATTTCTTGCGCTCGAGTGAGCGAGCTCTATGTTTTGTGTTCCTTCGCTCGAGCGAGCACTCTTGCGCTCGAGCGTGCATCTGAGTTGCAAACCTGAAGCTTTGAATTGTGCGCTCAAGTGAGGCTTCTTGCGCTCGAGCAAGGTGTTTGTTGTGTTTGGTCGCTTGAGCGACCACTTCTTCGCTCAAGCGAGCCTCGCATATATCAGATCGCAGCAATAGTTCTCTTCATCACTTTTTTCATCCAAACCCTAGATCCGACACTCTCTCTCTCTACACACCCCTTCTCTCTACAAATACTCCATGTTCTAGGAGTTTTCTACCCTAATCCCTTTGTAAGAAAGCTAGAGTATTGCGTGGGCTTCGTTTTAATCCGAAAATCCTTGGATTTGGAGCATCTTGAGTCTTCCTCTTCGTCTCCTTTGGGCTTCTCCTTTTGAGGTAGGGATGATCTACTCCTTCTTATGAGTTTTAACATAAATGTTGGACATTTGTATAAATGTAGGGATTTTGGAAAGTTAAGAGTTTGATTTGGGATTATAAAAGAGGGGTTTTTTGGTTTTTGGACTCCATTGTAAATGTGAGGTTTTGAAATGGGGCTATGGGTGTACAATTGATGAAATTGAGCCTTAGAAGTGTTATTTGAGAAAGAAGGAAAAATGCCCTAATTGGGATTAAATGAATTATTTGTCAAAATAATGAAATTAATTATGGGAATACATAATTGAGTTGGAAATGAAGAAATTGGGGGAAAATGTAATTAATTGGTATGGTTGGATTGTAAATCGCTTACCTATGGAAAAAGTATTAATTTATCTGTTTGATAAATTTAATTATCTGTTTAGAAATAACTATTTTGGGCTATTGGTGGAGGATAGCCATGATTGTTATAGAGTTGCATGATGATTAGGTAAATTGAAACTAATCAATTGGAATATGTCATTGAATATGACAGTTGGAATAACACATTGAATATGTGCATTAATTGATCATTGTATATGATAAAGTGTTTAAATACATTGCACAGTGTTTTTAAAGGCTCAAGGCGCACTAAGGCGCTGAAGGTCTCTCGGGGCCTAGGCGCAAGGCGAGGCGCAGGCTTTATTGAAGTAAAGCGCACAATCTTAGTAAAAAATAAAAAAATTAACATAGACTAATCATTCATAGTACTAAGACAATTTGTTTAAAAATAAAAAGTAATCAAGATTTAAGACAAAATATAAAATAATTCTCAAAATCATAAAAGTGCATATCACATAACATTCCAATTTTCAAAGATAAAATAATCCACATTCAATAAAATAAAAAAAAACAAAACAAAAACATAAAAACTAAACATTCAAAACATAAATATCCAACAAATACTAATATTTTGTGAATAATTAATTATTTGTAAATTTTTTTGTGAATATTTGTGAATAATTAATTATTTGTAAATTTTTTTTAGTGTATTTTTTTTAGTTAATTAATCAGAATCAGAATCTATTTTTTTCTCCTAACAGATAAAGGAAAAAAAGACTAGTAGTACATTGTATTAATTAATTAATTGTGAATAATTATTTTTTTGTATTTTTTTTAATTAATTAATCAGAATCAGAATCAGAATCAAAATCAAAATCTATTTTTTTTAGTCTATTTTTTTTTAGTTCATTATTTTGTATTTGTATTTTGTATTTTTTTATTTTTTGTTTCTAACGGACTCAAAGGCATAATTGAAGAAAAAAGAAAAAAGAAAAAAAAAGGGGCAAAACAGAGCAGTCGAACAGCCAAAAGAAGAAGAAGAAGGAGAGAGAGAGAGAGTCAGTTGAAGTTGAAGCCAAAAAAAAATAAAAATAAAAATAAAAACAGAACCGAAGAAGAAGTTGAAGAAGTCGAAGTAGAAGAAGAAGACCAGAAGAAGAAGATGGCGAAGCATACCTGCGAAGTCGAAGAAGAAGTCGAGCAGCCCAGTCGAAGTCGAAGTCTAAGTCCAAGGCGAGGCGAGAGAGGAAGAGACGACATAGATTAGGGTTCAAGCGCAGCCGTTAGATCAGATCTAGCTGTTAGAAAATCAAGCGCGCCTAGTCGTGCGCCTTGCGCCTCTGCCGCCTGGTTCAAGTCGCGTCTAAGTCGCGCGCCTAACTCAAGTCGCCTCGCCTGGGACCTGTCCAGGCGCAAACAGTGCGCTTCGCTGCGCACGCCTAGGCACGCTTTTCACAACACTGACATTGCATATGTATCTTTGTTTGGGAAGAGATAGGGGATGTACTCCATTATTTGGGAGGAGATAGGGGATGGACTCCATTAATAATTAAGTTGGCCGGAGTGTTCAGGGTGAAAGTCCCAAAACCTTATACACATCTAAATGATGTTGATGATTGAAGTGTTAATAATACGAGTTGCAGTCTCATTTTGAATTGTTGATGAATTGAAGTGTTATCTTTATGAATTATAGTCTCATTTGAATTTCTTGGATAAACGAACCATGTCAATAAAGTGAATTGGAAGTAGAAATGAAACCGGGTTGAAAATGAATATCAATCTGAAGGGTTATGGAAATGGTGCAAACCAATGTATATGTGTTGAACATTTATCAGATGCTAATGTTTTAGTTATTTCTCATATTTGGTTTAGCATATCTCTACTGAGCTTTGGCTCACCCTACTTGGGACACAATTTTCAGGTACAAGTGACATGTTGCCTCCAAGATCATAGTTTGGGAGGTCTCGAGACTGAAGTCTATGTTTTAGTTGTTTTGTATATGTTATATGTTTTCGTTTCAGAGCCAAGGGCTTAAACTTGTAAAGGGCTTCTGACCCTCTTTTGTTGTAACCAAGTATTGACTTGGAAAGTTGTAAGCCCGTAGGACATTTACTTTTGTTGTCAACATGTAATACTTTTGGTAATGAACACTCTGATGAATGAATATATTGTGTTCTCTTATGCCTATGGATATTATGAATGAATGATTTATGGTTTTATTTTGAGGGTGTTACACAAGAAGTTAGGCAACTATGATCCCATCATGGGTTATGCAATGCTGAATATCCCTCAAGGGTGACAAGTCATCAGATAACTCTTTTGGGGGCATGTCTTGAAATTCACTCAACAATTTGTTAACCTCAAGGAGAAGGTCATCTGTAGAGTCATATACAATCTGAAGAACTCATCCCTTAAGTAGACTTCTTTTCTGTCTTCATAGACTCTCCCTTTGTCATAAAAATTCTCCTTGGGTGGTGTGCCTAAGAGGAAGTCCTATGTTTTGAACCCTTATCCTTCTTGGTGCCTTTAAATTACATTCTAAACATCAACGAAAAGAAAAATCCAAATGTTCCATAGTTTGTAGAGACTAACAAGCTAAGGCTACTCTGTCATTAACTAAAAACACAAATATCCATTTAAAACTATTTAATTTGGAACATCTATGAAAGGAGCTTGCTAACATTTCCTTAACCTCTCAGGTAAACAATTTAATTCACCACAAACTCATTACCACTATTACAAGAAACATCATTTACAACACACTCAAATTAGTCATTAGTCAACGAAACATACCTCATGTCCTAGACATTTCACATAAGAGCATAAATTAGGGCATCTCCAACCCTTGCCCAAATCTTGGTTCAAACTTAAATTTGAGTAAAAAGCCACTAAAACCCCTCCACTACTTTACTCAAACCTTTAACAATTTGGCTAAACAAAATAAGTGCACTTATTTCATCTTTTTATCTTTTTTGGGTCACATCAATCAATATCTCTTCTCTACTTTTTCTACACATAATACAATAAAAGTCAAAAAGTGCACTTATTTAGTCTTCCCAAACTTGGCCTACTCAAATTTTGACTCAAATCAAGGGAGACCCATTTTCATTTGACTCAAATTTCTATCCAATCAAAACTTGGCACTTGTGTGCTTTTGCCCAAATTTTCCAAATTCTCATTCACTCCAACACCTAGCATCCACTCACAACTTCAAACTTGAAAATTTTCCTCCAATTTGAGTCTATCCATTGGAATGCTTCATATCAAATGAAGCTTTTTACTCAAGCTTCTACACAAGAGTAGAAGTATAAGGGTTGGATATGGCCTTAGAAATCAATAATACCAAATGAACCAATCAAAACAGTAACAAGTAAACCCAAACGAAGCCCCAGGTGGCATATAAAGAACATTAAAAGCTAAATGAACAGAACCCAGATGAAAGAAGATCAAAATGGGATCATTAACAGTGATAGCAAGAAATCCAGACAAAACCCACATGAAATTAGATTAAAATCAATAAGAAATTAAAAGGTTTTCTATGAGACTGACCTCCTTGGTGAAATCCAGACAAAACCCACATAAATTTAGATTCAAATCAGCAAGAAATTAAAAGGGTTTCAATGACAGACCTCTTTGGTGGAAAGCTCAGATGAGTAGGGAAGAACAAAGTTGACAGTGAGCTTGGTGGGGATCGAAGATGGGGTCGGAGGACGAGGGGTCATGAAGGCGAGAGGGGTCTTCGGGGGTTCGATGTTGGGGATCACTTTCCTCCACGCCTCCACGAAAGTCTCGTCGGCCGTCGAAGCCGCCGGTAAATCAGTGGAGAAGAGCCGAGCCCCGGCGGCTCCGCCGCGAGAGGCGAAGGTGGATCTGGAGAAAATGCGAGTGGTGATTTGGCGGAACATGGTGGGGTTTGGGATCGCTCGGCTCGCAAGGTCGGAGAGAATGCAGTTGGATTGGGGGAGAGGAGTCTCTCTCTCTCTCTTTCTCTCTTTCTCTCTGGATTAACTCTGGTGTGTGTATGTCTCTCTCTCTCTCCTCTCGTTTTGGTTTCTGTGCGTAGAGTGGCTGCAAGATTGAGGGGTCTGTCACAGAGTTGGGATTGGGCACTTGGCTCGTCCCCAGTAGGGGTTTCCTTTGGTGATTACTGATTAGGTGTGCAATATTGTTTTTCATTCATTTGCTGAGCATCCCTGGCTTCCCTACTTAATTTCTTTTTTATGGGCTATTGGGTTAATTTTGAGTCGAATTTTGATAATTCAAATAGTTCACATTTTAAAATTTATCATATATATCATACTTGTAAAAAATTAAATCGATATGATATCAAAAACTACGTGAACCAAAAAATTTATTAAACAATAAAACTGTTTATTAAATTTTTTTTAATAAACGGTTTTTAGTTCTTCCGATATTCGATCAATTTGATTTTTTACAGATATAATGTATATGACAAATTCTAAAATGTGAACGGTTCAGATCATCAAAATTGGGTCTAAAAGTGGACCCAAGGGCCCATCAAGTAAGAAGTCAAGTAAGGAAGTCAAGGAGAGGATCCTTGCTCTCATTTGCTATCGAATTGTCACTATAAACATTGAAAATTATTTGAATTGTTTTAAGAAATTTGTTAAAAGTTAATTTTTTGATTTTTTTTTAATTATATTTTTTATATAAAAAATGTGTAAAAAAATAGGAAAGTAATATGATCCAAATAGGTGTTTTGGGAAGATGGTTAAAAGCTGACTTTTGATTTTTAACCAAGCTTTTGGATTTTTTAGAAAAGTGATTTGAGAAGTTAATAAAAACTATTTTTGACTTTTTTTATTAATATTTGTTTATAATGTCACATCATAATAAAATAGCTAAACTACCTCTACTCAATGTAGAAAATTTATATTTTTACCCATATAAATATAAAAAAACATAAATGATATAATTGTAATTTGAGAAAATTATTTATAAGTCCTATTAGGGAGACTTATGCTACATATGGTCCTACAAAAAACTTATGTTCCCATAAGTCCTGTGTGAAGTTTGTTGACACATTTGACACCTACATAAACGTAACGTAACGTGATACCTACATAAACGTAACGTAACGTGTCACGTTACGTTTCGCAAACTTACTAGGTTTTTGATTTTTTTAATTGAATGTGAAAATGTTACTTTCTATGGTAACATTCAATTTCCTATATAGCAAATTTAATGTTACCATAGATAGGTTTTTTGAATTTTTTAATTGAATGTGAAATTGTTACCATAGATTAAGTTTACGAAGTGTAACGTGACACCTATATAAACGTAACGTGACGTGACACCTACATAAACATAACGTAACATGACACCTACATAAACGTAACGTGACGCCTACATGAACGTAACGTCACGTGTCACGTTACGTTTCGCATATATTAATACCATTTATTTACAACTCATAGGATCTTATAGAATACATTCTTATCTAAATAGGACTTGAGACTCTATAAGAAATTACACAAGACTTAACCTAGCATAAGTGTCCGAAATAGGACTTATAAATAAGTCTCCCTTGTAATTTTACATGTGGTTTTTTTGAACTTGCCAGATGATTCCTTGCTAAAAAAGCCAACCTAGTGTTTTTTTAGCAAACAAGCTACAAACGTAGCTTTTTACTAAGTTGTCAAAAGAGCACAAAATATATTAAAAGTCAAAAAAGGACTTTTAACTTGTTATCCAAAACACGCCTTTGTGGAGGATATAAGTTATTAGGTTTAATAGATATTTTTTGTTAGTGAGAAATCCATTCTTTGTAAACTATTGTGGTAAGAAGTTCATTTATTATTTTAAAGGACATTTTATTTTTAATTTTATCCTCTAATCTATCTGTTTAATTTTTTAACTACCTGTTCAAATATGTTATTTGTTTAATTTTTTTAACTATATGTTTAAATAATTTTTTTATCCTTTTAATTTCTTTCCCTATCTGTTCAAATATTTGTCCAAATTTTATTATCTATTACATATCTGTTCAATTTTTTACATATATGTTCAACAACAACAACAACATCTATCTGTGTGAAATGCCATCTATTCAAAATCTATTTGTGTAAAATGTTATCTGTTAAAATTCTTGTCCCAACAAGTCCACACACAGATAATCCATTATTTATGTGAAATGACATCCGTTCATTCTCAAACACACACCAGCATAAAGATGATCAATTATCTGTGCAAAATGAATCTACCAAAAATTTTAAAAACATATCCAAAAAAAAGCCCCAAAAAAATCCATTATCTATACAGAGATGAGGGAAACGAAGGTAAAAAAATCTGGTGGTCTAGTTCCAAATCTGGGAGGAATGGTGGTCTGGTTCCAGATTTGATGGAGGGGGAGAGAGAATGGGATAGGTGATTTTCAACTACACATACATATATATATACAACTTTTTTTTTTTTTTTAATCAACTAGAAATTACTAGATTTTAGTAAAAACATCAGAGGATACACCCAGTGGAAAGCAATTGTTCATAAGTAAAGAATAAAATAACATAATTAGGGGTGTATATTGTATAATAGAATTTTCCAATATGTCAAATACAAATCTGAATGAAATTCATCTGGAGGCACCAAAACAAATAATAGAAATTCCCAATCCCTGGACAACCCTATACCACCTAATAATCGGATCAGAGACGCCAATGAGTACACTAACAATCATGATAGAGATGACAATCTAAACCTGACCCGATGGTGGCCCGACCCCGAATTGAGCGGTTATTCCCTGAAAAATACCCCCGACGGGCCAGAGGATGGTATTCAAAACTTAATCCTTGATGATATCCGGGCCGAGAACGGGGATACATGTCCAAGCCCCGGACTCGGCCCCACCCTGTTTAGCCCCCGAGGTAAAATTACCATTATGTCCCTAGGTATATATATGTGTGTGTTTGTTTAGGGTTTGACACACTCGACTCAGTCTCTCACACTCACTCACATACACGATGCTGCTCCTCTCTCTCGCCGCTGTGTTGTTTAGGGTTTGGTCTCCCTCTCTCTCTTTTTCTCATCGGTGCTGTAGACGCGCCCTCGTGGGCCTCATGCTACAGTTCAGACTCAAATAGTCACGGTTCTTAATCTGACCTCGCAAAGTGCAATGCGAGATTGATAAATCACCAAAGAGTCCAAATCCGACAAATCGTTTTGGAAAACAGATTTTTTTTTAAAGAAGTGCCAAACATGGACTGCTTTGCCAAATACAGAGTCGCCACCTAAATATTTTTTATGGAGGAATTTAGGAAACCCTGACTCGTTTGCCTAAGGCCACGTGTCCGTCATCACCAAAGTTGCCTCGGCTCGGGAACTTGGGTACGATTGGGGAAGGTCAGCTATGAGCACCCCCGCTCGCGCCGATCAAAGATCAGCCTCTACTAACTATGATATCTAGTTTTGAAAACATTATGCATTCTTATTCCGGTTAATTAGCTAATCTTACTACGTGATGCGCACAACACAAAAGTATAGACTAGATCGTCTAATTTGGAACAAAGCATTTCATATCCGCTTGTTTGAAAGGCAGTTTGAAATTTGCTACTCGCAAGTAGGCTAAAACACGGATTTCAATGAGTCATTCCAACTCAAACAATCCAACCTTCACCCACAGGCATTCAGGCAATTTATATCACATAAGCATATAGCCACATGGTAAGCATACTGTCATGTTAACATTCTCACTCATCCAAGATGCAAGCATAAAAAGCTTACCGAGTACTTCGAGGCAAAACAAAGAACTTGTTAGCAATCAATGTATGATCTAAGTTCATGTCTAGTGGCTAATGCATCGCATACAAAATACAACTAGAATAGGCTCGGCTAATCCTAGGATGGCATGTGGAATGCAGCAAATAACATGTATTCAAGTTAGATTTGAAATACTATGCAGTTAGCATGATGCGCCGAGCCCGGTGTATGCAATACAAATGAATGGATGCACGCATGCATAGCATAAGGATGCTAAATTAAATATGCCCTAATACTAACCATCAAAAGCAGGTAAGTAAAAGGGAGAAAGAAGTGAGGGTTGGAAGACATGCATCGCACACACGCACACTCATTACAAATTCACCCTCGCTCGGAGGGGCCGAAAGAATAATACAATTTAATCAACTAATAAGCTAATTAAATAGTTATAAACCAATTAACTAGTTAAGCAAATTAACTAAGCTAATAAAGCGATAAAACAGCCTCGGAAAGAGGGTCCAATGCATGCGTGCTCGACTCCGCTCGAAAATCCACCACCATGCACAAGCTGTCTCTGTTTGCACTGTTTTATGCCTCTGAAAATTGCACAAGTCCCAAGGAGCACTCTCTGGACACTGTGGGGTGCCACTGGCCATGAGGAATGGTCACCGGCCATGGAAAAGTGGTCATTGACCATTTATTGAGCTCTCGGCCACCCATTCATGGCCGGCCGGCACTAAATATAGTCGGTCGGCCATCTATGCCTGCAGAATCCTGTTTTGACAGCAACAGAGGACAAGCAAGGTATGGCAATACATTTCAAAGCAATGTGGGTACCACCACACCCCTTATCATGTTTATGACTCAAAGGGAGATGGTACTCGATTCTCGGACCACCAATCGCGCATTTCGATGCGTGATGGCCCAAGAAACCAAGTGTGCCATTTCAATGTGGAATGAGATGCACACAAAACAAACAAAGGGCCCAATCTCTATCATAATCAATTCAAGAGGCGAGACATGTATACCAAATGCAATCCTAGCATGCGAGCTAAGTATGCAACATGAACATGTGAACAAATATGCAAGCTAACAAACGTGCAAAGTGTAACTTAACCATGCAAGCATGCAAGATGCAACATGGACAACATGTTAAGTACAATGTATGCAAAATGCATTACAACCTAAGTATACAACAACATGTCATGTAACTCAAGCAATGCAACAAGATACAATTACACATGGCATGCGACATAAGGTAAAATGGAGCAAGCATGCGACAATATGCAAGGCATGCATGCAATAACATGGTGGGATGGACTTACACTAACATGGGTAGCTCTCAAGCATGCCAAAATCAGTGGCCAAATGCTAAGGAAATGAGGGCCAAAACACATACAAACATGCATGCAAACATGGTCCAACACTTAGGCATAAAGAAGCAACTTTTAAGCACACTTAAAAGGGATAAACAAGGGCAAATAGCATGCATATAACGCTCTGAAAATCATGTTAGAAAAGGGTGCCAAACCAACTTAACAAGACAAGCATAGCATGCGATAATGTCCAAAACTCAAGGCAAACCAAGGGGCTTAAACCATGGCCATGCCAACCAAGCCTCAAAGGGCTAAGGGGACTCAAAACCACCCCAAGGCAGACCAAAACAAAGTCAAGGGCACACCTAGATGGCATCTAAATTGCCTAAATCTAAAGGCATGCAAAATGAACCAATCATAGAACATAACACACAAACCTTTTGAAACATCAAAAGAGCCATAAATGCAAGTATACAAGCATGCTATATGGACTGAAATGACATGGTAAGTGGTTCCAAACCACTGAAACAAAGCAAGTAAAGCATGCTAGAGGGGTCAACACTCAAGGCTCACAAGGGGGATTACATGGTAGCTATACAAAGCAAAGCATGGATGACCCGAGCAACCAAAAACAGACTTCAAGCATACTAAAACATGCATAAAAGCTTCACAAAGCTAGGCCAAGACAAGTGAGCATGGTAGTCTAAATGCTAGACACATGTTAAGGCAATTCATGACATTACAAGATAAGTATGCAAAGCAAGCATGGTGTGTCTAAACCAATTAAAAACAATAAGCACAAATAACACTTAATACATGGCCAACATGCACTTAAACAAGATGCTCACACATGAGGCTAAAATGGCCAACATTGAAGGCAACAAGGAGAGGGGATGGCCCTCTCTTTCTTAGGACCTTAAAGTACCATCCCCACCACTGAAATCTTGAGGGATTTCACGATTTCAGTGGTGAGGAGGCCCAAACAAGGTGGTCCCGGAGCTCACCAAAATAGAACAAAATGGGGGCCAAACAAGGTCTAAGATGGGTCAAACAAGCCCAAACACCAAAACAACCTTAAATAACTATTTTAAACAAGTAAAAACAGAACTTTATATGTTATATACTAAGCTCAAAAACAGATGCAAGGTAGACAAAATGGCTATGCAAAAATGGGGTATTTAAAGGTAAAGTTCTTACCTTTGTAGACCCCTTCAAGAACAGCACTCCAGCTGCTTTCCTTAGCTCAAAACCAGCTCAAAACTCTGAAAATCACTCCTTAGTACCTCAGTAGCTAAAGGAAAGTGTAACACTAGGTGTTTGTGTGTAAAACTATGAACAAAACACCTTAAACACCAAAGAGATGGAGATATAGAGATAGAATAGACACAAGACTCAAACCCTAATCTCAGACCTCTCTCTTGAACTTCTGGAACCCCTGGGAAGGGAGGAGAAGGCCTCCCTTTATAGAGATTCACTCTTGCAAAGCTTACAAAACAAGCTAAGCAAGAGTGAAATCCCTCCATACACGTGTATGGGGGGGGCAAAGTGTATGCCAGCTAGCACAGCTGGCATAAAAATATCTGCAAAAGCAGATGCACAGTGGTCGGCCAGCCAAAAATGCCAAATTGGCCAAAACAATGGTCGGCCGACCAAAAAGAGTGCCGCCCGGCCAAACATTTGGCCGATAGCAACAAAACAATGGCCGGTGGCCTCAAGCCATGGCCGATGAGGTGTGGGGATGGCCAACAAGCCATTCCCTGCCTTCCAAGGCAAAACACAAGTGTTTGGTGCAAAACCAAACACAAAACAGTCGAGTCGAGAGATCCTAAGACAAGGCGCGTGACCGAGACCTCCGGGAACTCAAGACGAATACAAACATGGATAATCACCGAGTGTTCAAACGGTGATGTCCAAGTCTTGAGGACGGTCAAAAATGGGGTGTCTACAGGCGCTCCTCCCTCACCACCGATCCTACCTCACCACCGCTACTGTTTAGGGTTTCACCTCCCTCTCTCTCTCTCTCACACACAATGGGGCTGCTACTCTCTCTGCTCCCTCACCGTCGCTTCTCCCTCACTGCCGATCCACCCTCACCACTGATCCTCCCTCACCGCCGCTCTTCCCTCGCTGCTCTCTCTGTTTAGGTATCTCTCTTTCTCTTTCTAGGGATTTTGATCTAGGGTTTACATACATATATATATGTATGATATATATATATATATATATCTGAGTGCATACATTTGCGATCTAGGGATTTCATTTCACTGTTTCTTCAACCTTTTTTTTTCTCTCTCTAAATTTATTTATTTATTATATATATATATATATATGTCAAAAAGTGCGAATTTTATTATGAATTTGAAAACAAAAAAAGAAATGAAGCAAAAATTTTACAGTGAGATTGTGTTTATCTGTTTACAAAACAGATCATTAATGTATATCTGTTTATTATTGATCTGCATATCTGTTTATAAAAATAATCTTTCATTTTATATGAATTGTGTTTATTTTTTTATTAATTATTGATTTGTTTATTTTAAAAAATGTCACTCTGATTGTTGTATTATATGGTCTGATTGTTATTCTGATTGGGAATTGGTATTCTGATTGTGTTCTGATTGTTGTTTTAAAAATAATCTGATATGTGTTTGGGAATTGGTGTTTTGATTATTATTTAAACATTATCTGATCTGTGTTTAAAAATAATCTAATTTATTTTAAAGAATGTCACTCTGATTGTTGTATTATATGGTCTTCGTTGTGAACGTCTAATGCTTTGTTCATTGGATGTGGGGTATTATTATGAGGTTGATGGCTAGATAGACTGTCAAAGGATCATTTTAATTAAACTGTCATTACCTAATGGTTGTCTTGGCAATTCGAGACACTGAAAGCTTAGAATTCTTATACACTTGATCACTACTTTTTATTTGCACAAACTGGGTAAGATTGGTGTTGGATCCTCCTCTCTGTGATATTCCATTAGGATATTTGGATGTGATTAGTGTTTACATTATAATGGGCTACCTCTGTTTATTCATTTCATGTTATTTTTGTAAAAGTTAAAAATGTCAGAAGTTAACTCTCAAGTACCAGTTAACTCTCAAGTACCATTTGAGAGTGAGGCATCACAACAATCATTGTCAGCTACCAACTCATCGTCTCCCATTTCTAATCAAAATGTTATTGACTTAGAAGAAGAGTCTAATACTTGTGGAGGAACTAAAAGGAAAACTAGTGTTGTGTGGGAACACTTCAAAAAACAACAAGTCAATGGGGTGTGAAAGACAATATGTAATTATTGTAATAAGCATCTTGGAGGTGATTCAAAAAATGAAACTAGGCATTTGCATGATCACTTTAAGAGTTGTACTAGGAAAAAAGTGTTGGACATGAGGCAAAAAGTTTTAACTAACAACTTTAATAGAGAGAGTCCAAAAATGAATTCTTATATTTTTTATCAAGATTTTGCTAGGAAAGAGTTGTCACATGCCATAATATTGCATGAATATCCGCTCTTTATCGTAGATCATGTTGGTTTTAAACGATATTCAGCAGCACTTCAACCATTGTTTAAAGTACCTTCTCAAAATATGATAAAGAGTGATATTTTAAAAATTTATGATTATGAGAGAGTGAAGACATTGAGTTTGGTGGAGCATATTAAAAGTAGGGTGGCAATCACAACTGATATGTGGACTGTTAGCAATCAAAAGAAATGATTCATGGCTGTCACCGCACCCTTTATTGATGATTCATGAACATTACAAAGTCGCATTTTGAGGTAAATTTGCATTAAGTTTGTAAATTTGCAAATCTTTTAAAAGTTCTATCTTATTCGGTTCAATTTGCATAGTATTAATACTTGTTCATGAATATTATATTTTAGGTTTATTTATGTTCCATGTGCATATACATAAGAAGTTCTTTGTGATACTTTGTTTGCATGTATGATGGATTGGAATATTGATAGAAAAAACTCTACTGTTACTGTTGATAATTACTCCACAAATGATGCCATGATTACTATGTTGATGGGTAAGTTAAGTAATACATCGCTTTTGTTGGGTGGTAGTTTGTTTCATATGCGTTGTTGTGCGCATATTTTGAATTTGATTGTGAAAGATGGATTGGACGCCATACGAGTAGGTGTGGAGAAAATTCGAGAGAGTGTAGCTTATTGGACAACAACACCAAAAAGATAAGAAAAAATTGAAGAAACAGTCAATCCATTGTGTAATCCACATACTAAGAAATTATGACTTGATTGTGCAACTAGGTGGAATTCAACCTACTTGATGCTTCAGACTGCCTTATTGTATCAAGATGTAAAGCCCCTAAAAAATGTATTTCTTTAAAAACCCTTATGTCTGAATTATTTCCTTAAAGCCCCTTAGTTTCTTAAATTATTTCGAATATTGCCGGTTAGCATTTTAAATTTTTTATCGGAACAAGAATATCCTAGTCGAATTAGGTTCTTTAGCCTAATTTAATTTAATTCTATATGAATTTAATTCCAAGCCTTCACTTCTTTTATTAATTTCAAGATTTGCCCCAAACTAGTACATGTACTTTTTTATACTATAGTACCACCAAATCAATTTGTGGATCTATATATACATTGGGAATATATCCATAGTACTCATATATTGAATAAAATATACCCCATTTCTCTTCCCCATGGCCGGCCAACCTAGAAGAGTGTGAGGGATTAATTCTCAAGGCTTGTAATCATGGCATTCTAGAAGCACAAATACCAAGTACCCTTAAATCTAGGGATTGTGTTCCCAACCTAGTTCCATTCTAACTAGAGGCTAACTAAATCTTGTCTAATCACATAATTAAGTCTCCTAATCACTCCCTATTCCTTTAGACTCCAAGTTACTTTGTCTCCAAGGAAAGTTATTTTTCTTTTTCTCCAAGTACACCCCTTTCTTGCCCACCAAGTAAACTTTATTTTATTATTTTCCCTTTTCTTTTGTCCTAAGTATCCTTGCCTATAAATTGAGCTCACCTCTCAACCATTTCTATCATTCTTCTTCTTGGTCCATCCATATCTCTATCTCTCTCATATTGTTCTCTCTTAAATTATAGAAATTTTGAGTTTAGATTAAAAGTGTATAGAGTGAGTGTAAGCATTTTCGTAAAGGAGGAGAGTTGTAAATTTTGTGAAACTTACATACCTTATGCCACTTTGGAGATTCATGGAGAAATATCGAGATTTGAGTGTTGGAGATGGAGGAGATTGATTTGAGGTAATTCGGTGGTATACAATATGCTTCCTTTAAATCTCTTTGCAAAGAGTTTTTATCTTAATTACTTCACAATTGTATTCTTCTTGATTATCATGGTCATATGTTAAATTTTGTGAAATCATTCTTGTTGATACGTTTGAGTACTCTGGTCATTTGATAAATTCTATGAAGTTGTTTTGTGTAGTCAGTGTTGATTTGTCTAGCTAAATGACATAGAAATGCTCCATACATGGATCGAGTAGACCTTGCCAATAGCTTGCACCAATAGCCCGGATAAGCGGTTGTGCTTGGGTGAGGTGGGTGAGGTCGGTCACTGGTCATGTACCAAGTAGAACCGGGTATTTGGTTCTGGATAAATTATCATATGTCAAGTTGACTTGTTTGTGCAATTTGGTAAATTGCTTGATTATTGAATCTAATCGGTTGTGTAATTGTTGGATCTCTGTTGATTTATTTTCTGTCCGAGCCTTGTTATTCCTGTTGTATTGTATACTTCCTGAATTAATTTATTTTTCAGGTGTGGAGCAAATTTAGTGGCGATTGGGGTTGAAGCATCTAAGAAGATTATTTGAGTTGGATATTTTTTTTAGTCCACAATTATATATTATTTTTGGAGATTTATATAATTTATGTTTTGGAGACATTTGAGTTAATTATTTTGGAGACGATTTGTATATTTGAGATTATGAGTTATCTACAATTATACATTTGAGGTTGATTTGATTTATTAACGGCCCAGAAGTTGGGGCGTTACAAAGGATGTCTTTTCTCGGTTGAAAAATAGAGAGCCCCAATATAAGACCGTGCCAAGTGAGGAAGAATGAGAGTTTGCTAGAGAGATTAGTGGGAGGTTTAAGATATATATATTTTTTATCACAGAGTTATTTTCTGGTACTAAGTATCCCACTGTTAATGTTTGTTTCCCAGCTTTATGTGAGATTAGGATGACACTGTCTCAATGGCTCTCTTGTGAAATTGAAGTGATTAGAACAATGACATCAAAAATGGTGGAAAAATTTGATAAATATTGGTTAGTGATACATGGTGTTATTGGAGTTGCTGTTGTACTTGATCTTAGGTATAAAATGAGTATATTGGAGTTTTATTTTGAAAAACTTTATGGAGACAAAGCTAAAGATGGAGTTGATAGGGTTCATCAGATTTGTTGCAAGAGTATCAGCACCGAGTTGGTAAGGAGACCGATGTTGTTGGTGACTCTTCTACTTATCCAGAAATTGTTACAGAGACCCTTTTAGAGTATGATTTGTTTATTAGTAGGAAGAGAAGTAAAAAAATGAAGAATGTAAGATCAGAATTGGACCATTATCTAGAAGATGATGTTTTGCCAAGAATTTTCAGGTTTTGATGTTTTGAATTGGTGGAAAGTCAATGGACCAAAGTATCCGACTTTACAGGCAATAGCTAGGGATATTTTAGCTATTCTTGTATCCACTGTTGCTTCTGAGTCAGCATTTTGTACTAGTGGAAGGTTGGTGAGTCCACATCGTAGTAGACTTCATCCAAACACATTAGAATCATTAATGTGTGCACAAAGTTGATTGTAGGGTGCAGAGATGAAAGGTATTCATATTATTATTTCACTTTTATATTACCATGGAATAATTTCAATATTGAATTTATATTCTTTACTTTTTAGGAAATTCAACATTGGAATCAGTGGGCTATGCGACTATATATGATGATGATGAGATCCATTCAGATGAGTCGTGTGCCACTTTTGTGTTAGTTGTCATCTTTTTTGTTTTAATTGTTAACATTTTTTACATCTTATTATTAGTATTGATTATTTGTTTTTTTTTTTTTTCCTTTTTGTTATTTAACAGGAATTCAAGTTGAAAGAGATGATGTTGTATAAGTATTGGACAAACAATCTTGTTTTTTTTTTGTTTTTTTTAGTTTCACGATGGATTTGGTTTTTTATATTGTAATGGATTTTTTTTTTTTTTTTTAAAATTTATTTTTTGGGTAGCCTATCCCTTGCGGGCTGTGCTTGGGACTAATTATTATCTTTGCAACTTGTTGAATTTTCCTTTATGTGGGCAGCTGGATGGAATATGCTATTTCAGTTGACAAATTATGGCTGCTGGATGGAATCTATCAACTTGTTGAATTTTTTGAGTAGCCTATCCTATTTGAATATGTTAAAAAAATGTTGACAAAATATGTTGAAAATATGTTACAGATTATTTGAAATATGGTGACAGATTATGCTATTGAGTTTAGCTTAACAAATTATGTTGACAGATTATGTTGCTATTGAGTGGTGTTTTGGGAAGTTAGTAAAAAACTGACTTTTTGGCTTTGTTGGTGGCTTTTTTGGCAAAAAACTGGGTTCTTTTGGATAAAAAAATTGGCTTTTTTGGCTAAAAAAGCTAAAAAGTCAAAAAGCTGGCTTTTTTAGTGTATTCCCAAAAGACGTCTGAATTTATGTTGACAGATTATACTATGCTATTGATAGATTATTTGAAAATATGTATAGATTTTTTAATTTGCTATTGAGTTTAGCTTGACAGATTATGTTGACAGATTATGCTATGCTATTGACAGATTATTTGAAAATATGTACAGATTTTTTAATTTGCTATTGAGTTTAGCTTGACAGATTATGCTATGCTGTTGACAGATTACAGATTATGCTATGCTATTGACAGATTATTTGAAAATATGTACAGATTTTTTAATTTGAAAATATGTATTGATTATTTGTTTGAATAAGATGTTTAAAATTAAAAAAAAAAAATATATGATATGTTACTGTCATTCGGGAAATTTGCTGGGTCAGGGATACATGATCCCCGATCGGGGGCAGGGGTGGGGGGGCGATGGGGTCCCTGCCGGGATCGGGGCAGGGACAGGAAATTTATGACTTTCGGGGATCGGGGACGGGGAGTATAGTCCCCGGCCCGGCCCGTTGCCATTCCTAAATCCTGACCAACTCTTCAGTTATTAATCTCTCTCTCTCTTTCTCTCTCTCTTATTTTCAATTATATACCATTAGTTTTATTCTTATTCATTGTTTGATTTTATTCAAAATTTATTCTATTTGCAAGTAATAATACAATAAGAAACAATAATCTTGATAATAATAGTGAGTTTTGATAGGGTGAGTTGGAATTTTGAAGCGAGAAAGAAGATAAAAAGAAAATAATTGAAACTTAGGAAAGAATATTAAAAGACTTGAATATGAATGAGAAGATTAGTGTATATTATGAAAAAAAAAATAATAATTTTTTTAGGGTTTAATATGTATATTCTATCCTTATTAGTGAATTTATAAGATATAATAGTAACTAAAATTTTAATTTTTTTATTTGGTGTACTGAGTTACTATTTCGGTGCAAATAAAATCACTAAAAAGTATGTAATAACTTATTTTAATTTGAAGGTTTGTGTGTCAGATTGCTTGGTGTAATTTTTGCTTAGAAGTATTTAGTCTAACATCCATTTCCAACTTTTAGTAATAAGAGTGGTCCACAAAAATATTTTTTTTTTTATAACCTAAGGTTCCTCATCTGTTTATGAGTCTACTTCGAATAATTGCTTAAATCCAAGCTCGAGAAATCTCGCTTCCGATACTCGATCTCATGATTAACGTTGCTTCCAAAGAAGATGACGCTGTTGTTTCGGCTCAATTCGAAGTTTGTACTGCCACAGAACTCGAATCGATCTTCATCGGAGGAATTGCTTCCGCAACAGGGGCCTTCGAACTTGTAGCCTTGAATTGGGAGGTTACAGAGAGAGATATCGTCGTCTGCGTCTCCAGAGTATAGAGAGAAATCTTCCAAAGCAAGTTTGTGATTGTCTTCTATTGTTGAAACGAGAGTGTGTAAAGGAAGAGATAGAAAATGAAGGGTGCGAAGAAATGTAGCTTAATGTGGTTACATATAGTATACGTATAGAAAATTATAGAGAGAGAGAGAGTGGATGGTAACTTTGGAGCCATGACTTTTGAAGAGAGAGAGGGAGGTTGATAGAGATTTTGAAGAGAGAAGAAAATGGAGATGAAAAAGAGGACAGAGAACTACTAAATGATTGCTTTTTTTTTTGGTTAAAATTATCTTATAATGAAGATGTGAACACTAATGTTGCTTTGTTTTCTTCATCTAGCTTTGGCTCTGGTAATTTAATTCTTTGTTTTTGGTTTATGAGTAACTCAATTTTCTTTGATTTGTTCAAAACTAGGGATGGCAATTTGAATCGACCTGACAAGGACCTGCCTCTCCGACTCTATTAGAATGATTTTTTTTCCTCAAAAAATACCCCTGACGGGCCGGGGATAGTATTCGAAAATGAATTCCCGACAAATGTAAGGCTGGGGACGGTGATAGATTCCCGTGGCCCGTTTTCGTCCCCGGCCCTGTTTCCACCTTGAACTGAAATTACTATTATACCTATATATATATATGTGTGTGTGTGTGTGTGTGTGTTACTATGGACCCATGGAATATATTTGAGAGATGCCTATTGATTTTAGAAGTTAACCTAGCTAATAATGTTGGTTGTGCATGCTACTTTGCAAAATTCACAAGTGGTTTTTTCTTTTTTTAGGTGTGGTGTGGGTGTTATTTTGTGTCTTGTTTGTCATGTTGTTATTGTTTGAATGTTTATGTTTGGACATTACTAGATTATGTTTTTATATATATTATTTTTATTTGCCTTAAAAAAAAAAGAAATAAAATGGGATATGCAAAATTTTTAAAAAAAAAGTTCAGGAATTTTTCGGGGTCGGAGAAACCCGATCCCATTAGGGGGCGGGGGCGGGAGCGGAGGGTGATGAGTTCCCCGTCGAGGATCGGGACGGGGACAAGGAATTTTATACCTTCGGGGATCGGGGACGGGGAGTGTAATCCCTGACCCCTTGCCATTCCTGTTCAAAACACATAGAAAATTATGAGTAAATCAGAGAAAATTAGTCAAAATACAGAAAAGTTTATGAGCAAATTAGAGAAAGGGTAGTGGTAGAGAGTTTTAACACTAGAGCTCTAACATGAGCTTTAGTGAGGTGTCAAAAAAGGAAAAAGAAAAAAAGAAAAGCAAGCCAAAACATCACATCATCATGTGAGACCCACCATTAAAGCTCTATTAGAACTCTTAAATTAGAGCTCCTAAACATTATTGTTAGAGAAATTTAAAAACACAGAAAATCAGAGAAATTAAACAAATCACAAAAATTTTAAATTAGAAAATTTTCAAAATACAAAGAATTTTGTTTGAAGGACTCCAACTATTATAAAAATATTACATGTCCTTTATCTTATAAACTCTTAGAGGTTGTTTGGGATGTCCTAAATAAGTGCACTTTTTGACTTTTTGGACTAAAAAATTGAGGAAAAAAAGATGATTGTTTGGGATAACTTTTTGACTTTTTACGAAAAAATGTGTATTAAAATATTGTATAAAATAACAAAATTACCATTTTACCCCTATGCCCTATGCATAGGGGTAAAATGGACAATTGAAAATAAACAGTTGAAAAAAATCTGATTTGATCACATAGGTATCGATATCTGATCAATGTGATTTTTTACAAGCATATAGTACTTGACTAGTTTTACATATTGCACAGTTCCGATTATCAAAACGGGAGCCGTGGTAGGCCCCACGGGTCAAACATCACAGTTTATTGTAAATTTTTTGTGCAGCCGATTAGGTAATTTGTACCATCTGGTCTCTATCACCTCAATGACTTTTTGGATTGTATTTTTTTTTTGTGTAAATTTGTTTTTTATATTTTTTTTGATGAATAGTGATAACTTTTTGACATTTTTAGTAACTTTTTGATTTTTTATATTTTTTTATAGATGCCAAATCAGGCCTTAATATTAAGGACCTTAAAAAAAAAATTCCCTCTTGATTATAGTTTATTAGGTAAAAATAGATTAAATAAACTAAAAAATAAATTATTTAAAAATTAAAGGATGAATATTTTAAATTTTTATTTTATAATTATCAATTTTTAACTTAAAAAAAACCTCTACCAAACATAGCCTTAACAACGGGAAAAAAGAAGAAGAAAAGAGTGGGGGGACAAAGTAGAGAATCTCTCTCACACTCAGGTTCTATCTCTCACCGGTTTCCTACGACATTTCCTAGTTATGACCCAGACGACTTTTTTCAAGTCCTTGATCCTGCCCCACTCCCTCAAATTTCCCATCTTCTTTTCCAATTCTCTCTCCAAAAGTCTCTCTGTCTCTCTGTCTCTACAATCATCCATTGCTTGAGTTGAGTTGAGCTGAGAGCCAGATGGGTTCGAGCAACAGTCGCATGGCACACCGCCCATCTGAGTCCACCAGCCCCAATCTCAGCAAACGCATCCTCTCTTCTCTCATCTGCGGTGCCTCCACTTCCCAATCCCAATCAACTCCCTCTCTGGTATTATTATTCACATCTATCTATCTATATATATATCTGCAACAAACCCTTTTGCATTTCATGTTTCAAAGCTTCAGATTGATACTTCTTCAATTCAGTCATTTCAATTTTGATTTTATTTTTTGGGTTTATGTTTAGGAATTCATTCATTAGGTCTTTTTTTTTTTTTGGGGTGAATTTTTGAATTGGTGGGACTGGATGGGATGGGATGGGATGGGACCCTCTTTGTTGATGATCATCTGCACCCAATTTCTTTGCTTTTCTTTTGTGTGATTTTTGGTCGTTTAAAAGAATTTTTTTACCTAATCTTTTTGTTGTCTTTCCTATTTATATTAATTATCTAATTTTTATTTCTTTTTGGGGTTTCTTGCGAGAATTATTTGAATAGAGTGCAAAATTTGTTTTGTGGAAAACTAGAAGTAAATCCAAACCAACAAAGCTCCATATGCATCCAATATTACTTAAAATGTACATATTTTAGAAATTGACCCTTCACTGGAATGAAATAACATGAAATGGAATAGAATGGTTATTCTTTGGCCTCTCCATGCAATGACCATTCCTTTATAATTGTGAATGAGGATATTTTTTTTATCATTTATTTAGGCTCCTTTTGTTTGACGTAGTATTTGACTCATTTTTTGTCGTTTGGTTTAACAAAAAGTAAGTAAAACATTTTTTAAGAAATATATTTTTGCATCATATTTTTTTTTTTTTTAAAATGACTTACCTTTAAAAATTTTGTAAGTCAATTTTTACAAAGTTAGCTCTCGCTCACTATCTTTTTAACACATTCAGTCTTTTTAAATAAATATCTTAACTCATTAAAAAGTCATAAATGACACTTTATCGAATCAAAATTTCTCTTTTAGGTAATAAAATATTTTTGTTTCATGTGTCAACTAAACACCAAAAAACAAAAACAAAAATATTTTTTCTATAGAAAATCAATTTACAAGAAAAATATATTCTTTGTGTGTACAATATTTTACGTCAAAACAAACGGAGCCTTAGTGAACCAAACGTGAGAATAGACATTATGTTGTAATGATCATTCCATTATACTTCATTCCAGTGTACCAAACAGAACATTAACTTGAACCAAACTTCAATTGAAAGTGCCATAGTTATGACAGACTTGGTAACATTCTGAGATGAATTATTGCTAGTTATTGTTCCCATCGACATACTTTTATGACATGAAGTCCTTCAATGAATAAAAACTATGAGCATAGACAAATTTTGAAAATGAGATTGAAAGGTTTAGCATTTTTTGCTGCAGATGGAAGAATATCCAAATAAATCCCCAATAAGTTCTGTGGAAAATTTAGCTCCTGTTAGTGATCAATCACGGAGCTCCAGGGAAGAATCATCTGCAATCTTTGGTTCAGAAACTAGGTTTAATGCTTCCGAAACTGAAGTTGGAGCCTCGTCCGGGAGCAGTATGGGTTCCTTTGAGGATAACTTTCTTGAACATCGATTGAGAAATATTGAGGCATGTAGGAGTACGGAATCAGTTTCTACACAGGTAAATGCTAATGCTAACTGTAATTGCAATGGAGCTTATTTAGATAAGAATAGTCCTACAGCTAGTACTTCCCATGAAGAACAGCCACATCTAGAATTGATTTCTGCAAATTCAAGTATTGGATTCGATGCAGCTGCTGAGACTGATAATTCAGCAAACACAACTGTGTCTTTGATTTGTCCAGAGGACAGACATTCAAGTTTTGTGGCACAGGAGCATCCTCATGGGCATTCTGTTGAAAATCATGAGAATTCAGTTATGGGCATCAGTACTAATTCTGAGTCTGTTTCTGTTCTTTCTGATGCTTTATGGAGTCTTCAGTTGTTTGGAGATGATACCGCTCAAGTGGCAACTCCTTCTGGTTCAGGATTCCTTGTGTCTGATGCTGATGACGATCTGAGAACTGGAAGTTCACTTCATGTTGATGTGGTGAGTATCTCTTCCAACATTTTGTCTAGTAGCATTGCTGAAATAAGTAATCGTGAGGCAAGAAGGAATAGTAGAAGACTATTTTGGGATGCTATATCGAGACGTAGTTTTAGAAGGCATAGTGATTCCCCCACTATAGTTTTCACAGCAGGTCATGCTGATGATCTAGGATCTCATGACAGATGGTTACTTGATTTGAGTGGTGATCTTCATTATGATGGAGTTGGCCGCGAGTTCGAATCCCTGGGCACCAGAAGGCATGACAGAAATGAACGTCGATGGCAATTAGGATCTGAGGTGATATTTTATGTAATTCCTTCTTGTTTCATATTTGAATTGCCAAAATATCCCTGTAGAAAATTTGGGATTCTAAAATCTTGTGAAGTAATGAAATTTATAAAAGGTGAGTTCTTGTTGACTCATTTTTATCGGGTACTTCAAATAATGACACAAATCATTTTCAAAATTCTCAAAAGATTCACTTTGATTAACTTTTATCCGGAACATTCTGCCCTGCTGTAGAAAGCAATTTTATTTGCGAATTGATTTCAGATTAGTAAGATACTAGAAGACCTTTTTTTACCCATTGGGGTTGGGCCATTCTGGTCTTTTTGAATAAGTGATACTTACATTGTTTGTTATGATTGATTGTAATGGCGGGGAAATCTGTAATTTTCAAATTTTAGGTGGAAGTTAACGGAAGCGTATGTGATTTATCAAGTTTTTTTTATAAGTTTTTATTTTTATTTTTTTATAAGAGTTTGACCAATGCATATCATGTCTGCCACTTTTCTGAATGAATGGATTTTCGAGGTCATCCATGATGTCAACCCCCTTTTCTCTCAATTAATGTTTTGAAGATATGTACTTCTATGGATTAGAATGGCTGCATGAACTTGGGAACTTCCAATGGATGTTATTATTTTTCAAAACTGTTGTTATAGCCTATATCTTGAAAGGCAAAAAAAAAGAGAGGAATTCAATCTTGATTTAAGTATCCCACATGTGAAATTGGCTTGTATATACAGGTCTTATAAATTAGTAGAGTCATCCAGTAATAAGGCAGATTGCAATTATGTATTTGGTTTCCATTCAAATTCTCCTGCTTTTTGATATCCCTTCCCCACCCCGAATCACGCTTCATTGACTTATCTATCCTTTCTTGTTCTGGTGTAATGGAACAGCAGAATCACATGCTGAAAATTTGCACTTATTTCTCTGGCATCTTGAGGTTATTTCACAATCTCCTATCTGCATTGTGCATACAGATCTCTGAAAGAATCCGAAGTGGCCAAGATGAGGGAGGTCGGCAAACTACTTTCTGTGCATCTGGGCTCCACCCTGATGGTACTTGCTCATGTGATGCATTCTTCATGGGTGAAGAGTCCAGTACTTATGCAAGTATTTCACGGATAGTCATGCTTGCCGAGGCCCTGTTTGAGGTAGATTCCCTTGATCAAGTGGCTTTCATTTTGGCTAAACTGTTTGACTTAACTTTTTATGCTCAATTTTTGCATTCAGAAGCTAATAATATGCTAAATTACATTGCAGAACATCAACTAAACTTGATTAGCTTTTAATGTTCTGCTATATGATCCGTATCTTTCCATCCTTTTGAAACCTTTTCTGCTGTAGGTAGTGAAATTATCTGATGCTTATGGGACATGTATGGCCAATGGTTGTTGTCTACTTGCCATGAGAATATTGAATCCAAGTGAAAAGGTTATCTCATGAAGCACCTGGACAATGGAGCGATGCCAAGTCCATGGAATGTCAAAATGCTTCATGACTGCTGATTTTTATTTTTTATTTTTAACAAAATATCTGAGTAACACCTGATGGTATTTTGTTCTTGGTCCAAGTTTAAAGGGAAAGGAAAGTTTTGATGCACAAAATGGTGGCTTATTGAAACCTTTACACTATTTGGGTTTATGCGTGTGATTTTTTCGAGAGCCAGTTGGATCAATTTTCTAAAAGTGAAAACAATGCCTATTTGTGTTGTGATTTTGGTCTGGCTGGTTTTTACATCGAAGCAAGGAATAAAATTTCATTTAATTTTCATTGAAATGATCTTATGCTTCAGTTTCCTAGGAAACCGGCATGAAACAATTGTGGAAAACCGAAATTCCAATGTTTCTATCAAAACATAAATGAAAAACACCATAACTCTTTGAAACACTTCAAAACACATTGAAACAATGATTTTGTTTTTGCACATATCAGAATCTCTGAACAAATTTGTTTTTGTTTTCTTCCTTTAACCATGGAAAATAAAAAGCTTTGAGAACAAAGAAAGCATTTGAAATTACCCTCCAATCATCAACCAACCAAATCCTTTAAATTTATTATCTTGATCTTTGTTGAACGAATCTCTGAACAAATTTGGTTTTGTTTTTTTCCTTTAACCATGGAAAATAAAAAGCTTTGAGAACAAAGAAAGCATTTGAAATTACCCTCCAATCATCAACCAACCAAACCCTTTAAATTTATTATCTTGATCTTTGTTGAATGTTATTCTTAACCTTATTACAAGGCCTTTTTTAATCATGTTACGAAAAAGACCTCCCTGTCCCTAGGAACTCCTTTGACATTGATTATTGTTAGTGAGTTGTGTAATTATTTCCTATATATTTGTGAGCCTTATCTGGTAAGAACCTTATGCACATTTACAATTATAAACACTTAATTTATTTGACTTTAATTTAATGATTTTCAGTTTGCATTAATTATACAACCAAATTATATGCTTGTGCCCTTTATGTGAATGGGTCAATAGATCCCAAACATGTTTAATTATTTATTTATTAGGCTACATGTACATTTAGATAGCTTTTAGTTTTTTTTAAAACGCTTTTGTGTGTTTCCAAAATTATTTACCATTTCCCTTATTTTTCCGAAATGTTTAATTTCCAAGCTAATTGAAACGGCACATCGAAGTGAAATTTTGATTATGCAAGAGTGTAACTTTTGCTAACTTTGGATGTTATGTGGAAGTAAAGTTAACCTGTGGAAGTGAACGGAAGTTTATGATCATGACTACAACAAATGAAATTAACAGTTGAACACAGGAACATGGAGCACTTTCCGAGTTTTCGTGAGGAAAAGTGACTAGGGAGTTTGACTGCTAAGATATACCAATTACTATAGTGTTAGTGTGGGAGCTTTAATTGATAGGATGCATAATATTCTCTTTTGTCAAAACCTCTAGTTCCCCATCACTAAAAGTCCAGGTTCGATCTGGAGCCTAGATGAAGTTCCTCAACTTTAATTAAATGATGAATCCAAACTGAATTAAGCCATTATTATACTGATTGCATGCCCATCAGCCAACACGAGGAGCATCCCACATGTCATAATTGCTAATGGGGAACAAATGCAAATGGAGAGGCTTCAACCCAAGACCTCCCCTAACTTCAGCTCTGATACCATGTCACATGTCACGGTTTTGGATAGAACTCAACCCTAAAAGCTAGCTTCTAAAGTGAAGGTGCCCTCACACTTAGCCACAACACATCCCCTTTGTACCCAGGCGATGTTGGGAACTTGGGACTTTGTTTCACACTAGTGTCACCATTTTATCTGGTGCTTAAAACAACTTCATCTGGAGAATGATGGTTGTTATTGAGTTTAGGGACAAATTCTATGTCAATCTGGATCTTCTACTTTTCTATTTAGAATGATTTGGCTTGTTGAAATTAGAATGGATGTGACAAATTGTTTGTCCAAGACTAAGTGGACTAAATTAGCAGGGACTGACTTCAAATTTGTCTTAAGGAAATAGTGATTTGCAGTGTCTGGATGGCTTACAAGAGAGATGAGTACCCGTATAAGTCACTTTTTGTCTTGGAATCTGTGGTTTTGCAATTTCATCCAGTATGGAATTATTGTGCTGAAGTTGACTTCTGATACCAAGATATAAAAATTGTTTACCTAGTTTTTTTTTTATAGAAATACTCTGACGAGATTAAAGAAACTTCATCTAGTTTTTCAATACCTTGAATGTTTCTTGTTGTTAACCTTCTTATTTAGCGTAATAATGAACATCTGACTAGACAACTATGCTTATGTGGCTACTGAGGGTCTCCTTATGGTTTTACCTTATTTATAGAAAGACGGGTTCACCCAATCTACATGCTGATGCCTGATTATGATGTGCTTCTATATCGCTACTGTGCAAATATATTAGAGATATTGCTAATGATAGTTACAAGAAGTGAATGAATGATAGAGTTAGTTTATCATTTAATATGCATGTATGATTTGTTTTTTCTTTTTTTGTTGACAGGTCCAAGGATGTGTTTGTTTCTTTTTCTTACCGGTTCTGTCTAATGTGATAGTGTTTGAATTTATTCTTATCATTATTTCGTTTATAGATCAAGTTGATAGTTTTAGAACCAACTAGGCCTAACCTAGTTGGCCACCATACTTCTCCCAAGGGCTTAGTCCCAAGGAGGAGGTCATGGTTTCAACTCTCCTTACGGGGAAGTTGAATTAAGAAGGCAAGCACTAGGTGGTTTGCAAGGGTGGGCAGGCTAACTTTCATAGGTGCTAATCCAACAAATAACATCTGACTTTAGCCGATCAAAAAAATAAAAATAAAAAAAATTGACAGTTTTAGTAAATCTCTTTTCGTCCGATCTGTAGGTTTTGGATGAGATTCATCGGCAACCTTTGTCTCTTTCACTATCCATGCTCTCATTTCCGGCTCCAGAATCTGTTGTTGACTCATTTCCTCTCAAGAATCACAAAAGGTCATATGCAACTGAAAGTGAACCAAATGATGTGGAACAGTAAGTTTCTTATATTCTTGTATGTAGTTTGCTTTGTGTATTGTAAGTTTCATTGCTTACCTAAAATTATGGAGTAAGGCAGATCGAATCCATATAATAAATGCTAGTTCTGAAGTGTTATTATTGGCTGGCATGTCACACCATACCTTGATTGAGGTGACATAATCATGAGCATATAGAAGACAAAAAAAGAAAGAAAGAAAAAAAAAGACACGTTGCAACTTTAGTTGAACCTTGGAAATTGTTTGGACATACTTGGTTACGTTAAACTGACAATATAGAAAAATATGCAAAGTAGTTAATTGTAATTGGCAAGGTATATGAGAAGGTAAACCAAAATCTTTACTCTTGGATAAGTAATCCATAATTTCTTATTCCTATTCTTGATATCCTAACTCAACAATTTTGTGCAAAAAGCATGTGGCAGAAAACCAATCTTCTGCGCCAATTGGGTTTGTAATTGTATGAGTTCATAGATCCACTTTCTCCCAAATTTGTAGAAAATGAAATGCTCATTCGTGTGCAAACAACCCCATAACCCCAAAGCAAGAACAAAAAGTATAAAGGGAAAAAAAAAACAAAAAAACAAAAGAGATAGTAATAAAATGCATTATCGTTACGGTTCTGTCGGACCTGCATGAGAGCCACTGTACTTATCCTATGTGGCATAGATAATGTCGCTGCAGTACAAATAGGTGCCACTCGTCTCTCTGGATCTCAACCTGACATTCTCT
Organism: Camellia japonica; assembly: GCA_030407325.1. NCBI lineage: Eukaryota > Viridiplantae > Streptophyta > Magnoliopsida > Ericales > Theaceae > Camellia > Camellia japonica. The sequence goes on from JAPPVO010000029.1 coordinate 40,582,097, forward strand.
GTTTAATGTGCTCACAAAGGGTGCAGGAAAACCCTAACTCTAATATTTAGGATTGGTTATTCATATTGCTCATAGGGGCTGCTTGTTCTCCATTTTGCCTTTAATTTCCTCTAACTTGTAAATCATTGGACATGAGCAATATTGTTTATTAGCAGGTAACCATGTTACTTTGAGATTTTCTAACGTTCTGTCTAAACTTGTAAACTTGATAATTTGTACAATTTACCCTTTTGGCTATTGTATTTGTATCCTTCAAGAAGGAAAGTATAACCCTTTGGCTATATTCTGTAGAGATTGTATAAATATTAAATCCAAGCATTGCAGTTTACTTATATAAAAATAGACAAATTATGGAAGCAAGTTACTAGATAACTCCATAAAGAGCGAGTTTGCATTTGATATGGAAGTAAGTTACTAGATAGCATAGCTTAATAATTCTATAAAGAGCGAGTTTGCATTTGAAAGACAAGTACAATACTTTGCAGCATGTTGAATAATAATACTAACTCATGAATTCTAATCAAATCATTCCAAAAGTAGTTGCCAATGTGTTCTTGCATGTTATTTAACTTGTAACTGCCAATTGTACAGTTTATCCTGTCTTGTTGATAAATGGTTTTAACATGATCAATAGGTGTCACATTTGTTTGGTTGAGTACGAGGAAGGGGACAAAATAAGAGTTCTCCCTTGCCGCCATGAATATCATATGTCGTGTGTCGATAAATGGCTTAAAGAAATACATGGGTATGCCCACTTTACTGTCCTGTCCTTCACTTTATTTTATTAAGCATTTTTTAAATTAAAAAAAATAAATATTGACTCTGCTTATTCTTTTGGCTTTAGTGTATGCCCACTCTGCAGATGCAATGTTTGCGAGGGCGTCACCCAGTGCTCTACTTCAAATACTGAAGTTTCATCTCAGTGATTCAAGTGTACACATCGCTGTAAATAGGGTAACTTCTTGAAATGTTTGTGTCAACCACACTTTACATGAATTTCCTCTTCACTCTGCACTTTGTACTCGTATTATATAGTTTTTTTCCCCCACCAAATGTGATATATCCTGTAAATTTTTTATAATCTGCAGTTCGACTGTATGGGTTTGGGGAATTTTATCAATCATATTTTTCTGAATGAGATGTTTACATGTGTTCCTTTTGGGCGGATTACATTAACAGTCTCAATAGTTTAGTGCTCGTGTCTGTTTGATTTTTGACTTTTTAATTGTGACATATTTGATCTTGAATTTTGAATCTTGTTTCAAATAAAGACAATTGAAGATACCATTCCTTAATTTCATGGGTAAAATCGTTAATTTGATAAAATATAAACTAATTCAACAAAAATAAATGTCAAAAAAATATTTTTAAATTTTTAAAAATTATTTCTACCCACCAAAGATAAAATTATGTAAAATTGATAAATCTTTTAGACATTTATTTATTTTACTAAATTAATTTTTATTATGTATTTGGATAATGATTATGTAATGGGTGGTTGTTAGGATTTTAATGTGTAATCGATATATTTAATATATGAAATATTTTTAGTTTTGGATTTTTAATTTAATGGATTGGTTTAATAATGATATCAAAGTTGTCGTCATATTTGACTTTTAAAAAATAGAAACTAATTTAATGAAAATAAAAACAACAACCCATTATATGATCATAATCTAAACGTATAATAAGAAGTAATTTGGCACAAAAAAAAAAGTCTAAAAAATTTATCAATTTTATATAATTTTATCTTTAAAGAGTAGAAATAATTTTTAAAAATTTGAAAATATTTTTTGACATTTATTTTTGTTAAATTAGTTTATATTTTATCAAATTGACGATTTTGTCGTTAAAATTAAGCAATGATTTCTTCAATTATCCTTATTTAGAATAAAATTTAAAATTCATGTCAAATCTGTTACAATTAAAAAATTGGGAACCAAAGTGACATAAGTCTCAAACTATAGAAACGCTAGGGTAATTCGCCGGTGCCTTTTCAATGAACAATTATCTGATCTTAAAGGAGAATTAGGTCCAGATTCTTCAATCCACTGCATCATAGCATCCCAACCTTTCCGAAATTTTTGGTACTTATTTTCCTCTCCTTTTTTGGTTATCATTTCCACAAACACCTCATTTTTGAATGTTGATTTACATTAATCCTCAAAATTGATTTCTGCTACTCTAAGCAGTGTCAAGGTATCGGCTTTCGTGGCAAAATTTTAAATAATATCTCCTAGATGAGTGTTTGTGCTACTTTTGGGAATGGTTGATGACAATGCTCAAGAAGTTTGAGATGGTGGAACTGGACACACAAGTGATACAGAGCCATGAATTTGAGTCAACAGTGTCATTGTGAGTGATTTGAGTCACTGAAGCATCTTGTGAGTGAGGGGGTGGTGGTCGTTTTGAGCGGCCGAAGTGTCGTGTTAGTGAGGGTTGGTTGTTGTACACAATACCCTCGTGGGTGCTGTGAAATGTCATAAATGACAGAAGAAAAGTTATTTCTATCATCAATTGAATTTAGGCGAGATGGTGTTACTCAGATTTGTCAAATATTGACAATGCGAAGTTCATACGAAGTGTAATGTGGAATGAAATTTCTTTTATATATGATCTATACACCACACTTAGATGAATTTCAATTACACAACATATTTTGTGTACTTTTTTATGTTCCGTTTTTTATGTGTTTAGTATTTCTGAACAAATATATATACCTTAATTAGGTTTTAAGAACTTGATTGATCATGGGTCATGGTTGAATTAATGTTTGGGTGGGTCTATGATTCAATAAAGGTTGTGGCTCCATACATAAATGTATGAATTTAAACATACCTACTAGTATAGTAAGAAACATTATCATATGTAGGCATTTACTACGATTAAATGCAAAAGAGCAGTGCATTGAACAATGAGAGACCCACATAAGCATCCACCAAGTGCAAAGGAAGCAAGCAATTGAGAGATTAGGGTTGTATTTGAATTCTAAATTTATAGAGAGAAAATTTAAAAAGTTAGAATTAAATTAATTTGAATAAAAATTAAATTAAGTTCACTAAAAATGAAAATTGTAATTTAATTGAAAAAAAAATTAAGTAATTTTTAAAATTAGTAAACATTTTTAATTAATTATTATTATTTTTTTGGGTGCTAAAAGCAGGTCTACTAGGAAATAAAAAATTTATTTAATATTGCACATGACACTCTTTGTATTTGTTTGACTTACACAAATAAATAGTGTTTATTCATTTGAGATGGGAAAAAAGAAAATGTTTCATACTACTAATTTAGCACCACTAATGCATCACTAATGACGTGATATCATGTGGACCCCACCACTGATGTGATAATTTGATTTTTGTTTTGCTTTGGTTTGTTTTTCCCTTTACACTGCCACCTCATTAGTGGTCGTTTTAGAACTTCCAATTTAGTGCTCTAAATCGGGACCGTAGGAAAAATGCTCTCTCATGACATATTTACTTGGATTTTTCTAGATAATGTATGGTGAAGCGATGTGAAATTTTAGGTAATTTTTGGATTTTTATATTTGGATCCTTAGTATTACTGTTTGAGATAGTGTTACAAGAAATGCTAGAAAATCATAATTTATTTATAATGACATGACAAGATATTTGGGTTTTACATGATTAAATTTGTAACAAATTAAAAATTGACAAATAATCTATCATGTCATTATAGATAAGAAAAATGTTTGGTGTCCCGAATTTATGTGGCCCGAATGTATGAAAACAACATTGTTTTATCTCCAAAACGACATCGTTTTGACACACTCAAGCCATTCGAGCCATCAAGCATTATTGAGTATGAGAGTTTTTTTAAAGATCTCAATATATATATATTTTTTGGTATATTTAAGAATTAGCTATTTTAGTTAATTTTTTAATTTTTTACAAAAAGACGTGTAAAAAAAGTAAAGAGAAGAGTTGAGTTTTTGGTAGGAAAAACTATTCAATGCTTATAGAGTATCACGTGTTTATATCTCTTTATGTTCCTTAATCATCTTACACAAAATCATGGACCCTCCTTCACTAATCAAAACACCTTGGAGCACCAAATAGCCATGCTCCAGGAGCACCCAATAACCACTCAGTAGATAATGACTTTTTGACCTTTTAACTATTTTAGGTGGTACTTCTTTCTTTGGCAAAAAAAAATAAAAAAAGCTATTTTAGGTAGTTTCCAAACCTGTAGGGGTTAAAAAAGTCCTTCCATGACTGCCATTGGTAATTCTATTTACACATTACAACCAAAAAAAAAATCTCAATACACAACTACTTTCGAACAAAGGTTTAATGTTCACGTAAACTGTTTTTTGTTTGTCTCATTTATATTAAAAAATTTATATCCAAACAACATAAATAATTTATACTAAATTTTTTTTATAGTGTGGATAGAATTTCTCCAAATCTATCAATTCCACCAGCCAAGAAATTGACAAAAAAGTCCATCTCCTCTTGGTTGGGAGAGAAGATATTGGACTGTGTTGTTGGGGTATTTATGGCCCCGTTGACTGTTGTGATGATTTGTTTCGTTTATTTTTTAGGTCATTAGGTGTAAATCATTTATAAAAAAGTCAAAATAATATAATAATTATAGTCATACAATTATGTTGTTGTAGTTAACTTTTAAAAAATGGAAGATAAATATAATTTTAAAAAATTAAAAATTTTAAAGACGTGAAAAAATTGTACGACTGTAATAATTGAAGATATGATAATTGTAGCCATTCAATTATGTTGTTACATTTCTCTTTTAAAAATGAAAGACAAGTATGACTTTAAAAATAAATAATAATTTTTTAAAGATAAATGTAAAAAATTGTATGACTGTAATAATTGAAACAATTGAATTTAATTTTTTTATTATGAATGATCTACCTATAAGAACATAACAATTAAACGAAACGGATTATCAAAATAAACCCCATCAGGCCTAACAACATGGTTCAATTTTTTCCCCAACTAGAGAGAAGGTGGATCCTTGATAAAAATACCATTGCTTGTTTTTGATTTTTCAAAAACACTTTTAGAAAATTCTACTTTCTTATTTTTTTTGTTTTTACTGATTTTTTTAATATTTTAAGTAAATTTTTTTTTTAAATTTTTAAACACAACTAACATAAATACATATAAAAAGTATAATTTTTGTGAAAAAAATCTTTTAAAAATACCCTAAATACCAAAAGTACAAAAAAAAAAAAAAATGAGAATTCAATATGTTTATTTTTATTTTTATGTATTTATTAATTTTAAAAATATTTTTTCACAATTTTTTTACTTTTTAGATATATCTAAGTAAGGTGCATGTAAAAAAGTAAAAAAAAAAATGCTTAAAATTTTAAAAATATTCACTAAAAATAAAAAAACTCAATTTTAAAAAAACTTAATCCAAAAAACTCAAATATATATATATATATATATTCATATTTTTATACTCTTTTTATTTTTCAATTAATGATGTCCATGAGGGTGATATTCAAATGTGAGTTAAAATTTTCAACTCAACTTTAAAATAAAAATAAAAATCAGATGATGTGATTAAAATTTGAAGTAAGCTTTTATGACCCAACTACCACTTGATCAAAACATTTGATGCTTGCAAAATTTCACTCCCTCATAAAGATAATCAAAGCATTATTTTTCACTCTCATCCCAAGTAACACCACTATTCCCTTTAATGTCAAGTGTTTCTTATCTTGAACTTTATATTGTTAGTATGTATATTTTTTTTCAATCGATAAATATATATTATCTTGATCATATGTCAAAGTTATATTAATTTGAATCATGACAATGTCAAAGGGCAGAGAAAAAAAAAAAAAAAAATCAAATTTGTCTTCAACATGTTTAGATCCTCTCCATTATATATATATTTAACAAGTATAAAGTTGACATGTAAATTTATCATTATTTACCTTCATTGAGGTAGTATTTTCACAAGAATAACAATTAGATGATATAATGGAGATCTTCTATTATAATCATATAATGCAGAGAATCTCAACTCGTTTTTTTGTTAAATTTTTTTTAATCTTTAATGAATTTTTCTTGTAATTTTTTTTAAAAAATAATTATACTTTTAAGTTCTTATCGATTCAACGGACAGAAAAAGTAAATATAATTTGAAAAAAAATCCACCTCAAATAATAATCATAAAAAAAAAAAAAAAAATCCATTTTAGATTGATCCTGAACTCACGAGAGGAGCTCTGGGCACCGACATCACAATGATGGCCACCTAAAGCTCATTCCTTCCCTTTTTGTCCTGTGAATAAAATGTGACCATGCATACATATCTTAGCATCATCATGGTAATGCCAAATAATGTTTTTGCATTATTATAATAATAATATTAAAGAGGGCGGTGAGAAAGTTATGCTATATAAATAGGGAAATTCTATAATACACACTCCTTTTAAAATGTATATCATATGTATTTTTAATTATGATTTTTATGTCTTTAGTTATAACTTTATTTTCAGAGATAGAATAGAGAGAATTCATAATGATGGGATTAATAGTGAGGGGATTGTTAGTGAGGGGATTAAGTAAAATTGTGTTTGTTTTGATTATAGTTGCTAGTGTAGAAATTGTTAAATTATTTTTATATAAAATAATAAAACAAATAAAAAAAATATAAAAAATTAAACATTAATATTTTTAAAAAAATTCCCAATATATAAAAAATATAAAAAATAAAAAAATTTCTAATCCCCTCACTATTTTTCTAATACCATCTCTACCTCTACCTCTACCTCCCCCATCCCAATCCCCCTTCCAAGGCCTTTACTAATACCAAGGAATTAAGAGTCCCCTCCCCATCTCTCAAAACAAACACCCCATATATGTAACGCCCCAACTTCCGGACCGTTAAATACGCACAATAATACAATACAAGTAAGATAGATAACCAGAACATCTTAATATACATATATAACTAGAGTTAATATCATAGATAATTCGTTTATACTCCATTACAGGATTACCAAAACATTACCAAACCAAAAGTCAAAAGGAAAAGAAACAACTAGTCTAAGTCTTCAAATGAACCACAGCTCCAACACTTCATCCTGTTTGCCTTCGAAATAACCTTCACCATTGTAATTTGCTTCATCACCTGGCATGACACGCCATGAGCTTGGAATGCCCAGTAAAAACACACACACCCCCATATCTTCTATCAACCAATCAACCATACACAGAACAAAATAGGTAACATAACATACAATGTTACAACAAGGTTCTATGAATTAGTAGTTAGACTAGACATCTAGAATTCCCCAAAGAGATCCTTCTACCCAACCACAACGATTGAACACCGGACTATTCAGAACTCCCCCTTTTGCTGCTTTGCAGACCTTACCACCTATGCCCACCTCTCGGTTATTTACCGGTCAGTGACATTGATGGACCTCAAAAGGGACGGCCAAACAAGTGGGCTCGCTTACACCCAAATCGTGCCTAGGGTTCGCTTACACCCTGCACATACCATACCAAATCGTGCCTAGGGCTCGCTTACACCCTGCACATACCATACCAAATCGTGCCTAGGGCTCGCTTACACCCTGCACATACCATACCAAAGGGCTCGCTTACACCCCGAAACCACCGCATAGAGTCTGAATACATCCGTGTCAACCTAGGGGCTCGCTTAGACCGCTTGCGCAAGACTTAACTCATTTGGTTTTAATTCCATTCACATGTTCAATACATAAATCATTCTGAAGCACAAGGGAACGTCACCCACTACCAACCCCTTTCCATTTCCCATTTATTAGATCTTTTGCCAAGCAAGCTAGTCACATTCGGTAATTCGGTAATATAAAAGAGCATGAGACAAACATAAGAAATGAAATGTAGCCCATGATCATCATACATAAGTATAGTAAGGCAAGAAAACAACATTAGAAATGCTTTGAAACATTTAGAGACAAATAACATAATATAACACAATTTCCAGCACTGTTCGGTTCTGCAGGGCTAACAAGAACGCTTTGGTAAAAATACTTCTAGGTCAAATTAGGGGCTGAAATTGCACAGAAACAATATGCAATCTGTCTAGTTTCAGTTCCAATTTTCAAAAGTTGCACAGCCCCTCCACAAATTCATCTACAAACTATATTCGAAAACCTGTCCAGATTTGTCACCCTTTGGGAAAACTAGCTTTTCTCTCAATCTACCCGATGGTTTTCACTCAAATAAAATCTGTGGAAAGAGGACTCAGAGTTCTAATTTTGACAAAAGAACCAACATGAGATGATTTTTCTAGAATTTTATAAAATTGCTAAAAGTGGACTGTTTTTCAGAGATTCAGGACCAGATTTTTCAACAAATTATCCAAGCCCTAAAAACACACAATTAGGAGCTAATAAAATTGTCACAAGCTCTAAACACATAAAATATCCTACAATAAATTCAGATTTGAGAATTAGATAGATTTGATATTTCTTTTAAATTAGAGAAGTTCCAACAGTGCCTAATTTCACAAGTTTGCAAGACAATGGCACTATTTCATACCTACACCTTCACACACACCAAAAACACCCTATTTACCTTCAATTTGTAACACAAGAGGCATACTAGACCATAGAATGAGATGATGAAAGGATTGGAGAAAATAAGGAAGAGGTATGTTCTTACCTTCAAGAATTCTTTCTCTTTTTCCTTCTTTTTTTTTTTTTCTTCTTCTTACTTCTCTACCTCCCTTCCCTTGAGCCAACTCTCCTTCTCTCACCCTCTCCTTGGGCTTTAGAAAAATGTGGGAGTGGATTTGGACAAACCCTCAATTTATATAATATAAGGTAGCTTAATGGCTAAGAAGCTTAATGGCTAAGAAAACTAAATAGCTAGATATTTATTTTTATTTTATTTTATTTTATTTTTTGTTGTTATCCAATCACTTTTCCACCAACATATTATATATATATATATATATATTTAAACTATGTATATATCCAAATAAACAATAGTATTCTATTCAAATAAATAATAAAGGAAAGAACAACAAAAAAAAAAAAAATAGAAATAAAAATAAAATGTGTGAGTTAATTAAGAAATTATGAGGTAAAATAAATAAAACCAAGTTTTAGGATAGTTCCAATGTTCTATGATTTAATTATGGTAACACCCGGAGAAATTATTCTTTACTTGGGCCCTTACGCAGACTTTTACGGAACTAGGGCTAAAATGATATTATCTTAAGGCTCAGGGTTTCAAGTGTAATTACAAAAAATTAGGGTCTCTACAACCTATCCCCCTTAAATAAATTTCGTCCTCGAAATTAGATCATACCTTACGTCTCAAATAGTTGTGGGTAATTTTGCCGCATCGTGTCTTCACGTTCCCAGGTGAACTCTTCAATACCATGGTGACGCCAGAGTATCTTAAGGAGGTGAATTGTCTTCCCTCGCAAATTCTTTTCTTGTCTGTCTATAATTGCTACAGGTCCCTCTTCAAATGTAGCGTCCTCATTGAGTTGGATTTCTTCCCAGTTGATGATGTGAGAAGGGTGCATTATGTACTTTCGCAGCATAGATACATGGAAAACATCATGTACTCCAGCCAACTGTGGGGGTAAAGCCAACTTGTATGCAACCTCTCCGATTTTTTTTTTGAAGTATCTCGAAGGGTCCTATATATCGAGGTGATAATTTTCCTTTCTTTCCAAAACGAATGATCCCTCGGCGGGGCTGAATTTTCAGGAAAACATAATCACCGGCAGCAAAGGTTAGCGGTCTTCTCCTTTTTATCTGCATAACTCTTCTGACAATCTTGGGCTGCTACTAATCTTTGTCGAATAAGTTTCACCTTTTCTGTAGTTTCTTGCACGATCTCTGGGCCCAATAGACTCACTTCTCCAACTTCAGTCCAACAAACTGGTGATCTGCAAGGCCGACCATACAGTGCTTCGAATGGAGCCATGCCAATACTAGCCTGGAAACTATTGTTGTATGTGAACTCTACCAATGGTAGGTGTCGCTCCCAATTCCCCTTGAAATCCATCACACAAGCTCTTAACATGTCCTCAAAAGTCTGAATGGTACGTCCCGATTGTCCGTCAGTTTGAGGATGAAATGCGGTACTGAAACATAATTCGGTCCCTAACGCTTCCTGTAAGCTTCCCTAGAATCGAGAGGTGAAACGCGGGTCCTGGTTGGACACAATTGATGCAGGAATTCCATGTAATCAGACAATTTCTTTAATGTAGAGATGACTCAACGATGTCAAAGTGTCGGAGATTTTATATGGCAAAAAGTGTGCAGTTTTCGTCAAACGATCAACTATAACCCATATAGCATCATGTCCTCTAGGTGACCTAGGTAGTCCAGTGACGATGTCCATTGTTACATGCTCCCATTTCCATTCTGATATCGGTAAGGGCTGAAACATCCCTCCAGGTCGCTGGTGTTCTGCCTTTACTTGCTGACACGTAAGGCATCTGGCTACGAATTGAGCCACATCTTTCTTTATTCCGCTCCACCAATATTGGCATTTTAAGTCTTGGTACATTTTCGTCCCTCCTGGGTGCACTGCGAACACCGAATGGTGGAACTCCTTCAGAACTTTTTCTCTAAGCAACTCATCTTGTGGTACAAACACTCTACCCCGATGTCTCAAACTTCCATCTGAATGAATCGTCCAATCAGGTATAGGATCGCCGGATGCTATTCGCGCTTTTATGAACGCCACCTCCTGATCATACTTCTGTGACTCTATTACCCCGGTCAGTAATTTGGGTGTAGCGATTTGAGCGCCAAGGTATACCTTCTCGTTTTGAGCTTTCATCTGTACTCCAAACTCATTAAGTGTTTCGACCATGTCCTATTCCTTGAGTGCCAAGCTAGCAATAATTCCCCGGTTCTTGCAACTCAGGGCATCCGCCACCACGTTAGCTTTGCCAGGATGATAGGATAGAGTAAAATGGTAATCTTCGAGGTATTCTAGCCACCGTCTTTGTCTCATGTTCAAATCCTTCTGCGTGAACAAATACTTCAAGCACTTATAGTCCGTGAAAATCTCAAATTGTTCACTATACAAATAATGACGCCACTGCTTTAACGCAAAAACCATTGCTGCCAACTCTAGATCGTGTGTCGGATAATTCCTTTCATGTGGTTTCAATTGCCTGGAGCCGTAAGCCACCACCTTCCCTTTTTGCATTAGCACACAACCTAGCCCATCCTTGGACGCGTCGCAATATACCGTATATCCTATGTCTCGCTTCGGAATGATGAGTATTGGGGCACTAGTCAGTCTCCTCTTGAGTTCTTGAAAGGATTGTTCACATGCTTCGTTCCAATCGTATTTTACCCATTTTTTCGTTAGACGAGTCATCGGCTTAGCTAGTTTAGAAAAGTCTTGAATAAACCGTCGGTAATAGTCGGCCAACCCTAAGAAACTACGAACTTCGAATACTGAGGTTGGCTGCTTCCAATCTAATACTGCTTCCACCTTGGCCGGGTCTATAGCGATTCTATGCTCCGACACGACGTGTCCCAAAAATGTGACTTCCTTCAACCAGAACTCACATTTACTTGCTTTTGTGTGTAGCTGGTTGTCTCTTAAAACCTGGAGAACCACTCTCAAGTGTTGCTCGTGTTCCTCTTCTAACGGTGAATAGACTAGAATATCATCGATAAACACCACCACGAACTGGTCCAAGTACGGAGTAAAAATCTTATTCATCAAGCTCATAAATACGGCTGGTGCATTGGTTAATCCAAAGGGCATCACCACAAATTCGTAATGGCCATAACGGGTTCGGAAAGCAGTTTTTGGTATGTCATCATCAGCGACCCGTAATTGATGATAGCCAGATCTAAGATCAATCTTTGAATAACACTTCGAACCTCGAAGTTGGTCAAAAAGGTCATCAATCCGTGGAAGTGGATATCGGTTCTTGATCGTCATCCGATTGAGTTGCCGATAATCTATGCACAATCTTAGTGTTCCGTCCTTTTTCTTTGCAAATAGAACTGGTGCGCCCCACGGTGAGGTACTTGGTCGGATAAATCCCTTGTCCAGTAATTCTTGCAGTTGCGTCTTCAACTCTCGAAGTTTAGCAGGAGCCATACGGTGCGGTGTCAGGGATATTGGTGCAGTACCCGCTTGTAACTCGATACTAAAATCTACTTCACGATGTGGCGGTAATCCTGGCAATTCCTTAGGAAAAACATCAGTGTATTCACAAACTACACGTGGAAGATTTAATTCCGATTGAGCTTCTTCATTAATGATCAAACTTGCTAACCATCCAGCAAATTGTCGATGCCACTGCATTTTACGATTTGTCGTGCTCAGGGAATCCTCTCTATCCCCCTTAATTGGCCCAATTGTTCCAAAATCTGGTTTCCAATGTAGCTCAAGATTTCAGCTGTGGTTATTGGTCCATTCTCAGGGTTTCAATTATATGATACTTCATTCTTATTGCGTTATTGCTCATGAGCTCGCGTGTTACCGCTTGTCTCGGTGTAGCCGTTGGCTCGAGTGTGGTTCACTATTTTTTTTTTTTCCTGCTCATAGTGCGAGGTGAGGCATAAGTTTGAGTCTAATTATGGAGGCAATTCTCAAGGGTAATCAACTAATCTTAAAGTTATGGTTTAATTATCTTACGGTGTTTAAAGCAATAAGATCAAGTAGTACATAACAAATCTAGAGAAGCACACAACACAACTTCACATATATACCTATAGGCAAAATAATAACTACAAGACTTTGAAAACTGGATTAATAAAAGGAAAATATGAAGTGGAGATGAAATAATATTATAGTAATTGCATCAATTAATGCAAGGATCGTCGAAAATACGGATGGGTTATGATTTAAGGCTTTTATGTGGTCAAGGTATAGAGATAGTGACTAAGTTAGATATTTAACTTGAAACTATGTCGGCCATCTGCGTTTCAAACTCGATATCCAAGATTCATCACCGAATGAAGAAATTGCAACTTTCAGAAAAATTCTCGTACAAGATGGCATAATCAAGGCACAAGGTTGTCAATCTAGCAAATGGTATAATTGAAAAATACAAAGTAAGACCAGATGGTAATGACTTAACCTTGAAAGTGAACAACATCAAACAAGGTTACAAATATGAAATGAGGGTATGACGATCGATAGAAGACTCGTAGAAATAATAGTATCTCCTACTTCTATATTGTATCTAATGTTAAACACGTTGCCCAATTCAAAGTTAAAACCATTTCCCTTTGTAGGTGATCGTCAAATTGTTTGAAGTCGAAACGCGTGGGTAAGGGTTGAACCTAGGGCTCTGATACCATTCTGAAACGCCCCAACTTCCGGGCCGTTAAATATGCACAATAATACAATACAAGTAGGATAGATAACCAGAACATCTTAATATACATATATAACTAGAGTTAATATCACAGATAATTCGTTTATACTCCATTACAGGATTACCAAAACATTACCAAACCAAAAGTCAAAAGGAAAAGAAACAACTAGTCTAAGTCTTCAAATGAACCACAGCTCTAACACTTCATCCTGTTTGCCTTCGAAATAACCTTCACCATTGTAATTTGCTTCATCACCTGGCATGACACGCCATGAGCTTGGAATGCCCAGTAAAAACACACACACCCCCATATCTTCTATCAACCAATCAACCATACACAGAACAAAATAGGTAACATAACATACAATGTTACAACAAGGTTCTATGAATTAGTAGTTAGACTAGACATCTAGAATTCCCCAAAGAGATCCTTCTACCCAACCACAACGATTGAACACCGGACTATTCAGAACTCCCCCTTTTGCTGCTTTGCAGACCTTACCACCTATGCCCACCTTTCGGTTATTTACCGGTCAGTGACATTGATGGACCTCAAAAGGGACGGCCAAATAAGTGGGCTCGCTTACACCCAAATCGTGCCTAGGGTTTGCTTACACCCTGCACATACCATACCAAATCGTGCCTAGGGCTCGCTTACACCCTGCACATACCATACCAAATCGTGCCTAGGGCTCACTTACACCCTGCACATACCATACCAAAGGGCTCGCTTACACCCCGAAACCACCGCATAGAGTCTGAATACATCCGTGTCAACCTAGGGGCTCGCTTAGACTGCTTGCGCAAGACTTAACTCATTTGGTTTTAATTCCATTCACATGTTCAATACATAAATCATTCTGAAGCACAAGGGAACGTCACCCACTACCAACCCCTTTCCATTTCCCATTTATTAGATCTTTTGCCAAGCAAGTTAGTCACATTCGGTAATTCGGTAATATAAAAGAGCATGAGACAAACATAAGAAATGAAATGTAGCCCATGATCATCATACATAAGTATAGTAAGGCAAGAAAACAACATTAGAAATGCTTTGAAACATTTAGAGACAAATAACATAATATAACACAATTTCCAGCACTGTTAGGTTCTGCAGGGCTAACAAGAACGCTTTGGTAAAAATACTTCTAGGTCAAATTAGGGGCTGAAATTGCACAGAAACAATATGCAATCTGTCTAGTTTCAGTTCCAATTTTCAAAAGTTGCACAGCCCCTCCACAAATTCATCTACAAACTATATTCGAAAACCTGTCCAGATTTGTCACCCTTTGGGAAAACTAGCTTTTCTCTCAATCTACCCGATGGTTTTCACTCAATAAAATCTGGTGGAAAGAGGACTCAGAGTTCTAATTTGACAAAAGAACCAACATGAGATGGATTTTTCTAGAATTTTATAAAATTGCTAAAAGTGGACTGTTTTTCAGAGATTCAGGACCAGATTTTTCAACAAATTATCCAAGCCTAAAAACACACAATTAGGAGCTAATAAAATTGTCACAAGCTCTAAACACATAAAATATCCTACAATAAATTCAGATTTGAGAATTAGATAGATTTGATATTTCTTTTAAATTAGAGAAGTTCCAACAGTGCCTAATTTCACAAGTTTGCAAGACAATGGCACTATTTCATACCTACACCTTCACACACACCAAAAACACCCTATTTAACTTCAATTTGTAACACAAGAGGCATACTAGACCATAGAATGAGATGATGAAAGGATTGGAGAAAATAAGGAAGAGGTATGTTCTTACCTTCAAGAATTCTTTCTCTTTTTCCCCCTTTTTTTTTTTTTTTCTTCTTCTTACTTCTCTACCTCCCTTCCCTTGAGCCAACTCTCCTTCTCTCACCCTCTCCTTGGGCTTTAGAAAAATGTGGGAGTGGATTTGGACAAACCCTCAATTTATATAATATAAGGTAGCTTAATAGCTAAGAAGCTTAATGGCTAAGAAAACTAAATAGCTAGATATTTATTTTTATTTTATTTTATTTTATTTTTTGTTGTTATCCAATCACTTTTCCACCAACATATTATATATATATATATTTAAACTACGTATATATCCAAATAAACAATAGTATTCTATTCAAATAAATAATAAAGGAAAGAACAACAAAACAAAAAAAATTGGAAATAAAAATAAAATGTGTGAGTTAATTAAGAAATTATGAGGTAAAATAAATAAAACCAAGTTTTAGGATAGTTCCAATGTTCTATGATTTAATTATGGTAACACCCGGAGAAATTATTCTTTACTTGGGCCCTTACGCAGACTTTTATGGAACTAGGGCTAAAATGATATTATCTTAAGGCTCAGGGTTTCAAGTGTAATTACAAAAAATTAGGGTCTCTACAATATAATAGTCCCACCTCACTATCAATCTCAATCCCCTCCCTATAACCCCAAACAAACGGGGCCTTATTGTATTAGTTATGATTCATTGTGATATTAGTTATGATATTATTTTGGTTATGATTTAAGAATTCTTTGTTATACCTTATATGATGTTTGATTATAACTCTTTTTATTTATTTATTTTAGTTTTGACTCCAATAATACTGAGTTATGCTATTTATGATAATCAAACTCATAAATGATATATACTCTTTTGAGAGAATGTACCATAGCATTTTCCTATATGAATATATTAAAAAAATAAAATACATTTTATAGGAAGATAATTAATGTAAATGTCATGCATGGTTGTGTTGAGTTTACATTATATATTTGTGCTAGAGAGAATAGAAGAGTTTATAATGGTTGCCGCACTTAATGTCTCTCTCTCTGTGCACACCATTTTCACACCATAATGTGTCCCGTCTCATGAACTGTACACTACTACTACCACTAGCTGGCTCTTCCATCCATCATTCTCTCCTCTTCTATTGAGTTGTACGAATCAAACTATTAATATTGCAACTACTTCCACACGTTTGAGAGAGATCATCCATGGAGTGTGCAACTCATTTTGCCTTCTCTACACTAATTATCCAAACCTCTTCTCCTATGCTCATGTTACTGAATTAGGCACAAATAATCCCCACTTTCTATTTTGGACCCTCTACATCTTTTATTATTATTTTTTATTACAATTTTATTCTAGCTAACATCAAATTCTAATTGTCTCTATCTTTAATTAACTTCCTAACCCTAACCCTAATCTCATCCCTAATTCCATTCCAGCCTTCTACAACCATCTCCCTACTGTAACCCACCTCTCCCATTCTCTGCCTTCAGCAAACCCTCCTCTTACGACTCCCACCTTTGTAGCCCTAACGATTGCGATCTCCACTTTGCAGTGTCCACTCCCTGCGACGTCTCTTACACTCTAGCAGGCACCTCAACATCTCATTTTGCCTCCATGACCTTTCTCACTGCCATTCGGATAACCAAGTTTGAACAACAAGTTTGGCTTTGTATAAACCAAATGAAGAGAAAGAGAAGAGAATTGTGCGTAGTGGCAATTGAACTACAAGGTAGTGAGAGAGATAGGTAGAGAGAGAGAGAAATTGACAGAGAGAGAGTCATACGCGAAAGAGAGAAAGTGGAGTGGGATGGACTGGAGTTGATGGCTAAGGTAGGTGAAAGCTTAGGGTTAGGGTTTCGTGCGTGGAGCTTGCTGGTGGTGAAGGATTGTGGAACGGTGGTGGATAGCTAGGGTTGGTGGCGGACTAGTACAACACCACTGGAGTTGGTAGTAAATGGCGACTAAGATGGAAAAAAGGTAGCCGGAGTGGGAAAATGATAGAAAAAGAGAATTGTTGGAGAAAGAGGTGAGAGGGATTAGAGTGCAAAAAAATAGGGTAAAGTTGGAAATATAGTAGGGGTCTGTAACAACCCCGACCTCTAATTTACGTTAATACGTAGTTAAATAAGCTTAATCAGTAATTAACAGAAATTCCGAATTAAATTGCATGTGTGTGTTGCCTTATTTATGTTTATATATGTTTAACGTAGAAATATCTATTTCCATTTCCGTCTCGGTTTGTGAATTGAAGGTCTTATCGACATCCGATTCAGAAATTGACTTGGTATATGTATTATTTAGAATTTTTAGAATTTTATGATAGGTTTAATTGAAATTCGATTCGGAATGAATAAAATAGAATAAAATAATCTCACTTAGTTATTTTTGACTCAAACTAATTAAGCTTCATTAGTTGAGCCTATATAAGGCCTCTACACCACATAGACTCATCTTTTCTGGATCATTTTTGAGACAAAAATGTGAGGGAGAAGAAAGGGAGTGAAGAGAAGTTTAAACTCAAGGGAAGGAAGCTAGCATTTTGGAGGAACTTTAGAAATTTGACCTCCCAGCTCAAAGAATGAAGTATCTTAGACCTAATTGAACACCTAAGGTAAGAAATCAAACCTTTAGTTTTGTAATTGAATTGGTTCATACATGAATTTAAGAGAATTGAGCTAAGAGATGCAAGAATTAAGCTTAAGAAGTGGAAATGATGATCAATTCATACATGCACGTGCATTTTATTGCATTTGGAGCATGTTTTCTAAGAAATTCTCTCATGCATGTAATATATTGAGCTTAGTTGTAGGAATTCATCATGTTTTACATCCTCTTATCTCATTTGATTATGTTTTGGAAATTTTGAACCCAAGTCAATACATGCATGGTGTGTGTACTCATAATTCAAGTTTGAATTTGAAGAATCCACTTGCTTTTGGACCTTGATTTTGAGTAATGATTCTTACTTCATGATGTTTTCCAAGTTTACAAGAGTTTCCTTAAGTTTTTGGCCCAAGAAATCATAATTTACAGCTTTGGGGTTAAATTTGAAGCTTGGAAGCAATTCTGAAAATTATAGAATTCTACATCTACGCTCGAGTGACAAATCCTGTGCTCGAGCGACCACATTTATTTTTGCACTTCCGCTCGAGCGACCATGAATCCGCTTGAGCGTAAAATGCATTTTTCCAGAAGTTTGCGTGTTTTGCAAACCGCTCGAGCGACAAAAGTTGCGCTCGAGCGAGGGCATGAGTCTCACTCTCGAGTGAGCATCGAGCGGAAAAATCAAGCAACCAGCACTTTTGCACAGTTTACAGACCGCTCAAGTGAAGGAATATGCGCTCGAGCGACCACTCGCATTTTGCATGTCCGCTTGAGCGAAGAAATCTGCGCTCAAGCGAGACCCCTATTTTCAGCAATTTTTGTTAAGTGTTTTCAAGTGCATTTTAATATCCTGATTGCATCCTAGGCATTCCTAGGCCAAGATTAAGGCACCATAATGAGGATAAGAAGTAGAAATACACCAAGATGAGAAAGAATTAAGTTAATGTTTCCGAGTATATAATTCAGTGCGTGTTTGTTCTGTAACTGTGTAGGTTACGTGACACATGACGGCTGATTTGCCCATTCTGTCTGTTTGCCTTGAAGCCATCTGTTAATTGTGAGTAATAACTTAGTAAAGTTATGTTCAACTTTATTTATCTTCTGTATGAGGTAATAAGATTTGTTTTTTGAACTGCTATTTGGAATGTTATTTGTGAATCATGAATGAATGTCCATTTTTCTAAAATGTATTTGTGGGATCCTTAGTTCACGTGGCCCTCGCTCGGGGGTAACAATACCGTGGTTTATATTCATGTGGCCCTTGCCCGGGGGTAATAATACCGAGGCCTATATTTACGTGGCCCTCGCTTGGGGGTAACAATACCATGACTACTTGTGTACAAGATATGAACCTTTATGGTTGTCAGTACTGACTATGCAAAATGTGATATGTCATGATAGCTAAATGGATGTACCACAAATACTTGCTGATGATTCTGGAAAGAATGTAAATCTGTTTCTGAAAAGGATCCGTTTTTTATATAAACTCTGATTTTTGACTCTATGATGGACATGATTCATTAAAACCCTTTACCTTGTTATTATTCACTTGGCTTCCGCTCACTATTTATATTATGTATGTAGGTGAGCAGGGGTGTGACCAGGCCTAAGCTACTGCCTGGAGTCTTGGGTTAGCCAGCCACTGTGCCTCCCGGAGAGGTTTCCTTTTTGTGATGTCCCGTTTTGTAACCTTGCTGTAGATATTTTTGTTTGTTTTGCTTATCTGTACTTTGGACTAAGTCCCCATTTGGCTATACTTGTGTAAATGGATGATGTATGACTTATGTGTTTGTGACATCACAAGTATATACATAAGTTTGTTTTGAAGATTATTGTCTCATATACGTCAACACAGCTCTATGGACTATGTTCATTTTATCTATTTGTTTCTGCAGCCCCTAATTATATGTTGTTCTGTTAAGAGGCTTTTGGTAATCCAAGGATTACTGGTCGATTACGATGCTAAACTTGTAGGGGCGGTTTGGGTCGTGACAAGGTCCAAAGAAATACAAGTGGAGCAATTTTGGAAGGTGAGGGGCTAAAGAAATTGAGGGTCCAAAGTAAAAGAGTGGGGCTATTAATAACACTTTTTTTTTTAAAAGGATAAATTACACTTAGTACCCTTGTATTTTCACCAAAATTTTACTTTGGTCCCTTCACTTTTAATTGTAATAGTCAATTCCCTACACTTTAAATTAAGTTTCAATCTTACCTTTCCATCCATTTACTATTAATAAAGCTAATGAAAATTGAAAGTAGCGGGACTAAAGTGAGATTTTGATGAAAGTGTGAGTACTAAAGTGAGATTTTAATAAAAGTGTAAGAGTGACATAACAAAAATGTCACATATGCAAATGACAAATTCCGCCAGTTTTGTTGATAGTAGATGGATGGAGGAGTGAGATTACAATTTGACTTAAAGTGTAGGAGATTGATTGTTACAATTGAAAGTAAAGAGATTAAAGTGATATTTTGTTAAAACAAAAGGATACTAGTAATTTACCCTAATCTCTTTGAATTGTTTATTTTATCCCATATTTTAAATGGCTCAGGATTATAAGGTGAGATTGATAATCTGAATCTTTGCTTAATTCTTTAATAACCTTTCATATGCGAGATACCATGTTCAGATAAACTATTAGTCTAAACTTTATTTTCATAATCAAATATAAGATTTTTTGATTTGATTGGATTGTTAGTCCAATCACATGGCCATGTCCATCCAAACAAATATATCCTATGTGTTATGTTTATTTACATATTTAGAGAGAGGATTAGATTGTTAATATGTGAACTCGATTAAAAGTATGTTTGGTTGAGATAAAAATAATATGAAACTAATGGCTTGTTAATCTCACAAAGTTTGAGATTACCATTCTTGTGGAGAGATAGAATTCACAATTCAATTCCATGGTATTGGATGGTTAAAGAAATCAGGTTTGTTTGCTATATAGATGTAATTTTATAGAATCACTAACATCTCTCTCTCTTTGACTAATGGTTATAAGAAAAAATTCAATATTCAAGCAAATGCCTTGATTGCAAATTTGAGCATGAGAAATTTTATAATTAATTTTCATAAAACCACCATTAGCGATACTTAGGGATTGATTAATTTTTTAAAAATATTTAAAGAGTACTACGCCTTCACGGATGCAATTTAAATCAACACCTATTGGATGGTTAAAGAAATCAGATTTGATTGTTATATAGATGCAAATTTATAAAATCACTAATATATCTCTCTCTTTGACTAATGGTCACTAGATGGTGGGTAAGAGGCGCATTGACATTCTTATGGGCTTTTTCCTTGGTAATTTAGGAGACGGGAAATGCTAGAGAGCTCTAAATCTAGAGCTCTAATTTGAGCTCTAGTGATGTGTCAAAGTCAAAAAAAAAAAAAAAAATAACAAAGCAAGGCACAAACATCACATCAGGGTGGATCCCACATTCCCATTAGAGCTATTAGAGCTCTTATATTAGAGCTCTAAAGCATTTTCGTTTAGGAGACAACATGCTTGTCAGTGATGAAAATTCTGATTTTGTGTGACTAGCAGTCCCATATGACAAATTCAGGGAAGTCAACTTTATGCTCAGTGAGATTTATTTATTTTTAATCTAAAAACTTAGTAAAAATAAGACAAAAGTCTATTTTGAGAAGTGGGTTAAAAATCATTTTTCAAAATTTAACTCATTTCTCTTTCTCACACAAAACTAAAATAAAAAATCAAAAAAATAACTTTTAACTATTTTTTCAAAACATTTCAAAATTTAATTCCACTAAACAGGAATAGTTGTACAGGCATTGTTTTAATTATTTGAATAATTATTTAATAATTTTAAAATATTAAATATTTTAATATAGTTGTTTCGAATTAATACGAGTATAGTTACGAAATGAATGAAGATTGTAGAGCCAACCTTAACTAGATATATTATACAATTTTATTAATTAAGTACACCATGTATGTAACATAATTCTCCCAAATTAGTGAATAATTTTTCGAAAGGATTTGGCCTTACTCTTGGTGGGTGGATTGGTATTTAGTGTGACTAAAAAGTACAAGGTCAATTAACCCAGACCTATCAACCCTAGGCTAGGGTTAGTATACTTCTCATAGGATGCTTTTGTTGTTTTAAATGGACCTTCCAATTAGGTCAGCATTTAATCTATATCTTCTTCTAGATCGGAATTCTCTATTATGGATCTCCTTCTGATGAATTTATTGCGGTATCTATATATTATATAAGAAATTTGTAGTTTTTAATTTACAAATCTTATGAGAATTTCAATATTTTAATTTTTTAATTAAAAAAAAATTTAGTATTTATTAATTTTTCCTAATCCACAAGTCTTTTTAACTTTTCTCATAGTTACTGTCGCATCATTTTCAATTTTTTCCATACACTATAGTTAATGATGGAATTGTTAAGTTATTTTTATAAAAATCTAAAAATAATAATTTGTATATTAAAAAAATATTTAAAATAAATATAAATTTTTATTAAAAACTAACAGGTTGCAATTGCGGTAAAAAAAATACACAGTAAAAAATAATTTGTATATTAAAAATCTAAAACAAATATAAATTTTTATTAAAAAATAATAGGTTGCAATTGCGAAAAAAATAGAAAAAAAAATGCACTGTGTATATCATTAAAATCTAAAAAAAATAATTTTTATATTAAAAAAATATCTAAAACAAATATAAAGCCTTATTAAAAAATAACAAGTTGCAATTGTGAAAAAAAAAGAGAAAAAAAATTACACCGTGAATTTCATTGAAATCTAAAAAAAATAATTTCTATATTAAAAAAATATCAAAAACAAATAGAAATTTTTATTAAAAAATAACATGTTACAATTGTGGGGAAAAAAAAAGAGAGAAAAAAAAATTACATTGTAAAAAATAATTTTTATATTAAAAAAATATCTAAAATAAATATAAATTTTTATTAAAAAATAACATGTTGCAATTGTGAAAAAAAAAACACTGTGTATTTCATTAATAATGCTAAAAAAATATGACAAGTATTTGTGTAAAAACTTGTCACGTGTCCACTCTCAAATTATCAAGTGAATATAGATGAAACTAAAAAATTCAGTTTTAATGGCTAACAAATATTAGAAATTGGACCATTGAAACCTAATAACTATTAATTAATAGAATTCAACAATTGAAAGGTTTCAAACCACATCTCTCTGTCTTCTCAAATGTTCGTTTGTTTTGGTTCATGCATTCATTCTAATATTGATAGAGAATTGGACGTGTGGAAGAGTGAGAGACATTAAAATTATATATTGAGTGCTTGTTTGACAATAACTTTTTTAGTTGGCCTTTTGACTTTTTTAGCTTGAGACTTTTTTAGTCGTTTGGTATTCTTATTTGGTTTTTTTGGCTTTTTGGCTTTGGAATGGTGTATTTTTTTTTGTCTTTTTACTTATTTTGTCATTTTGTGATTTTTTTGACTTTTTTTTGTTCTTTTTTGATTTTTTAGCCCAATGAGTTTACCAAACGATGTAATTGTTATGATGAAAAATAAAAGCTATCTTCCCTTTCTATGACAATTTATCTGGTTATACCTCTAATTAAAATATCTGATGTGCTTTTACATTATCATTGAACGTTGCTTTCATTTTTTTTGATACTTTATCTTACAATTGTCTGTATTTTGTATTATGAAATTTATTACGTCTGTATTTGCTAAAGCTATTATATGAACCTAATGCAATAAGTGCAAACTATTTCAATATTATTCTCGGGATTAAAAGTACAAAAAATATACAAAAAAAAATATATGAATAGACAAAATTTTATAAAATTTATTTGTGAGTCTCACTTTTTGAAAATCCTATAATTCATTTATTTTTTGTATTATATTTTATGTTTAGTTTTTGTACTTTTTTTTATATAGTTTTCTTTATTTTCTTTTAAAGTTTATTTTTAAAAATTAATAAATAAATAAATAAATAAATGATTTTCTATTTCAAATAATTTCATTTTTGTTTTTATTTTTTATTTTTTCTTAAAATAGTTTTAGTTTTGGGCAATTACTTACTTTTTTTTTTTCTTCTATATATTGTAATTTTGTACATTTTAAGTGTATGCTGTTTTCATTAATACACTCAGAGATGTACTATGAAAGAAGTTTCATACGAAAATCAAGTAAGAAGAAGAAAAATAAATAAAACAATACGATGAATGTGGAGTAAAAATCAGATATCAAAATTCCCAAAGTAAGCAAGTAAACAAATAAACAAGTAGAATAGAATGTTTAACAATAGACATTTGAAAATTTGTAACAAAATTTTGTAACTTTTCTTTTTTTTAAGAAAATTCTATTTGGTACTAGCTAAATAAAATATTAAAATTTTTTTTTTGGTTTTTTTTTTTTTTTGTAAAAATTTGAAATTAAAACTATAGTAAATTTATGTAAGCATAATTGCTAACCACATTTTTTTAATTAATGTATAATATTTATATTGACTACATTTCCTTAATTAGTTATAAATTTTACCCGTACATTATTTTTAAATTTTGAATAAAAGCAAATATAAAATAATTGATTGAAAATATGTTGCATTTGTCATATTTTTTTTGTATGCAAAAAAATAAAAATAAAAATAAAAATAAAAATCACAATTTACACACACATACACACAAACACACACACAAATATATATATATATATATATATATAATTATAAACACAACCCGTGCATAGTACGGGTAGAACACTAGTTTTAAAATTAAAACAAAACAACATCATTTAGAGGATGTGATTTAAAAAAATTAATCAGAGCTTCTAAAATTGTGGTATTTTAATTTTAAACCCGAGTTATAAAATAATGTATTTTATTAACTTGTGTTAATATAGTAAAAAGAATAACATGATTATAGTAGAGAAAATCATTGTGAAAAACTCTTATCTATCCTCCTCTTGCTCGAAAGAACTGCCCTCCTTAGTAATTCAGCTGTAGAACACAGACAGAACAGATGGCACCCTGTTATCCTGCACAGAAGAAAAAGGCTCCGGCGGTGGTTCTTCCACCCGGGGGTTCTCCGACGAACAAGTCAGTCTCTCTTAAAGATAATTCAAGTGCTTAAATTATTGCTCAAGGCTTAAAAATTGCGTACCTTAGACCCGCCGGGGGTGCCCTTATTTTATAGTTTTACTCCATCCCCGTCCCACTAGAAGTCTCACTTCCATGGACTCTAATTCCGGATTTACCTTGGACTCTTCAAGAGATAAGGATAGACTCCCTAAGAGTATTACCTGTATCCATCTTGTAGTCTTTCTTCATTCTAGGACTCCTGTCCCTTATCCGTTTATCCCGTATTCCTGTATTCTCGCAGATAACCTCGGCCTTGCCGAAATCATCCTGGTATCTAGACCAGGACACGTGACATCTCGGCTGACACTTCGGTGTCACCTCGGCCACGTGTTGGTACTCAGAAAATATATCCCCATAATATATATAATTATAAACACAACCCGTGCATAGTACGGGTAGAACACTAGTTTTAAAATTAAAACAAAACAACATCATTTAGAGGATGTGATTTAAAAAAATTAATCAGAGCTTCTAAAATTGTGGTATTTTAATTTTAAACCCGAGTTATAAAATAATGTATTTTATTAACTTGTGTTAATATAGTAAAAAGAATAACATGATTATAGTAGAGAAAATCATTCTGAAAAACTCTTATCTATCCTCCTCTTGCTCGACTTCAAAGAGCTTCTAAATACATGCAATAAATTTCTCTTTACACTTTTTGTATAGAGATTTGTAGATGGGAATAAAAATGGAAGGAAAAAATGACAAAGAATTAATTTATATTTTTATTACTTTTTTCTTCATATTTCATTTTACTTCACACATCGTTACACAATTTATAATCCAAATACAACCATACAAATTCAAGATCTAAAACACTATTTTTGGTTTTTTTTGTGTGTTTTTGGATAATCAAGAACCAATCATAGGCGGTGCATAAGTAGGGCCCTTTGGATATCAAATAAAATAAGATATCAGAACTTCAAACTAAAATTTTCTAAATAAAACCTAAGCGACTTACCATTCGAATTGACCTCAAGGCAAAACACAAAGGTTATGCTATTTTATGAATAAGTTTTAGTTCCACATTACCCATTTTAGTTTGGGGAAATTACTATTAAGTGGTAATTCTATCAAACTATTACATATTCATGAAAAAAATTATGATTTTAATTATTAATATTTATAAAATTTACCATTTATTGTAATTATTTTTCTAAACACCAACTGTACTGAAATTTCCCTTTTAGCTTTTAGGATCAATTTCCATTAAACATAGAATAGTCTCTTCCATCCTCCACCGACAGTGGCCTCCATAATTATATGTTCTTAACAAAAACAACCGCCTCAAGCTTTAGGCAAAGCATTGATGCTTATTTTGTCACTTTCAAAAAAATTGTTAGGCATTGATGTCTCCAATTCTGCAATTTACTTTTTGAAAGGTAAAAACCCAAATTAATTCTGTTTTTGATTGGGTATTTTAATCCCAATTGGAAAATTAGTTTGTATTTCTTTTTCTTTTTTTCAATTTTGCTACAATTTACAAACCTAATTTACTATAGTGTTTGTATCAATTACTAACATATGTGTGGGACTTGCACACATGGACATATTTGAGCAGTTGATAAATTAGTTTGTATCTCTCTCTATATATTTATTTTAATAAGGGGAGATTGTGATAAGAGGATATTTACAATTATCAAAAAAAAAAATTAAACTGAATAATTAATTAGGTAAGAAAGTGCAATATACATAGTTCTAAGCTTAACACCATAACCACTATATCAAAACAAGAAGGAAAGGGTCTCACAAAGAAGAAGAAATAAACAATTAAACAAAATCTCTAATAAAAAAATAATTAATTAATTAATTTTATATTTAACAATAATTGACTCTTGACATTTCAGTTGAGAGTGGGTTTTCCCTCAACATTGGTAGCAGAAGCAAGAGCGTGTTTGGATGTTATTTAATGGGATCAGAAATGATACAGGCCCCCATAAACACTCCACCCCCATGAACCCCACGCATACGTGTCAGAGAGATAGAAAAAAAAAAAAAAAAAAAAATACACATGACCAATCACAGTCATTTGAGGGTCATGGGAATTTCCCAAAATGGGAGTCCCGAGTATTTTCCTTACAATTAAGCCAGCGGATGAGCTGGTTGAACTTGTAAATAACTTTATTACTTAATTGTCCTATTTTCTGAGTTCTAAATTTTTTTTTTTTGAAAAGATGAGAGTGGCCATGAGTTGCTAAGTGAGCTAGTCCAGTTAAAAAAAAAAAAAAGGTTCCGTATACATACTTTAGAAGTCTAACCACAATGGTTTATATCAATTTTTATTTATTTTTAATATTTTTTTTCATACCAAAAAATTACAAAGATTCATAATCAATGTTATTTCAGTTCATAACCAAATGCTACAAAGTCCCATAATTAAAACTAATTTAGTTCATAACAACACATAGCATATTATAAAATCTCAATATCATTTCAGCTCATAATCAATTATACCTTAAAGTCTCAAAACTAATTTCATAATTTTTTAAAAATAAACTTCACCACTCCAAAATCTCATGATATGGTATACAATTTTGAAGTTAATAACATCAACAATGAGGTCAATTATCATTTGATTTTTAATTTCATATGCAAGACGAGAGAGAGAGAGAGAGAGAGAGAGAGAGAGAGAGAGAGAGAGAGAGAGAGAGAGAGAATTTTCAACAAACGGAGGAGTTGATGTTCTTTCAGATATTCATAGTCCTGTCAATGTTTCCCAAGAAAAATTTCTAATACTCTGCCTATTTTATTAGTTAGAAGTACAAAATAAAGGACTTAACTGCTCCCTTACCTAGGGTTAATTTGTGAATTAATTTTTTAAATAATTTTTTAATTTTGTATGAAAAAAAACATAAAAAAATAGAGAGAAGAATTAATTTTTTTTATTGACTTTTTAACTAAATTAATTATATCCCTAAATAGGCCCTAATATTTGGGTTAGAAGGTGTTGTTAACCTATTGTTGGTTCATTACATTCATTTTAATGATTTAAATTTGGGACATTTATGCACAAATTTTAATTTATGAACTATATTTCATTAAGTTCTAATTAAGATTTTTTAGACCTTCAAATCCCATTAAATTTTTAATAGTCGGAATTGCCTTTCAAATAATGTTTGTTCATCATTTATGACTATTTATAAAAGAATATGATGATTTGACATTTATTTTGATTTTTAAAAATTTTAAAACACAAACTTTCAAATTGAAAAAATTAAAAAAAAAATTATGTGCAAAAAAAAAAAAATTTGAAAAAATAAAAAAAATTGAATTATTTTTTTGCGCAAAATTGAAAATTTTGTGTTTATAAAATAACATAATAATGGAACATTGATGTGCAAAACTAAAAAAAAAAAAACCTTTAAAAATGAAAAATTTGATAATATTCTCAATTTTAAAATTGAAAAAAGTTGATAATGTTCTCACTTTTACTGGATAGTTGAATTAAACTAATAAGTAGAAAAGTAAAAATGTTTAGGGCAAACTTCACTTTACCTTCCTATAATTTGAGCCATGTGCGGATTATCCCCTAACATTCAAATATCACCACATAATTCTCTTGTGGTTGGTGGACTAAAACGCACTATTCACTTTTCCATCCAAGTTAACGCGCTGTGTAGTTCAAACGCCCATATAGAGAGTAAGTTACATTTTAAGACTAAAATACCCCTATAACATCTTTAAATTTGCAAAGGCATGCCATGTGTCTTCCTCTTTCTCTTTCTAAAATTACAACCCAAAACAAAAATCTAAATTAATTTAAACAACATAATTTCTATAAAGAATTAATGTGTATATATGTATATATATAATCTGTAGCTATATATATGTATATATTCAAAGTACCCACAAAAGCAACAAAAATCAACAACGATTTCAAGTCCTCACCTAGATTCATCGGTTGGGATACGGTTCCAGTATCTCCGATCATCAATTCCAGTAAAGAAAAAGAAAAGGAAGCAAGATTGGGGGATCTGATTTGAAAGGAAAAACAAAATTGGTAATACCCCATTTGAAATTTGATACAAGTAGTGAAGCATAATTCAAGTGGAAAGGAGAAACCTACTTATCTGAAGACAACAAACATAAATTTAGCATATATATATATATATAAGCAAGTGAAGTGGTCAGAAATTCATTTTTACTCGCTAGCCACGTTTAGAGTCAAGTGGAAGAGACTCAGCTATAGAATCACAAACCCTAAATAACAAAGAACAAGCTAACCTATATACAGCCCAAAATCCACGAATTTGACAATCAGACCATACAACGTACATTTATATTGAAATATACCCAGAAACTTAACCCAAAAATTCCATGAATTTCACAATCACAAAATAAAGCATACACAGAATCACCAGAGCTCAAAAGACTCAAATTTGGAACCATTTTGGGATATAATCATGAGAAAATAAATGAAGTAAAGAACCAAACCAGATTATTCTTCAGCACATAGAAATTTTTACACAATCACATAGATGAAGCTAACAATTCGAGAAGAGAGAGAAGAGATCAGTAAGAATGCTAAGAACAAGTCCTCGCCTAAATGGAGTATAACACTTCTGGGTATGATGAAGAAGAAGAGAAGGAAGAGAGAGAGAGAGAGAGAAAAGGGTATAACTGTCAATTTACAACTTCTGTTAACAGAAGTTAATGTGCGTTTTAGTCCACCAACCACAAGGGGGTTGTGTGGTGATATTCGAATATCAGGGGGGTAATTCGCACATGCCCAAACTATAGGAGGTAATGTGAAGTTTGCCCAAATGTTTAATCTCATACTCTGTTGTTTTTTATCAGTTAGCGAAACAAATATTTGGAACATTACTATGCAAAATTAATAATGTTCTTAGTTTTAAAAATTGAGAAAAACTGATGATATTCTCAGTTTTACTAAATAGGACTTATTGATTTAAAAAATCTTAGATAGGACCTGAGGTACCATAATATTTGTAAATAGGACTTTTAGGTAATTAACTACTTAAATTTTTTATTTATTTAAGTCCCATTAAGAAGATTATTCTTATAAAAAATCAAATTGATTAGATATTAGTAACCATATAATCATATAATAACATTATGCCAAAAAATGGACAAGTATAATTTTAAGAATAGATGGCCTTTTTTTGTTTGGCGGGTATGATTTGGTGATATGATCATGTAGATATAAATATTTGATTAATTTGATTTTTTGTATAGATAATTTTCACGTCAAACCTTGTAGAATGATCAATTCAATTTATCTAGATGGGCCAAAATAGACTCAAAATAGTAAAATTGCAACGTTTAATCAATTTCTATAGATGAAAGAGAAGCTTTATTCAAAAATAAGTATTTTTAATTTTTTTTTCAATGCATCCTCTAAAAATATTTTCAATAGACTCTTTATCTTTATGTTTTAATTACAATAGTTATCTTTTAAAAAATAAAAATTAAAAACTCTAACAAGTGGTTATTGTATATAAATATTTGATTAACTTAATTTTTTTCCTAAATAATTTTCACGTCGAACCTTATAGAATGAACAATTCAATTTATCTGGATGGGTCTAAAGTAGACTCAAGATAGTAAAAATGCACCGTTCAATCAATTTCCATAGACCAACGAGAAGCTTTATTAAAAAATAAGTATTTTTATTTGTTTTTTCAATGCATCCTCTAAAAAGATTTTCAATACTCTATATCTTTATGTTTTAATTAATATAGTAGTTTTTAAAAAAAATAAAATAAAATAAAAACTCCAACAAGTGGTATGTATCTCTTTATTTTAGGGAATGTACAAATAACTCAATATGTTTGTGAAGTGAGGAACCAAGGCTTTTCTTAAAATACAGAATTCATATTTCAACTAAAATTTGAAGAAAACATTACAAGTGTTGTTAGAAATATTCTATCAATGCTTCCTATTTTAGTTAATCGCTTTTAATAATTATATATATATATATATATATATATATGAGAGCTGGCTTTCTCTCATGCTGGGATTTGAACATAAGAGAGTTTAAGAGATTTATAGGGCCCACCATAGAGAGTTTAAGAGACTTATAGGGCCCACCATAGGTCTGTAGATTCGAACTGTTCATTTTGTAGGGTTCTCAATGTATATTATTCGTGAACAAAATTATTCTGATCAAATAATCATAACTTTTCATTTTATCGCATTAGTTCTAAAAAAATGGATGGTCTATTTCAAATATATATTTGTGGTTCATTTTTTCGGAGACAAATGCGATAAAATGAAAAAGTTACGATTATTGGATTGAACTAATTTTTTCTTTTTTATGAATAATATGCATTGAGGGTCCAACAAAATTAACGGTTCAGATTTTAAAACGGGACCTATGGTGGGCCATATAAGTTCCTCAAGTTCTCCCACGTTAAGATCTTAATATGAGAGAAGTCGAACCCTATATATACACACTACAAGAAATTGCACTTTTGGCGACTACTTTTGGCGACAACGTCAATTTTTCATAGCCAAAAGTATATTTTGGCGACACAGTGATCAATTTCGTTGGGAAAAGTAGACCTTTACCAACGCAATTTACTGTCGTCGCTAAAAAAGCATAACATTGATTAGATGCCAAAAATATTGGTTGGCGCCAAAATTTCATAAATTTTAGCTACGAGGCTTATTTTTTAGCAACGCAATAAGCGTTGCTATTAATGTGCTTACTTTTGGCGACGACAAGTGGGCATGGGCAAAGAGTTAAACATTTAGCGACGATAATACTATTCGTCGGTAAAAGTTTTGGTAGTGAAATGAGGTGATTTAGTTATTTGTATTTTTATTATAATTTTTCAAAAAAATTTAAATATTCTAATTATTGAATTGTGAAATTAAAGTGATCATCGAATTAGATCACAAAATGAACCTATCAAACACAAAAATACTCTTAGGTTTAGATGGCTAATTTGAGATAATCTAAACTTTTTCAAAGAATCTGGTTAAATTATCAATTTCAATATGTTTGGTTTTATTTTCAGAAACTTATTTTAGAATTTTTTTCCCTAAAGAACTAAAAAAAAAAAAATTGGTGAAAAAATAAAAAAAATACTTATTATTTTTGTATAATTTTATTTTTTAGGAGGTCATAAATAATTTTTAAAATTTTGAAAATATAATTTTGATTTTTAGTGTTCAAATTAGTTTAATTTTTTTATTTATTTACAACATTCATTCCAATTTTAATAGTCTTGACATTTTATGATTGTTATAATTGAAAAGATAAAGCTGAGGAAAACATTAAAACCAAAATCCCTAAAATTTTGGCGCCAACACTCCTCTGATCATGGACGGGTTCCCTCCTTATTCCCTGCTGGTTTGGGTTCCCTTATTCTTCTCTCAGTTCTTAGGGTTTTTGAAGCAAATCAATTTCAAAGAAAACTGAAGGTAGTACTCTCTCTCTCTCTCTCTCTCTCTCTCTCTCTCTCTCTGTGGATCGATCGATTTATTATATAAATATATATTGATTATAGTTGCTGTTTATTTTGATATGAAGGATCAAAGTCTATTTATTGATCTCAAGTCCCATAGAGAGAAGAAAGAGATTCCACACCTCTTTGTTTTTTGTGATCAAATTATAATAAAGAGCATTGCGACAACACAAGCAAACCCCAAAAAAATCCTGGATTTCTCGATTCAAATTCCAGGGTCTTCGAACCTTTCGAAGATCATCGCTTAGCACCGCCACTATTAAGGTACAAACTGATCAACAAAATCGATTGGTTTCCTCGAATTGATTGATTTTTTTGATATTTTTCTCTGCATATATGCTTCATATGATTTCTATTTTGTTTTTTTGTTTTTTTTCCTTTTTAAGTATTTTTTCCGTTTGTTTTTTGCTTTTAGGAGTGATTGTTTTGATCATTGTTGTTGTTTATCTACATATTCAATATCTGCCTATGATTATGGTTGTGCTATTTGATTTTAGCTGTGAAATTAAAAAATTGTAATTTATTGGAAGGCCATTAGATTTTTTATTTTGATTTTTTTACTTCTATATTTATTTATTTTTTAATTTTTGTAATTATGTAAGATATATTAACCTGTATTTTTTAAATATGCATCAATTAGAAGTTTAATGACTCGAAAAAAAAAATTGAAAATTGAAAATAATATATGATTGAGAAAATATGAAATAATAATTTTTTATACATATGAATAAATAAGTAATGTAAATTGTGGGAAAAAAAATAAATCCATTTATTTCAACTTTAAAAAAAAAATTCAAATAATAAATACATTACTTAGAATAATAAATTTTACGCTGTTTATATAGTGTGGAATAAGTCTTATATTAAATTATTAGAATTTTTAGAGAAATTGTTTATTTTTGACTATTGTACTGCAGACATGAGGAGAGATGTGCAGGAGATATTCAAGATGACTCCTCATGACAAACAAGTTATGATGTTTTCTGCAACACTCAGCAAGGAAATCCGTCCTATTTGCAAGAAATTTATGCAAGATGTAATGTCCCATGACCAGTTCTACTTGAATTTAGAAGAGTCCTTTTCCATAAATGTCAGCTTTCTGCTGGCGATAAATAGTTAGGAATGCAGTGGTTGCAGGCTTGCAGCCTTCTATGCTTTCAGTTTTGCATTTTGTTTATGCCCATTATTCAATATTCAGTTTGATAATCGGTTGCTCTTGTCATGCTAAGAGGGATGGATATGCAGCAGCTTATCACTGGAAAAATTTGTGATTCCAATGTATAAATTTTTAGTTTGAGTGGACATGGTCGTCCCTAGGTCTCTATGAAACACATCTCGTCTAAGTAAATGTTGTCCATACAAAAATGTAATCTATGCTTTCATAAACTAGGAAGAAGGAAAGTGTTAGTTCAGCAATAGTTGAAGACTGCCCTTGATCTGACTTGGTTGGCATGAGTTAAGATTACCAAAGACACAGTTCTTGGTTGAGCTCGTAATCTCTTGGCTTTGAAGCTTCAATCTTAGAGGTGTCTTCTAAACCTTATTATTTAGGATTTGAGGGGCTGCAAAAATCCTCATTCAATAAAACAATTCACTTTGATTATTGTGCTTTTAGATACCAAGTAGCACGAACACGAATATGTGACAAGACATGATAATTTTTAAAAAATCAGGACATGATAGATGGAGGGCACACACAAAATATATAGTAAAAATATATATATATAATAAAAAAAAACAAATTTTTTTATTTATAAAGATGAATGATTAATAGATATAAATTTATATTATTTTTCTTTTATCATTGAATGGAAAGTTATTTTGTTTATACTTGTAGTATGTTTCATGTGTGTATAAGTGATGGATATGTGTGATTGTCCAAAGAGTGTCTGGAACTAAATTTTTTTCCAAAAATAATAGGACCCATTTGCATGTGTTCAATGTGTTGAGAAGTGTCCAACGAGTGTACTTTTGTATTGAACGAAAAATAACATCTCATTACCAAATCCTCAATTTTTCGGTTGCTTTTATTTCTTCATGGCATACCTTTGCATACATGATGCACCGATGCCTTCTATTTTTCTTGGATAGTAATGTAAACTAAATGTTCTTGAAGGAAAAATAACATGATTTCTTACATTTGAATATAATTCCTATAGATCAATGTGTTTGCTTAACTGTATATTCATCATTCAAAAAATTTGATATTTGAAGAAACATTTTATTTAAATTGGTGCATTGAAGTGATTAGACTCTGTCCCCTAAATAGTGCTTTCGTTTTGATGGACGTTAGATCTTGGGAAACATGAAGAAAGATCCAGTGTCGTTGATCCAGTGTCGTTGATCCAGTGTAATTTATATGCAAAATTGGGCCGAGCTGGGTCGTTATGGGCCTCAGTGCGAAGGGCTGAGTAAAAAGGCCATAAAGTTACTCTGGTCTTGAAGAGGCTTAAAGTTAGTCCGGTCCGAGTGAGGGGTAATGTTAGACCGGTTGAGGGATGCTTTGTAGTCAGATCGGTTTAAAGATGCTTAGAACTTATACCGGTTACGGTGCATTATGGTTAGTTCGGTCTAAAACCTTGCTAGAAGTTAGCTCCGTTTGAGTTTACCACGGTTTATACAGGAGAAACAGAGGTAAGGGCATTGAAGGAAGAACCGAACTAACGATAGTTCGGTCTACACTATGGCCCGGCATGGCCATGCTTACTTCGGTCATATGGTAGTCCGGCCATAGTAAAACCATCTCACTTGGTTTAAGCAGTGAGGGGGGTGTTGAAGGATAAGTATTATCCTTCAGGAGTATGAATCCTAGGAGGACTCTACATGGAAGAGTAAAAGTCCTACTAGGATTGTGCCACGCGAAACCTATAAAAGCTCACAAACATCACCTATGGAGAGGTAACGCAACTTTGATTTCCGAATACACAGAGCTTTTGCCTATTTGTCTAGTTTGCTGACTTAGGCATCGGAGAGGTTTCCGGCACACACCCGCCGGCTAGCTCACGTTTGTGTTTTCAGGTGATAAAACAACGACGTACGGAGGAGCACAGACTTGATCAATAGGATTATACGAGAAGGTTTATTTCTTTCCCGTACAATTGGTGCCGTCTGTGGGAATTCAGACAAGAACAAACCTCTTGATCAAGCTTTTCCTCTTGAGAATCAATGGCGCACAACGAAGAATTACCACAGTCCGCCATTGACGGACAAACTCCAGAAGGGGGTGCGAGGCGCGAAGGTCTACCCTTGATCCCTTCTATGGTGGACTTGGAGCCATAACGACAGAATCCCAGAAGAGATACAAGAGGGAGAAGGTGGACTAATAGCCCCCATCACTCTCGTTCGCAAAGTCCAGAGAGACAAAGGCGAAGGACTGATCCTCAGGCTTTGGAGGATCGCGTCAAGGAGCAAGACGAGTTGATACGTCGGATGGCGGCGGACATGGAATCTCTAAAGCGCCAGGTGAAGGGAAAAAGAGTGGCGACAGGAGAGGGGCGCACAAACAAGACACCCCCTCGCCACTCGGAAGGTCGTAGTAGGAATACCACACCCTCTCAAGCAGAGAGTAGAAGCCTCAGGACAGACGATACACAATCTAGATCTTTCAGAACTCGTCACTCTAGGTCTGAGAGGACGAGATCTGAGAGGTCATACATTGAGGGAAGCACGTATTGGCCCTCACATACTCACCAAACAAGATCCAGGCAGACGGAGTTGCCCAGATCATTCGACTTACGAACCGTGCTCGAAGAGAAGGCACGATGGAAGGAGGACGCCAGGGCACGCGATCCACACAGAGTCTCTGCCTTACAGCGGTTGGCTCCTCGGACGCATGGAAGCGTCGAGGTTGGAATGCCAATACTGCGCCCTGCCTACGAACCAACGGACAAGGCAGTAGCGAGGCTGCAGACCTCACCGTTTGTTCTGGCAATTGAAAATGCGCCCCTACCATCAGGCTTCCTTCAGCCCAAATTCACTACATATGAGGGAAAGACGGACCCCTACTCACACTTGAGCCACTTTTGCCAGGTCATGGCGGTATACCGGCGAAACGAGGCTTTAATGTGCATCATCTTCCCATCTAGCCTTGGCGACCTAGGCTTGACTTGGTTCGAAAAACTTCCAGAAGGCAGCATAGCCTCTTGGGCGCAATTCGCGGAAGCGTTCGTAACAAGGTTCCGAACGAACACTAAAACCCCGGTGGAGATCGACCAGTTACTTTCCATCGATATGGGCGACAAGGAGGCCTTAAGATCCTACAACAGTCGTTACTGGGAGACCTTCAACCAGATTGGGGATTGCCCCACCAATCTCACCATTGCCCAATACAAAAGAGGCCTTCCAGTCGGGAACAGACTAAGGGACTCAATCACCATGACACCACCCCTTACATGGAAGCCTTGATGGAAAGAGTGCATCAGCACATCAGGGTGGAGGAGGATGGCGCACGTGCTAAAACAAAATCTTGCACGACCGCAGTACCAGAGAAAAAGGCCTCAGCAAAGGTCAACACGGTAGATCGTCCGAGCAGAAATGGACGTGGCAGACGAGACAACGGCGAAGACCAGGATAAAAGATGGTTGAGAGTCCGCACTGCCATAACCACGGTCTTCAAGACACCGATCTATCGAATTCTAAGTGAAATATGGGATGAGCCTTTCGTCAAATGGCCAACCAAGCTTGTGGAAGCTCAGAAGGACTATGACGAAAGATCACGGTGCACCTTCCACAAAGAAAAGGGGCACCGCACTGAAAATTGCATGCCATTGAGACAACACCTGGAGGAGTTGGTGGCAGCAGGTCACCTGGATAAATACATTGAAGGAGGGGCGCAACCAGCCCCCCAGGACCATAATAACCCCAACGGAATGCCAATCGACGCCCCACCTCAAGGCGTTATTAATGTGATACATGGAGTTTTCGAACGTGAGCGTGTATGCAAGCTCAGAGGATCAATCAAAAAGGCTGAGCATTTAAGAGAGGTACTAAGTGCCCAACCTGCCATCAAGAAGGGAAAGACAGAGGCCACGAATGTCATGTCTTTTTCGGATAAAGACTTGGTAAGGATATATTGCCCTCACAATGATGCCTTGGTTGTCACTCTCCGAGTCAAGGATTTTGACATCAAGCGGATTTTGATAGACCAAGGCAGTTCATGTGAAATAATGTACTACGACACCTTTAAACAGTTGAAGTTACAAGATAAAGACTTGGCACCTGCCGTATCTCCCCTGATTGGATTCAACTCCATGCCAGAATGGCATGTCGGCAAAATAATCCTCCCAGTCAAGGCAGGAAGCGTGACGAAACAAGTGGAGTTCTGGGTATTAAAAGTCCCCTCCACTTATAACATCATCTTGGGCAGAACATGGCTGCATGCCATGCGATCGGTGGCGTCATCCTACCACCAAGTAATGCGGTTCCCCAACGACACCGGTGTAATTGAAGAGGTCTATGGAGATCAGATTATGTCCAAGCAATGCTTTGTCACGGTGAATGGCAGCCGCGCTGCCAAAGGATACATTCATTCGGTAGAAGAACCTGAGAGCAATGAACTGTTCGCAGATGTCGGCAAAGCAGCTAATTAGAAAGCGGTGGAAGACTTGGTAGAGGTAAGAATAGATGAAAAGAATCCGGATAAGTTCTTTTTGCTCGGTTCGTCGTTGTCCAGCACTGAGAGATTAGAGGTCTTGGAATTTTTGACCTCTAACATCGAAGTGTTCACCTGGACACCATACGACATGCCAGGCATTGATCCCAACTTCATCTGTCACCAACTCAATGTCCACCCATCTGCCAGACCAATCATTCAGCACATACGTAGATCGGCACTCCACCATGCCGAGATTGTAGCGGAAGAAGTAGGAAACCTGCTGGAGGCAAGAGCAATCAATAGATCTCCAACACAGTCGTAGTGCCGAAAAAGAACGGCAAGTGGCGTGTCTGCATCGACTACAAAACAGTCAACAAGGCATGTCCAAAAGACAGCTTTCCTCTACCACGGATAGATCAACTGGTAGACTTAACGGCGGGGCACAACCGACTTAGCTTTCTGGATGCATACAGAGGCTACCACCAAATCGCCATGCATGAACCAGATTAGGAAGTCATATCCTTTACAACTCCAAGAGGACTGTATTGCTACAAGGTCATGCCCTTTGGCCTAAAGAACGCTGGGGAGACATTCCAACGGATGGTCACCAAGATGTTCGAACCATTGTTAGGCAGAACAATGGAGGCTTACATCGACGACATGGTGGTCAAAAGCAAGGATGAGAACGACCATCTCAAGGACCTAAGTGAGATGTTTGAGATCCTGAAGAAGCACAAATTGCGCCTCAATGCGTCCAAGTGTGCGTTCAGAGTAGAATCTGGCAAATTCCTAGGTTTCCTAGTGACCAACCGGGGTATCGAAGCAGACCCCTCCCATATTAAAGCAATCCAGGATTTGGAAAGACCAAACTCAGTAAAAGAAGTGCAGCATCTCACCGGCATGGCAGCTGCGCTCAGTCGGTTCATAAGCCGATCGTCGGACAGACTACGACCATTCTTCCATGCACTAAAATCCAAGTTTGAGTGGGACGAAGAATGCGACCGCGCTCTGGAAAGCTTAAAAGAATACATGTCTTCTCCACTACTACTTGTTACCCCAGTACTTGGAGAAGAACTCTTCCTGTACCTGGCAGTCTCTCAGCATGCAATTAGCGCAGTGTTGGTCCGTGCAGAAGGAATCCAACATCTGCCCATCTTTTATGTCAGCAAAACTTTGCTGAGCGCTGAAACAAGGTACTTGCCATTGGAAAAACTGGCATTAGCCTTGATGATGGCCTCAAAGGAAGTTGTTGCACTTTCACGCCCACACCATAGTCGTCCTCACAGCTTTCCCATTAAAAGCTTTGTTTGAAAGGGCGAACTTTTCTGGGCGAATCTTGAAGTGGGCAGTAGAGTTGGGACAATATGACATCAAGTTCCAACCCAGGACCGCGATAAAGGCTCAAGCTTTGGCTGATTTTTTCGCAGAATTCACACCAAGAAGTCATCATATCTGCCCAGTTGACCTGACTGAAACAACCGAACTAGGAATGGAGGTTGACGTCGGAATAGCGTAACTCCTGGTGCAGGATATTCAGTCAGACCCCAAGGCAGACCAAAGCAAAGTTAGGAAGGAAGAAGCAAACCATGCTACACCAAGTCTAGACTCACCAACAAATAAGGACTTGGTACAATCAGATAGCAAGGGGCAGACAGCAAGTATGAACCTTGAAGAAAACACCAGCAACATGGAAGATCTCAAGGCGTCATCTGATCCCTCCACTTGTTAGAAGTTGTTCGTTGGAGAGATGTGGAAGCTCTTCGTGGATGGAGCATCCAACCGGTATGGAGCAGGGCTTGGCATAGTCCTCATCTCTCCAGACGGCCTAGTGGTGGAGCAAGCAATCAACCTTGGCTTCCCAGCATCAAACAGGGAAGCATAGTATGAAGCGCTTCTTGCAGGCCTCAAATCAGCATTCTACATGAGAGCCATCGAGCTAATGGTTTACAGCGACTCACAATTAGTGGTAAACCAAATATCTGGCTACTACGAAGCAAAGGATGACAAGATGGCTAAATACCAAGAGTTAGTCAGAGCAGAGATCAAGAAATTTGAAGTGGTGAGGATAGAACAAATCGGCAGGGAAGAAAACAGCAGAGCAGACGAACTAGCAGGCTTTGCCTCAATGGCAGATACCTCTATCCCTCATCCATTACTGATCGACTACTTACCTAGACCAAGCATTGAAGACCCCGAAGCAGAAGATGTATGTTGCGCGGAGCTAGGCCTTTCTTGGATGGATCCCATCATCCTGTTCTTAAAAGATGACATCCTACCAGAAGAGAAGAAAGAGGCCAACAGAATAAGAGCGAAGTCGCAGCGATTTTGGCTCTCCCCATCCTTAGCATTATACAAAAAGTCGTTCTCAGGACCCTACCTAAAGTGTGTTCATCCTAACAAAGTGGAAACATTCTTATTCGAGATACACGAGGGCATATGCGGAAGCCATCAAGGAGGAAGATCACTAGCATACAGAGCAATTTCGCAAGGATATTGGTGGCCATACATGCAAGCGGATTCAGAAAAGTATGTCAAAAAGTGCGAGAAGTGCCAGAAGTTCGCACACCAAATACACCAACCTGCCAGAGAACTACTACCATTAACAAGCCCATGGCCCTTTGCAATGTGGGGCTTGGACATAGTAGGGCCACTTCCAACAGCACCAGGCAATAGAAAGTTCTTTCTTGCAGTAACCGACTACTTCACAAAGTGGGTGGAAGCAGAAGCCTTGGCGTCAATCAAGGAAAAAGACGTAAAGAAGTTTGTCTGGCAGAATATCATCACTCGATTTGGCATGCCAAAGGCACTAATATCAGACAACGGCACTCAGTTCGACGGCAGAATCTTCAGAGGCTTTTGTGAAGAGTACAAAATAGAGTTCTACAATTCTACACCGGTATATCCCCAAGCAAATGGACAGGTAGAAGCATCAAACAAAGTAGTCTTGGATGGATTAAAGAAAAGGTTAGAGAAAGAAAAAGGCAAGTGGGCAGAAGAGCTCCCTCATATTTTATGGGCTTACCGCACCACACCGCGGCGATCAACAGGCGAAACACCATTCTCCTTAGCCTATGGTATGGAGGCAGTAATCCCACTGGAAGTTGGCCTCCCCACAATTCGAAGTGAGAATTTTGATCCAGACTTGAATGGCGAAGCCATAACATTGGAGCTCGACCTTGCGGAGAAAAGAAGAGAAAGAGCACTGGTTCACATTGCCTCGTACCAACAAGAGTTATCCAAGAAATACAACAAAACAGTGCATCCAAGATAATTCAAGATCGGAGATTGGGTACTGCGCAAAGTGATGGGAAACACCTTGGTACCGGGAGATGGCAAGTTAGGGCCTAATTGGGAAGGACCTTACAAAGTGGTTGGATTAGCAGGCAAAGGGGCATACCACTTAGAAGATGAGGATGGCAAGGCAATTCTCAGGCCATGGAATACTGCCAATCTCAAGTTATTTTATTTTTAGTTTTTTTTCTATTAAAGTTTGTGTAATTTCTCTGTTTCTCAATAAAACAAGTAGTTTTCTTTTCAGTTAGATATTTTCTTCTGTAAACATTTGTTTTAGTAAATTAGTGAGTTAGGGGCAAACCAAACATTTTTTCTAAGTTGGTTGGAAAAACTAATTTAGAGGTTGACTGGATTAAACCAACACCCCTCCTAAGCCCAGGATAAGGATCCAGGCTGCAGGACGTTTGGTCGAAATAACCAAACATTTTATTCTAAGTTGGCTGGAAAAACTAACTTAGAGGTTGGCTGGATTAAACCAACACCCCTCATAAGCCCAGGATAAGGATCCAGGCTGTAGGACGTTTGGTCGAAATAACCAAACATTTTATTCTAAGTTGGCTGGAAAAACTAACTTAGAGGTTGGCTGAATTAAACCAACACCCCTCCTAAGCCCAGGATAAGGATCCAGGCTGCAGGACGTTTGGTCAGAATAACCAAACATTTTATTCTAGGTTGGCTAGAAAAACCAACTTAGAGGTTGGCTGGATTAAACCAACTCTTATTACTCTTCAGCCAAAGTAAGGGTATGGGCTGAAGAGTGGTTGGCTGGATTAAACCAACTCTTTGAACTCTTCAGCCGAAGTAAGGGCATAGGCTGAAGAGTGGTTGGCTGGATTAAACCAACTCTTTGAACTCTTCAGCCGAAGTAAGGGCATAGGCTGAAGAGTGGTTGGCTGGATTAAACCAACTCTTTGAACTCTTCAGCCGAAGTAAGGGCATAGGCTGAAGAGTGGTTGGCTAGATTAAACCAACTCTTTGAACTCTTCAGCCAAAGTAAAGACATGGGCTGAAGAGTGGTTGGCTGGATTAAACCAACTCTTGATACTCTTTAGCTGGAGTAAGTATATCGGCTAAAGAGTGGTTGGCAAGTAAGCTTAGTTAGATTGATCAGCTAGGACCAGAATAAAGTATCTCGGCCAAACTGCAGTTAGGAAGCAAGCTCAAACAGGAATTTAAACCGAGGTAACAGTTGGAGCAAAAGATCATGGAAAAGTCAGTACAAGCATACAGTTCAAACCGAAATGAGTATTGAGCAGAAAAGACGGTTTTCATTGATCAAAGTTCAGAACAAGTACAAAGGAAGGGCCACAGCCCGGTTACACGAGCAAAAAGAAAAAGAAAGTTACAAAATCAATTAAAAAGGTCTTCAAGATCGGCTTCAATGTCAACTTGAACACCGGTTGCAGATGGAAGATCAGTCTCCATTGCGAGCTCAGTATCAACTGCCAGCACGGTGTCAGTCGGCGGCTCAACAGTTAGGTCTTCAACTGTTGGCTCTAACCGAGCTGATTGATCGTTGCCATGCTCATTGACAACCAGAGTATCAGTTGGTTCGTTTTCTTCATCATCGTCAGACGCTTCAAGAAATTGCTTCTGAAGGTCGGCAGCATATTCCACCAGTGAGGCCGGAATGAAATACTGAGAAGCGTTATAGACCTCGGTTTCGGGCCCACAGCCGAGCTGCTCCACAGCACCTCTCCAGCCGCACTTAAAGAATAAGTCCTTTGCTGCTTCACATTGTTGAATGTAAGCAGCTTCACCTTCTTTGAAGCCTTTAAGCTCAGCGTCGTCCGCCTTCTTTTTCAACGCCGCTATTTCGGTGTCCTTAGTGCCTTCCAGTTTGGCGAGCTCACGTAAGTACTTATCTTTCATGACGGTTAGAGCTCTTTGTTTGTCATCGTTAGCCGAGGTAACTAGTCCGGTTAGACGAGTTACCTCGGCCTCCAGCTCAGCCGTCCTCGCTTGGGATTGTTTGAGCTCAGCGGTCTTGGCTTCGGCTTCCGCCATGGCCTGCCTTGTTGTTTTCCTGAGCTCCAACACTCGCTTGTGTGCAGTGTAATTTTTCTGAATGGCCTGAAAAAAGAAAAATGACTTTTTCTTTAGCCGAGCTGAAAGTTCGAAAAATTAGAAAGATAAAAAAGAAGAGTGCTATCTACCAGGATCATGGATTTCGTTGAAGACCGGATGGCCTTCAGCTCGGTGTTCAGCTGATTATGGTGCTCCATATCTTTTGGAAGACACACATTCTTGGCCAGGTTGAAAGCCAATAAGTGGTCCTTCTCCGCGACCACCGAGTCAGAGTCTTGGATATCTCGGTTCTGGAAGGTGAGCTTTCAACCTGCCCACCTGGAGGTAGCTCGGTCAGAAGGCTCCGGTTGTGGACTCGGTGGGTGGCTCGTAGTGGAAGGGTGGTTTCGTCTTCATCTGCTAGACGCTGCTCGGTTGGGGTAGTCCGGGTGCGCTTGGATGGGCGGGATGAAGAAGGCTGTTGAAAAGGAAGGGCCACGACAGTCTCTTGCGTTTGGCTTGGTGGCGGTACTTCGGGTCTGTTGGTTTCGGTCAAAAGGGCCTTCACTCTGTTTCTCTTAGCCATCTCTTGTTCAGCTGTAAGAGGGACTAGGTTAATTTGGGGCAAGGTTGGGTCCGGTTCGGGGGCGTCCTCCAATAAAAAATCGGTCACTCTGGCTTTTCGGCGACCGCTGTATCGGTATGTCGGCTCAAAATTAAGAAGTTTGGCCCAACTTCTTTCTGGAAAACGTAGTGCGGCGCGGAGTGTGTTTAGGTTGGGGTAACTATACAAGGATTGAAGATAGGCTGAATCTGCATAATGAAAACAACTGTTAGTTCGGTTCAGGATCAGGTAACCGAAATAAAAAAGAAGCATGAAAAGTGACCGAAGTAAAGTATAC
Source organism: Camellia japonica (assembly GCA_030407325.1). Taxonomy (NCBI): domain Eukaryota; kingdom Viridiplantae; phylum Streptophyta; class Magnoliopsida; order Ericales; family Theaceae; genus Camellia; species Camellia japonica. Next base: position 40,626,142 of record JAPPVO010000029.1, read on the forward strand.
CAGGGATTCCTTTATTCTAATTTATACTTCGGCCTGGGATCTGGGTTTGGTGGTCTTCAAAATTCCCAGATACCCAGAAAAAATCGTCATCGTTTAAGTCTTTATCCGGCGTATCTTTTATTATTTTTTTTCTGCGACGGCGTATCCTTAGGTAGTAGACCCAACCGTCATCTTTGGAGCCAATGGAGTACTGGTGGAAGATCTTAGCTAGGCCGAGGTTAATGCCAGCTCGGCGGTTTACTTCGGCTATTCCATTTATTATTCGGTAAGAGTTTGTGGAAAGCTGGGTTGGGCATATTCTGGTTTGCCTAAGGAATTCGCAAAGCAAGGGTTGAACCGGGAATCTTAGACCAGTTTCTACTATGGATAGGAGGGTAAAAGGTACAAAGCCCTCATTTCCCCAAGGAGTGGTGTCACGACCCAAACCCGGCCCTATGGGTTTAGCACCGTAACCGGCCAGTAATCCGAGATTACCGAAGGCCTGCTTAACAGTAGTACAGTAAAAACAGAGTTCAGGGCCTGGCGGAAGCCAATACAGTAAATAAATAATGTCCATTGAGCTGTGACAGTCTGTATGCCAAAAAGATTTTTCATGCATTCACACATTCAAAACAGTACAGTCTATACAAATATTTACAGTCAGTCAGTACAGGGACCTAATCCCTAAACAACAGTACAGTAAAGTAGATAACAGTCTATACAGTGATCCCAAAACAGTACGGAGACAGACGGGGGAAAAACAAAACACCCCAAAGCCATAGCATGGCGACTCGGAACCTCGCTGTGAGGCACAAAGGCTGGCTTGACAAAACTGGAGTCTAACCCACGCTCCTAGCTCCGATCTAGTGGCTGAGCACCTACATATATATATATAAACAGTGAGCTAAAGCCCAGTGAATAACATAATGCGTAAAGAGGTTAAGAATGAAATGTCCTTACAGTAATGAAAACAGTTCCGTAAACAATGTTTCAGTCTTTCTTGTCAGAACAGTTATTCAGTCATATGTGGTACATCCATTAGCATAGCAGTAAACAGTAGGTCTTAAAGACCGAACAGTAATGATGGCCATCAGTCAGTAAACAGTAATGGCTCCACGAGGGGACTGACAGAGATCTCTGTAACAGTAACAGTAGGTGCTAAGGATGCCACAGTATAGTTCAGAAATGAAGGACATGCATTCATTCAATAAATAATTACATTTCAGTAAACAGTTCAGTTCAGTAATCAATATTCGTTCAGAAATTCATCATTTGAACATATCTTTACACAATTGTTACTCACAGAGTTCGGGCTACAATATGCTAGAGCGTGTCTCCCCAGTCGCCAACCCTACACAGTTCACAGGTTGAACACACACTAAGCTACACAGTTGGGAAATATCATAATTAATCCCTAATTTGCCTTGGTGTGTTCTACATCTATATCCTCATTAAGATGCCTTAAACTAGGCCTAAGAATGCCTAGAATGGATGAGGATGCAAAAATACACTTAGAAAACATTTTGCAAAGTTTGCTGAAAATAGGACCCTCGCTCGAGCGAGCTTCCAAAATCAAAGGCTTCGCTCGAGCGAGGAATCCTTCGCTCGAGCGGTCTGATGAAACAGTAAAAGTACTGGATGCTCGAATTTTACGCTCGAGCCACCAATCCTTCGCTCGAGCGTGGCTCAGAGTAAACGTTGGTCGCTCGAGCGAGGAATCCTTCGCTCGAGCGAAGAAGCCAAATCTGGAAATTCCAGATTTGCCTTCCCAGCTCAAACCAAGCATTCCTTCACTCAAAACTCGACCTCTTGGGCCCAAATTCTGGAAAACACCTCTAATTCAATGTACAATAAGTTTCAAAGCTCAATTTGTGAATTCAAAGCCCAAGAGTGAGTCAATTGAAACCATTTTTCAAACCCATTTTCATAAACATGAAGAAATGCTAACATGCATGAAATTTAACCAAATCAAAACTTCAAAGCTTTCTTAAATGAGCTCATATCTTCAAGACAAGATGAAAACATGGATTATAACAACAATATGGGCATGCATGTACCAATTCCATAGAATTAAACCTCCAAACTTGACTATATGAGCATGCATGCATGAGATGAGTTCTAATTCAACTCTTGGGAACCAATTTATGGTTCTACTCTTTAATTAAACATAAGGCATGCAAGAATTAGTCTAAACTCACCCATTTGAGGGTTGAAATCCTTACCTAAGTGATGTATGCAAGAAGAACAAGCCCAATTATGCAATGTATGCCTCAAATCCTTCAATTTCCAAGCAACTCTACAAGGTGAATGCACTCTCTTCCTCTCTCCCTCTCTAAATTCGGTGGAACAAGGGAAAAGGGCTGATGAAAGGTTTAGTCCACATGTATAAGGCTCAACATATGTGAATAATCAAAGGTCCCACTAGGTGGCAAAGTTGTGATTTAGGCAAACTCTTAAATTGGCTTTATTTAATCTAGTTTAATCATACCTAATCACGTTTTTGATAAATATACCATTAAATCACAAAAATCCTACTGATTTTGAAACACTAAACGGTTTTCAGTTCGGCCGCCGATAAGGCCTTCAATTTGTAATTTAAACATAAAATACGAACAGATAATCAAATAATCAAAAAAATAAAAATGCAATACAATAGACACGCTCAGTCAATTCAGTTTAAATTTTCAATCAGTCCGTTCAGTACTCCAGTTAGTCCAATTATCGGTCATAAACAGTCCAGTTTAGCAGTAATCAGTACGTATTTCAGTAAATTTCGATAAACAGTATGGGGGTTGTTACAGTCTCCCCTCCTTATAAGGAGTTTAGTCCTCTAAACTCGAGTTACCTTCATTCTGGAAGAAAACACGATTCAGCGGGAACAAATCAGGATATCGCCTAGCCATGTCATCTTCCCTTTCCCAAGTGGCATACACACCACCATGGTTCTGCCAGTCAACTTTCACCAACGGGATCTCTTTGTTTCTCAGTTTCTTGATTCGTCTGTTTACAATCTGTATAGGCCGTTCCTCGAAAGTGTAGTCATCACTCAACACGATACGAGTAGGCTCAATCACATGGAAAGGATCCAGGAGATAATCTCTCAACATCGAAATGTGGAAAACATTATGCATATGCTCCATTTCAGGAGGGAGCGCAACTTGATACGCCACCGGATTAATTTTCTCCATAATCTCGTACGGTCCGACATACCGCGGCGCTAACTTGCCTTTGACTCCAAAACGAGTCTGGCCTTTCATTGGTGTCACTTTCACAAAAACGTGATCACCCACTTCATACTCTCTGTCCCGTCTTCTGACATCCGCATAACTTTTCTGTCTGCTCTGTGCAGTTTTCAGTCTTTGTTGTATCAGTTTTATCTTTTCAGTCGTTTCATATACAATTTCGGGCCCAAGCAAATGCCCATCTCCAACTTCTGCCCAGCAAATCGGAGATCGACATTTCCTGCCATACAATGCCTCGAAAGGCGCCATATCAATACTCGCATGGTAGCTGTTGTTGTAGGCGAATTCAGCCAATGGCAAATGACTTTCCCAGTTTCCCTGAAAATCAAGGACACACATTCTCAATAAATCCTCCAAAGTCTGGATGGTCCTTTCTGACTGTCCATCTGTCTGAGGATGATAGGCACTACTCAGCCTCAATTCAGTACCCAATGCAGTCTGTAGGCTTTGCCAAAACCTCGATGTAAACTTCGAATCCCTATCAGAAACAATAGACACAGGCACTCCATGCAGTCTCACAATTTCATCAATATAGATAACAGCCAATTTGTCCGCATTATAGATTGTCTTGACAGGTAAGAAGTGAGCAGATTTGGTTAGTCTATCAACAATAACCCAAATAGAGTCCATACCTTTTCTGGAGCGAGGTAATCCAACGATGAAATCCATCGTGATATGCTCCTATTTCCACTCTGGTATGGGTAAGGGTTGCAGTAATCCGGCAGGTCGTTGGTGTTCAGCTTTGACTTGTTGGCAATGAAGATATTTGGACACAAAGTCGGCAATTTCTTTCTTCATTCCCGGCCACCAGAAATTCTGTTTCAGATCTTGGTACATTTTCGTGTTCCCTGGGTGGATAGACAATTTTGAATTGTGGCCCTCTTGCAGAACTCTTCTTTTCAGTTCAGTGTCATTCGGCACACACAGTCTTTCTTGAAATTTCAGTACATTGTTCTCAAATTTGAAACCCGGTCTCGGCTTAGACTCTCTTTCTTCGATGATCTTTTTCAAGAAGTCATCCAGTTGCTGTTTCTCTTTAACTTCTTCAATCAAGGCTGGTTGAGCAGTAATGGCAGCTATTGTTCCACCTTGTTCCCTCAAGACAATTTCAATTTCAAATTTTTCAAGATCATAAAGCAATTCTTTCTGTCCGGTGAGCAAACAAGCTAAGTCGGCAATTGACTTTCGACTCAATGCATCGGCAACAGTATTGGCTTTTCCCGGATGGTACAAAATTTGTAGGTCATAATCTTTGATTAATTCTAGCCATCTGCGCTGTCTCATATTTAGTTCTTTCTATGTGAAGAAATATTTCAAACTCTTGTGGTCGGTGTATACTTCACATGTCGCCCCATACAGATAGTGACGCCAAATTTTCAGTGCAAACACTACTGCAGCAAGTTCCAGATCATGGGTTGGGTAGTTCTTTTCGTGTGGTCTCAACTGTCGGGAAGCATAACCAATAACTCTCCCATTCTGCATTAAAACACACCCCAAACCCTTATGAGAAGCATCACTAAATACAGTATAACCATCCGTACCTGAAGGTAAGGTCAGAACCGGTGCAGTCACAAGTCGGGTTTTCAATTCTTGAAATGCTGATTCCTTTTGGTCAGTCCAGTCAAATGATGTCCCTTTCTGAGTTAACTGAGTCAATGGTAAGGCAATTTTGGAGAAGTCTTTGACAAATCTTCTGTAATATCCAGCCAATCCCAGAAAGCTTCGGACTTCAGTCACATTTGTTGGTCTAGGCCAGTTCACTACAGCTTCAATTTTCTGCGGATCAACAGAAATTCCATCTTTGCTAACAACATGCCCCAAAAACATAACATGATCAAGCCAGAATTCACATTTAGACAGTTTAGCATACAATTTCTGTTCTCTTAAAGTCTGCAGGGCAAGTCTCAGATGTTGTTCATGTTCTTCTCTACTTTTTGAATAAATCAGTATGTCATCAATAAATACTACAATGAAATCATCAAGGTATGGTTTAAAAATTTTGTTCATAAGGTCCATAAATGCAGCAGGGGCATTCATGACTCCGAATGGCATAACTAAAAATTCATAATGGCCATACCTCGTCCTAAAAGCGGTTTTATCAATGTCTTCCGGTTTAACCTTCAGTTGATGATACCCTGATCTGAGATCAATCTTGGAGAAAACTTGTGCACCCTGTAACTGATCAAATAAATCATCAATACGTGGCAATGGGTATTTATTTTTCACAGTTACCTTGTTCAATTCACGGTAATCAATGCACAGTCTCAGTGAGCCATCTTTCTTCTTTACAAACAAAACAGATGCACCCCACGGTGAAGTACTGGGCCTGATAAACTCCTTGTCTAACAGCTCTTGCAATTGCACTTTCAATTCCTTCAGTTCAGTTGGGGCCATTCTGTAAGGAGCTTTAGATATCGGCTGTGTACCCGGAATCACATCAACGGTAAATTCAATCTCCCTGTCAATCAAATCCCCTGGCAGATCATCTGGGAATACATCTGGGAATTCTCTGACTATAGGAATACAATTCACATCAGTTTTAACACTGTCATCAGTAGACACGGTCAGCACAGAACACAGATATCCTTTACACCCCTTTCTAATCAGTTTAACAGCTTTCATAGAAGAAATCAGATACGGAGGAGGTACTACTCCACTCCCATTAAACACAAATTCAGACAAACCAGGTGGACGAAAAACTACTTGTTTTGTTACACAGTCTATAGTGGCATGATATTTTTATAACCAATCCATCCCCAATATTACATCAAAGTGATCAATATTCAGTGGCAGTAAATCAATAAATAGATGCATATCCCCAACAATAATCTCACAAGCAGGATACATATATGCACATGTCATGGATCCCCCAACAGGTGATGATACAGCTAACAGGTAATTCATGGGTTCTAAGGGTCTATTCAATTTCCGTGAGAAAGCATGCGATACATATGAGTGTGTAGACCCCGAATCAATCAATACATATGCATTTTGAGCACAAATAGAGAGGATACCTGACACAACGGTTTCAGTATTTTGCACGTCTCCCGGTACTAGGGCGAACACTCGGCCCTGCCTCATAGGCTCTTTCCCGGTAGCTTTGGGGTTCGGTTTTGGTGCTGCAGTTGATGCTGCTGCGCTTGGTGCAGCTTTACTACTGGCTTGCGGGGCAGAGGGACAGTCTTTAACCCTGTGGCCCACCTTGCCACACCTGAAACAAGCTCCAGTTATTTGGTAGCAAACCCCTTTGTGCTTGTTGCCACATACAGAGCAGGGTGGAATGAACCCACTCCCTTGGCTGGGGCTAGTTGTCGACCCCGTATTCTGTTTCTTATTCGATGGGTTGTGCTTGCCTTTCTTAAACTTGAAACCTTGCCTTTTACCATGCCACTCAGTTGTTGGTGTTTCAAATTGTTTCACTGCTGCAATGTTCGACTCGGCCATCAATGCCCGGTCGAGAACACCCACGAAAGTCGGTAGTTTCAAAACACTTATTCGGTCAAGTATTGCAACATTAAGGCCACCCTCAAATTTTCTGGCCTTCTTGTAGTCAGTATCCACCATATGTGGTACATATCTGGCAAGCTCAGTGAACCTTGCTTCATATTCAGCCACAGACATTGTACCTTGTCTCAGTTGTTCAAATTCAGTCACTTTCCTATCCCTGACGCACTGTGGGAAGTACTTTTCAAAGAAGGACTCCTTGAACTGAGCCCAAGTCACGATAGTATTTGCATTACGGACCAACATCCACCACCTTCTAGTTTCTTCTTGTAGGGTGAAGGTGGCTAACAGAACTTTATTTGCTTCTGAGCACGGAAACACTTCAAATAATTTTTTTGTTTCAAGCACCCAAGCTTCAGCCTTTAGCGGTTCAAGGCCACCCTGAAAGGACGGCGGTTTCATCTTGCTGAATTTATGGGTGAGAGCAATAATATCCCCATCATCCACATTTGCATTTGGTTCCGGCTGTACCAGAGGAGGAGGAGGTGGGGGCTGTTGGTTCTGTTGTTGTTCAAGTCTCGCAGTTATCATTTCCATCATTCTTTCCATTCTTGCCTCGGTAGATGAGGATCCAGGTTCATTTGCATTGTCCATTTCACTATAAGCAGTTATAACAGTTATAGCAATTATAACATAGACAGTTGCATGTTTAGACAGTTATCACATTAACATGTATTCAGTCATAACATAACCACACACTTTTCAAGTTCATGAAATGCCCTAATCACTTTTCTAGGACACCCTATAGCTCATTTGGACACGTGTGTGGGGTATAACTCGTGGTTAAGTATCGCTCTGATACCACTCTATCACGACCCAAACCCGGCCCTATGGGTTTAGCACCGTAACCGGCCAGTAATCCGAGATTACCGAAGGCCTGCTTAACAGTAGTACAGTAAAAACAGAGTTCAGGGCCTGGCGGAAGCCAATACAGTAAATAAATAATGTCCATTGAGCTGTGACAGTCTGTATGCCAAAAAGATTTTTCATGCATTCACACATTCAAAACAGTACAGTCTATACAAATATTTACAGTCAGTCAGTACAGGGACCTAATCCCTAAACAACAGTACAGTAAAGTAGATAACAGTCTATACAGTGATCCCAAAACAATACGGAGACAGACGGGGGAAAAACAAAACACCCCAAAGCCATAGCATGGCGACTCGGAACCTCGCTGTGAGGCACAAAGGCTGGCTTGACAAAACTAGAGTCTAACCCACGCTCCTAGCTCCGATCTAGTGGCTGAGCACCTACATATATATATAAACAGTGAGCTAAAGCCCAGTGAATAACATAATGCGTAAAGAGGTTAAGAATGAAATGTCCTTACAGTAATGAAAACAGTTCCGTAAACAATGTTTCAATCTTTCTTGTCAGAACAGTTATTCAGTCATATGTGGTACATCCATTAGCATAGCAGTAAACAGTAAGTCTTAAAGACCGAACAGTAATGATGGCCATCAGTCAGTAAACAGTAATGGTTCCACGAGGGGACCGACAGAGATCTCTGTAATATTAACAGTAGGTGCTAAGGATGCCACAGTATAGTTCAGAAATGAAGGACATGCATTCATTCAATAAATAATTACATTTCAGTAAACAGTTCAGTTCAGTAATCAATATTCATTCAGAAATTCATCATTTGAACATATCTTTACACAGTTGTTACTCACAGAGTTCGGGCTACAATATGCTAGAGCGTGTCTCCCCAGTCGCCAACCCTACACAGGTTGAACACACACTAAGCTACACAGTTGGGAAATATCATAATTTAATCCCTAATTTGCCTTGGTGTGTTCTACATCTATATCCTCATTAAGATGCCTTAAACTAGGCCTAAGAATGCCTAGAATGGGATGAGGATGCAAAAATACACTTAGAAAACATTTTGCAAAGTTTGCTGAAAATAGGACCCTCGCTCGAGCGAGCCTTCCTTCGCTCGAGCGAGCTTCCAAAATCAAAGGCTTCGCTCGAGCGAGGAATCCTTCGCTCGAGCGGTCTGATGAAACAGTAAAAGTACTGGATGCTCGAATTTTACGCTCGAGCCACCAATCCTTCGCTCGAGCGTGGCTCAGAGTAAACGTTGGTCGCTCGAGCGAGGAATCCTTCGCTCGAGCGAAGAAGCCAAATCTGGAAATTCCAGATTTGCCTTCCCAACCAAGCATTCCTTCACTCAAAACTCGACCTCTTGGGCCCAAATTCTGGAAAACACCTCTAGATTCAATGTACAATAAGTTTCAAAGCTCAATTTGTGAATTCAAAGCCCAAGAGTGAGTCAATTGAAACCATTTTTCAAACCCATTTTCATAAACATGAAGAAATGCTAACATGCATGAAATTTAACCAAATCAAAACTTCAAAGCTTGCTTAAATGAGCTCATATCTTCAAGACAAGATGAAAACATGGATTATAACAACAATATGGGCATGCATGTACCAATTCCATAGAATTAAACCTCCAAACTTGACTATATGAGCATGCATGCATGAGATGAGTTCTAATTCAACTCTTGGGAACCAATTTATGGTTCTACTCTTTAATTAAACATAAGGCATGCAAGAATTAGTCTAAACTCACCCATTTGAGGGTTGAAATCCTTACCTAAGTGATGTATGCAAGAAGAACAAGCCCAATTATGCAATGTATGCCTCAAATCCTTCAATTTCTAAGCAACTCTACAAGGTGAATGCACTCTCTCCCTCTCTCCCTCTCTAAATTCGGTGGAACAAGGGAAAAGGGCTGATGAAAGGTTTAGTCCACATGTATAAGGCTCAACATATGTGAATAATCAAAGGTCCCACTAGGTGGCAAAGTTGTGATTTAGGCAAGCTCTTAAATTGGCTTTATTTAATCTAGTTTAATCATACCTAATCACGTTTTTGATAAATATACCATTAAATCACAAAAATCCTACTGATTTTGAAACACTAAACGGTTTTCAGTTCGGCCGCCGATAAGGCCTTCAATTTGTAATTTAAACATAAAATACGAACAGATAATCAAATAATCAAAAAGATAAAAATGCAATACAATAGACACGCTCAGTCAATTCAGTTTAAATTTTTAATCAGTCCGTTCAGTACTCCAGTTAGTCCAATTATCGGTCATAAACAGTCCAGTTTAGCAGTAATCAGTACGTATTTCAGTAAATTTCGGTAAACAGTATGGGGGTTGTTACAAGTGGTATCTTGCTCGGCTAAAGTCAGATGGACGTCGTCAGGTATATTGTAATCTTTGCGGAATTTGGCTAGACCACCAGGTGTGTTTACTACGAATCTATACTTCCCCATTTATTTTATGCGTTACGAATAAATTAGATCGGTGGAAAATTTGTGCTTAGTAGATCGGTTGAGCGCTCAGATGAGTGCCTGGGCAACCTAAGTCTGCAAAGTGGAAAACAAAGGTGTTAAGCATAGATCGTTGGACCGTGCTACAAAGTAAAAAGCAAGAAAATGAGAAGTCCTACTTCGGCTATGTAGGATGTTACAGGTTCTATCTCGGTTACAACAAGGCGCTTGGTAGCTCGGGTTGAACAAGGGGTTTGTTAGCTCGGTCTTGGCGAGCGATCTGTTATCTCGGTTAAAGAAAATGTTCTGTTAGACCGGTTGAGCTTCTAGGGGTAGCTTTCTGAGTTCGGTTTAAAAACTAAGAAAGCTGGTTTAGCCCCAAAAGACCTAGCTCGGTTAAAATTAAGGTTTCCCAGTACACTAAGTTCAGACTTAGTTCGGTTCGTTTATTTCAGCTAAGGAAAATCAAAAGGTGGTGTCTTATTAAAACTACTGGTGTAAACATGCAGTGTTAGTTCGGTTATGAGCTGACTAGACTTATACCTAGCATAAACAGTATCCTAGTTCGGTTGCATCATGTTCTTGGATCAAACCTAGTGTTTCTCAGGTTATTACGTAAATTCAAGTGTTCTATTGCTAAGTTTTTTCCAGAAAAATGCAAGTCCAGTAGAAGGCAGAAAAAACAAAAATATGTTTTGCAAAAACATAAATAGATTGCTATGGATTGTATAAAGCAAATACGGAAATAACAAAAGCAAGAAAGATGGATTTGCTTACCAGATTGAAGCAGAAGAACTAGAGATGGAAGCAGCAACAGTGAAGAGGCAAGAACTCAGCAAAATCAAGAATGAGGAAACCCAGGAACGAGAGAGAGAGAAGAGAATGAGTATAGTGATTGTAGATCCAAAAAATGAAGAGTTTGTTTTGTAAAAGAAGGACGAAAATGGAAGGGCGGGAACTGTTCAAATTTTGCGAAGTACGAGGGCGGCATGACAGTTGCAAAGGGCCAATCGGAGTCTGCCACGTGTCAAAAGAATGGGAAGCGATTCAGTTTCTGCGACTGACGAGACGTTTTGACCGGATAAGGGTAGCTCGGCCTAAATATAGCTCGGCTGGAAAGGCTTCGGAGTTTTAGCTCGGCTGGAAAGGCTAAACGGTTTTTTAGCTCGGCTGGAAAGGTTAAAACTTTAGCCCGGTTTGTAGACAGGTAATCCCTATCATGCTGCGCAGATGGAATTAAGGGGCAATTGAGAGGGTAATTTATATGCAAAATTGGGCCGAGTTGGGTCGTTATGGGCCTCAGTGCGAAGGGCTGAGTAAAAAGGCCATAAAGTTACTCCGGTCTTGAAGAGGCATAAAGTTAGTCCGGTCCAAAGCCCAGAAGTTAGTCCGGTCTGAGTGAGGGGTAATGTTAGACCGGTCGAGGGATGCTTTGTAGTCAGACCGATTTAAAGATGCTTAGAACTTATACCGGTTACGGTGTAGTATGGTTAGTTCGGTCTAAAACCTTGCTAGAAGTTAGCTCCGTTTGAGTTTACCACGGTTTATACAGGAGAAACAGAGGTAAGGGCATTGAAGGAAGAACCGAACTAACGATAGTTTGGTCTACACTATGGCTCGGCGTGGCCATGCTTACTTCGGTCATATGGTAGTCCGGCCATAGTAAAACCATCTCACTTGGTTTAAGCAGTGAGGGGGGTGTTGAAGGATAAGCATTATCCTTCAGGAGTATGAATCTTAGGAGGACTCTGCATGGAGGAGTAAAAGTCCTACTAGGATTGTGCCACGCGAAACCTATAAAAGCTCACAAACATCACCTATGGAGAGGTAACGCAACTTTGATTTCCGAATACACAGAGCTTTTGCCTATTTGTCTAGTTTGCTGACTTAGGCATCGGAGAGGTTTCCGGCACACACCCGCCGGCTAGCTCACGTTTGTGTTTTCAGGTGATAAAAAACGACGTACGGAGGAGCGCAGACTTGATCAACAGGATTATACGAGAATGTTTATTTCTTTCCCGTACAGATAGTAATGTAAACTAAATGTTCTTGAAGGAAAAATAACATGATTTCTTACATTTGAATATAATTCCTAGAGATCAATGTGTTTGCTTAACTGTATATTCATCATTCAGAAAATTTGATATTTGAAGAAACATTTTATTTAAATTGGTGCATTGAAGTGATTAGACTCTGTGCCCTAAATAGTGCTTTCGTTTTGATGGACGTTAGATCTTAGGAAACATGAAGAAAGATCCAGTGTCGTTGATGCTGTCTATTGTTACAAAGAAACTATACGAGCTCGGCTATGTGCTTAAGGTGATTCTCTCTGAATCATTTGTACTTGTTTGTGCTAGTTATGGATAAATATGTTGTTTATATTCTTCATTGCTAGTGATAGCAAATGTTGTTTTGTTTTTATAGGTAAATATAATGTGATTAACAAAGAGTCTTTTGGATTATCACACTTTTTACATAGGTTTACAAGGTCTTTTTTTCTTGTCCTTTTGTGGGTCCTTCAAATTTCTGGGGAAAAGTAAAGCAGTCATTCTGATTCTATTATCTTTTCCACAGATGAGGGTTTCTTTTTGTATCCTATAACATTTAAATGTTATGCAAATCAACCAGGTTCGGGAGGTTGCTATGATTTGTATATGGACCCTTTTGAAGATAAGTTCTTTGCTAAAACTAATTAGTCATTATGAAAAACCTGTTGAGTTATGCAGATCATACCTCTAGAATTTTGATTGTTGTACACTTATACATCCTTATAATGTTTCTTTGACAGATTTATGCATTAGAGGATGGTAAAGCGCGTTCTATGTGGGAGGAAATAGGAGGCCAAATCTCAATCCTAAGTCCTGACAGATATGGCCATATTGATTGGTCAATGTATGTGTGCTATTTGATATAGTGTGGTTGCTTTGTACTTTGTGTAGTATTTTTTGTTTTATTGCCAACTCTTTTGGTGACATCTGTTACTTTGTTTATTTTAGTTGGTACAGATGGTTCATGTTTTAGCCTATGTATGAGCATTAGCCATTCTCTAAGAAAAATGAGTATTTCTAGCACCCTCTTTAAGCCATAAAGCCTTAGCCTTCTGGTTTTATCTCGTTTTCTCCATCTTTGCAATGCTACCAAATTCTTCTTTCAAGTACTCTCTATGCCCCTTTGCGATAGTGAGATTACGAACACTCTCAATCTCATTGAAGGCCTTTATGTCCTTCAGAACTGTTGGCTTTTGAATCCTGATTCCATTTCTTCAATTTTTCATTCAAAAGCTTTAATTTCATGTCTGAAATCAAACTAGGTCTTTCTTCAACATGATAGCAGCTCCTCACTCACCAACCATTTGGGTAAATTACACTTACACCCCCTTGAGGATATTTATTTTTTAAGTCCTCCATCCCAAAATCGTAGGCACTATTATGTTACACTTTCAGCATAATCTGAATATATTTTATTTGGCGCTGGATTTTATCCCTTGAAAGATGAGCCCTTTGAACGTCTTGAGATGCAACACCTAAAATTTTTTATAGTAAGTTTTGGGGTTATAATTTTTTAAAGCTATTTCTCTTGTTCCTAGATTATGACCTAAGGGTTATGAACTTATGATCTTCTATGTGTGAAGGAAGTTTATTTTTTTGAGGGTGATTGCTCAAAACTGTTTCTTACTATTGTTTCAAATATAATTATGTCTCAATCACTTGAGAATCCCAGGACTTTAAAGCTTATATTAAGGAACCATGAACTAAAGCATCAATTGATGTGATGCTCCGTAATAGGAACAGTGAATGAAAATGTGAATTTAACTATTTCAATTTCGAGTGTTTGTTTGTGGCTATGCCTCCAATAGAGTATTTTCTTAAATGTTTTCCTGTCCTTTAATAAGAAAATGCCTCTCAGGGGATTTTAGTCGTGAAAAAGCAAGCTTTCTTAACTTCCCTTTTTCCAGAATTCTTTCATGATATCCCAACAACCAAAAGGAATTAAGTGATTCTGCAGCCAAGCTTTAAACTTGCCTTTATTTCAAGGTTCCTTCAACATGCATACTTAATTGAACATTGCTACATAGGCATACACTTGTAACTAAAGTTTTCTGTTCGTCTTTTCACAGTTGCGATAATATTGATAAAGTAGGGTTTCTTTAAACATGTTGCTGGACATGTGCATGTATTGAAAAGGCATATGTAATGTTTTTACGCTGCTAATATAGGTATGTTAGACGAATTGTTTTTGAAGGAGGACTCATTGTAGATCCAGATTAGGTAGCAGTCTGCTTTAGTCTCTCATTTTCTGCAGTTGATAGCAATTGTTTATTTTGTTATCTTGAATAATGAACTTTTTATCTTAGGGGGATTTTCTCTGCCCTGTATGTCGTGGACTTGCAAATTCAACATTGCCTACATTACTTGGAGATTCTCAAAGGGTTTCTAGACCACCAATGGTTTCAACTGTCAGTTGGCCAGATGCTACAGGCCAGTTATCCTCTGCAAACAGGGAAATTGATTTCCTTCGCTTTCGGGATGCCTTGTCTCTTTTACGTAGTGCCGTTGATGTTGCTGGGAGGAGTGAAATCCTAAAAGCTTTTCCAATGCATCGAAATGGAAGGATAAGACCAAATCCTGAATCTATGTTTTGTGTACTATCTCGAATGTATTTTCCAGGCAAACAGGATAGGATTTCAGGATTTGCAAGGGTAAGCAACTCGGTAATTATGTGGGACACTCTTAAGTACTCTCTTATTTCAGGATCTGCTGCTGGTCTGCTGCTGCTGCTGCTGCCGGTGTGCTGCTGCAGAATTTTGCTGGGCTGCTGCTGCTGCGGCAATGTTGCTGTGAAGCAGGCTGCTACTAGATGCTGGTCTGCTGCAAATTTGGGTTGTTGTTAGTTTCATGATTTCATTTTGTTATCTACTGTTTTTACTGTGGGTTCACAATTTGGATGTATTTGAGTATTTTAGTGAGTTTACCCTTTTAGGTTTTATACAACACTTCCAAAAGCATATTTTTCAGCAGTGTTTTTTTGCGTACACATCAACTTTAGGTGATTTAATATCAATGTTATTAGTTTGTAATAGTAGTACCTGAGGGATGCCTCTTGTAAATATGTAAATCTTATAAAAAAATATATATGATTTTCAATTTTTTTTGCCGCTACAAATTTGTCGTTGCTAAAAAGTAAAGCTTTCTTGACAAATAACTTGTCGGTAAATGTGTAGCCAAAAGTTTATTTTTGCCCACTCATATTGTGTTGCTAAATGTGTATTTTTTTCCAATGCCAATTTGTTGTTGCCAAAACTAAAGCTTTATCGACAACCAAATCGTTGGCAAATGGCAACATTTACCGACATAAATGTGTCACTAAAAGTTACTTTGCCCACTCATATTGTGTTGGTAAAAGTGTATTTTTTGCCAATGCCAATTTGTCGTTGCCAAAAGTAAAGCTTTAGCGACAAACAAATCGTCGGTAAATGGCAACATTTACCGACGTAAATGTGTCGCCAAAAGTTTACTTTTGCCGACGCATATGTTATTGGTAAAAGTATATTTTTTGCCCATGCAAATTTGTGTCGCGAAAAGTGCCACACAATCATCATATTTGAATGACTTTTACCAACGCAAGGTAAATTGCCGACGACGGATGAAGGCTTTTACCGACGACTATGTTCGTCGCTAAAGACATTACTTTTACCAACGCAATGATAATTTCGTCGGCAAAAACTTTTGTCAACTCACTTTTGCCTACGGGTTGCCAACATAGCTTTGTGTGTCGGCAAAACTCTTTGCCAACAAAATTTTCCTTTTACCAACATATTTTGTTGCGTTGCGAAAAATGCAATTTCTTGTAGTGACAGTTATAAATTTTACAATAATAATTCATTTTAAATCACAAAATTTTGTGCATTATGAAAAATATATCATGAAATGTATCATGAAAGATTTTTCACCTTTATATTACACATATAATAAAACACCACACATACAATATAATATGCTAGTATATTGTATATAGCTAATGTAGATTGGACTTTGAAATAATAGATAGCCTAAGAGCAACAGAAGTAAAATGGTAGCATATTGAAAACACAAAATGGAAGGAATGTTATATCTAAAATGACTAAATGTGTCTATTGAATAGGCCATTTGAATTTTGAGATGCCACATGTTTAACCCAAAATAAAGATGGCCAAGATAATGATTATGAGTTGGTGGTTCATTATAACCTCATTAAATGTTTGTAAACAATTAATTATGAGTGCTCATTTGTTGTTTGATTTTTTTTTTTTAAATGATTAATCTTGTTGTTGGGACATTGAAACGGGCTAGAGATATTCGTTGGGATTCTCACTTGGGATCTATTTCTAGTTTGATAAATATGTTTAGTGCAACTTGTTCAATCGTGCAGATGCAGATGGAGTTTATGATGAGATTACATTTTTTGAGTTTGTGTTTATCTTACATTTTATAAGGGATATTATGGGGACTACTGATGATCTTTGCCAAGCTTTGCAATGTAAATCCCAAGATATATTGAATGCAATCCATCTAGTGTCAACTACAAAAACACTTGTTCAAAAATATAGAAAAGATGGATGGATTCCTTTGTTGGAGAATGTTCAACTATTTTGTGGAAAATATGACATAGATATTCCTAATATGAGTGCTCGTTACACATCTAGTAGAGGTTGTGCTTGTCACCAAAGAGATCAAATTACTATTGAGCATCATTTTCGTATTGATATTTTTACAATTATATGTGATTCTCAATTGCAAGAATTGAACAACAGATTCAAAGAAGATGTGATGGAGTTGCTTATTCTTAGCTTTGCTTTAGATCCTAGGGATGATTACAGTTCGTTCAAAATTGAAGATATATGCAAGTTTGCAAATCAATTTTATCCTAATGACTTTACAGAGCAAGAAAAAATACATTTGAAATTCCAATTGCAAAACTACGAGACTGGCATTCTTAAACATCCTGAGTTTCAGCAGTTGTTGAAAATTTCTGACTTGTGCAAAATGTTGGTAACAACAAGGAAGTCAACAATTTATCCGCTTGTAGATAGATTAATTTGTCTTGTTCTAACTTTGCCAATTTCTATGGTGACAACAGTTCATGTATTTTCAGCCATGAAAATTGTACAGACTAGATTGCGCAACAGGATGGATGATAATTTTCTTTCAAGCTACTTGTTAACATATGTTGAGAAAGACATTGCTCTAGATTTTGATGTAGATTCCATCATAGATGCTTTTTATATTATGAAAGAACATCAAGCACAACTTTAGGTGACTAAATAGATATGTAGAGTAAATAGTTGCTTTTTTGAAAATTAATATGGATTTATTAGAACATATCCAATTATATTTTGATAATATTTTGTAATTATATATGATGAATGGAAATATCTAATTATATATTTTTATGATATTTGGGTAGAAATTGATATTGTATATCACATGCTCATTACAAATTTTTTAATTGCATATACACTCACCCCCGATATTATAATCTTGCGTCCGTCCCTGCTCAGTCCTATTTAAGAAGTTTTAATTTCACGTCTTAATATTTTATTTCATTCGATATATAAGACTAATGAGTAATTACATATATTTTAAATTTGTGTTCCTGTAATGGGTCTAAAAGGACCTTGCCTATGATCTATTATTGATTATAACAAATAATGCAATTCACTGCAATTAATTTTAGTTGCCAATTACATTTTTTTTCTTTTTACTAGCATATTGTTACTCTTTTAAATATAGGTAAAAAAATTTCCAAGCTAGTGAAATATTTTCTTAAAAATTAAGTCACTAATGGAAGTAAGTGTTATGCTCACTTGAAACACCTAAAATTTTATTCAAGGGCTAAAACTATAGTTTCCTCATTATTGTTTATTTAGTTATTTATTTATTCAATTTAAAATCGTTGGTTATGATGAAAATTGAAAAAATTACAAGACATTGAAAAATATTAAAATTATTTATCAAAAAGTTTGGGATGCAATCTTGCTGTTGTTTTTTTTCCATAAAAAATTATATTTTATGTATTTGTAATTATTTTTAAATTTTTACACTGATTTGTAATTTTCTCAAATTATTTAGTAGTCATATGATTTCTCAACTTAATTTTTATTAATTCAAATAGTAAAATATATCAACTTAAAACAAAATTTTAAAAAAACGTAACACTTGTCATAAGTTGAATAATACTACAACCCCGCTGGATACACCCAGTGGGGGTCGACCCCCAGTGACGTGGGGCGCCCCCACTGGTCAATTTTCTATTTTTTTTTTCCTCCAATTCTACAGTGCCACGTGGCACTGGGGGGGTCACTGGGTGTAATGTTTACTAGGGGTAGGAAACATTTTGCATAATACTATAATGGATTGGTTAAGATGACCAAATAACCTCTAAGATTATGATACCATCAATGATGGATTTAGGAGGCGTGAATGAGGCAATCACACTTTTAAAATTTTAAAAAGTATCATATCTTATATTAAGAAAATTTAAATTATATAAATTTGCATTAGTAAACATATTTTTGCATCTTTTTTTTTTTTTAATAGGAAAATCTTTCCTACTCTCCCGCAGGTCCAAGACAGCGCCCCTTTGTAGAGATCACCAAGGTGTCCTGTTAGCCGTTCCGAGCGAGGAGACTATAACTTGAGAACTTGTCCCGACCTCCCAAGACAAGTTCCGCTTAAGTCAGGACTCGCACAACAGGGGAATATTGAACCCACACCAAGTGTTGGTTAGATAACTTAAGGTCCAACTTCCTAACTAACTGTGCTATGTCCAAAAAATTAACCCAAAGAGAATTTAAACTCATAATCTAGGGATTTAATCTCCATATACTTACTAGAAGGTCACCCACCCCTGAATTATTTTTTTCACATCTTATAATTATAGTTTTATATAATTTTAAAACCATCCATGAATACCCTTGTGTCACATCTCAATCACACATTTCGGAGAGCTATGATTGATGAGTGTATGTAAGTCAACAAGAGTTTTAATATTTGATAGGTGTGTTTTTGCAATTCACACTTGCTATACTTTCCCATGGTCATGTTTGTTTCGTGGTTTGAATGGGCAGATTAAATTATTATAGTTGGTGGTTTTATTCATAGCATATTTATTAATAGTAAAATAAGAGAGCAGATTGATACTTTAAGGAGCTTAGTAATCTTTTTCAGTAAAGGGATTAACTTAATTGTATTTTAGGTGAGATTAAAAAAATAGTGAGGGGATTGAGTTTATTTTAGTATAAAAATTTTATTTTATTTTACTAAGTGCACATGTTTGTTTTAATTTTATTAATATAAAAATAATTTATTTATTTATTTTATATAAAAATAATTTAATAATCTCATCAGTAACCATCTCCTATCCTATTATCAAAACAAACATACTTTTACTTAATTCTCTCACTAATAATCCCCATATTAACAATCTTTTTACTAACCATCATCTCACTAACAATCTTATCTAATCCGCCAAACAAACGTGATCAAAGGTGTTTCACACAAATTTTCTAATGCCAGTCGACTTTTCTCTACAACATATAGTTTCTCTTTAGTCCAAATTAGATTGGAAAGTGATGTTGGGCTTCTATGGATCCATCATTGAAACTACATCGATAATCCAAATCGTTAATGTATAGAACTCGTCAAGTATTTCATCATTGCAAAAAATTACGTTGATCAGATATCAATAGCTACTTGTTCAGATCATATTTGTGTCAACGATAAATATAATTTTTAAAATAAATTGTTTATACAAATGTGATCTGATCAAGTGACTATCGATATCCAATTAAAGTGATTTTTTACAAGAATAAAGTTCTCAATGAACGCTATAGATTGAACAGTTCAAATTATCAATGCGAGTTTCATGGCGGGTCCATGGAGACCCAATAGCATCCTCCAGTTGAGTGTCCCTCCTTGTTTTCAATTACTTTATTGTCTTTAGTAATTTTGTAAAAAATTGTGTGAAATTGTTCTACTTGAGGCCCTTCTAAACTAAAAGGATTTAAAAATTAAAAAAAAAGAAAAGAAATACACTAAAACTTAAGATAAATATAAAAAAAAAAGAAAAAAAAAAAAAAAAATCATTTTTAGTGATTTTTGATTTTTTTTTTTTAAAGTCATCTAATCTGGTAAAATCTGAAAATGAAAAGTTTGATTTTTTATTTTTATTTTTATTTTTATAATTCTTATTTAAAGGATTTATATCCCAATAAGTCCACAAAGTATTCTTGGATTTTTTTTTTGTTGTAAAGAATTGTCACCTTTTTGGTAATGTTACAAAAGTACAGTTGAAAACAGTTCTTATTTTCAAAAAAATGGAAAATATTTTTAAAATTAAAAAAAATGATGCTTTTTATTTATTTCTAAAATAAATTTTCATTCCATCCTCTTATTACCCTTTTGCCACTCCCAAATCCAACCCCTTCTTTAATTCATCAAAATATATATTTTTTTTCTTTGTTCAATGTTAGTAATTTTTAGTAGTTCAAAAGGAAATAAAAATTTAAAAGATAATTTTAATTTTAGGTTTTGTTTAACTCCTTTTGAAAAGGACAAAAAAAATATTTAAAAAAAAGAAAGAGGTGAAGGCAGTAAATGCCATTTATATCCACCAGTTCTAAGTATAGAAAGATTTTTGTCACCAGTTCCCATGGAAAAAAGTAGATTACTATGATTTGTTAGAGTATTTCCAAATGAATTGTCAAATTTGATGTGACATTTTTGAAAATAAAATTTGGCATCAAATTATAGGCCATGCGAATCTGCAAAGTGAGTTGTCAATTTGACATGTCATTGCAATGCCAAATTTGACACACAAAAAAGAAGATGTTAAATTCTTTTGTTTTTATTATTTTAATGGTAAGGAGCACTAAAAGAGTTTAAAAAATATTAAAATAAAAAAGATTAAAGTAAATGTAATAAAATAATAAATTTGGCATATTGGGTGGAGGGTTTTTTTTTTTTTTTTTTTTTTTTCAGATATGTCAAATTTTTATATGTCAATTTGATAGTTAGCCTTCAAAAAATTTTGTAAAATAAATCTTTAAAAGTTTGGGTAGAGATTCTCAGTATTACAATAATCCTGAGTTTTATTATGGAAATTGTTATGAAAACATGATTAAACAAGACTTCAATGTCAATTTTTTTTTTTAATAAAAAAAAGAACCTTTTTTGAAAAAATTGATTGACTTATCTAGCTACATGTGATATTGCGTATGTTGGGGTTATTTGATGTAATTTATCTGAATTGTTTATAATTTTTATTATTTTAAAAATTTATGTCAAATTATTTGGTGCAACGTCTATTTATATAGTTTATTAGACCGAAATAGTTTAAATAAGTTAAAAAATAATCAGCTTATTTGGTTTGAGTTTTCTGAATTTACTTTTCAGAAAATTAAAAATTTTTGTTGTCTGTACTTTTTTTTATTTTCACTATTTTTTTTAAAAATTTTTTTAGATACATGTAACATAAATACATTTAAAAAGTATAACATGTGTGAAAAAATGATTAAAATTCACTAAATACCAAAAATATAAAAAATATATGAAAATTCAATACAGTTTTTTGTATTCTTGTGTATTTATTAATTTTTTTTACAAATATTTTACTTTTTAGATATATCCAAATAAGGTGCATCTAAAATAGTAAAAAAAATTACTTAAAATTTTAAAAATATTCACTAAAAACAAAAAATAAATAAATAAAAAAAACACAAAAAAATAAAAAATTCAATTTTCAAAAAATTGAAACCAAAAACAGTGAATAAATTTGAAAATTGGGTGAGACATACTTTTGGTTTCTGCTGTTGAATTACCAATTTTTAATTGAAAAATCGCAAAATGCATTAGATGGTTGTGTAGAACTAAAAAAAAAAAGAAAAGAAAAGAAAAAAAAGAAAGAAAGAAGAGGACCTTTATCTTTTTCTCATTTTTCTTTTAATAAAATAAAGTAAATTACACTGACATCTCCTAAGATTTTGAGAAAATATAACTTGATTAATAATTTTGACATAATTACACCGATCTTCTTTTAATAAGGTTAAATGGAGAACTAATGTAGATGACATGAAAATAAAAGATAAGCAACATAAAATATATATTTTCGTGTAAGAGACATGATAGTATTATTTTTTCATCCATATAACTACCAAATTGTTGATAAAAATGAGGTTAAGTATTATGTGAATTAAAATTTAAGGGAACTCAATGTAATTATACCAAATCTGTTGTATCTTCTCCAAATTTGTTTATCCTTAAAAAAAGAAAAAAAAAAAAAAGAAGAAGAAAAAAAAAAGGCTCATGTAGCTATAAGGCTTATATCATTATTTATAATAATTTAAACATAATTTTTGGAGAACAAGAAATTGATAAAACACAAAAGAAAATAATTTTATATCATTCCATAATAAATCATAAAATTTTCTTAGTCAAATAACAATACCAAAATAAAACTTGATTGTATGATTGAACTATTTATTATCTCTCAACTTTCTAACAAAAGTAAGTTAATATTGTTTTACCCATAAAATTTTCTATTTTGCTAGAAAACACCACATGAATAATAATACTACATAATACTCAAGATTATTGAATAATTATTCACCTTACTTGTTTCCACTTTTCAAAAAATACTTTTCAAAAAATTCTACTTTCTTATTTTTCGTGTTTTTTTGTTTTTACTAAATTTTTTTAATATTTTAAGCAATTTTTTTATTTTTTAGACACACCTAACATAAATACACCTAAAAAGTAAAAAAATTGTAAAAAAAATCTTTTAAAAATTCACTAAATACCAAAAATATAAAAAAAAATACAAGAATTTAGTACATTTTTTGTATTTTTATGTATTTATTAATTTTTTAAAATATTTTTTCACAAATTTTTTACTTTTTAGATACATCTAAGTAAAGTGCATCTAAAAAAATAAAAAAATTTAAAAATTTAAAAAATATTCACTAAAAACAAAAAAACACGAAAACCAAAAAAGTCAGCTTTCAAAAAACTTAATTCAGAAAATTCAAAGAAAACACACTGATTATTATTATTTTCTTGTAATTTTTGAAGTGCTTTATAGTGTGCTTGACTAAATTTTTATAGGATTTTTAATTATTATCTAGTTGCCCAAAAATGTTTTCACTCTAAATAACAATTAAAGTATTTTACTCATCTTCTCTACAACACTCTTAATTCAAAAACACTTTATTAATAGCACTTTATTAAAAAACAAATGCACCACCAAACGCGGCTTAAATTGAGTCACTCATTAAATGTAGTATACATACATCCCATACATAAGTTAAATTATGACAAACATTAGTTTTGACATTTCATATATCAATGATGAACTTTAGTTTTGAACTAGTGCTAATATAATAATTAAATTTTGACTGAACTCAAATCTCAGCCTTTGTGAAAAGAAAACAAAGAAATTTGTTTTGTTTCTAAATTTAAATTTAATGAGGGCAACAAAACAAGTGCAATTGGGGGCAAAGAAAATGACCAAAAAAAACAACATTTTTCATTAATTAGAAAATGGTGGTGCTATTAGCACTCTTTTTTTTCTTTTTTCTTTTTTCTTTTTCGGTTAAAAAAACACTTTATTTTTGGCAAAATTACAATTTAATGGTAATTTCACAAAACAATTACAGATTCGTGGAAAATTTTAAAATTTTATTATTAATATTGGTAAAGTTTACCACTATCTAAAATTTTATTTTAAAATATACATTGAATTTATATTTTTCCTTTATTTTTTATTTTTATTTTCTATAAAATTATAATAAAATCCACATTTCCTCTCTCATTGTTTGTCATGCCTCAGATTTTATTGTACGGATAAATTACCACTATTCCTTATAAACATCCATTTACCATAATAGTTATAGAAACAACGAAAGCTAAAAAAATTAAATGAGGTTCTCTCTTCCATAATTATAATGATTGAAATGTTCTACACAAATATTTACAATACATAACTCAAGGCTTACATAAAGGATTACACAGTTTCATATACAATCATAGAATAACACCCTTTTACAACATTATAACACTTCATCTACAGTTCACATAGCAAGAAGTCTCAAAGAACTCGGACTTCATGATCTTCAAACTGTTGCACCCGGTTTTGCTTATGTAAAATGGTTAAACAATATGGGATGAACACGAAGGATTTACAATAATTTTTAACAATAAGATTAATAGATATATACAATCATGAATGCTATCTAGTGATACATACATAAGTAGTGTGTCCTTTTATATGTAAAATAAATTACATATAGATAGCTTTTCATAAAAATCCCACTTGCCATCTCACAGAAACCTCATTTGTTAACTATCTATCTTATGAAAATTCAGTCCAATGATTCCCTTAAATCTCGTTTCATCATATAAAGATTTTAAGCTTACTATTTACTATTTCTAATTTATATTTCACACTCATTAATCCACATAACACCAAACACTTACACGCTACAACACATTTCGCATATTACAGTTATTCAGTTCGATTTATTTTTCCATCTTGTCTCATTTATATATTTCAATTTCTACTACAACCCTTCACCCCAACATAAATCCACATAACACTAGGCTCATACAAAGTCAACACATGCCAAATAATTGAGTTATAAGAGCTAACTCACTAACAACGATATTTCACATTACACATTTCAACTTATACATCCAACAATTTTCACAATCACATAATGGAATTGTTGGTGATAATTACAAATAAAACATTAGAAAATACAAAAAATAAAGTTACAATAATTATTGAAAGGGCTGAGGCGCGGGAAATTCGCTCTCTTTAAAGAGATTCAAGCCCTCTGCAGTTGGGCAAAGCCTCACACCGGTGCAGCAGAAAAAACCTTGACTTGTCCCCCCAGGATACAACAGCCTGACTAAGTCGTATGGTTAACCAATACTGCACAATTGGTTGAACCCAAAGTTTTATCACATACACCCTTTTTTATTTGCCTGATAATCTCACACAAGTCATAACAAAGAAACAAAAACTCCTTCACTCGTGTGTATTCTCTAAGATAGGACATAAGTTAATATATATATAGAAATCAAAAAAGGTTCTTGGTGGATAAGTTACTGGAGATAAGACCAAGACTTGGTGAAGACGACTTGAAAGACTTGGAAGACATGGACTTGACTTGGAAGACTTAGACTTGGAAGGATGAAGACTTGGTGGACCAAGGCCAAGACCTTAGGAAGCTTACCTTGGATAACTTAGAGGGAAAGAAAAGGAAAGCCAACCTATAACACATTATAATATTAAAATACCTGCTAACAGGAATTATCGCAAGATTCTCAACGAATGATCACATGCCAATAACCAACTTCACCAGGCCATACCAACACAGTTTACCGGGCACTACTCTGAAAGGAAAGTTGAAACCTCTATCAAGCGCCACGCTTTACCGATGGCTAGCCGGAAAGAAAGTGGAATCTCTATATAGCCCAATAATCCACACGCTTTACCGGGCTGCTCTGGAAGAAAGGCAAAACCTCTATTAAGGGCCACGCTTTAATGGTCACGAGTCGGAAGGAAAAGACTTTATTCCACAACTCATCTTTTCAATTCAAAACAAATTGCGCCAATAACACAACCATTAAAGTAAAATGTATCTTTATGCAAGAACATAATTGTTTCTCCACCATTTCCCATACTCTAAAATCAACTCCTTTGATTTAAATCACACAACCCATTTCATTCCATCAATTCTCATTACCCATTTACTACACAAGAACCCATTGCTCAAGAATCATTCTCACAACATTTCATAATCAACATTTATACTCAATTTAACCAAACATCAACTCAGTTTCAAGGATTTAAAGCCAATTGAAGAAAACCTCATGTTTAATTAAAAATTTAAACAAGGATTTGAATAAAAATTGGGACTTTTTATTTTAAAATGTACAATCATATTTCAGTAACTCAACTTTTATAATCAACTTTAAATCGTAGGTTATCTCTTTTGTGCAAGAAATCCTAACATTTCTCTACATGCATTTCAAGAAAATCTCTTCCAATTTAAGATTTATATAATAAAAACATACCACTCATCTATCTATACAAAAGTATTGAAAGAAGCAAAAAAATCCCTATCTCTATCGAGGAGAGAAGGAGGCTAAAAAATCCAACGTTAATGAAAACGCGATCTGCTCAGATTAATAGAAAGCTCTTTTCATGCTCTTCATTTTTGTATAAAGAAATTGGGTGGGATTCTTACTCTAAATAGATGAAATCTGAGGTTTTAGGAGGTTTGAAACTCAACAATGATAGAAAAGTGGAAGACCAGAGAGAAAAATCTGAAGAGTAAGAAAAAGTGACCAAAAAATGACTTTGTTGATCCTGAACAAACCGCTCAAGTGATAGAACTTGCGTTCAAGCGTTAGAGACATAAGGCCGCTTGAGCGATGAAACCTTCGCTTGAGCATAGAACGTGATCTCTTAGAAGTTCAGGTTGTAGACCAAAGTACTGGAAGACATCAAGGACCGCTTGAGCAAACTCTTCTTCGCTCGAGCAGCGAAGAAAATTTTACAGAATGTTACATCATTTAAAAGAATTAATAAAATAAGACAAATAATAAAGTATTTTAAGTATAAAAGAGAAGTATGAATAAAAACACCTTTTCTTTCCCAATACTCTTTCTACTGATTTAAATTTTTTTTTTAATTTTTTATTTCATGGTATTTTTCACCTCAATTCCAGTATTGAACAATCTCAAAGATAATTATCATTTTGGAAAAAACCATTATTTCTTTTTGGGTAATTTCAGGTATTCAGACAAAGTAACAAAAGTTTTATTTTAAAAATAAGTCTAATCTAATTATTGACAAAGTATAAACCTTATTATATAAGAGTTAATTTAAAAAATCACATTAATATTAGTAAAAAAAAATTGGTGCTAAATACCTAAAATTACTGTTTCCGTTTGGACATAAAGCATGAAAAGGGGGTGATTATTCAGTATTCCCGGAGTATAGATACGTAGTGTTCCATAAAATTTTGATTGGTAGAGAGGGATAGGGGTCCACGATTTATGTTAAGAATGGAGAAATAATATGAAACTAAGTAATTGATTAGTAGAGAAGGGTGGGGATCCAAGATTTATGTTAGAGATGAAAAAATAATATGAAATTAAGTAATTGATAATTGACTTAAAATATGACACGTAATGTTTTGAAATTATTAAATAATTTTCCTGGAAGAAGAAGACACGAAGCACCCCCAACAATAAGAGAAATTATATGTTTCACGTATGATTTGATTGATAGAGATTATAAACTTTATAATTTTATATTAAGTAATTAAAAAATATAAAAAATATAAAAATTTATAGTTAGGCAAGAACATGACTACATGAGGCAAAAGACAAACTAAATAATTTTTCAAACAATGGCCTAGTCCATCTAATGAAGTGTCTTAAATTCTCTCTTTTTCACTCACATACTCTCTCTCTCTCTCTCTCTCTCTCTCTCAAAACGCGTATTTATTCATTTACATTCAATATCTCTGTACGACGTTCTCTTTAGACTGAATTGTTTGGACTTTAGTAAATTTATTTTAGAATTAATTTTAATAATTTAAATTATTTATTTTTTAAAAATTTATTAAATAAAATATTTATATAAAAAATTAAAATAATTAAATATAGATAGTTATATAATTAAATCATATTTAAAAAAAATAAAATAAACGATAAATATAATTTTTAAAATAATTATCAATTCTTAAAAAGTTGAATCATCAAAACAAGATATATAATGGACTTTATGAATCTCTCAAATTCTTTTATATTGCAAATCTGAATATCAGAAAATTCGAATTTTAAATTCTTAAATTACATATTATAATAATAAGTTATAATATGTAATTTAAAGACCAAAAATCTTTGATAATCATTTATAGAAAAAGAAGCTGCCTTACCAATCAATATACTCTCTCTGTGCTCCTCACGTGCCTCACAATTCTCACCGGTGACTTAAATACACCAACGTTCCATCAACCCCCCCCCCCCCCCCCCTTCTCTCTCTCTCTCTCTAAACATGCCTCGTGTATTTGCTCGTGTAGACGATGCTTCAGCGCCATTCCTCGTCGGAGTCGGAGGTACCACCACCGTCACAATCCCTCAGATCAACCACAACGACTCTTCTCCGCCGTCGTCATCTTCGTCTCCGTCTTCTTCACTCATTATAGTAATCATCATCGTCGCCTCCTCTATCATCGTCACCGCCTCTCTCTACCTCCTCCTCCGTTTCATCACTCGCCACTGCAACAACCGCTCCTTCGCCGCCGTAGACGACGTCGTCTCCTCCAGAAACAACCGCCACAATTCAAATCGCGATCGGTGTTTATACGAGCAGCGTAACTCCCCCAACGATTTGATCAACTCTCTCCCTCTCTTCACTTTCGGTTCCGTCACCGGAAACATCGTTAGCGGCGACTGCGCTGTGTGTTTATCCAAGTTCGAGAGGAACGATCAGCTACGGTTACTTCCTTTGTGTTGTCATGCTTTCCATACCGATTGCATTGACGCGTGGCTTTCGTCCAATCAAACGTGTCCGTTGTGCAGGTCCGCTGTGTATCCTACTGAGGAAGACGTGTTGAATAAAATCATTTCGTCCACGGTTCCAGAAGATCGCGGGAACAGTTTCCGGATTGAGATCGGAAGCGTGAGTCGACGACGAGGTATGTCCGATTCCAGCGATGGTCGAAGATCGTACTCAATCGGCTCGTTCGACTATATTGTTGACGAAGGCTACGAAGTCTCCGTAGATTCCACACATCGGCGAGGACTCTCTGATTGTACTTCCGTTAGCAAGGACTCGGCCGGAGTACCGGTGGTGGTGAACGCGCCGCCGGGAGAGAATATAGCTTCTGAAGTCGCTGGACGAAGCTGGCTGAGAGACTATGTGGATCGTCTTGCGTCGATTTCGTCTCGCACGGCGTCATTTCGCAGCTCCGGCAGGTTTTTCACCGGTAGTAGTCGCCGGAGCAACACGGTAGTCGCCGTTGACGACGAATTGGAGGCTAATCGTATTGGAGAAGAGATAAGTGAGATGTTTCGGTGGTTCTCAGGGGTATGATTGGTAAATTTAAATTTTTTTTAGGCAATTCCGATTTTCAAAAATTAATTCCAATTTTTTGCTTCAAATATACAGACTCGATTATGTAGCAAAAAATTGGAATAATTCAATTTTCCTATATTTCTTTTAGGTATGTAAATCTCTGTTAATGATTTTGTTGCATTTTGTTTGATTGTTCATTGATCATTATAAATAGAACTTCTAGTTAGAGAATCAAATCTATTATGTATTGCTTACACAATATAGAACTTCACCTAAGAGTGAAGAAATTCCTTTATGGAAATTCAAATATGTATTACTTAAGCTGGCCAAATTTGTTGACCAAAAAAGAGCACACAAACATACAGATACATATGGATTTGAGTTTTGTGCCCTTTTTTACAAAAGGAATTTTTACCCCGAATAATATTTGGTTTGAGTAATTTTATAGGAACATAATTTTAGCACTAATACTAAAGCATAAAATATATTGTACCCTAAATATTGAGAATACGGAGACCAAATATAAAATAGGATATACAAGTTTCATAGTCTTTTACATATAGTTCAATATAATTTGAGTCACATGTGAAATAATATCTCAACATTTTGAAATGTATGAACTATACATATATTGTGATTGGTTTGATACAATAAGTCCTGTATCGAGACTCGTATATTTTGTGTTACTTATGTATTCTAATGTTGTGCATTTTGGATTTTTTGTACAGAATTTTTATATCAAATGATTGTCATTTGTGGTCTTCTCATTTTAAACCACAGGGTAAGTAACATTTTTCAGACCTAAACTTTTATCCAAATTCATTTTTTCCCTTTATTTTTTAATTACAACAATTAAGTTTTTAAAATTCAACAACTTGTATTTCAATGTTGTCATCTTATATAAGAGTACTACTAATTTTTTGATCCTGCCTGTCATTCCCTCTTGTCTTAAAATAATAACTTCATTATCCTCTCTCCTACGACCAACCAAGTGTTGTAATCGTGTGACATAGAAATTCCCATTGTTTAAGTATGTCATCTATGATCTACTATTTTTTTTGTGGTCCAACCTCCCAAACAAGACCCAATAAAGAAAACACTGAGCTCCCAAAAAACATGGATCGCCCTTGTCATCTTTGGGTGTCACAACAACAAAACACAAAGCATGTCTTGGCATCTACAAATTTTCCTCAAGTGTTTGACATTGAAATTTACGTGGGGTGTGTTGGTTTCTCGTTAATATTGTTTACCTACATCATTGACTGTGACCAACAATTTTTATAAATGTGTGGGGTAAAATTTAGCAGAAGGAAAGTACATGAGCAAAGAAAAGAATACTATAGCTGGGATGGATGGTCAGCCGGGAACTCTCCAATGTTTAAGTCAAGATTTTTGCTTATGGATTGATTCATTTCTATTTAAAAAAATATTGTATTAATAAATTTTATTTTTATTTATTTTATTTTATTTTTACAAACTGAGGTAAACATGTAATAATAAAATTTTGAAAGGTAAATTACACTCATATCTTTTGATGTTTGGAGAAAATAAAAATAATCTTACACTTTTGACATAATTAAACTGTTTTCCTTGAAATTTTAGTTCATATAACAGTTATGCCCTTTTCATTATTTTTTAATTAGTCTTATTAATGAAAAAAAAAGAAGAAGATATTGTCATCTTTTTTCTATTGAAATATATATATATATATTTCAGTTTTTACTCACCATTTGTAAGTATAATTATGTCAAAAATATGAGACTAATTATATTTTTTCTAAATTTCAAAAAAGGTGAGCGTATTTTACACAATTTTGAAATATTTTTTTTTCCATTTCAAAATTCTTTTTAAGTTTTTCACTTATTCTCCTTTTTATTCCAGTCCTAATACTGAACAATGACTCATGACTATGATTTTAAATAAGGTAAAATTACATCGTTCATTACTCAAATATTATTAACCCCCACACTTTCAATGATGTTTTAATGCGGCGAGTAGTCATGATAATTAGGTTAAAATAGATTGTCTAGTTAAAAAGCCATGAGCTGGTGGTGGCTGTGAGATTCATATAGTTTCATACTTCTTCTTTTTTGGGAAATCATGAGTTGTTTTGAGAAGTAAATTAAAAGTTAATTTTTTCATTTTTTTTTTAAAAAATGTGTAAAAAAATAAAAATGTGATATGATTTAAAAGAAGTTAAAATCAAAAAATTACTTTTAACCTCTTTGCCAAAAGAGACGTGTAAATCAATGGAATAATAGAAAAATAATTGTAATATAAATGAAATTGTCTTTACAGGAATGATTTGTATTAAACACAAGAATGACTTGTACCATGCACAAGAAAAATTTATATCACTATAAAAATATAAATATTTTTTTGTTATTTGCAAATTTTCCTTTGAAAAGTGTAGAGAAAGAAGAAGGGCACAGATTGAGGAAGGGGAATAAAAGCACAGTTAAGAGCTCCAAACAAAACACAGAAAGCATGACAAGAGCTTTTTCTAGTAAAATCGTTTGACGTGCTCTACAAGCATAACTCAGATTCATCCTTACTTTTAATTGATGAGTATAAGAATAAGATATAGACAACTTTAACGTTAATCAGCCAAAAGCTAAAGGGAATACTCCTTCTTGTTGTTAGTCACTGCCCAAAAGAAGCAACATGACTTTGACAAAGCATCCACCACTTTGTTTGTTTTTGTTGTTGTTGTTGTTTTTGTGATATTCACAACAAGTGACCATTGACTTTTTTTTCCGGTTTCTTCCATGTTTAATGGACCATTTCGCGTCCTTTGTGGGACTCACAGAAAGAAAGAGTACTGATCATTCTATAATATTTGCATTGAGAAAGAAGATATCTGACACAAACTGTAGTGGTCTGAGGAGTTGGTAAAAAGTTAATTTTTTTATTTGTTTTAATTTAATTTATCATTTGTGAGTAAAAAATGTGAAATGTGATATGACCCAAAATGGTTAAAAAATTAAAAATTGACTTTTTTTTTTGCTTCCCAAAAGATCCCACCTAAAATTGCTTTTGAGTTTTTTTTTTTTATTTTATTTTTAGTGATTTCTTTTTGTATTTAACTAATTTTATGTATTTTTTTTTTCATATTTTAGTTTATTTTTTAATTTTAATTTTAATTTTTTTAAAGAAGTTTTGTAAAGATTTGGATGAATATTTGTTTCTAATTTTTAATTAACTAATTTTAAATTTTAATTTTAATTTTTTTTCTAGATGCACTGGGAAGTAAAAAATATTTGTAAAGATTTCTCGAAAAAATTCGTTAAAGTCTATATATATATATATATATTTAGGGTTTAGGGTTGAAACACTTTTCAAATATTTTAGTTTCTAGGATTACAAAAAAAAGTTAAAAAAGAATTAATTAAAATATAAAAAAATTATTAAAGACAAAAAAAAAAAAAAAAAAAAAGAAAAAAAAAAGGAAGAAGAAAGAAACCATGATTATAGTTATGATTGGTCTTGCATTCTCTGGAAGACACTTAAGCCTGGTCCATGTCATCGTGAGACTCATGCATTCATTATCAATTGATAATATTATCTCTAGTAATTTTAACACGGTATAAGAGAGACTTTGAGAGTCATGAGCCAAGTCTCCGCTTTATCATCTCTACCTACGACAAGGTCGTGGAATCAGCCATTTGTCGAGAACATCAAACTATGCTCCTTAACATTCACGCAACGTTTATAGAGGAGGCTCATATAGCAGAAAACATATATATATATATATATATATATGGGCGTAAAGTACAGAATTTTATTGTTTCACAGGTAAGAGACTTAACATACAGGAAACAATATCGCTCCCAAATAGACACCAGATCATAAAACAACAGTTGCAGCTAGTCAAACCTCTAAAATGTGGAACATCTACTCAACCAAAGCCAGCAGATCATCAGCTTTACAAAAGCAGTGCCTTGCATCTGTTCCCAAATCCACCTATATAGAGAAGACACTAGCATATCATTACCCATGTCTGGATTCATGGAAATAATAGCAACAAAAGGATTGTCGTGTTAATTCAATGGTAACAGGACAACAAATAAATGCTGACAAGTAACATCCGCTTAATCAATATCTCAACTTGCCTATGAAGGATGCAATCAATAGATATTCAGCAGATATGGGGTCTATTCCCTGCTAGGGCTTAGCAAACCCCTCATCATTTAACAAGCCCCACTCTAAAGCTGTGTTTGGATCATGGATTTGGGTAGAGATTTGGAAAGAGAGAGGAAAAAAAAAAGAGAGAAATGTGAATGAAATATAAGCTTTCCCTCGCCCTTTCTTTTCCCTTTCCAAATCACTACCCAAATCCACAATCCAAACATAGCTTAAAAGTCACCCTAGTCAGCATTACAATCTTTGCTACATTAGCAAGACATAAGAAGAGTATAGATATCTCCAGTTAGATGTATATGAACCGCAGGCCTCATTCCCTGCAGCAGAGCCACTTTGTTAGCCACATGTGAGCCTTTTCTCCCTTGAGAATGTTTGTAATTTCTACATGATTACATAAAGAAAATGCATCACTGGCCTATGGTCTGTATTGAAAAACAGTCCAGAAAGAAGTTAACTGGCCAGGATTTGGTATTCTTGTGTAAGCACCTGGTAAACAGGCTTTAGTCATTAAGTTTTACATGTTAATTTTAAGGTTAATGTTATATAATCTACCTCATAAGCATTTATGTCGGAGAAAAGAACCTGCAAAAGAAGCATTTCATTATTTTAGAAAATTGAAAAGGCACCCAGAAATATGCCATCAATTATGCAATGCTTTATTAAGTCATACCCAAAGCAACAAAATTGATTGGCATTGCAATAAATTATTTACCCTTGAAGAAAATTAGCTAGTCAAACCTTTACAAATCTTACCTTCTTCCCAGCCTCAACTTGCTCAACCTCAGCACCAACAGCAAGAATCTGAAAAGGGGAAAAAACCCAAATAAGGAAAACTGAATTATTCTATTTGCATCAGCTTCAGGACAGGTGTTCGTGTTTTTCCCACCTCCCCCATAAGGTGGCGTTCAAATTGAACAGCTGATTTGGGTAGCAAAACTCCAAGAGCTGTTTTCTACACAAAAATAACATTTCATTCATGAAGATGACAGTTTACAACAACATTGTGGCGGCACACATCTTTGTCTGTTACTTCATAAATAATAAATTAAAAAATAACAAAAGAACAGAATTTGCAATAGGACAAGTAGAGGTCACTCCAACAGAGGACTACTGAATGGTTTGCCAGTATATATATTTTTCATTTAAAAATAAAGAAAATACCAAAGAATAATCATATTATAAACATAGCACTAATTACACTAAAAACTATAATATCAATGTTGATTCCCCATATGCAAAATCAACCTCTCTCTCTTTCTCTCTCTCTCTCTCTCTCTCTCTCTCTCTTCCTGTTTTTTGTTTTTGTTGTTGTTGTTGTTGTTGCTATTGTTCAGTTTTACAAATAAATGGATTGGTAACAACCCAGGAAGGTTTTGGAAAAGAGGATAGACCAAACAAGTAGCTTGAAAAAGAAAAAACTTACAGTCTATGAGCATTTTAGTAAATGTAAATGGTTTCATATGTTGGGCATGAAAGTACAATTTCTAATGAGTTCGAAATTATAAAGATTGCATGGTGAAGTAGAGATCTTCCTTTTCTGTTACAATTTACATTCGTACCAATTCTTCTTGAGAGGCTTCAGTTCAGCATTATCAGCAACAATTCCACTAACTTCAAGCAAATTAATAATTAAGCTGAATGGACATATGCTAAAAAACATTGATCTTACCACTGCAGATAAGGTTTCAACATTTGTTTTCCTCAAAAATAAAAAATATGTATACCTCAACAAGAGTTTTCCTTATGTATTCCAGCGTTACAAACTTCAATAATGATTCTCTTTACCTCTCAGAACTAGCAAGGCAACGTAGATTAAGGTTAAAAGTGTCACACAAATGCATGATGGTTTCTAAAAGATCTAAAGATAACACAAACTATATCATTGGGATTATAGCTCCTAAGGTTGATATAACAACAAATACACTACCAGGACACATTTTAGGTGTTGTTTGGTGCACAACTTACTGTAAGCTAGAAATTGATAATTCAAAAGTAGAAGCTAAAAGTACCCCTCACCCAATTTCCAAAAATCAGCTTCTTTTAACTTATTTAAGCTATTTGAATTTCTACTTAATAAGCTATAAGTAGAACTTGTACCACAACAGTTTGGCGCAGACTCCCAAAATAAAAAAGCTATAAGCAGTTCAGATAAGTTGCACCAAACAACCACTTAATAAAACTTGAAACTTTGCATGAGGAGACATTATTGCATAAATAAGACCCAAAAGAGCAGTGTTCGTGTCACCAACGTGCAAGACATCAACCCACATTGGGCAAATCCTTACACATGTTTTGTGTTACATTACTTTACATTACATGAACTCCTCTATTTCTCCCAAAGTACCCATGTCAACTAGATATGGCAGCAATAAAGGTGTCAGATATTTGTCTTGAGACCCATATCCAATTTAGACACTTGGATTCTCTAATATTTTATGATGTTTGAAGAAAAAGAAACTCACGTTTGCTAGTAAAAAAAAAAAAAATTTCTATCATCTCACATTGATGAGAAATAGAAATTCTATATTTTTCCTAAATCTTATTTAATTTCAAGTACATTTAAATATAACATTTTATCTAAGAAAATTATATAATATATAGGCCCTGTTTGGTAGAGCTGTGGGAAAGTACTTATAGCTTATGTCTAAACAGCTTATAGCTTATAACTATGAACATAAGCTGATTTCTGACTTATAAATTAAGCATCTCCTGCCCCACTCAAAGAATAAGCTGATTTCTGACTTCTAAAAAGCTATAAGCTAAACCAAACACATCAAAATAGCTTAAATTAAGCTGAAAGCTGAAATAAGCAGCTTTTAAGCTGCACCAAACAGGCACATAATATGTGTCCATGACACGTCTTTGTACCCACATCCAACTTTTGGATACATAAAAATCCCAATATTTTAAGATTTAGATTTATGAAGGTCTAACGGTTGGATACACACCCAAACCCTGATACTTGTACCCTAGTCCATGTAACATAGTATATCTTTGACACATGTCTAAACAAGTCTTATTAGTTTTTGAACTTTTCTAGAACCAAACATACTTCAAACATGTGTGTCCATCACCTGAAACACATATGGGTCTTGAAGTTTTAAGTAAAGAATTAGGGGCCAAATGATTAAAATTAAAACAATATACATATATATATATATTAATAACTCTTTAAGGAATTTTAATTCTAGAAACCTTAAAAACCTAGTACTTCTAATTTGTTTGGAATAGAAATTTTTAAAATAAATACGCAGACTTATCTTTCCAATTCCCACTTCTTTTCCAATGTATGAAATATGAAAATTAAATAATGTCTTACTATTTTGAAATAGTACAATATAAATAAAAGATGAAATTTTTCTTATTTTCATATATACATATAAACCAAACTAAGCTTTTATCATACTGTATCATATTTGAGTACTGTGTCCACACTTGTGCTTCTAAGAAGACAACAAATGGTGCAAGTTCATATTTTATACATGACCTTTTGGAGCTTCACTTTCCACATTTTACAAATTCTAAGTAGAAATAAGTAGATAATAAATTCAACTACATATTCTTTATAATAAATTAAATTAAATATGTTTCATACATAACATGCATAATATATATAACTATATTAATATGTTGCCCTGTTGCATCATATTTTATAGGATTTTCCATGTTAGCATGTCTATATCATGCCATTTTTGTGTATGCTACATGGAGGAGGACTACAAAGTCACCCAAGTTAGATAAGTAAATCTTGCAAGAGCAAGAGCAAGAGCAAGAGCATGTAGGAATCTCAACATGGTAGTCAAAATGCTTAAAACATTGTCAATGCTAAAGGAAACTACTATATTAAGAGATATCTTCACGTCTTGAGAGCCAAAGAAAGATGCATAGAAAACTGCCAATACCCTAGACAACTACTTTAAACCAATGGATATTTTCATTGTATGAGAATAAATTGTAGTATGTTTTCAAACATAGTAACTACTGATAATCCTCAAAAAAGTTGTATGGCATATCAACTTGATGACAGGTTCCTTGAAGCACAACATCAAATTCTAATGAATGATTGAGGGTGAGATGCGATTAGATGACTCATCATGACAAACTTTTCTGTGCCATGGAATTTTAGGTAAGGTGAAGACTTACTAAAATTACATACTTAAAGACTGCCAATCAATTGAAGGAAAAGTGAAACTTCGTTGATACCTTCAAATGTAGTCTTATCCTTGTTTGACAATTATTAGAATCAAATATACCATATTGAACTGATTAGATTACCCATTTTATCTCCTCTTATGCTTACATGGTTCAGACATGAGTAATCTAAAATTCTAAACAACTGATTTAGACTGCCAAAGTTGTTATAACTCACAAGTTGGCAATAAGTATCTCATCTCTATTTTTGAAGTCCATTCCGCTAACACACGAGTAATACATACTTTTGAATATCAAGTACCTGTTTAGTGCTATATATGATTTTGATATGATATCTCAATCTAACCACAGAACATCCTATTTTCAAAGCCAGAAATGGCATTTAGTCCCCAAAGGTGTAGATTTCCATGCCTAAATGTATTGTCTTTGTCCTGTTGAACTTAAAATGGAGCATCCAAGGTTTTAAAAAGCGGCCGCAACCGTTACGTAACGGGTTTGGCAGTTACCGCCACCCGTTACGGCCGCTTTTGTAGTGTGATTGAGATTCACAGGTGTGTCGGCCGTAGCGGCTGCCGTAGCGGCTGCCGTAGCGGTCGTAACGGTGCCGTAACGGCCTGTTATGCACCGTTACGTAACGGTTCCAAACTGTTTCTTTTGAAAAAAACACACAAAAAAAAGCTGAAAATGGGGGAAGAGGGATAGAGAGAAGAGGGAAGATAAAGAGAGAAAATGGAGGAGCAAGAGATAGAGAGAGAAGAGGGAAGATGAAGAACATGTTATTAATTTGTTGAAGTTGTAAGACTTATGTTATTCTATTCAACTGCTATCACTCAACCATTTTGTTTGTGTGTGTCTATCTATATATTATTTGAAAATAATAATAATAAGTGTGGTCATTAGCTATTTAGCTTGATTAAAATATGTATATATATATTTAGGCTCTTATTTATTCTCTTACTTTTGTCATTGTTTATCTTATATATAATAGTTAGTGATTGATTTTTTGTATATATAAAGTCATTAATTATTAAAATAAAATGTAAAAAACTCAGTTTATAGTGATTTAAAAATATGAAATATATTAGATCATACTTAAAAATTTACAAAATTGATCAATATTTATTTTTAACCCAATAAATATGATTATGGAAAAAAAATATGTGTATCGGTAAGTTTTTTCCAAATTGTGTGAAAAATAAAAAAATTCACGCTTCCGGTTACCGTAACCGTTACACTACGGCCTTTACACCCCGCAACCGCAACCGCGCCACCGTTACGGCGACCGCAACCGCTTTTCAGAACCTTGGGAGCATCTAAGGAATAAATTTTTTCACAGGAAAAGGCAAGCATATCAAGTTTGAATATATTTTAGCCACAAAGCTATCTGAGAGAGGGGGGGGGGGGGGGGGGGGTCAATTAAACTACAAAATCAATAAGTAAAGAAAACAACAAATTTTGGCTGCCAAACAACTTCTCCAAAATCCATCACAGATACGTATCCTTCAGAAATCAGTGACCACATGAAGCGCCATTCTGTCTGAAGACAAGGGTTTTCAACACAAGAAATAGGACAAAATGGTCAACCTCAACCACACTGTTCTCAGAAAATCGGGAAAATCTATTTACACACACTCTTCACTCTCTCTACACATCCTCCACACACATCTCTCTCCAACACACTCTTCATTAAGTGTGTGTGGAGAGAGTTTGTTGTGTGTGCAAATAGCTCCTCCCCAGAAAATCACCAAAATTTATTAAAATTGACAGAAATTCCATTATGCTGCGTTTGGTTAGAGGATTTGAAAAGGAAAAGAGAAACGATAAAAGATAGGTGAAATGAAAATAAAATATATCTACATATCAACTACTTTCACACACCTCCTCCCTTTCCATTTTCAAATCACTCTCCAAATCTCCCAACCAAACGCAGCATTAGTGTCCGAAAATGCACCCACACGAAAATACACACATTTGGAAGCTGAAGCAAACAGAACCACCCGATTTCCATTCCGAAAAATTGAACACAAAACCAAAGCAATTTTCAGGACCATAAAAGTACAATAAATAAAATTCAGAAACAGAGAGCTAAAGAAGTGACATGCTTATCAAAAAATTGAATTGATACCTCAGGTAGCTTCTCTAGACGAATCAGGACTCTATCAGCTTGCGGAACAACCTGTAATTCAAAACCCATAAACACAACCAATAAAAGGAACAAATATTTTGAAGAATAAAGCATACAGACCTCCATATAATCATAAACTACTATAAAAATTCAA
Source organism: Camellia japonica (assembly GCA_030407325.1). Taxonomy (NCBI): domain Eukaryota; kingdom Viridiplantae; phylum Streptophyta; class Magnoliopsida; order Ericales; family Theaceae; genus Camellia; species Camellia japonica. The sequence goes on from JAPPVO010000029.1 coordinate 40,665,863, forward strand.
CAAAAATGAAGATAAAACTAAAGAAAACCTTTGTGGGTTCAATTTCCTTTGCAATCGCACAGACTTTCACGGAATTTCTACACCCACCTGTTCAGACCCGAGCATGCAAATATCATCAATAAAATTGGGGGGAAATGTAAATAAGAGGAATTCGTGGAAATGAATGGGGGGTTTTAGGGTTTAAGGAACCACCAACCTAGCGGTCTCTGGTTAGAGAGAGAAGATAGGTTGTTGTTGTTGTGAGAAGTAAAAGCCTTTGATACTGTAATGAATGTAGACGCCATGGATTGATGAGAGAGAGAGAGAGAGCCTGTCGTTACTGTATGTAAAGGTTGGACAAGTTTTATGGATACGTCCAGAATTTATCAAAAAAGTAATAGATAATTTTGTAGTAAGAAAATTATAAATAAATAAAATTTACAATTCAATCAGTGTAACAAATTAAATCTTAGATTTTTTATTTTTAATTTTTCAATTTAAATTCTGAAATTTTTAATTAAACAGAATTTTAACTCTCCTTTTTTTATTCCTGTTAATTCATTTTAACAAAAAAAATAAAAATAGCAAGACAAATGACATTTTCTTACTCATTTTTTGACTTCTTAATTTTTATTTGGATCCTTTCTTTGATAGAAGTTACTTATCTCTTCTTAAAATATTATAATACACTGTACTAGATTAATATCTTTTATTAATTTATAATGAAAATTTTCATCCCCATTTTTTTTTTCTTTTTTGGTGTGTGTGTTTTTAAGTTGATCACACCAAATCATAACGATTAACTTGATCAAAACCATTTACCATCACTATAGCATGAGATTGACCATAGATATGGTCTTTGGTTCGATGCTTTTAAAATTAGAGATATTAAGTTATAAAAAGAAAAAATTAAAATCGGGATTGGTGCTTAGATTAATAGATCTAATTGAGTTTCCTGCTAATGCACGATGGGATTGAGCTTGAGCCCTCTGATGAGTTCTCCGCAAGTGGACAGTGAGATTGATGTCTCAAATTAATTGATTCATAAAACTATACACCAAGTTTTTTTAAAAAAAAATAAATAAAAAACAAAAAAAAATCAAACTCTCTGCTCCTGCCTCCAAGTTGCGGGTCTCATCTCCTTCTTCCTGTCCCCTCCTATTTTTGGCTCCAGATTCCCTCCCATTTCTACTTTAGATTTCCTTCCCTTACCCTCTCTATCCATCAACCACAACAATAAATATTTCGATCGACCAAAGAGAACGAAGAACTGGTTCTATTTACACTTAAATAATAATTGAATACGCTCAATTAAAATTTTAAAATTTTAAATTATATTATACTCTAATGTAAATTTACTGATAAGGACAATATACATTAAATTCTAAAATAAATTTGACATACTAAATGATTTTTTAGATGCAAATAGAATCACCAGAATGAAATTGTAGTAAAGAAAGAGTGGAGAATCCCCAACCCAACTCGTTTCTTTCACTTCAAACACTTTTAATTGTATGTATTTTTCTTGGATCGGGCCCAGATATACATAAATTAAGATGTTTTGTACATTAAAATTTCAAATTCTCCACAATGATTCCAAATTATCATAATACACTAAATTAGCATTGTTGCATCCTCTAATAAGCTTGAAGAGCCTGTCTCTCAGATCTTTGGTCCGCTTGAAAATTAGTGCATGCAAACTGAAACAACCGGTCGCACAAAAAAATTAATCGACGGAGGTTTAAATTGAAGTAATAAAAATATTCTGAAAGCTTTATTATAATTAACTGTGGTGGCTCAAAAAATACTATTTTATTAACAATGGGCCCAGCCCAAACAAGGGAGCCCATCAAGTAAATATCACATCCCTATCTATAAAAGGAGGGTATCCCATGGAATGAAGGTATGCCTCATCTCTTTGCCAGAGGGCATACAAACACACTTGATTTTCTTCATCTTCCTGCTCTGATTCCAGTGGCTAATTTTATCATCGAAGTGTCTCTGGCCGACAATCCTTGTTGGGTGGCGTCGACTATGTTCATCCTTGCAGATCTACTAGAGTCAAGTTTATCTCTTCGTTAGGTCTCTTCAATAATTCATGTGAGAGGATTTTCTAGGTCTGACAATTGGCGTCGTCTGTGAGAATCGTCTGAGAGAGTTCAACGAAGTAAATAGCAAACATGTTACTGTTACTGTAAGTAGAAATTCAACCAACGACACTGTGATGGTGATCTATTTTCTTTCTGATTAAATTTATTGTAAAATCACTTTACAATTTGTTTTTGACTTGTATATACATATGTGTCTACTTACAAATTCTGTGGAAACTTTTGTTCGTGGTGAATATTGATGGAAAAGTTTTAAAACAAAACAGAATTCATAAATATACTTTTGTGTCTTCATTTTCTCTCTCTAAAAATGGGTTCACACTTTTTTGTGTGAGAGCAGCTTTTCGGGAATATAACATGAGTTGCTCGGCCAAACCCAACCTGGGACTTTCTTTATTAATTTATTGCCTCACAAAGTTTATTTTAAAGTTGATTCTTGAGATATACATGTGCATGTGCTAACAATCAACAGAAATTAAAGAATTATGTGCTATGGCTCAACAAATAACCGAATGGCCGACTCACCCCAGCTTCAGTTCGGTAACGCTATAGTTATTTTTATGGCGACGTCGTCGTCTGCATGAAACAGTTCGAGAACAACATACAAGATCAATTTAAAAATCAACAACTGGGGAACATTTCGACCAACCAAAGCAGTTGCTGAGCAAGTTGAAAACCAAGACGAAGTTGGTAGATGGGCACTCTCTAGGAGAATGATCAGCCAATCAACTAATACGAACGTTGCCAAATAAGAGCATTGGAAACATTATCTGAGCAGTCCATTTCAATGAACAAAACCCTTGATAATAGCCATCGTTAGCTTGCTGAGTCATCAACGAAATCCTTATGTAGTGATCATAAGCTCAGACTCAAGATACGACTATCACAAGTACGCCTATTCGGCAATATCAACAACTCAAATGACAGCAATAAAGCCCGATGAGATTGCTTACTCGGCAAAGTGGCTATATATAATGCTTGACAATTCGGCAATATAACCCACAATTTGGAAACATCATTATTCGGCGAAACGTCATTACTCGGCAGCATCAGCACAGGTCAGTCAGTAGTGCCGCGGTAATGCCGAGTAACTACCACCTTGAATGCGCAACTGCTCTACAACTCCATCATTAAGCTCATCGGCAATGATAATTGTCACGACCAATGCAAGTATATATCTTTAATCATGTTAGCTACAATCGCGATGTCGAGAACGAATTTAGTCATTCTGTTTTTGGAGTCACATCTCGGCAACATGTTCCATAGCATTGGACATTCATCTACCTCTTCGACATCATTGCTTGGTGCTACTATCTCGGCATAGAACTAGCATCTTGGCTTGGCGAAATCAACATCTGAATATACCAGAGGAATCGTGTCAACTCAAGGAGTCCAAACCCATCAATCCGAAGAGACAAGAGGTAACCAAAGTTCGCTAGTAGTTGCGAAACATACCAAATTTTCAAAACACTCAAATTTTCAAAGTTGTCAAACTCAAATTTTGATCATCCCAATGTGAAGTACTCCTTAAGACGAATCCAACACAACAAACCGCATCAAAATCGACATTAAAAGCCGTACGGGCCAGTCCAAATTTGGCCAGAAAAATCCATTGCTTTGCTGAAGAAAAAGGACCAGCAAACAAATGAGGAAATCATCATGTGTTTCGCAGTTGTGTTGCAATTGGTTGATCTAAACTATCAGCTCTACTTTAGTTAAATCTATGCCATCTGGAGTCCAATCACAATGATCCAATAGTCCTTTCCAATTACTCACACCACAAGAAAAGATGGCTATAACAATGTTTCTTAGACAGCGTTTCTTGGACAAACGTTGTGAAAGACGCGTTAAACACATGCGTTAGATTAAAATACACTCGTTAAACACGCGTTTCACCTTATAACAGTGCTCCATCTCCCATTTCTCTTTCCGTCTCTATCATTCTCTCTCTATCGTTTGCTCTCTCCGTCCTAGATCTAGGGTTTTCTCCATCTCTCTCATGCTTCTTGAGAGATTCACCAGTTCGATTATGATTACTTGGTCAGATTTAATTCTAAATCCATCGATTTTGGAATCGATTTGGTTGAAATTTCCAGACGATTTTTTGTTTTTCTTGATTCTGATTCTGATGATTTTGTAGAGGAAGATGGACCGGTTGAGTTGCACGAACGCAAGGTTACGAGACTGAGGAGTGAAAAAGGATCGAGATCATGGATCGGGATCGAGACAGGGATCGAGACCGAGACCGGTCGAGTCGAAGCAAGAGGAGCATGAATACTGGGTTTCTGGTAATCCTCCTAAGGTCTGGTCCTCCCGTCGCTACCGCCCCTCAGGTCTCGTCCTCTTTCTCTCTCTCTTTCTCTCTTCTCCTCTATTGCTCCATCAGATCTGGTCTCAAACACATGACTCACTATCTTCCTCGCTTTTCATATTGGATTTCGAAATTTCTTATTCAATAACATATGTTTCAGATATGAGATTTCTCATTCAAAAATATGTTTTGAGATTTGAAATTTCTTATTCAAAAACATATGTTCCAGATCTAAAAGAGCCTTTGGGGATGGTATATTTGGAAAACTCTAGTCGTCTATCTCTTTCAGATTCGAATACTTCAACTGGGGAGAACTCTCGCAAAACTAGACAACTAACGAAAGGTTCATATCTATCTCTATCTCTCCACTGTAACTTTGAATTAATTCTTTCTTGCAATATGTTACTGGTTCTGTAAAATCCATGAAATTCGGTCAAGATTGCTTTATTTACTTTTCATTCCTTGTTTCCTTTTTCACAACCGACTTAATAATCTTGAAACTGCAATTTCCAGAATCAGCGGAGCACTTAAACATAGTATCAACCACAACCAATGGCACAGGAGATCGTCATCCTGAGGAGAAAAATCCAATTAGGCAGGTGACCGAACAAGGGCACAAACCTGGGTTAACCGACCAAAATGAAAACAGGGAGCAAGAAAATGTCAAGGACAAAATGGGGAAAGTGGGGGTCTCTGAGGATACCTCCACCTCCACCTCCACCTCCAATAATGCTGCTGTGAACCTGGTAAACCTTTTATTACTAGATTCATTCTGATTTGTTGTGCTATCATTTTCTTTCTTCGTGTCAGCGGGTGGCAGAAGATTTTGCTATCTGCATTTTGGTTATTATATATATATATATGTAGTCAATTGGATTTGGTGGTTGCTTGGATGATTTCATCATCTAGTTCCTAATTATTTTTTCAGTGTGTAATGGTCCTCTTGGAAACAATTACTATTCCTTTTGAGCAGTTCAATTTAGCTGATGCCAGGTGGTGTGGAATCTCAAGTTTGACAATTAGAATATTCTTAAGATATGGATTCTGAGAGCCAATGCATACTTTGTGCTGAATTAGTTAACAAGAGATTGTCATGACCATGTTAAAGTGGCAGGAGTATATGACATACCAGTAAGTGATTTGACATTATGCAAATTTATAATTATGAGTAATGCCCATAAACCTAAAATTACTTGCTCTAGGCTGTTGAATTTACCATATTATGCCAGTGATTATAGAGTTTTTGGATTAAAATTCAACTTTTGCATCAATAGTCAGTTTTCCATTAAATTTTCAACCAACTACCTTCCAATGTGATCTACATCTTGTTCTGTATGATTGACTTGGTAAACTTGCTACTTATTCTAGGGTGGGGCGGAATTGTGATATTCAAATCTTGAAAGATTGTTATATTTTGATTTTGTACTTTAGGAAACAAAACTTGAGAAACAATCTGCTAAAACCTCCGTCAAATTTGGTGCAGGAGAACCCATAAAGACCAAAATTGAGAAACAGAATGATAAAACAGTTATGCCATCAGATGCTCGTGTTCGGCATCTTAAAGATCAGGTTATCCAGGGAAGGGTGTACCTTTCCCTTACAGTTACAAGAAACAATCCCCACTTTAGAAGGGAGCTCCGGCTACGGATGAAGGAAGCTCAATGATCACTTGGGGAAGCAACCAAGGACTCTGAACTACCAAGGAAGTAAGTCTTCTCTCTTTATATTGTTGTTGCCATCTGCTTTTAAAGTAGTCTAGCTTCTTGCCAAATGCCTAATTGATGTTTCTGCTTGTGGAGTCTTTGTTTGGTAAGCAAAAAGTTTTCATATTGTATGACGTAAGTTATTGACCATTTTTTCTGTCTTCTTTTGTTCTAACCTACAATCATGATCTGTACTTGAATAATAGTTCCGTTGAGAAGTTAAAAGCATTGGAGCAAACATTGGCCAAAGGAAAGCAAATTCAAGATGACTGCACTGCTATGGTAAAGAAGCTTCGTGCTATGCTTTACTCGACAGAAGAACAGCTCCGGGTCCACAAGAAGCAGACCTTGTTTCTAACGCACTTGACTGCAAAAACACTGCCTAAAGGTCTTCACTGTCTTCCCTTGCGCCTTTCAACCGAGTACTTTAGTTTGAATTCTTCAGAGCGGAACTTTCCCAATCAAGAGAAACTAGAAGACCCTAGGTTGTACCACTATGCACTATTCACAGATAATATATTGGCAGCAACAGTTGTTGTGAATTCCACTATTTCCCATGCAAAGGTGTGTGATTTGTTTGCCTGTGAAAATTTCACTTGCTCATTATGATAGCCTTAAGAATTCTAATTTTTCTTTTCCTCAGCAAATAAATGAAGTCTAATCAATCTTATCTTTTGACGGCCCAAACTTCGTTCTTCTAACATGTCATTGGATTCTTGGCAGGACCCTTCAAAACATGTTTTATGGACATCTCAAATGTAGCATACTTACTGGCCTTCTCTCATTCATGGTGAGATTCTAAACTCTCTAGTATTCTATGGCTATTGTTTGCTAACTATACAGGACAGATACACAACTAGATGAAATGTGCCTGAAATTTTCTTTATGGACATCTTAATCCCATTTATTTACATACCAAACAGTCCTTATTCATTTGACTTTTGAGTCTTGAGTTCTTGCCAATGACTGTATCATAGGAATGTATTCTGCATTCATGACATTGTATACTACTCAATTTTTAACAAAGTATCTGGTTGTGCATTGGTGTAACTGGTTGATTCACTTATTTCAATGAATGAAGGTTTTCTGCACCTTCTCTGCTTCCTCGTGCATCCGTGCATCCGTCTCCACTTTTATTTTAAATTTATTGCATTTTTGCAGACTTGAGGCCACCAGGCACCAAGCATTCATTTCCTGAGTGTGCTTTTTTTTTTTTCCTTATTATTATTATTATTAATTTTTTCTGTTGTGCAGATGAATAACAGTCCCACGACTGGCAGTGTTACAACTGCTGTTGCTGAAAAACAGCGACTAGCAAGTCTAATCTTGCTTTCAATTGTAAGAAGTAAGTCTCTTGCAACACTCAAACAGTATTCTGTGATTTTCTTACCTATTTTATTACTCTTTCCATCGTCATCTGTGACCCTACTACCACTATCGGCCACCTCTATTCCTCTCTCTGTCCCTCTCCTTCACCTTTGACCCTTGCCACATATGGCCACCTTTTTGGCATACATGAAACTACAGAGGCATGAGTAAGTCATATACCTATATATATTTATTACATTATTGAGAACACGAAAACATACCAGTAATTGTATTTGCAGGAAATGGAATATACAAAACATACAAACCCTCATCTCAGTATATAAAATTGAATGCTTTACAAATTACATTCTCTCTTGAAATATCACAAACCTTGGGGGTGAAGGAGACAGGTAGGTAGGTACACATTTTATGCTCTGCTTGACTGTCAAATGTTCACACAACATAAAACACATACAAACCCTCATCTCATTGTCTATATGCTTTGTTCTTTCTTTATTGTCCTACTCATTAATTTTTGTTTGGATCATTATAGTATGAACCAGTTGAAATCATTAATGAGAAACAGA